>JACYFF010019584.1:52221973-52244231 GCA_017589665.1 Selenicereus undatus
TATATATATATATATATATATATATATATGAGTGTGTGTGTGTGTGTGTCCTAAGCAGCCAAGCAAGCAGGCAGGCTCCTTCATGATTAGGAAACCTTAATCAAGCTTAACTTAACTAAAATACAAAACATGCCTAACTTAAGCAAATTAAAAAGTGTGACTCTAGCAAATACATGTTGTTTAAATTGAACTCAAGCTTGAACATGATTAATTAATTCCAAGTAAGCCATCGGCACATGGGAGAGAGAGAGAGAAAATGTAGGCTGATGCAATTTGCTTTTCGGCAATCCAATCAAATTGCGAGTGAATCTTAGTCTCCTTCCCAATTGGCCAACTTGTCTCCCAAAGCTGGAAAAAAAATCTTATTGGGATTGTATTTTGTGGTCATCCAAGGTGCCAAGGGAGCAATTAGGCAATCACAATACCCTCCCCATTAAGGAAGATCAATGCAAAGTCAAAACAGTCCAATTAGGCTTAGTTAATTTGGTTTATCATTGAAAATGATCATGTTGGTTCTCCAACCTATACTTTATTTAGAAATGAATTTAATGCATGAATGGGTTCTTTAAGATCTTAACAAGCATGGTAATTAGAAAAACCAACTCTAAATTAGGTTTAGGTAAGAGAACCCACCAAAAATCCAAATTGGGTAAGAATAGAGCCCAAACGACAATGGTCAACTAAATCTAGCTAAAACCTCATGAAGAACTTGACTTGATCTTGATTGCTCTGTATGGCTTAGCACTAGTTATCATCATGAGCAAACACATTGGTCCTAAATCAGTTTTTAGGTGGTGGTTCCACCTACTCTTCCAATATGGGCTGAAAGAGGTCACTTTTGTATACCTTGTCTATTTGGACCAATGTAGCAAAATGCCTAATACTTGTCAAAATTGAGTTTCCCAGCAAAATTAGGCACCTTAGGGAGTTCAATAAAGTAGGACTCTCCCATAGGACATCTTGGTAACTCCAAGGAACATGCCATCCAAAACCATGCTCAATTTTGGATTTGAACAGGAGAACACAGATTGAATATGAGTGATTAATGTTTGCTTACCTTGGTCCTTGGCTTGATTAATGCCATGGTCTTGATTTGGATTTTGGGAACTCTCTATGGTTCCTTGCTTTGCATCACTTGGTCCTTTCGTGGTCCACCAGTTTCGATTCTTCTCTTAAGGAGTGGGTTCATACTTGAAATCCCTGATAGCTCCTGCCTTATTCCGTGGTCCCCTCATTTTCTCGCGCACTTCCTTGATCACTGCCTCTTGCATTTGTCTAACTGTATCCCCCAAATGTTTGGTGGGGACGAATTGCTAAGTAGGGTTTGATCCACTAAGTTCTCCCCAAGACCCAGGTTCAGAGAATTGTCATGCTGTCTCAGTGGATTTTTATTTAATTTCCTTCTCTTCTCCCCTTGCTTCGAGTTTTTTGATCAAGTATCAACCATGTTTGTTGCAACTTCTCTACAGATGGCACCAATTTGTTTCTAGATAAACTTGGGTGAGCTAGAGAGGGAAGCTCGGACTTACAGATGAATAACACATTGGTCCGCTAGAGGTGCTGATGTGTCCCTCCTCGACAGCTTGCACTAAAAGTCGACCTTGGGTTCGACTTGAGAAAAATATCTCCTACGCTTTAATCACTTTAGGAATGAGAAAATGAAAAGGAAAGAAGAAAGGTAGAGAGGATATTACTGATTTTGGGAGTATATCATATGTGTCACGTCATCAATATGATTACTTGTTGCCATAATTATGATAAGGGGCGTTTATAGTTTGAGAGTTGGGTGCTCAAGGTTAGGATGATAATTCCTTATTCTGAGGGTAGGATGACCATTATGATCCTAACATACCACATTTCACTAGCTTATCAAAGTAAGACAATACCAACCAAACCTAACTTTTTTCACTTATTTGTTGTTCCAATATGTTAGATAAATATCGACTCATGACTTTGGAAAGTATGACATTTAAACTTGTTGAAGGCAATAATTGTAGCATTAATGTTTGGAGATATTAACATCTACCCTGTTGACCTATTTTGAAATAATTTTTTCAACCCTTAGGTGTCTAAAATCATATATAACCTCGTTTCATAATGAATGTACTATTATTTGATCATTTAATTTCGCTAAGCAATCATTGATATGTCCACATATCTAAATATACATATGCCATGTCAATGTCAGGGAATTGAATACCATTAGCAATTTATTTTGAAGGGAGGTCAAAGTAATTTAAAATACACATTTTCTAAATCTTGTTGCTCCAAACGTAATTTCATATAAGTGAGTGTTAATTCAAAAACTCATACACTTTTATCTCCTTAGTATGAAGTGGCTGATTTTGACTTGCAATAATTATTACATTATGTATTTGTGTCGTTTTTATTTCTTTTTTTTTTTGCAAAGAAATTAAAAAAATAAAGAAATTAAAACAAAACGAAGAAAATGGGCTGAAATCGAGTTGCAAACACTTCCCAGGCCCAGCACAAAAATCCAGCCCAATGTCTTCTCTCCATCCTTACTTCTCACGTGTTAACCCCTCCCGCCAGGCTCTCTCTTCTTCTTTCGTGCTCCGCTGAATCACCGCGGTCCAGAATTTTTGCTCTCCTCCTGCTTTGTTTCTTTGCAGCTAACGCCACCACCCTGTCTACTCACCCCCTCCTTTTGTCTGCTGTTGACCACAGGAGACGACTACAGAAGAGCTTCTTATTCATGTCGTCCTTATCTGTGGCATTCGGAGCTGGGGGTGGGATTTTGTCTCTTGTGGGGTATACAAGAACCCAGAAACCTTGTCTCTTTTGCTTCACTCCTCGCACCAACGTAAGTTCTTTCTCCTCTTTAGTCTTTTCAGTTTACTTTTTTTACTGGGTTTTTTTGGGGGGGGGGGTGGTTTTGGAGGCTGTAGGGTATACTTGTGCCTGAGGAACGCATGTTTGGAAGGAAGAAAATGAAAGAGAACTTCCCCACCAATTCTTATTCCTTTCCAAATTGATAGGCTTTGGCTGAAAACACCAAAGAATTACAGTTATAGACTTCAGTTTCCTTAGAAGTCAATCCTGACAAAAGAAAAAATAAAAATGGTGATCTCCTCTCCCATTGAATACTTGTTTCTTCAAGTGCGAAAGCAACCGATTATAGATAAAGAGAAAACCAAATGAATTGTCAAAAGAATGACGTTAAGGAAATGTTTGTAAGTTGTTAATTCGAATGTTATTTTTTACTTTTACTGGCTAAAGGGAGCCATGCGTGATTTGATTGATATTGTGGCAAATGATGTGTTGGTCTACCGTATGGTATTTAGTTCTGTATATCTTCAAAAAAATTGATCGGAAAATTAGAGGAACCTCAGCTTGATTTGCTGTAGTTCTTGTAGCAGAATTTATATGGAAGCCGCCCGACTTCTGGGTTTCACAAAAGTACACAGATCACAAACAGATTGCTCGTGAGAGCTGGCCCGAAGAAGATTATTGTTGATACTAAGTGCAGAAAAGCTTTACAAGCTGGCATAGACAAGCTTGCAGATGCCGTGTCTGTGACATTAGGGCCTAAAGGTATACACTTCTGAAAAATTTCATTGTCCTTTTTTTATCATCTTACCTTGGCATTATCCGCTGTTAGTTGTCTAACTTGTCTATCATATAAGCTGAAAATTTGCACTCATATTAAAGTGGAGAAAGGATCACTTAGCCAATGTAGGTAAAGGTTAGTGTCTGTCAGCTAGTTATTTCTTTAAAAATGAGTATCCTGGAGAGGAATTCTCATATTACATTGTAAATAATTTGTTTGCGTGTAGGTTATGCAATTTCACTTGAGTAACAGTTAATGAGTAATGTCTGCTTGAGCATTATTTGCATATTCAAATATCTTTCATGAGATCTTTTAGGTTTGGGTTTAAGTCACCATATGTACATTGCCATAAATATTGATTTATGTATTGTAGTTTGAAAACAATACATGTTTGAAATCTAGATGAAACTCATTATGACATGTTTACACTGCTGATGTATGTATCATATACATGCGACAAGGATTGGTTTATGTATTGTAGTTTGGAAGCAATACATGTTTGAACTGTAGATCTAACTTACTATGAGATGCTCATACTGCTGACTTATATATTATATTTTATAATGAAAAAAGTTTTGCATTTGTTTGCTAGAGAATCACATCTTAAAATTTTTAACTTTTGCATACATCAAGCAGTTGTTGTGCAAAGGCTACTCCGGCAGATTTGCGGAGTGGCAGTTATACCCAAGCATTAGCTTTGCCAATCCCTGAATTGGCGAAAGTGTGACTTGTTTATCTACAACAAATTGTAATAAAGGACCACTTGCGCTGCAGAACAGTCTCTTCTGAAACAATTGCTCTGCATGGAATGATGTTGTTATTAAGACCTTTAGGGATCTGCTACTTTGCACTTAGTTACTATGCCTGATATTGGCCTTTCTTCGGGGTGGTGATATTTGGCTAGACATATGAGGAGTACTACAAGAAGGAAGTCGAATAATGGTTGGGTTTTGGAGGGAGAGCGCTGATTGGAGGGGAGATCAAATGGTTTGTTAATGTATTATGCTTTCCCTTTTTTTCATCTTCCCCTTGTGAAATAACTCCTCGTGCATCTTGATTAGTTATTATATAATTGTTCAAGGTTTCAAGTAATATGAGAAAAAGGTTTTATCATATGATACAAAAGTTTATCTAATTGGCAATTATTGTTGCTAGGGAATTATTAGTATGTATTTGAATTAGGACTTTAGAATGTGACTTTGCACAACGTGAATTTTGAATGAAGCTTCTCAGGTGTGGCTTTTGCCTTATGTTTAGGCACTTTGAAGAGGAATATAGGAAGAAGGCGAAGAAGGTTTGGAGAAGGAAAGACACTGTGATTAATGATGATGGTGGGCAGGATAAAAGTGTTACTGACAAAGTGCAGCCTGTTAGAGATGAAGCAGTTGTTGAAAGGGCAACTATTTACCAGTCGTTTAGAGTATCCTAGAGCACAATTGTTGTTCATGTGACTGTTGGCAATATGCAATATATTACAGCGCATCAGCTGCAATTGTTCTGCCAAACAGTTGACTTTTTGGCAACGGATCATGGATATGTTTGCTTATTGGCATATTAGGGGCCTAAATGGCCCTAACAAACAGGATGGAGAGAAATGCTTCCTCAGACATAATAAATGCCATTTGCTGTGGCTTTTGGAAACAAAGGCCTTGAAGCAGAAGGAACGTACTATTCAGGAGGTAATGTGTCCTTATTGGACTGTAATTACTAATGCTAATTCTTGGGCTAGAAGCAGAATTTGGGTGCTGCGGGACTATAATCAAATTCGGGTGATGTTTTGAAGATTCACCATGAGTTCATATGCTTACACATTGATTTGGTTGATACATGTTTATATATTACAGTGTTTTATGGTGTAAATGATATTGTTGGGAGAGGTTATTATGGGAGGAGGGGTCAGGTGCTACTGATACTACCATGTATGACCCTTGGATTATAGGTGGTGACTTTTTGTTTTAATAGTATGTTAAAGGTGGATAAAAGAATTGGAGGTGACACAGTGTTGATTTCTGAAGTTGAGGGTTTTTGCAACTTCCCTGGTAATCATGCTTTGCCGGAAACAAAATTTGTAGGGCCCACTTTCACATGGAGCGACAAACAGGGGGTCTGCAAGGGTGTTTTACAAGCTTGACAAGGTCGTGCTTAATGGTGCTGTTATTCGAAGGTTCTAAGAAGTGATATATGAGATTCTGAAGAGGGAATATCTGACCATTTCCCTCTACTAGTTCAATTTTTGACAGGTCAGTCAGCTAGAAGGTATCAGTTCAAATTGTTTGATATGTGGGCTGTGAGTCCTGATTTCAAAAGAGCGATTGCTGCAAACCGCCAGATGCACATATTAATGGTACTATAATGTATAGACTGGTTTGTAAGCAAACAACATTGAAGAAACATTTGAGATCCCTAAATAAGATCATATTTGAGGAAATGCATGCTAAGTATACACAGCTTGGTAGGATTTGTTTGATTCAGAATGCTATGCAAGCAGAACCCTTCAATAAAAATTTGTATGCGCAAGAAAAAAATGCTGCTATTGCTCAAGGCTGAAAGGGAGTTCCTCAAGGAAATGTCTAAGGAGGATTGGTTGCAAAAGGGGGTCAAAACTATGCTTTTCCTTTGCAAGTATAGCTCATAAGCAATATAACATTCCTATTAAAGCAAGAGGAGCAGGGGGTTATCACACAAGACAAGCAGGAGATTGGTAAGATTCTTGTCAATCATTTACTAACCTCCTTGGGCTAGAGCATGGGGAGTACTGCTCCATCATTTGAGTTACAATGCAAGGGAAATACCTTTCGCCTAGCTCAAAATGTGATGCTGATGAAGAGATTAAAAAGAGAATGGTTAGCATTGGGAATAATAAAAGCCTCTATTTCTTCAGTTGGGAGATAACTAGTAAAAGATGTATGTCTACATGATAGAGATGAATGCAACTGTAATTGCTATGGTGCCTAAGGTTTGAAATCCCATTAGACTTGTAGATTTAAGGGTAGTCGCCTATTGGAATGCTATATATAAAGTAAGGTGATTTCTGAGAGGATGAAACCTGCTCTGCACTCATAGGGTATATTCTTGAGTGGCATATCTATTTTGTGTAGCATAATGATTTGTGAAGATCTAATCAAGTTATATAATAGGAAAGAAGTTTCACCAAGGTGTATAATGACAGTAGATTTGAAGAAAGCCTAGGACTCGGTTAAGTGGGAATTTATTGGAAAGATGCTTATTAGTTATGGATTTCCTTTGCCACTTGTACGGAGAATTACTTGTATTTCCATTGCTGAACTTAGATGAGAAATCAGCAAATACCAATTGGATTATCTCCCTACTTTATCCTAGAAGTTCGAACCAATGGACGAGTTTTCCTAAAAAACAATATAAAAGTTGAAAACCAAAAAAGACTTGCCAATATTACAATTATATTTTGTAGAGAATTATTATTCCTTACTTGTAACTGAAGTGGGACCCTAGAATAAGGAAACGAGTTTTTGAAAATAATCTTCTAAACTTTGGGGGTAGTGGAAGCTAATAAGCAGAACTTACGAAAAAAGCCACTAGTGCTTCGAACTTTTGACATTTTTGCTGTCAATAATTCATACCAAGGAAAAACCAAACCCCAACCCTCCCATTTCCGCTTACCATTGGATAGATTTTTAAAGTATGGATTATTGATAGTAGAAATGTCGAATATTTGAAGCGTTGACTGCTATTTCTTAAGTTCAGATTATTGGCTTCTACCACTCCCAAAGTTCTTATTATTATTTTCTAAAAACCCTAAGGAAACCATTTTTGTGAGTCTTATTTTACAAGGACTAGGAAGATGTATTATACTTGCTTATCTTTGATGACGTTCAGTAGTTCACATTAAAGGTATTTTGAAAGTATTAAAGGTATTTTGAAAGTATTATTTTATAGTTTAGGTCTGGATATGAGGGCAAATACTTGGATCAAATTTTTTTGTTTTCATTCAAGGCAGGTAATTAGGTTGGATATAGATCTATGGAAAGCTGTTTTACATTCACTGTTGGAGTGATTGAATTAATGTGGTTTTTTTTTTTGAATTGTAGAAATTGTGTTTTACATCAACCTCCAACCATAGATAGCTTTTTCAAGCTCCTTTCCCAACTATCAATGGGTAGTCTTTGATGGCCATAACTTGACCAGAAGTACTGAGAAAGCAGGGAATAAGGGCCATCTGCATGACAGTCTCACATGGTGCTCCCTTGAGCTCCATTTATAATTCCTGATTCTAGTTTAAAGATTCTTTGCAATGCTGTATTTTGCAGGACGCAATGTGATTCTTTCTGATTCTGAAAATCTGAAAGTAATAAATGATGGTGTGACAATTGCGAGGGCCATAGAACTTGTGGATGCAATTGAGAATGCAGGAGTTACGCTTATTCAAGAGGTCATATATGGTTGCTGAGTGTAGACTCTTTTATGACTCAATTATATTTGGTTTTAAAGCAGTATGTGTTATGTTGTTTCGTGCGCATGCAGGTTGCATCTAAGGTTAATAGTGCAGCTGGTGATGGTACTACAACTGCAATTATTTTAGCTCGAGAAATGATCAAATACGGGCTGTTAGCGATTACCTCTGGTGCTGATCCAATTGGCATGAAAAGAGGCATGGAGAAGACAGTAAATGAGTTAATCAAAATTTTGAAGGAGCGCAGTATTCCTGTTGTGGGGAGAGATCATATAAAAGGTATAAATCTTTCGAATTGATCTCACAAGTTTGCTTAACATGGGAAGTACTGAACTTTCCATTGGCCCCCCTTTCCCTTCTCCCCCCAAGCTGTGGCTTCGATCTCTGCTGGAAATGATGAACTTGTTGGGGATCTCATTGCTGAGGCTATTGATAAGCTTGGTGCAGATGGTGTGATTTCTGTTGAATCATCCTGTACGCCTGAAACTTCAATAATTGTCGAGGAAGGCATGAAGGTTCCACATCTTTCATAATCTTTTCAAGTATTATTCTAAACTCTAATCATTATCTAAAATGGGTTTCTTTATTAAAATAGCAAATCTACTGAATGAATATTTCAAAGTAGAATATTAATTTTTGTCTTTTTGTTTGGGATGCCTTTGTGGATGATGTCACTGTTGTTAGTTTTCTATCTACGGTTAATGAAATCACTGCACAGGATTCTTCTCATGACTCAGTTAGATGGGGTCTTATTTGTAAGGGATCTTCATTGTCAAGTCTTACTATTTGAAGCTTGTCTCTTTGGCTTCTTCACCTATTTGGTCGTTTAGGGGAATGCTTTGCGGTGGAAGCTTATTTGGATGTCAATAGCTCCACTTAAAGTTCCTTTCTTTGTTTGGGAAACATCCCATGGGAGTATTTTGGCATGTGATAATTTGCGAAAGGCGGTAAGATGCTGGTGAATAGGTGGTTTATGTGTAAAGCGGAAGTGGAATCACTAGATCATGCTGATGCATTGTTCTTTTGCCAGAGCTTTAGGGGATCTAGCCTATAGTTGTTTGGTAGTTTCTTGGGTGGGTCTAACACTATTAGAAATCATCTCCTCGCTTGGGAGGGTTTCTTTGGTAGGAAGGCTGAGAATAAGAATGCTGTCTTATTCACACTTGTGATTTGTTTGGAGCATTTGGTGTGAAAGGTTTGAGGGGGTAGAGTTGCCTCTTTAGCGCTACAAAGATAATTTGTTTGGAGCATTTGGTGTGAAAGGTTTGTGGATAATTTCATATGAGAGGTGTATAGCTTTTGTAGGATGCTAGCTTTGCATCCAATTTCTTGTTCCTGTTATTAATATATATTATCTCCTTGTCCTTATCAAAAAATAATATTAATTTCTGTCAATGTCCATTGCTCATCTTCAGTAGCTTGTTTAGCATGTCATTTGCTTGGGGCCTTTTTACCCCTGACCAAGCTGTGTGAATTCTTCAATATGGGAACCAAATGTTTTGTGGTGTAGTATGTTCGTTTGTAAGAGCATGAGTGCCTACAATGGAATGCTTATCGGGGCCATTCTCTCTTGAATATATAGGCAAATAGTGCACATCATTACCATTGTTTGCCTTTGTGTAGGACTTAAGTGTCTTACTAGAGCATTCGGTTGTGTGTTTCCTTACTTCAGTCACAGTGTCACACGGTTTCATTTGTTGAAGAGGGGAGGTCTACTCATTGAAAGGGATGTTGAATGAAGAGCTCATTGTTATGAAAATCCTTGGACTATTGACAAAAAGGGAAGGCTCTTCCAATCCATTAAAGTTTTTTGGTTATATAGTTATTAATCATCATGAAGGTATATAAATTTCCATTGAGTATTGGCCATAATAAATGTGCATAGCTTTCCACTTTACTAGAAATTCATAGTTCCAATTAGTGTATCTTTGGCACTTCTGTGGGTAATTCGACATCCTTGACAATTTTTTTTTTCTCTTGTCCAAATGCAAATCCAAACATATGCCCTCATAGTGGCGAAGGGTTTTGAATTTAGAGTTCCAAATTGGTTAGTTTGACGTGCTCTACGTAATCAATAATTGAGTCAATTTTGTGTCTTTCTTGGAGATAGCTTAGGTTTACCTAAAAGGCCAATAATGCAAAATGCTCTCCCCATCCCATTATTTTCTTCCTAAACAGGAAAGAGACAAATTTTAATAAACCAAAGCATTCACCATAGATGATAATTTTAGTAGAGATAGTGAAATACAATTGATTGAAAATGCTGTTAATGAGCTTTTAGGATCGTTAAGTTGGGACAAAAAAATTGTTGTTTAGGAAGAAAAAAATGGGACGGAGGGAGTATATGCTTTCACATGGAGCACTCACATTGTATTAATGTGTGCCAACTTCGGTTCAAAATCAGGTTAGGTTCAGTTTGGTTCGTGTTATTGTATCTGGTTGACTTGCCAACTCTGGGTCCTTAGTTGGCCTTACCCTTGAATTGCAAATTACAAAAAGGCTGGTTCCATACTCGGTCTTTTCTGTTGTGTGAAATAAATGCTATAGACCTAATCCTATGGATTATATCCATTATTCACTTGTATGAAATCATGTTGGCCATGTAGACAAGCAACAATTATTAATGATGAGAGACTGACCTGAAATCGACCTCCTTGCTTGCATCAGTGCAGCTCTAGATCTACCCAGATCCTAGTCAGGCAACATTCACATCATGAGTTGTCTGTAAACATCAAATGACCTGTCTGTGTTGCTTTTAGTATCTATTAATTGAAATGACCCCTTGAGGTGTGTGTTGGTAAGTTTCCTTACAAAGGCTTGTAATAAGATATTGGGATCACTGTTCCAATTAAGGATTCAAAATATGGTGGTAGTTGCAATTGCATTTTTAGTGTGCTATTGCGAAATCGCTCTACTATGACAATAGTGTAGCATCGCAGATGTCGCTAGGTGAAAATGCAGTTCACCTAATAATAAAACCTTTTCAATGTAGCTGTTTTGTTGCGGAGCTTCCACATTTTGAATCCATGGTTCCATGAACAAGTACTTATGTCAATTGCTGGAGAAGGCAATTGCTTTGATTTTAAACTAATCATATTGATTGAATTAGATGTGATGATACTGTTCATACTTCTTATTTTCTCTGAATGTGAAGTAGTTGGCTAGTCAGTGCCTTTCCAATCAATTGTATGGTTGGCATGTGGGGATAAACATGAACAATAAAGTAGCCTTCCAATCAAGTAAATTGGAGCCCCTAAACCCTGCTTGGTGGAGCCTTGGAAGGTATTGGAATAACGGGGATGTCTGACAGTCAGATGCTTCTGATGCATTTAGTCAAACAGATGCTTCTGATGCATTTAGTCAAACAAAGTATAGTGGCTGGGAATTGTGAAAGCAAATGTTGCAACAATCCTGAACCAAATCAACTCTAGCTGTTAAGGCTAGTGATTTAAAATGCGGAACGATCGGGATTGTTGGGGCATGAAAGGGTTCACATGGTTGCTTTTTCATTTGAATTTGTACTTTTGTAGCTTAGTAGTACAATTATGTAAGTAATTCAATTATTAACATAAGTTTTGTTAATATACATAGACAAAGACAATTCATAGCCATTACCCACTAGTGCCCGGCAATTAGTTTTAAAGTTTGAAGTTTCATTATCATGTAGCTGAGTGTTTGATTAATTTTTTGCTTTCTAGAAATTGGCGATTTTTTTTTAATTATTTTGAAACAAAATGTTTGGACTCCTGGAGTTTTGGGAATTAGGGCAAGCCGGCTAAGTGCTAATCTTGTTTTAGGGGGAAAAAAAAATCAATAGTCTTGGATTTTAAACTTTTAGAACGCGTTTTGCAATTTTGTCCCCAACAAAAATATGCTTGGTGGAAGGCAAACTATATAAGTTTGGTTTAAAATATTGTTTTTTTAAAATTTTATGTTAATATAATGGGTTAATTTTCACAATAGCTAAACAAAATAATTTAAGATAACTTTAACAGAAATGATAACGTCACACAATAGTACAAAACTATAAATAGTAGAAGATAAAAATAGTTTAAACAATCCCAAGTTATGAAGTCCATAAAAGATAACACGCTAGCTATCTTATTGTACATTATGTACAAATCCATATCTAAAATTCATGATAGATAAAAATTGATCACCACCAAAATGAATGACGGGGAGGTTCCTGATAGGCTTTGTTTGAAAAAGCGTGAGGCTCAAAGGGTCCCGAGGTGCGAGGTGCAAGGCGCAAGGTGAAGGCGCGCGCCTCAAGGACGCGAACCTTTTTTTAGCTAAAAAAAGGTTTGAAAACAATTTTCATGACTTATTTATGATAATTGAGTAAAATCATCAAAGAAAAATTGGACATTTATATAAGTACCAAAAGTATCGCAAATAGTCCACAAGACGGTAATTTAGCATGACAATATTCTAAAAAGTAAACACACACACACACACAAGACGGTAATTTAGCATGACAATATTCTCAAGCTAAAATTCCATAGCAATCAAACAAATAGTTAGATAGGCACTAATCACTAATTGCATTTTACTCAAAAAAAAAAAAGACAAGACAATAGCACACATACACAAACTGCCTGGTAGTGGGCACTCCACTGACCAAAGACAAATTAGATTGTTGCAAATTAAAAAAAAAACCCTAGCATTTCGAACACACAAAGGCCCAGCTGCCCAACACCAACAGATCCACAAAAAAATTAAAATTAAAACAGCATCTCAGAGAACTGAGAAGGCCGAAAGACAAAATAGAGGAGGAAAGCAGCAACACGCAAAACAGTGACCGGAAGCAGATGAAAATGGCTCGAATAGGGACAGACAAAGCCGAAAGAGAGGATGAGAGCTTAAGGGAGAGAGAAAAACGAGAAAAAAAAGGAGAAAAAGAGGACACAGCCATAGCCGACCGATGTCCTGTAGCAGGGAAGAAGAAGAACAGCAGGAAGAAGGAAAAGAGAAAGCAAAGAATTACCTGATGGAAGGAGATGGAAGGCTTCGACTGAGATGATTGAGGCCTCTAGGGTTTCGAAGGGTCGAGTTGAGAGGACTGAAGAAGCTAGCCAAAGCCAACTTTGAAGTACTCTTTTGCAATTCTCTCTCTTTTTTTTTAAAGGAAACTTTAAGATCTTCTGGGCGCGCGCCTGGCTTGCTTTGCGCCTTGAAGTGAGGCGCCATGAGGTGCACGCCTCATGTGGCATCTGGAATGGGCTTCGCCTGGGTGTGGGTGAGGCGCCTGGGTTGGCGCCTCTCGCCTAGGCGCGCCTCACCTGCTCCTTTTCAAACTAAGCACCGATAGGTGTCATTATTATTCTGATCAACACCATATGACTCTTGTGACGGGTAGAAAATTGATGATGCTGTTGAATCTATCAAAGATTGATCACTTGAAGTTGAATCACCGCTATAAAAGGTTGGATGATAATAATGATGATCCCAGTAATTAATAGTTCCCTGGTTGATGATTGGGGGACTATCTGGATGTTGTATACATGAGTCAGGCTCAACAAATTGTGGCTCATTTCAAGGATAAGACGGTGGAGGACAATTAGTATATGTTGAACTATATCCATAATTATTTAAGACACAGCCATATGTGTTTTAGCCACATGAAGAAGCAAATAGAGCGGGCCCTGTAAAACCTGATGGCATTTCTTGGAAACCTGGGTACCTATACCTCGTATCAGTGGGATAACCATGTGATTAAATGGGTTCCATATGTGTCGGATCTCTTGGTTGTTCATCCGGGGAACATTAACTTCTTCTATCATCTTCAAGAGTGGCACTACGACCACGATCACTTAAGTAAGCAGTTGATGGTCTAGGGGAATAGGAAGCACCCATCTCATTTGTACATCCGTTTCCTCCTCCACCTCCGCGTCTATCATGACTACTCGAAGGCGACAAGTGTCCCTCTGACTCACACTCACCGTCGTGTATATCTTGTGGTTGTTGGTCAATACTGTAGTGAAATGGTGGGGTCGCATTAGGTTGCGGATCATCCTCATACTCAATATCAACAAGGTGGCATTGACCTCATTTTCATCAAGATTCAACCAATCAAGTCATCTCCTTCAAAAACTGGGTGCTCCCTTTTCGAGAGGCAAAGTTGTAATGGATCATCATCATTAAATATGTAATCCAAGTTGATAGAATTGAAAGACTTACTAAGTTCTTCCTCAGTCCTTCATCTTGTACATCTCAATTTCAATTTTTGATTATAACGAAGGAAAACAATGAGATCGAGTTTCTTACAAGTCAATCTATTCCTCGCCTTTGTGTACACTCGATTGAACATACTCCAATTTCTTTCATAGTTAGAGGTCACTTAAGACTCTAATTGCGGCGTTGGAATTCAGGTGCACATCCACTGTGAAGTATCAACCCTTCAGCTGCATCAAATAAATTTCCTTAGAATCTTAAATTGAAACTTCAAACTTTAAAATTTAATATATATAATTATATATGTGTGTGTGTATGAATAAATTGTGATCACTTGCCATTAATGATGACACTGCCCTTTGAACTATAGATGATCCAAAAGAGTCCATTCTCTCTTTGTAAAGAAATACCTGCATATTTATCCCAATGTTAAAATTCATGAAATATTATGTACAAGATAAAGTATTAAATTAATAATGCCACATATGCTCTATCACGCAAGTTGTTGCATTGCTTTTATTTGTTTATCGACATCTAGAACTCCCTATCTTCCCAATCTTGACTTTGTCTATAGATGTATGGGGATTAAAGAAGTATCATTGTGAAAAAAGGGGGCTTATCCATTAAGGAAGCACAATATGCAATCTATAAATTAAGTCGTAAAAAATATAAATACTGTAATACAAATTAGAAAATTAATTCAATACCTTGTAGCAATGCAGTATGCAAATCAGTATGTAGGAAGTTCCATCTTTTGTGAATGATTGCCTCATATTTCTTGCTATACCTGACCATTTTGTCAATAGTTAGCTCGGCTCGTTTCGTTCCCTCATATATGAAGCCCTTGGTAGGCTTGTCATCCCTATAAACTAATTTTAATACCTGGACAAGAGGTTCAAATAGTTTGAGAACTTCATCAGCCTTTTTCCAAAATGACAACACGCCTTTAGTTGATGATAGAACGAGGTAACACACTGCTTTGGCTATTGCATCTTTTGAATTCCCCAGTCTAGAGTGCAACCACTTAGGTGACTCCCACATGTTTCTCAGGGCATTTTTATGTGGCACCAAACTTTCAAGAGAGACAAAATTTGTCGCAAACCTAGTGATACCAGGTCTTATGATATTTCGATTATTTGCCGACTTCTTCATATAGTTCACAATTCAATCATATTTACAAATGTAGTTAGAGATCATCCTTGTTGTCTTTATAACACTCCTAACGTGATTGAGCTCAACAAAGTCCTTCAAAATGAGATCTGGACAATGGGCCGCACATGGTGTCCAGTACAAATTTAGGAACTCTTCCATCAATGTTCTCCAGTAGCTTTCATTGGAGATGAATTGTCAATCATTTTCAGTCACTATCTGGACTACTTTCTTTAGATTCAACCTCATCTACTACTTTTTTCATGAGTTTGTAGAGTTAATCAGCATCCTTACACTTACATCTGATGCATTAATTGATTTATAGAAGACGGTGAAGCCATTTGAGTGAATAAGAAAATTAATGAGGTTTAATCTGGTCATACTGGACCAACCGTTGCGCATTATGGTGACACCTCTTTCTTTCCATTTGGGGAAAATTTAGATATCCATTGTTTAATTTCCTTTGCAGCTTTTGGTAAATAAACATCTGAGAGTTCATAAGAAGGAGTTCTTACGTCAGGGCCAACCTCACGAATGGTTTCAAGGAGCGGATTAGCATATACAGAATCGACCACATTTTTTCCGCAGGTTGATATCTATAACCCAACTTCCAAATGCCTTAATCATCTTGTTCTTTGCTGCTTTCAACCAACTTGAGTTGACTTTAGATTGTTTGGTCCTAGTTCGATCTTTTTCAAGCTCTAGCTCCACAACTCTAAGTCTAGTAGCAAGTCTAGCAGCAGGGGTTGACATTTGTTCATATGTACTATTGCTTCTTCTGTAGATCTGTTCATCAAACCGGTGTTGCTCCAAACTTTGATATCTAGCATGTGCTAGCTGATCCTCCTCCTCATCAACATAATCATTACGGTTGAATGATCTTGGTATTTCATCTTCCAAATGTCTAGCGATCCTTGTTTTTTTCTCTTTTTCTCTTTGTATTCTTGTAATAATTTCATCATGTCTTTTTTGACATTGGGAGAGATGTTTGGGCAAGGAGCAACATCACCCGTCTTATGAGCCAAATGCTGTTTGAGACGTGTTATATCACCTCTTATCACTTTGGTACAAAATTTTCATTGAACCTATTTTCTACTTCCATCAATTGGACAATTGCTATACCAAAGCGCCACCTAATTTTTTCGGTAGAATGGGTATTGTGTCGTGACAATTTTTCCCTTTTAAACCTGTAAAAAAATAAAAAAATTGTGAATAGTACGTATGACTGATGTAGCAAATAGCTTTTAAAGCTAATACTATATTTTTATACTTTTGTACTATTGTACTAACAAATTGATCAATGAAATATAAGCTATCAATCTTCATAATTTTAAATAAATTAATTATTTAAGATTACCTCATCTTTGGTTTGGAAATATCATAATAAACTAATCTTTAATTATTGTTATTTGAAATTTTGAATAACAATTGATATAAGAAATAACGTCTACAGTTAATACTATATCTGTATTTTTATGCTTTTGTAATATTATAATTGGTAATAACAAATTGATCAATGGAAATATGAGCTATCAATCTTCATAATTTTTTTAAAAATTAATTATTTAGGATTACCTCATCTTAAGTTGGAAATGTCATAGTAAACTTAAATTTAATTATTGTTATCTGAATGGAACCTACTATGTGACAAAAAAAATGAATAAAAGAAAAGGTTGGATAATATAATGGAAAAATAAAAACCCGAATCCCGCATGGAGATGTATATTAGTGGTACTTAGAGGATGACCAATGTCCATTTATCTTTGTCCTATGTTGATGGTTAGAATGTCAAAGTGTACCAGAGAGGGTGAGGTGTTTGATTGCTGCTTTCCTACCATTTTTCCAACACATTATTTATTTAGTGTTGTATTTCCTCCCATTAGTTCTTATTTTTCCTTCTAATTTTATCTTCTTAATTTTTATAAGCCTTATAATTTGTACCAAATACGAAAATATCTTATTTAGGACTCATCTATTCATTATTTATTTTTGTATGTCCTCAAGAATATCAGTTGTAACTAATTGAAATATAAACACATAACTATATTTGGAAAGTATACCATAGTCATTTCCATTTTTAAAAAAGTTATTTTTTTTTATTTTAGTTTGTTGTTGGAGCCCAAAAACTAAAAGGAATGATCTTCAACACAAATTCAATTCGTACGATATCATAATAAGATATTGTGAGACGGCAAATCTTACTAAATACATAAAGTCAAATAATAGGTTATACACACAGTGTTTTGTAATAAGTTGTTATGAATCGGTCTCATTTGAAAACCTATAACTTTTTTCAGATGATTAAATATTAACTAATGTATTGTATAGTCTAATTTTTTTTTTGTGGTAAATAATCAAAGATTTATAATAAAAGGACACGAAGGGGATGTCACCCATGTACAAAAGGGGCAATACAAAAACATTATGCCCTTAAGCTCTCATCCATTATGCAATTGATAAAAGCCAAAAAATTTAACTCTTTGTTACCACTAAGCCCCACACTCCAACCATACAACAACCTTAAAAAATAGAGCTTGAAATCTTGAAACGACAAGATTTTGTTCTCAAAAATACGACGATTTCTCTCCTTTCAAGTAGCCCACCAAATAGCCAAAGGAATCATGTTCCAAACTCCAAGGACCCAGCTCTTCTTCATCCTTCTCCTCCAAGCCACCACCACATCTCTCACATTAGAAGGTTGAACCCAACTAGTCCCCATTAGCGAGAGAGAGAAATCCCAAAGCGAAGAAACCCACTGACAATGTATAAGAAGATGATCCACAATTTCTTCCTCCTCCAAACACATGGAGCATGTACTTGGGCCTCTAAAATTTCTTCTCTTAAGCATGTCATCCGTGGGAATCTTGCCTAAGATGGCTGCCCAAGCAAAGGAACACACTTTTGTGGGAGCTTTAGACTTCCAAGTGGACTTGGCAGGAAAATCACAACCGTCCAAGGCTTCAAATGTATAGTCTTTCTAAAAATTATAAAACGTAATTGATCAAAAAGATATAAGTTAACTATTAAAACATATAACTAATTTGTTGTGAACAGAAATTAAGAACTAATGCAATAAGAACTCAATTCCATATGGGCCTCCAAAGTCTAAAGTCCAAACTAGTAATAATAGTCTCAAAAGTGGGGAGGGAATTTAAACAACTTGCAAACTTTCCAGAGGAAGCCTCAAGTCATCCAGTCACACATTCACACCACCCACGCACACCTTCCCTTTTCCTTTCCGCCTCACGGGTCACGCTCAACTGCTGAAGGAGAGAGCTTCTCTTCTCTTCCTTTGTTCCACACCTCCTCTGTTTCTCCCTCTCTGTCTGTCGGCCCTTCTCCTTGCTTCTATGCCTCTCCTTGCTTCTTTGCCTTTGCTCCAATGGTGGCTCCAATGGCAGGCACCATCACATCGGTACAAGCCACACACGTCCTCTGGGTTTCCTCCAATGGTGGCTTTTACTCGATTATGGGAAATAAAACAATTAATTATAGCCTCCTTCAAGGCTTCAACGAAATAATTTGTTACCTGTGTAGATTTTTAGTGTTGTAGTGGTGTTGTAGTTCCCAGATCTGGGTTTCTCTGCCAAACTGGACTCTTTGGAGTTTGAATAGCCCTCCCTCAGTGACTCACAAACTCAGTGTTTGGAATTTGGAGTTTCACTTTGTACTTATTTGTAGATTGTAGTTCCTTTTCAGATATATATATTTTTTTAATCACATTCTCTCGCCCTCTTCAACCTTGAAGGAAGAAGGAATCTTATATCTTGTCCAAAATTTGTCCACTTCATCCCAGTCTTATCGCCCGTTTCCCGTTCTGTTATGGGTGGAACGGCCGTTCCTTTGTGAAACGGGTTGTGCAGCGAAATTTTGCTAAAATTTGGATCAGAGTCAACTCGGCTGTTCCGGGATGGAACGGCTGAGTTTTGAATCCCTGGTTAAGGTGAAGGCTTGTAGCTGCTGTTCATTCCAACACAGGTACTGAATTTCACAATGAGCACCGCGTATGCTGGTGTTTCTTTTCCGATGGTAATGCGAAGAGCATCCTATGTTTTAGATTATTGTTCCTGTTTCCACGCACTCATGGTAACAAAAATGTCTTTTTGTTTTTTTTTTCCCCATTGAACAGATTGATAAGGGTTATATGTTTTCTCAATTTATTACGAATCTGGACAAATCTACAGTGGAGTTTGACAATCCTAAAGTGCTAGTAACCGATCAGAAAATAGTTAGAGTGCAAGAAATTGTTCCGTTGCTAGAAAAGACTACCCAACTGCGGGTACCTTTGCTGATCATTGCTGAGGGCATCTCAAAGCAAGTATTCCAGATGCTGATTGCTAACAAAACCAAAGGTGTTGTTAGAGCAGCTGTCGTGAAATGTCCAGGGTTTGGTGATGCCAAAAAGGCTGTACTGCAGGATATTGCCCTCATGACAGGTATCCATCTCAGCATCCTATTTTTAGTTTAGTGCTCTAGTTCTGCTGTGGAAGGGAACAATGGCCTTCAAATTTTAGGATATTATGATCTCGCAGAAACATATATGTTTTATTCAGTGCTAAGGTGTGTGAGCTTTTGTCATCGCTTCCGAAATGATCTCTGTATTCTTCATGGGCACTTTGTGGTTGCTATGTGGAGGTTAGGCTTTAGTGTTTCAATTTAGAGTTTTGGATTCTAAGTCGCAGAATGGTTGTGAGAGATGAAAAGTTGGAAATAGGTTTTTTGAGGGAAGAAAAATGTGCACTGAAGTATGACGTAAACTTCCATCTCATAGTAAATATGAGAGAACGAATCCAGCAGACCTTAATGGGCTAGAAATTATACTTTTTTGGTGCATTGTAAGAGCAGGTTAAACCCCCTTCCCTCCCCAGAACAGGAGAAGAACTGTGTTCCTTGATTGAGGCTGAAAAGATCCAATTAGTTTTTTTACCTCAGTGCTTGAAAGAGCTTGAAAGATCTGAATTCATCCTCCCTTTTCGTGTCCTGCTGCTATCGGTCCTCAATGCTCCCGGGCAAGATATTTACATTGATAGGGAACTCAAAGCATATGAGGTCATATGGGTTGGACGTGAGAGCACGAGGCCTACAGCAACAAAAGGTGGAAGCAAGCGGGTGAGAGGTTGAATGAGAAGTGACCTCTCCCCCCTTTCCTTTTGGCCGGCGGGGGTGTGGAAGGTTGTTTCTCCTTGTGTAAAATATGGATTGTTTAAGTGTTGGTCATAGGAGGATTTAAGTTTGTAATGGTGGTCACATATTCCATGCTATGAATGTGTGGACAGGCACTTGAGCAGGGACAGAAAAATGCTTTTAATGTTTCTTGAGCATTTTGTCAACATGGTGGCATTTGCATGTGTGATATGTGTGCCTTTGCCTTGCACATCTACCCTTGAGCCGTTGAATCTTACTGCATCTCATGCTTTCTAAAACTAAGGAGATAGGGAAGCCATTTGTGTGGTCCTAGTTGCTGATGGATGCTTGTCAATGGCTGCTATATTCGCACCTAGTCCTATGTGCTCTTGCCCTGGTTTTGTAAATTTTCTGCGACCTTTTTCAACTTGATGCCATTGTTTATCCTGATCATTGTTAGAGAATGTCTTGTTTAATCTGACAAACAATATTGTTTACTTTTAAAAGTTCATGTTTTTTGTTCCTCGCGATTTTTGAGTGAGATTTAGAAGTTATGAGCAATCAAATGGATCTAAAAGATTGTTTTTACTTTGTTTGCATTGAAAAGCTATTTTTTTTTTTCGCACTCCATTGAAATGTAGTACTATCAGATATAATCATTAAAGTGAATAGTTGACAGTATATTGTATACATGGTCTTTATATAAATTGTTTTTCATAATGAGTAAGGGGTACTTTCGTTAATTTCTGTGCATTTTGTGGGGGGCTCTGATGAAAGCTTCCATGTCAATTGCATGCACACACATACACATATATATGTGTGTGTGTGTGTGTGTGTGCGCGTGTGTGTGTACACGTGTGTATATATCCGCACGCCCCTCCCACATGCACCTGGATGCATATACATGTACACACACACACACATCTGTGATTAAAAAAGCACACTCGAGGCATAACCCATTCTTAAAGCCCACGCTTTTCTGGCTTCAGACGAGGCGCAAAGCCCATGAAGCCTGCGCTTTATAGATCTTAGTGGACCATATGAAAAATAATAAGAATAAACCTTTGAGGGGGTTTGACCCCTATTCTTCTTTGTGGAAGCCTTTCAATCAAGCTGCTATTAGAAGTAAACAAAGCTTGTTGGTGCTGCGAAACTTGAGTTTGGAGTTGGAAACCCTAACCCTGGGGACAACAATCTACTGAGTGCTTTGTTGTCCTTCCTTCTTTCAGATTTTGGTCATCCTCCTCCTCTTCCTCCTCCTCTGATATTCGACGGACGTGGAAAGTTTTTTTGTGTTCCCTTTTGTCTTCGTTTTTTTAGGGCGTCAAGGCCTAAAATGGTGCCTACTACAGTACTACAATGGCACCAAACCCTTGTATTTTTTTTTTTTTGGGTGCTTCTTAATCTTTCTCCCTTTGTATCTCTCGCAGACTCTCTCTCTCTCTCTCTTTCACCCCACCCTTCTCTCTCTCCTTAGAAAGTTGGCAAATTGTATTATAATTTTGGGGTTCAATTTATAAAAATCCAATTGAGTTGTGGTTAATACTTTAATTGTATCTTGTTTTGTTTAATTGATTTTGGTTTTTTTCCTTATGGGTTGGTGAAAATCACTTATTTAATGCCATTATCTAGCCTATTTTCAAAAAAATACGGTTTGGAAAAAAATTTCAAGTATTTCGTAGTAACAGTACGCCTCCCATCTAAAATGCCCACGCCGTTGGCCCAAGATTCATTGCACTTTCTTGGCCCCCGAGCATTTTCAATGCAAGACATATATATATATATATATATATATATATATATATATATAT
>JACYFF010019584.1:52285824-52466600 GCA_017589665.1 Selenicereus undatus
ATATGGATTTATATTTACACACATATATATATGTGTAAATACATATATATATTTACATGTATATATATTTGTTTGTGTGTGTGTGTGTGTGTGTGGCATATATATTCAAACCGGGGTTCATGAACTCTACGAGTCACTCGCTCGAGTAAACCAAACAATAAAGTTCAATCATAAAGAAGGAAAGAAATGATGCATCTCGACGGATCACACATTCGGAATACGGAATACTGGGATTTACATTCCAAAAGATAATGAACAATTCTAGCTATAAGGCGAATGATAAAACAGATGGTCGGCTTACATGGCCTTACAGAACGACTTCTAGACAATATGCATTACATGGTTTCAGTAACTAGCTTATATACATTCAAGAATTTAATTTACATCACAATATGTTACTAAGCTCATGATTTAACTATAGAAGCATATAAGTCTGCTTCTACGACAGCATGATGGGCTGCACCTCGGCTTACGTGAACAACTTCTACCTGTCACTCTAGGAACCTGGGAAAAAGGGGAAAACATAGGGGGATGAGCTACCACACGTTTAGTGAATGACTCCCAACTCCCAAAAAACAATCCCGTCCTCATCCCCGCTTAGCTCCATGCTCCGTCCCCGATTGCGGGGAAAAATTCCTCCGCGTCGTCGTCCCAACTAGGGATTCATTCCCCGATGGGACCCCAATGGGATTTAAACTTGCAAATTTTTTTCTCCTCAGATGTGAAAACTATATTATAAGTTTGATCTTGGATGAAATGTCAAGTTGCCCAACAGACCTAGATTAATTAATTGTACAAAGCTCTTGTAGATTCCATACAACACAAATCTATCAAACTTCATCAAAGTTGACAATCCAGCCCAAATTAAATTTTCACTTGTCGACGCAACACAAGTCTAATGTGAATGCATAAATTACACACCCCAATCAAAGTTTAAGAAGTCATACACAGCCTAGCTAAAGTCTAAGAAGAAAAACAAGATTATATAGCTAAGGGTTTTTTAGGTAAATTTACCTATTTAACCTTAGTCTATGTTCATAAATGAAAGATTTATATGCCATTTTAATTATAAACGGGGACGGAGATGAGTTTTTTCCCCAATTGGGGAGAGTAAAACGGAGATGGGTATGGAGATTTTTTTTCCCGGGGGGGTAAGCGGGGGCGAGACGGGGTAAAATTTCACCCCGTCCCTGCTGGGGGATTGAATCTCGTCCCTGCCCCGTCTCCATCCCCATTGGGGACGGGGATTTTCCCCAATGCGGGCCGGGGGCATGGCGGGTCCGGGGATTCCACACCTTGCTGCCATCCCTAGCTTGTCTTCTTCAATTCTCTCTCGAGTTTTCTTCCTCTTCGACATAAATGCCCCCATCCTGTCTAATGTTAAAGTAGGGCAAAGCTATGCTTCAGGTTCTGAAAACTACAATTTGGGGTTATTTAGTGGCATCGTAGGGTTACTTTAATGGTACTCTTGACATGAGCCTGCAGCTGCAAATGTGGCTTTTTTTTTGGATATGATGCAATAAGAATGTAATGCAAACAAACAAAATTAACTGCTTTATGTTAATTATGATTATAATATAAATTGTGTACGATGAAGGGAGCGAAAGATTACTAGGTAGTTGTTTGATTATAATACTCTCCTACTACTAAGCATGGTACTTGAAACAGAGTTACAACCTTGTTTGTTTGATTATGATGCTCTCATACTACTAAACATGGTACTTGAAACACAATTACAAACTCGTTTGCAAAGTCAAATACGTCCGGTTAAGTAAGACATACAAAGTCTACTGGAGTATTGTACACCTTTAAGAATTGTCTTTATCTGATCTTTGATGACTACTAAATTTAAATTATCTATGCTCTCAGAAAGGGGGGAAAAAAAACCAGATTTTTCATTTTGAAAGACCTATTTGTGTGTAGTTGTTTAACGGGGTCTAGAATCACTTTTTATTTGCAACTATATAAAGCTATTAGTACGTAAGTCTGCTTCTGGAATTATTCTAAGCATTTTTAATAAAAATGTGTGCCTTGTGTTTGTGATACCTGTGCCTTTGATTTACACTTCGTGTTCAGGTGCCCTTTGTGCCTCCGTGTGCCTTACCCATTTCTAGAATGAAATAGTGATGTTGAGAGCATTGTAATCTAGAGACATGCATTCCGACTCGTTCTTTAGTTTGTTGGGGACCAAGGCGGGACCGTGCTCTCCCTATATGGTGTCTAGCAAGAAATTCTTCAAATTGCCTCTGGGGTGTTTTCTTTCCCTCGGTATTGCCGGTATAGCAGGCTTTGTTGAGGAGTGCAGCCCTGGGAATGAGGCCTATTTGGTATGGTGACCTCTAGAAGAAACGTAGTTGGGGAGTGGAGGCTATATGCTGGTTCCTTGATGCAATTTTAGCTATCCTTCTCGTTTGCTTTCTGAACTTCCAACAGCCATAAATTCCTCCCACCTTGTGGAATGTTGATTGGTCTTCTGTTGGGCTTCTCTGCTTGGAGATGACAACATGCATACCATTTGTGCACTTTCTACTATCAATTTTCTTGCCCAGTTCTTTCTAGAGGCTCTTGATAACCACGTGTTGCACTTGGGGTTTGCTCCCATCCGCATGAATTGTTTCCCGCTGTTCCTATTTGGGACTTTGGAGTTGGCCTCGTTTGACCCCCCTGCTGCCCTTCATCATCAGTCTTTTTGGGATGCAGATGAGCTCTCTGGTGTTTGTTTCTCCTACAGCCTCTCGTTCTCCACTCCAAGGAGGATACAGGTGCAAGATTTTGTTCCTTCCATTCAGCAATGCCTCTGTCCTTTATTTTATAATGGGTTACTCAACTGTGAGGTCGTGTGCTATGGGAATTTCAGCTGTGATGCCCTTGGGTATGGAGCTGGAAATTGATTGAAATGAGCTTCAAAAGATGAGGAAATAAGCTAAATTTACACATGCACATGTAGGTTCAGCTAGATTCTCTTTAGATGTATGAAATCATGGGATTTTTTTTTGGGGGGTTTGTTTCCCCCGGGGCGTGGGGTGTGCTTAGTGCTGCAGAATGCGTTTTGATCAATTTAAGCTCTGGTGCCAAGTTAATGAGGGCGCATCTCTGTTTTTCATCTATAGAAATCCTAGCGACAACCAAACTCACCAACAGCATCTAATCATCTATGCTGAAAGACATCAAACAAGCAAAAATCTCCCATTGCCAATTCACTCTGCCTCCAGATTTTTCATTTTTCAAATAAAGGTTCATGAAGTGTTTCTGTTCAATTTAGGTGCTAACCGTACGATGTTGGATAACTTTTGGAGTCTAATTAAATGGCATAGATCACCAAGAGTTAAATTATTAACAAAAATCATGGTTTAATAATTTTTGCACAATCTATAGTGGACTCCACTTAAGGAGCGTGTTTCTTCATATTTATAGTTTAGTGGTCCAACCTTTTGTAACAGATTGAGGAAGGAGTCAAAGGACCAACTTTACTTTTGTTTGTCGTCCTACCCAAACAATTTTACACTTAGAATTTGGCAACTGCGAACAAATGATTTGGTGGGATCTGTCTCACCTTCCAAAAAGGAGACATGGGTTCAAATCCCACTAGTGGTGTGGGAGTGCTCCCCTCCCCTTCAACCCTCCCTCTTTCCTATGCCTTCCCCTTTGGGTGATCCCCATGGGAGATGCGGCCCATTGGATTGAGCTCTCCAAGTGCGCTTGCTCCTCCCTTTTTCCTTCTTACTATGGCAAATCTTTGTGAAATTACTCCAATGAGAAGAGAAAAGAAGGCATTAATAGACTCTCCTGATCCAACCCTAGACATTCTAAGATCCTTTTTCAAACCTGCTCTCCTATTTTGAGTCAGGATATAGATAAGTAAACACACCCCATTGCACTGATCTCTCGGGGGGGGGGGGGCGCGGAGGGGGTCGAAGACCAAGTAGTGAATTTTTTATACCAAGCATTCTTATGGCTAGATCCAATTCTGGTCCCTGGGGGGAAAAAGAATTTCACATTCTTCCTTTCCGGAAGGTATGATTATGGAAATCTTATTGATTGGAGCTTTCTTCAGACCTCTGGTAAAATATTAAAAAAAGGTTCGAATGGTGTGATCTTTCCGTCACCCCAGAATGAATGAAAGTGGGGGTCGTGTAGTTCTTGGTCTGTGAAGCGTTGTTGTGTGCTCCTTCCATTGAAGCCGAACCTAAATCTGTGCTCGAGAGATACCTGAGAATTGAGATACCTGTCCATACACTGATAAGAGATGTATGGATTCTCGAGAAGAGAGGAGTTTTACTGGTCCCCCTGGACTGTTTGCATTCCATATGTGAATTGAAAGTTGGATTTACGAGATCTCACTTTGAGGAGAAGTTTGGTTTAAGCTCCGCTTCGAACAAGAGGGGTACACCATGCTATTGTGCCTTGGATGATCCACTGATCCACATATCAAGGTCACGCACTACTGTTTAGCACATTGAACTATCAATGTGGTTCAGAGCCCTCACAGCCCAGGTACAACAATGCAATTAGCAGGGGCACACTCTACTACTGTCGTGCAGGCTCCCATGCCAAAGCGAGAGAAAACCTATCCCTCTCTTTTCTTTTTACGTACTCGTGTCGCCACACGGGGGGACATGGGGGCGAAAAAGGGGATCCTGTCACCTTATTCCGACATAGGATAATAAGCTTATGAGCTTGGTCTTACTTCAACATCGAGAAATGAAAGAAGAAAGACTTCCATCTCCAAGTTTAACTCAGCATCTCCCGCATCTTTTTGGGTGTGAGCGGTGTTAAATCAAAATACCCAACAAGCATTAGCTCTCCCTCAAAAGGAGGTAATCCAGCCGCATTTTCTAGTACGGCTAGCTTGTTACAACTTCACTCCAGTCACTAGCCCTACCTTCAACATGCCCCTCCTTGCGGTTAAGGGCTTCCCTAGTGTGACGGGCGCACAAGGCCTGGGAACGAATTCACCGTCATATGGCTGACCGGCGATAACTGGCGATTCTGGACTCATGTAGGCGAGTCACAGCTTACAGACCGAGCTGAGGGTGAGTTTTTGGAGCTAGCTCACCTTCACGGGATCGTGATCCTTTGTCCCGGCCATTGTAGCATGTGTGTTGCGCAGGGTATAAGGGGCATGATGACTTGACATCTTCCTCGCCTTCCTCCGGCTTATCACTAGCAGTCTCTTCACGGTTCCAAACTCAACGTTGGCAACTAAGCATGAGGGTTGCGCTCCTTGCTGTATTTACCTGTCACCTTGCGGCTATCATGACTACCATGTCCCTCCCCCTCCCAGAATTTTGGGTGTTTGAATTTGGAGCTTGTGGAATGGCATCTAGGTTGTCACTATGTAGCTGCAACTAGCTTCTAGGTTGTCACTATGTAGCTGCAGTTTTTTCTTCTTTTGGTATGTTTTACTGAGTTGCTATGATGTATTAGAGCCCCCCCAATTGCTGTTTAATCCTATTTCCTATGGGCCTTGATTAACTAAATCTCATTCAGTCTACTGTTATCAGTTGCCATGCTAAATGCAGGATTAAATTGTAGCCCCATTTTTGTTCCCATCTACTTGACTTGGTTCAAAGTTGGAGACATGTTGTGGATGAGACATGGTTTACACACTCATAGAAACGTGTCCTCATATGCATGCAATCACCCGCTCTACAACGTGCAGTATGAAGTGTGAGGGAGCATGTGGATTGTTGCTCACAAATGATACCATGAACATTATTACATTATTCTATTGATTACTGTGACAGGTGTTTGAGGAAAAAATTATGGTTGCTTCAATCATTTCTATTAGTTTTTTTTTTTCAAAATATTTCCTGGTTGCCTGGTTGCAAATATTGTACAATATTATGGAGTATGTCATCTTAAATTTGAACATGCTTACGACATGAAAGATAGTTGACATGGACCCTTCAGTCAATGGGGCCTTGTTAGGTGTAGGGATTGGTTGAAATTCAACGCTGATGGAAATAAGGATGGCAGCTACACCCCATGCGCAAGCCCCCCTCTGGCATCTTTTTTTTTTATTTTTTATTTTTAGCTGCATTTGATGGTACTAGAAAGATATCTATGAAAATTCCAGTGCAATTAATTTTGATTGGTAAATGGTCACAGGCACTCCTTGCACCTGCCAAATTAATAGCGGAGAATGCAGGGTTTGATGGAGAATTCATAGTAGATAGAGTACAAGATTCTGATTGGAGGAGTGGATATAACGCAATGATGGGAAGATTTGAAGATCTTATTGAGGCTGGGGTTGTCGATCCTTGTCGTGTCACGAGATGCAGTCTGCAATATGCAGTCTCCATTGCAGGTCTTGTTCTGACAACTCAAGCAATCATGGTGGAGAAAACCAGGAAACCCAAACCTCTAGTTCCTCATGTCCCAGGGATCTATCCTTGAATCAACACACCTGAAAACGGTATATAATCTTCGTCAATGGTTAGAATTGGTGCTTTTGATCATGGAATTGAACACTATCCGGTGCAATTCTTTTGCTATTGGACACTGTAGAATTTGTAGGATAGTAGATATTCTCTCTCTCTCTGGTGTTCTACGTAGGTTGATTGTTTTTTAAAAAAATTTTTGCGGGCTTGGGGTTTTGGTTTTCTATAACATACCAATCATTAGTGAGGGTATAACGTGTATTATGCACGGGAATTACTGTAATTAAGAGCATACACACTTCCGAATTATGGTATATGTATTGCTGCTCACGTGGTTTTCTTCATCTTTTTTCGTCTTTCCATGGGTTGCCATTCTGGATTCATTGTGCGTCAAATATCAAGCTCCATTCAGATCTAAATTAAGGAAATTACATGCTTGGCTCAATTCAAAGTGAAATCTGTTTGATTGCCGTCCATTATCCCCCCCGCCCCCCTCCCCCCTGAAAAAAAAAAAACTAGCCGTGAAGAGGACAAACGAGTACTCCGTATTATACTTGGATATATGACTTGCATGGAAAAGGTTAAGTGATCTGGGCAACAAACTCCAATACATATATTATACACATGGGAGTTTATGCCCCTATATGCAGCTGGACAAATTTTGCCACGATGGAACAAAAGGTTAAAAAAAAAAAGAAAAAATTATTGTAGCCGCATCACTACCCAAAAAAAAGAACGCACAACCTGGAAACTTCCCATTAACCACCAAGTCTGTCCCTCATCGTTTCTCCTCTTCTACAACTCAACTCTTCTCTCAAGCTCTGTGCATCATCCAAGCAATTACCTTCATGATATCAAGCAAGATATTGAGGAATCTGTAACCATCATCAATGGCAAAGAGTTGCAAAGGCATGCATGTAAAATATGATGTTGAACCTGAAACCATAGTAAATGAGAAGGCCAAAACGCAACAAGGAGCGACAATCACATACAAGCGAACAAGACAAGTAAGATATTTGCTTAGTTAGAATAATTCAAAAGAATTGAAATTTAGGGTTCAAAGCTTGATTTCATGGTATTGATTCTGTATTCTAAATATTAGATGAAATTGGCGAATAATTTCAATTAAAATGTATTTGAAATTTGACCTGATACAAGAATCCCAAAAACCAGAAAAACCCATTTACCCGGTTCAGCATTCTGATGATTTGTAAGTGTAAATGCCCTTTGTTTTTTAATCTATTGACTTTGTTAGTTTTCCTTAGTTCAGAATTTCTAGGAGCTGTAGAAGAGGGGATGAATTAGGGCTGTTTTTTTTCTCACCTCATTTTTGAAATTGGAGTCACCTGCTGATGTTATGGTGCTTGATTGTGTTAGGGGTTAATTTAAATAACTTTGCTCCAAAGCTAAGCCCCACTTGACCCCTTTTGCTGTATGCTATATATATGTATATTGTGCCACTTTCGATTCATGTTTTTGGGGTTCTATTAGACTGTTTTGGTTTTTGATATTTGGAAGAAGAAATGGGAACATATATGTCTACAGTTTTGGTTGTACTTTTATGATGAATGTGTGTTCTGTGATGGAAAGCAAAATTAGCTCCCACTTTCTTTTGAGTGCAGTTTTAGCCTGAATTTAGTGTCAAATCCTAGCAAGTTCTCTGTAGGTATGGTTAGCAAAGACATGTAGGGAAGTGGTATAAAAGAAGACTATATAATTAGCTATACCCACTCTACTTTATGTCATTTAGGGAGAAACAAACTGCATATTGTTTCAAGGCAAGCAGCAAAATGAAGACCAAACCATGAGACAACCTTTGTATTTCATTAGAGGTCAGATTTTATACAAACGGACATGTTTTGGTATAGAATATGCTTTGTCTTGTGTAAATAGCATCGTATACCCATGGGTATGCTTAGTGATAATTAACAATATTTCTTTAGTGATTAAATACAACAACTTAATTACCAAAAATAAAAACTAGAATTTAAAGTTTAAGGGTCTGTTTGGTCCTTAGAAAATTTGCTAGAAAGAAAAGTTGAAGGAAAAAAAATATGAAGGAAAAAAAAGTAGGGAGAAAATGAGTTTTTTTCTCTTGTTTGGATTGAGGAAAAAATACAAGAATTTGGATGAAAAATTTGAATATTAATGAACTACTTGAATCATGTTGATATCATTTAAGCAATGCAAGGTTAGAGGAGGTTGCGACTTTCCTCAAACTTTCCTCACAATTTAATGAGGAAAATTTTATCACTTGTTTCTAATAATTTTTCCACCTAACTTTCCTCCATATTTTTTTTCTTTGTAATTTTCTTTAAACCAAACACAAGAAAAAAAGTAATTTTCCTAAATTTTTTTCTTTCCACCAAACTTTCCTAAGTCCAAACGGAGCCTAAAGGATTCTTACATATGTAGCTTTTATATTTTGCCATGGACATAGTATATGTCACTTAGAATGAGCTATAATGACTTTTATATTTTACTGCTGAACTATACTTACTTATAAATGACTGATATAAATACATGTAAATCTATTATTCATTTTTATTAATCTACCACTTAAAGGATTCATTTTTATTGGTCGTGTGCACGCATGTATATGCATATGCGTATGTATTTTTTAGCATTTTAGAAATTATTTTTGACACAACAATAGAATATTTTTTGTATTTAACTACTATCTTTTGGTTATGAGTCATTAGAAGACAATCATAATGGTAAGAGCATGATTATTTCGGTCATTAAAAGATGCTAAAGACGTTGTTTTCAGCCGATTACCATAATTAGAGCCTTGTTGATTCCATCATAGTTCATCACCAATATAGTGAAAAAATGGCTATTAGAACTTCATATGCTACTTGACTATATTGATGTTGCTTCTTCTCCTCTTGGTGCCTCCTAAGCTGTGTTGTTGATATTTACATGAACAATATTCAAAAACTCAATGAACTGACCCAAACCCAATAGTGAACCACACTAAAGTGCGATTGTGAATAACCACCAAATATTTAATGAACTAACTAATTCTCACAGTGAATACCTATTGATCTTCCAACGAACCAATTGAACTTTGTCAAAGACCTTACCTTATCATGAACTTAATCTTGAAGATTCTCATTCAATTCAGGAACAAATTGAAGTCATGTAGTCAGTAGTGTTGAAGGAGATAATGAACATGTTGAGTTTTATAGGCTTTCATATTCTCTTTCAACTTCGGTCGTTTTAAAGCTTCATTTTGTTCATCATTGGGCCTATATTTTTCACCAGACGCTTACGGGCCTGTTCTTTTCGCGGGTCAATTGGGTGGGTAAAATGGTGAAGTAGGTTGAGGTGGGTTGAGGTAGGTTGAAGTTGGTATTTTTTTTTGAAGTGGGTTGCAATAGGTTGAAGTAGGTTGAAGTGGGTTGATGTTCGTTGAAGAGGGTTGAAGTTAGTATATTTTTTATGTGGTGGGTTCAAGTGGGTTAAAATAATGAGAATGTAATTAATGTGTGATAATTTATGAAGTTATATAAATTTTATGAAATTTTTGTTTACTCTTTTTTATTTTTTATTTTTTTAATTTTTAATTTTTAGTTTTTTATTTTCATTTTTCATTTTTTTCATTTTTCATTTTTCATTTTTTATTTTTCATTTTTGTATTTTTGTATTTTTGTATTTTTATTTTTATTATTTTTATTTTTTTAATTTCTTATTTCTTATTTCTTATTTTTTATTTTTTTAATTTTTAATTTTTAATTTTTGTTTTTTGTTTTTTGTTTTTTGTTTTTTGTTTTTTTTAATTTTTAATTTTTTAATTTTTTATTGTTTATTTTTTGTTTGTCGTTTTTTATTTTTTATTTTTTTAATTTCATATTTCATATTTCTTAGTTTTTAATTTTTAATTTTTAATTCTTAATTTTTAATTTTTTATTTTTAATTTTTAATTTTTTTAATTTTTAATTTTTAATTTTTTTATTTTCATTTGTAATTTGTAATTTGTAATTTTTTGTTTTTTAATTTTTTAATTTCTTATTTCTTATTTTTGATTTTTGATTTTTTGATTTTTGATTTTTTAATTTTTAATTTTTAATTTTTAATTTTATTAATTTCTTACTTTATATTTTTTTATTTTTTATTTTTTATTTCTTAATTTTTTTTGTTATTTTTTAATTTGTATTTTTTTTATGTGTTTATGTGTTTATTTTTTGTTTTTTATGTTTGATGTTTGATGTTTTATTTTTTTAGTTTTATTTTTTCGTTTTTTACTTTTTAATTTTCATTCATTTATTTGTTTTATATTTTTATATTTTTTATGTTTATATTTTGTAATATTTTTTTATATTTTCTAATCTCTAAATTCTTATTTTTAATTTTTAATTTTTTAATTTTATTTTTTCGTTTGAATTTTTTAAGTTTTAGTTTTTACTTTTAATTTTTAATTTTTATTTTTAATTTTTTAATTTTAATTTTATTTTTTATTTTTTACTTTGTACTGTTTATGTTTGTAGTTTTTTAGTTCTCCATTTTTTATTTAATAATTTTTCATAACTTTATGATTTTTATGTTTTTGTGTTTTTATTTTTCTATTTCTTATTTCTTATTTTTTATTTTTTAATTTTCATTTTTTTATTCTTTATTCTTTATTTTTCATTTTTTCTAATTTTTTTTTACGTTTTAATTTTAATTTTTAATTTTTAATTTTTTATTTCTTATTTCATATTTTTTATTTTTTACTTGTTATTTTTAATTTTTTTAAATTTTTAATTTTTTAAATTTAATTTTTTAACTTTTTAGTTTTTGTTTGTTTTAAATTTCAAAACAAATGAATAAAAAATAAAAACATAAAAAATAAGAAATACAAAATAAAAAATAAGAAGTTAAAATTAAAATTTTAAAAATAAAATATAAACAATAATAAATAAATAAATAAAAAAATAAAAACATAAACAACATAAACAACAAAAAAACATAAAAAAATAAAAAATAAAAAATAAAACATAAAATATAAAGAAAGAAAAAAATGAAAAATAAAAATTAAAGATTAAAAATTGAAAATGAAAAATGAAAAATAAGAAATAAGAAATAAGAAATGAAAAAATAAAAACATAAAAAACATAAAATCATGGAAAACTAAAAAATAAAAAATAAAAAATAAAAAACTAAAAAAATAAAAAAGTAAAAAGTAAAAAATCAAAATTAAAAATTAAAAATTAAAAATTAAAAAGTTAAAAAATTTATAAAAATTAAAAATTAAAAAATTAAAAATTAAAAATTAAAAACTAAAAAAAATAAATAAATAAAAAATTAAATTAAATTTAAAATAAATAAAAAATAAAAAATAAAAAATAAAAAATAAAAAATAAAAAATAAAAAAATAAAAAATAAAAAATAAAAAATAAAAAATAAAAATAAAAATACAAAATACAAAATACAAAATACAAAATAAAAATATAAAAAATATAAAAACTAAAAAATAAGAAAGAATAAACAAAAATTCCACAAAATTTCGATAACTTCATAAATTATCACACATGAATTACATTATCATTATTTTAACCCACTTCAACCCACCACATAAAAAATATACCAACTTGAACGCACTTCAACCTACATCAATGCACTTCAATCTAGTTCAACCTATTTCAACCCACCTAAAAAAAAAAAAAATACCAACTTCAACCTACCTCAACCCACCTCAACCTACTTCACCCTTTTATCCACCCAATTTACCCACGAAAACAACAGACCCTAAATCTCACATGATACTTTACAAATTATTAAAATTATGAAGGGGTGGGTTGAGGTTGGATGAAGTGGGTTGAAGTAGGTTGAGATAGGTTGAAGTGGGTTGAAGTTGGTATTTTTTTTTTCAAGTGGGTTGAAGTAGGTTGAAACAGGTTGAAGTAGATTGAAGTAGGTTGAAGTGGGTAAATATGGATTGACCCACGAAAAGAACAGGCCCTACATATGTTTAAAACAGTTTAGGAATTATATTTGTTGAGTTGTATACTTTGCTTTTGTCAAGTAATTAATAAGGAGTTTCATTGAATGTGGAAAATGGAAAACTGCTTTTTTGGGTAGCAAATAAATGTCAAAAAGTATTTCGGCAATTTCTTGTGCTATGCTCATGCCATTATGCGCCTAGACTCTAGTTCTACTTGGTTGGTTTTACTGTGTAATTAGGTTAATAGCAGTTTGTAAGAGGATTATTTTTGGCTTTGATTTTTCAACTTCAAGGTGTTGTGATGTCATGGGCTGAATCTTGAGAGCAGTAACTAAGGTTCAGGAGTTTCAAATTTGAGCATGGGTTCTTTATTATTTGAAAAAGCTTCAATGAACTAGTATCTGCATTTGAGCATTGGGTTGTTATTATTTGAGAAAGCTTGATATAGTTGGATTGGGACAACTTATCACATTTTCCTTATTGATTAAGATGGATCTGAACATGGATGTAATGAACTTGTTTCTTTTGTTTATTGTCTTAAAGCATTAAACTGGTAATGGATGGAATGCCTTCAATACCTTAATTCTCTCTTGTGCTTAGCTTAAGTAAAAAGTGATAAACAGTAGACTGAAGTCTTTCAAGCTATTGATATCGGTTCACTCCAGACTAGATGAAGCAGCCTAAAATGGGCAAACTTGAACCACAGAAGATATTATATTATGCCATCACCTATAATCCACCAGTTGTATTGTGATTCCTTACATCACATTTACTGAAAAAGAAGCAACATCATTGCAAAGAAGTAACTTACGAAAAAGTAACTTACAAATTAGTATTCCAAGAGTGTTTTTTAACGCCTTTTTTTTTTTAACCTGCTTGAATGACAATTGCATAATTCAACCTCTTTGTATCTATAACTTTAAGATCAAGGACTGATAACATCTTTTTATGACAGGACATTGCTATGCCAAGTTGATGGAAATGAAAAGTGTCCCACACACAAGCTGAGCTCCAAAATACTGATGACCAGGGTACTCAATATGGCACAGATGCTATTCTTGTGTTATATCAGCTTGCTGTAAAAAAAAAATAAAAAAAAAATAGAAGAAGCATCTTGGGATTGAAATTGAGCATCATACACTGAAGCCAGCAACTAAAGCACCTTGTAGAAAGAAAGTCCAGTTCAAGCGTGTCCAAGTTCAAGAACCTATAATTGCCAATCCAGAACTTTCAATTATTAGGACTAAATCATGGACATGACTACTTTGTCACATAATGGTCGTAGGTGGTTTGTTGAATTTGGCGAGATGCTAAACTATGAACAACGGTAAGCCATAATGGAGACAGGATTTGGAGGGATTCTAGCTGTGAGAACTAGACTGATTCCTAAACAATTAGCTAGGTGGTTATTAGAGAACTATGACCCATAGGACACCTCGCTAAACCTCCTCAATGGTAAAGTACTAATATATGAAGAAGATGTCCATGTCACACCAGGCTTACCAATGGGGCCGCTTGAAGTAAGTGAAAGCAAAAGTTTAGAAAGTGACAGAGTTTTTAGAGCGATGGAGAAAAAGATGGAATATTGAAGAGGTGGACCACAGGTTAGAAAGATGGATGATGTCATTCTAGAACGTGGTGGTCATTGTCTTAAATTCATTATAGATTTCATCATATATTCCATATCAACTTGCATTATTGAAAATGCAAATGGCACTTGTCATTTTCTTATGCTAAAGTATTTGCACAATGTGAATGAAATACACAATTACAATTGGTGTGCATATGTCATCAAATGTCTTAATGATGTAATAATTGAATGGAAGGGAGGCAAAGGAAAATTCTTCACAGGTCCACTGTTGTTCTTAATGGTAAGCACATTCTGTCATCCTATTTCATTAATGTGCACCCAAATACTATATATAATATTTCTAATGAAAAGAACAAATTGTAATATATATAATATTCTATTTATGTCAGTTTTGTGAAAACAAAGTTGAGAGATGGTTCCCAATTGCAATAAATTGGCCAACGGAAAACATGAGAAGAGATAGAGATGAACAATTACCTAGTGAATATGGAAAGGGTAGAATAATAGAGAGGATTGAGTACCAAAATGTAGCATGCTTGGTTGAAGCATATTTGCTAGTGTACCTCAAAGAATTGGAAGAGGAACAACACTAACAAGGAGTATCTGGTGAACTTTCCACAACAACTGCAGCTAGAGAGCAACGATGTCCATATTGTCCATATCACAATGGAAAATTTCAAGAAGTTGTACCTATCCATAATGAGCCAGTGCAAGTAAATTTCACGCTTACCCTATTAATTACAATAAGAACTTTACGAACAAAGAAATTAACATTAGTGTGCAACTCTTTAAAGAACAAACCACGCCTTTCTAGTTATCAAAAATTACAAGCATAATCTCTAAGTGGTCTAACTACAACAGCTCAAACTGTATTTCTAAATTTGAAACCATTTCAGGATAATTACACAACCTTGGAAAATAATAAGTATGAGCGATGACAGAAGCAGAATAGAGCATGGTGTCATGTGTGGTGTTGACTTTGTTAGGAATTGAGGGGATGCTGCAAGTTGGTTTAGCCATCAATTCAATTCTGAAGTGGTTCAGTGTACCAGCTTGCAATAACCCACCCCGGTTATAACACAAGACAATTTATTTGGGGGGAGAAACTTCCTATTAGATCTCTACTAGTTGTAGAAAATAGTTTGTATTAGTACAATTTTTACGTGCTGCTGTAGAACAAGGCTTTCCATTATTTTTTAAATATAAATGCAATGATCATTTCCTATGTTGAATAAGAAATTAAGCAAATTTTATATCTCTTTAATTTTATTGAAACGTGAAATCATAATTCGAAATTATCAAAGAGAAATGCATGATACAATACACAGATACCACTATCATGTTTCCATATGATATTCAATGAGGATCTCCCCCCCCCCCAAAATAGATATCATAGCTCCCGGTAGTTGCTTAACATGTCTCATGTGCAAGAAGTTTTGCATTTAAGATAATGGAACACACGTCCCCGCTCTAGTCCATATTTTGCGGTTCTAACTAGGGACTATAATGCATTGTATATGGCTCAATCTCATATTAGCTGGGCAGTCAAAAGGTGCAAATTAATTGATAGCTTTAATTTTCATCCAACATGTTTCTTGTGTAAAGAGTCTTGCTAGAGAATACATTATGGTGCTTCTTGGATGCAAATTAGTTAAATAACTTACATAATAATTTATTTTTTAAAGCTTGCATAGTTTTTTTATCTACCTAGACTTCTCTCGCAGAGATGCTAAATATTTAACAGTAAAAGAGATTCTCCTACGCTTTTCAAAGTTTATCTTCTTCTGCTCCTTTATATTACAAAATCTGTAGCCTGATTGTTGTATATTTAATTTTGAAATCAAGATTAAGAAATTAACATATTGCTCATGTACATGATAAAGTTACTACAGTTGCTCAAGCACAAGAAGGAAAGAAGACAATGCAGTCTAATATTCAAAGCTCTCCCCAGAAGACTAGTCACACATAGGTGCGAATCAGACTGAATAGATTGCTTATCCCCATATGACACTTATTACTGTAGTGCAGAGTTTCTGGAACAAGTTGCAGTAGCTAGAAAGCATGGATAGAGAAAAAATGCAGCAGAAAAAGAGGATGGATTTCTATCCTCCAAGTTTTAGCCTTGGAATCTCACCTGAAAAAGGACCATGTGCCTCATGTTCATTAGGCGTTACTCCTGCAAAATTGAAGTTTGGATTTTCACCCAAAAGATGCTAGTGCATTAATTGCAAGAGTATCTTATCAGCACACAAATCAGGGCATTAAAAATGCAATCAATTTTGGAAAATCAGAAGAAAGCACGAAAGACATTCACAAGGCAGACAAAGAAAAAGCCGAGTCTAGGTACACAAAAGGAGTACAGGGAACAACAAAACCACCAATACAGAAGGACTCGCTAGATAATCAAACCGACAAAAAAGGTAAAAAGGTGGTAGTAAGGCAGCAACCGAAGAGGATTGTGAAAGAGATGCCTTTTGTATGTCGATCACCACATCTTAAAGACCATGAAGACTTTAGAGATCGACTGGAACCGGAAAAAAAATGTTGGTAGACTATGCTTTTTTCCCACCAGATGAATTGCACCCATCGTTGTAAGTATTCCTCTTTATCCCCCTTCCTGACATAAATATATCAATTAGCATATAATCAGTTTACTTCTCATAACATATTTGTGTATTGAAAATAAATTATACCCTTCAACAACGAGGTTGTACTTAATATCCTTTGTTTGTATTTTGATAATTGATACACTAACAACAAAATTAAATGTATTAGGGAGAGACTACTTGAGTATGACCATGGAGAAGAAGACAAAAGATTTTGGATATTGTTGGGTGCTAATTTGTCGTATCTTACATGCCTCTATTGCTTAATTGTAGCTCGTATTCCAACATCATCTTTGGGATTGATACTTGTTTTGTTTACTTTTGTAGATAATAAGATCAATTGAGCAAATGCCGTGAAAAGGAGCAAAGATGGATGAGAAAAACATGAAAATTCGCAAGGCAAGAAGAACGACGAGAGTCGGGGGGGCCGACTGCACCAACCGTCGCCACAACCTGCAGCTGGGCTGGAAGTGGTGCCGGCCTGGCTAATGGCTTGTCGCCTGCCAACGGCGGTGGCCTGCTCTTTTTCCTTGTCAGCCAGCGTCGATTCCTATTTAAAGCTCGATTTGGGGACTTCTTAAGGGGTTCCTTTGGCAACTTTTAGGGTAGTTTTAAGTTAGGTTTTAGCCAATAAAAAAACCTTAATAGGAGGATTAGATGAGGAGATTAGACTGTATTTTGGATTCAAACTTGTGGATTTCAAGTTCATTAAATCAATCAAGCATAAGTTTATCTTTCTCTCTCTCTCTCTTTATTTCACGTGTCCTCTTGTTTTGATTATGTTGGTTTGGATTATAGTTAGCTTAAATATTTAGTTTTTGTTGTGATTTCATGTTTAATAGCTCTTTTCATCCATGCTAGTTTAGATTAATTCCTCCATCTTCATGTTTGTTGAGTTATTTGTTAGCTTATGTTTAATTTGGGGTTTTTGTGTTTTGTTGATCATTAGTTATTAATTTTGGTTAGCTTGGATTGTGATTAGCCTCTTGATAGCTAACTAGCCTAGGATTAGGCCTAACCGCACCTAACTTATGCTTAGAACATAGAGTTTTCTCTCACGCCCACCAAATGTTCGATGAAATGCTTGAGAGAGCTTTTATCTATATTTTTGGGCGATTGACTTATGCCGACAGGTGAGGTCAATTAGCTAGTGTGGGAGAGGGGATAGCCGGGGTTTGGACATAAAAATAGTCCCAATCCCAGCTAGGTCCGAGGGATACTAATTTGGTGGCTTCATAGGCTAACCCCATGAAAATAGGTGGTTCTAATTAGGCTAGCTCATGATCCTTGAGAGAGGGCTTGGGTGGTTTTCAATGGTGTGTCTGACCATCTCTAATTTCCTAAATAGGTTGGGTAGGTTAGGACTCGTATCGATTAGTTGTTCTGTCAATTGGTCAAATCATGATTGCAAGCCTCTTTTCTTGTGTTTATTAGCTTAGTTTAGCTTGTCCTTCTTTTCCTTTCACTTGGCCTAGATCGAACACTTGAACGAATCCCGGTACTTGAAACCCAACTCCTTGTGGACGACACCCCGAGTACTCAACGATAAAAACTTGCACTTGGGGTTATAAATTTTAAAACTCGAATTCTTCATATCAAGTTTTTGGCACTTTTCAATATTAGAGTTTACTTGAGTAGTCGAGGCTAGGGCTTTAGAAAATCCAAAAAAAAATTTTAAAAATAAAAAATTTGAAAAAAATCAAAATGGCTATTTTTCATTTACCTCAATTCAAGCATGAACCTTTTTAGCAATACTTGTCTAGATTGAATGATTATCGTGCTCAATATGTGCATTTCACATATGAAAAATAGGAAATATACATTGTTGTGCTTGAGGAGATAACACATGAGACCCAAGCCACTCTTGAGTCCAAGTGTTGTGGTGGTATGTGGTCTTTAGATGTTGATGATATGTGGGATTTGCTTGAGTCTTTGGCTTGGTATCAATGGCACCACGAGAATGCTAGTGAGACTTTTGTGTGGCCTTCCCCCATTCCCTATGATATGCACGCTTATTCTCTTCTTGTGTGCTCTTATTATCATATGAATTCTTATTCCCATTATGATATTTCTGATGACTGCTATGCTAGACTTAGTGTCATAATAGACAATGAATGAGCAATGTGAGTGTTCTGTAGGTGAGATGAGAGAGTGTGGCCTATTTCACGAGACTGACCCTAGCACATTTTCTCCTAGACTTGAGATTAGGTCTCTATGATGATTATGAGTCTTCCCTTTCCTTAGAGCCTAATTTTATGGTTGATTCATGTTTGACCGGCCTAGAGGAAGTGATTGATCATCCCTTGACATCTTTACCATTCGTCGCTCCATCCTTGTCTAGCATGCCTAAGGACACTACTGAGGGTGTCTTGCACTTACTTTCTTCTCCCCTCCTTTCAGCTCAGTGCAGGGGGTTAGAGATGGGTGAGTCTCTTAGGGGTGATGCTACTTGTGTTGAGGATGATCCGCTTGATTGGTAAGGTGATATCGCATTGCTAGACAATCTTTTGAGGAGTTATTATAGTGATGATGCGAGGCTTGGTGCCACTCCTAGCATTGAGCATATTGATCCCATTTGCACCGAGTTACTTGACTTAGCCCCTATTTCATCTCCCTTCCTGCCCCACCACCCCCTCTCCCTTGCATGCATTTCATAAGTCCCTAGGTGATATTAGAGGGTCTTACCCCTCATTTGATCCATATTGTGCATACCTAGAGGACTTGCCTAGAAAAATCACATGGAGTACTTTCTTTGATCATGCTTTCAATTTTTGTGTGGCATTTGATAAGGTTAAGAGGGCACTAACTTTATTTGCTACATCTTTACTAGTGTTCTATCACTTACACCATTATGAGATGCAGCAATGGCATTTGACAAACTCTTATGAGCCTTGAACGACGTCCAAGTTAAGGTCGCGAGTCCTAGCGATGAAGAGGAGTTGTTGATGCTTCTCAGGCCTCTCTATCAGAATCGTCCTAGATAGGTGTAGTTCGGGTACAATTAGTACCCGACCTGGTATACTCGTTCTCACTCTTCTCCCTTCTTTTTCTTTTCTTTTTTTTCTTTTTGTTTAGTTATTGATATTAGGTTGTGTTTGTGTTGGTGATCATTTTGAGGTGGAATTTTGGATATTGTGGAGCCAATTGATGGCTATAATCACCTTTGTGTGCCTTTTATTCATAGTTGTGTCTTGTAATTGGTGGCGCTGTTCGATTTGTCCATATTCCTTGTTGGTGGTGTTGGTTATGTATATATGTGTGGTCTTATTGTCGATTGGGTGATGTTGTGTTTTTGGGTGAGTGTGTTAGCTTGTATATATATGTCTTCGTTGAGTTTTTTTATGTGGTTTGTTTTGTTTTGTGTGTCTTTTGTGTGTGTGATTTGGTTTTCTTTGTTTTTGTGTGTTTTTGTGGTGTTAGTGACTCCTCAACTCCCAATGAGGATATTGTGAGATCTAGATGTGGGGGTGGGAAGTTATATACCCTTTTGTGCATCTTTTTGTGAAAATTTTCAATTTTTGTATAGTTTTTCTTCTTGACATTGGGGGACTTTTGTGCCCATGTGATTGATTTTTGATCTTCGATAGCATCATTGCTAGCTTATATATAGGTCAAATATGCGTGATGGAACACTTGTCCACAACGTGATCTCCGGTTTCGCATAATAATCCCATTTCAAATGTGCGGTTTTGTGCTTAGACTTTTGGTGTCAGTTATTGAAATTTAGGTTTAGGGACATTCTACGTGGTTAATTGACTTCCACTTTCGGCTCCATTATGAAAAAAAAGAAAAAAAAGAGAAAAACAAGAATTGTAAAGCTTAACTCCAGTACCTTTATTTGGTCTTGAATAAGTGCCTTGCACATCCAAATAAAACTCCTAAATAATGAAGAAGCCCGAATATTGTTCATCTGGGAGTTCAAGACCTAATAAGCCAAGAGTTACCCACTTGGGCGAAGGAGTATAAGGGGAAAAATGGAAGGAAAAGAAGAAAAGAAAAAAAGACCAAAAATAAAAGGAGTCATAACTCATAAGCCAAGTACAGATGACCTTTTACCGGGTTTTAACCTAGCATTAAGAGTCAATACACCTTGCACACAACACCAAGGTGTGCAAATCGTGTCACTGTGCTGTATGGGGCGAAAAATGAGAGTCGGGATGCATTTATAGCCTATGTGTGTCTTGAATGTATGTTTTGCTTGTATATAGCTTGGTAGCTAGGTTGTTAGGGTGATAAATCGATCTAGATGTGTACATATTTTCCTCTTTGCCTTATATATATGCTTTTTTCTGAAAGAAAAATCCGAAAACATATTTCAATGATTTTGTGGGTATATCTTCTGCAAACCCTCACGAGACTTCACTTGTCCACTGAGGGGAACTAAGGGATTTAAAGGGCCCGTTGCATATGATAAATACAACCGTGATTCCTATGAAAGTGAGTTAGGTTCCTAGGTTAGTTTCTATTTTGTTTTGCTTGAGGATGAGCAAAAGATAGGTATGGGGGTATTTGTTGGATGCTAATTTGTCATTTCAAAGATCATTAGGGAAGTGACCATTACATTAAAAAAGCAAGGATGATCTTCAATATAATTTTAAGGCCTTGACATCCATCTTTCAAGCCCTTGAATTTTGCAGTTTTGCTCAACGTCTATCATCTTGATTCCCAATTGCTATTTGCCTAATTTTAGCCGAAGTTCTTACCAAGCAGATTATCTAGAAGATCATTTTTAGCAGCAACAATCTTTTAAAATATAGGCTCAATAGATGTTATTATAATTAGGCAAATCTTGACATTTTTAAAGATGTTGACATTTAGAGAATCATAATAGTGTCTCAACACCTAGTATTAAAATTTTAATATAAAGATCACATATTCAAATTTAAATACTAAACTATCTCAAAGATAAAATCAATCATGTTAATATCTACTTGTAATCATAACACATTTAATTAATAGAAATACTAAGGTAGGTGCAAATATAATTTGATAAATATACCAATAGACCAACTCCATTTTGTCTTTCATCAAAGCATATTAATAAAACATACTAGAAGCTTAAGGAAGCTAGCACATATAGAAAGATTATAATAACGACATTTTCAAAAGCAATCCAACATTTCTAACGAAGAAATAAAGATTCAAATTACTCGGAAACAAGGCAACAACTGTCCTCATAACATTGACAGCATCATCCTTTTTGAGCTCTAATAGTTGCCATGATACTATACCGAATGTAATATGTTTGGTACTAATTAAAGAAGCGAGTTGAGAAACGAATATATATACAAGCAACAAGATTGAGGTAAAATATGTAGTTGGCCAGGTTCTCATTTTGAAAAGGAGATTAGAATGAATGAACCGAGTAGGAAATCAAAGAGATAAATAGATATATTGATGGAGATCCCTCCATGCCCTTGATTTAAAAAGAATCAAATCAATTATGTAATCTCAATTTGCTGCTTAAAGGATGAATAAATCATCCTAGTTTTGTTTAAGTATTGAAATTACAGGGCAAGGGTTATGTCTAGCAGCTAACACGTTTTTGTGTGCTTAATTACTCAGGCCTCCTTAAGGTTTAAGTCTAATATTTTTCATTGGGATTGAAGTTCAGGAAGTCAGCTTTACACCAAAACAAGTTTGATCCCATTTGGACTTCATTTACCCATTCAAATTAGCAAATAAACCCAAGGTGTCCAAATTGCTCAGCAGGACCAGAATATACACGGTTTTGTTCACCTCATAACTTAAGCTATATTGTGGCTTAAGTCTTGAATTTTTACATTTTTGGAATCCTCATGGTGTCTACTTTCAGTTCCAAGCATTAGTTTTCAATCATACCCACAAGAGGATGGGAGATCAAGGCCTTTTGTCAAACCAGTCAGTTTTGGCTCCAAACTGCGCGGTTAAATGTTTAAGTTAAATTACCTTACTTAAACATGCTATAAACTTGAGTTCTTTTTGGGGGGGGGGGTATATACACATCCCAAAGTCACCACTCATGGCCTGAAAACAAAATCATACTCACTTTTGATAAGCTTAAACCAATTGCCAAAAACTGTGCAAAACTAGCTTGAACCCGGTTTATTTGCTCCAAAACCGTGAGGTTACTCACTTGTAGCTAGTGTTGCACAAATTTTAAAGCTTGGCACACGTACCTAGGCATCAATCATGGGCTGCAAACCTTTGGAAGAACGGCCAATAAGGAGCAACCAGAAAAAGAAATTGTCTCTTGCATGCTATTGGCTAGACAAAAAGGAAGCCTCACTTTACGGCTGCCCAATGGGATTCTAGCTAGCTATTCAGCATGTTTAAGCTTAACCATGAGTTGATTAATATGTAATAAACATTATTATTACTTTACTTTATGCTTTGGATGTATTTAGATTAGCTTAAGCAAGCTTTGTATTCAATTAGCTGTAAACCGGTTGTATTAGGCTAATTAATACCTTTCCTTTCTAGTAAGGCAAGCTCTAGGTGTGTGTTAGCTTGCTTGCTTGACTTATATTTAAGAATATACACAACCAAGGCAAGGACATAACCAATGTTGAATGAAAATTTCAGTTTGAGAGCTTATAGCTTTCTCTCTTCAAATACTTCACTTGGTTATCCTTAACTTGGTCGATTAAGGTGGCGATCAAGTAAGTCCTAACCTTTGTTAAGTGGTGTTTTTTTGTATCTTAACCAAAGATTAAGGACTCTAAAATTGTGTTTGGTGATGTTTCTGTATCCAAATGTTGAGTTTAGTTCTATCCAATTCAGTGTTCATCCACAAGGTTTCAAAGAGAGTAAATGAGGGTTTGCTAGCTTAATTTTGAGTAAGTGAATCATAACTTTGATTCTCTTTCCCTTCCATATATTCACAACCTTTCATACATCCATTTTCATGGTTAACCAAAGCTAAGACTATCCCCTTTGGTCTAGCTTCCACCCCAAACACAAAGCCAAACTCAAATTGTGAAACTTGACAAAGCTAGTCATGCTAGGCAGGACTTTGGCACGACCACACCGTGCCTCATAGCACGACCGTGCCTTCCCATGCCGTGTTGGTTTCACTTGTTTTCTTCGTGTACTTGGTGGGTTTTAGCTTGGTTTCTTCCTTCCATTGAGACATACATCAAGATACATCAAGTTCCCTTTTGTTTCTCATTTAGAATCTCTTGATTCTAAATTCCATTCCTACCTCACGTGTTTGTTGCCTCACAACCAGCATATTACGTGCCACTTTCCTTTGTTTTCCCTTGATTGTATTCTCTCTTGGTTTTGAGTTTTCACTCATAAATTGGGTTTTAGCTTGAAATCTCGGTGGATACATTATATTTGGTATTAGAGCAATGGTTTCACCTTGGCCGTGTAGGCCCTTCCACTTCCACAAATCATTGATCCATTCCCCTTCAACAAAAAATAAGTTCCTAATTTGTTTAAGCCACCTACTTCAAACATGAGTGCTACAAACATTACCTTGGAAGAGGGGTTTGAAGCTTTGATGAAGCAACATGAGTTTCTATCTCGAAAGATTCGAGAGGATGCACACAAAGATCAAGAAACTCAAGATCAAAATAAGTACCTCCAAAAACAGCTTGATGCATATTTGAGGCAAAAGCAACAAGCCAATGAAGAACCACTCCAATCTGAATCCGAAGGGAAAGAATAAGTGTTTAGCCATACTCTTGATTCATCTAGTGAGGATGAAGCATTGAGAATGACTAACCAAACTCCACGGTTTCAAGCTAATACTAATGATTTCATAATTGAAATTCCAGAATTTTAAGGAAAGCTTGATCCTGAAGATTTTGTGGATTGGTTACATACAGTTGAAAGAGTTTTTCATTACAAGGACATCCCAGAAGACAAGAAGGTGAAGCTGATCGCTTTAAGGGTTCATAAGTATGCTTCTCTTTGGTGGACAAACTTATGTGCCAAAAGAGTTAGAGAAAGGAAGTTCAAAATTAGAACTTAGGAGAAGATGAAATCTAAGCTTAAAGCTCGGTTTCTTCCTCCTACATATGTTCAAGATTGTTACTCTCAACTCCACCACTTGAACCAAGGTAACTTGAGCGTAGAAGAATACACTCGTGAATTTGAAAAGCTTATGATTAACTATGATATTCAAGAACCACAAGAACAAACAATTGTTAGATACTTGGGAGGTCTTGATCTTAGGTATGCTAATATTGTTGATTTGCAAGCTTACTCTTCTTTAGATGAGGTATATGTGCTAGCTCACAAGGTGGAGCAGCAAAAGAAGAACAAATAGCTCCCAAGACATGAAAATCCAAAGCCATCACCATATGAACAAACCTTGAACAAGGGGGTTTCCGCCTACATCCCTAAGCCCACGACACCTATTCCCCATACTCCACCAAAAAGCCAAACTCCTCAAAAAGACCTATCCCCACAACCCACACAAAGATCCCTTCTTAAAGGGGTTCAAAGATGTTTTAAGTGCCAAAGCTTTGGCCACTTAGCATCAGATTGTAGAAATCGAAGATATGTTACTCTAGCTGAATGGAAGGCAATAGAGGAGGTTGAACCAGAGGAGGAAAATGAAAGACATGATGGAGAAAACTTTGAGGAGATAGTGATTGAGGCAGATGAAGGAGAAATGCTCACTTTAAACACCAACCACCCACCACGAAGTAAGGAGAATCTCAACCTTCTTATCACTTTTCATGAACCACCAACCTTTTCCCCCACTCCACCCACACCCAAAACACTCAACCCAAATTTCTGTCAATCCATTTCAGAACCATTACTAAAAACTCCTAATTTTGAATTAAGAGCATTTAAAGAAGTGGTTCGAAGCATGTTCAAGGAGTCCCCTATGTGCAACACTCACATCAGCAAGGGGAACGAGAAGAAAAGAGTCTCTAAGCTCAAAGGAGACTTATTTGAATGGTTGATTCTATTTCAGCCATACAATGAAGCAAGAAGAGGAGGTAATTGCCTAAACTGATTTGTGAACAAATCTTTTTTTAACAATGGGAGGATGATGGAGATCCCTCCATGCCCTTGCTTTGAAAAGAAGCAAATAAATTAGGTAATCTCAATTTGCTGCTTAAAGGATGAATAAATCATCCTAATTTTGTTTAAGTATTGAAACTGCAGGGCAAGGGTTAAGTCTAATAGCTAACCCCTTTTTGTGTGCTTAATTACTCAGGCCTCCTTAGGGTTTAAGTCTAATATTTTTCATTGGGATTGAAGTTCAAGAAGTTAGCTTTACACCAAAACAAGTTTCATCCCATTTGGAGTTCATTTACCCTTTCAAATTAGCAAATAAACCCAAGATGTCCAAACTGCCTAGCAGGACCAAAAGATACATAGTTTTGTTCACCTCATAACTTAAGCTATATTGTGGCTTAAGTCTTGAATTTTTACATTTTTGGAATCCTCATGGTGTCTACTTTCAGGTGTAAGCATTAGTTTTCAATCATACCGACAAGAGGATGGGAGATCAAGGCCTGAAAACCAAATCATACTCACTTTTGATAAGCTTAAACCCAATGAGAAAAATCGTGCAAAACTGGCTTGAACCCGGTTCAGTTGAACTCGGTTTATTTGCTCTAAAACCATGAGGTTACTAACTTGCACCTAGTGTGGCACACCCTTCAAATCTTGGCACACGTCCCTAGGCATCAATCGTGGGCTGCGAACCTTGGGAAGAACAACCAATAAGGAGCAAGCAGCAAAAGAAGTTGTCTGTTGTATGCTATTGGCTAGACAAAAAGGAAGCTTCACTTTACGGCTGCCCAATGGGATTCTAGCTAGCTATTCAGCATGTTTAAGCTTAAGTATGAGTTGATTAATATGTAATAAACATTAGTATTACTTTACTTTATGGTTTGGATGTATTTAGATTAGCTTAAGCAAGCTTTGTATTCAATTAGCTCTAAACCAGTTATATTAGGCTAATTAATAACTTTCCTTTCTAGTAAGGCAAGCTCTAGGTGTGTGTTAGCTTGCTTGCTTAACTTATATTTAAGCATATACACGGCCAAGGCAAGGACATAACCAACGTTGAATGAAATTTTTAGTTTGAGAGCTTCTAGCTTTCTCTCTTCAAATACATCACTTGCTTATCCTTAATTTGGTCGATTAAGGTGGCGATCAAGTAAGTCCTAACCCTTGTTAAGTGGTGTTTTTGTATCTTAACCAAAGATTAGGGACCCTAAACTTGTTTTTGGTGGTGTTGCTGTATCCAAATGTTGAGTTTAGTTCTATCCAATTCAGTGTTCATCCACAAGGTTTCAAAGAGAGTAAAGAAGGGTTTGCTAGCTTAATTTTGAGTTAGTGAATCATAACTTTGATTCTCTTTTCGTTCCATACATTCATAACCTTTCATACATCCATTTCCATGGTTAACCAAAGCTAAGGCTATCCCCTTTGGTCTAGCTTCCACCCGAAACACAAAGCCAAACTCAAACTGTGAAACTTGACAAAGCTAGTCGTGCTAAGCAGCACTTTGGCACGGCCACACCGTGCCTCACAGCACGACCATGCCTTCCCGTGCCATGTTGGTTTCACTTGTTTTCTTCATGTACTTGGTGGGTTTTAGCTTGGTTTCTTTCTTCCATTGAGACATACATCAAGATACATCAAGTTCCCTTTTGTTTCTCATTTAGAATCTCTTAATTCTAAATTCCATTCCTACCTCACGTGTTTGTTGCCTCACAACCAGCCTATTATGTGCCACTTTCCTTTGTTTTCCCTTGATTGTATTCTCTCTTGGTTTTGAGTTTTCACTCTTAAATTAGGTTTTAGCTTGAACCCTCGGCGGATACATTATATTTGGTATCAGAGCAAAGGTTTCACCTTGGCCTTGTATGCCCTTCCACTTCAATAAATCATTCATCCATTCCCCTTTAAGACACAATAAGTTCTACTTTGTTTAAGCCACCTATTTCAAACATGAGTGCCATAAACATGACCTTGGAAGAGAGGTTTGAAGCTTTGATGAAGCGAAATGAGTTTCTATATAGAAAGATTCGGGAGGATGCACAAAAAGATCAAGAAACTCAAGCTCAAAATAAGTACCTCCAAAAACAGCTTGATGCATTTTTGAGGCAAAAGCAACAAGCCAATGAAGATCCACTCCAATCTGAATCCGAAGGGAAAGAATAAGTGCGTAGCCATATTCTTGATTCATCTAGTGAGGATGAACCATTAAGAATGCCTAACCAAACTCTACAGTTTCAAGCTAATACTAATGATTTCAGAATTGAAATTCCAGAATTTGAAGGCAAGCTTGATACTGAAGATGTTTTGGATTGGTTACATACAGTTGAAAGAGTTTTTGAGTACAAGGACATCCTAGAAGACAAGAAGGTGAGGCTGATCGCTTTAAGGCTTCGTAAGGATGCTTCTCTTTGGTGGACTAAGTTATGTGCCAAAAGAGTTAGAGAAAGGAAGTCCAAAATCAGAACTTGGGAGAAGATGAAATCTAAGCTTAAAGCTCAGTTTCTTCCTACTACCTATGTTCGAGATTGTTACTCTCAACTCCACCACTTGAACCAGGGTAACTTGGGCGTAGAAGAATACACTCGTGAATTTGAAAAGCTTGTGATTAAGTGTGATATTCAAGAGCCAGAAGAACAAACAATTGTTAGATACTTGGGAGGTCCTCATCCTAGGTATGCTAGTATTGTTGATTTACAAGCTTACTCTTCTTTTGATGAGGTATGTGTGCTAGCTCACAAGGTGGAGCAGCAAAAGAAGAACAAACAGCTCCGAAGACATGAAAATCCAAAGCCATCACCATATGAACAAACCTTGAACAAGGGGAGTTCCTCCTACATCCCTAAGCCCACGACACCCATTCCCCTACTCCACAAAAAAGCCAAACTCCACAAGAAGACCTATCTCTACAACCTACACAAAGACCCCTTCCTAAAGGAGTTCAAAGATGTTTTAAGTGCCAAGGCTTTGGCCACTTAGCATCAGATTGTACAAATCGAAGATATGTTACTCTAGCTGAATGGAAGGCAATAGAGGAGGTTGAACCAGAAGAGGAAAATGAAAAACATGATGGATAAAACTTTAGGGATATAGTGATTGAGGCAGATGAAGGAGAAATGCTCACTTTAAACACCACCCACCCACCAAGAAGCAAGGAGCATCTCAACCTTCTTATCACTTTTCATGAACCACAAACCTTTTCCCCCACTCCACCTGCACCCAAAACACTCAACCCAAATTTCTATCAATCCATTTCAGAACCATTACCAAAAACTCGTAATTCTGAATTAAGAGCATTTAAAGAAGTGGTTCGAAGCATGTTCAAGGAGTCCCCTATGTGCAACACTCACATCAGCATGGGGAATGAGAAGAAAAGAGTCTCTAAATTCAAAGGAGACTTATTTGAATGGTTGATTCTATTTCAGCCATACAATGAAGCCAAAAGAGGAGGTAATTACCTAAACTGATTTGTGGACAAATCTTTTTTTAACAAGGGGAGGATGATAGAGATCCCTCCATGCCCTTGATTTAAAAAGAATCAAATCAATTAGGTAATCTCAATTTGTTGCTTAAAGGATGAATAAATCATCCTAATTTTGTTTAAGTATTGGAATTGCAGGGCAAGGGTTATGTCTAGCTGCTACCCCTTTTTGTGTGCTTAATTATTTGGCCTTGTAAAGGTTTAAGTCAATAATTTTCATTGGGATTGAATTTCAGGAAGTCACCTTTAGAGCAAACAAGTTTCATCCCATTTGGACTTCATTTACCCATTCAAATTAGCAAATAAACCCAAGGTGTCAAAACTGCCCAACAGGGCCAGAATATACATTGTATTGTTCACCTCATAACTTAAGCTATATTGCGGCTTAAGTCTTGAATTTTACATTTTTGGAATCCTCATGGTGTCTACTTTCAAGTCAAAGTATTAGTTTTCAATCATACCCACAAGAGGATGGGAGATCAAGGCCTTTTAACAAACCGGTCAGTTTTGGCTCCAAACTGCGCGGTTAAATGTTTAAGTAAAATAACCTTACTTAAACATGCTATAACCTTGATTTCATTGTTGGGGGGGGGTATACACATCCCAAAGTTACCACCCATGGCCTGAAAACAAAATCATACTCACTTTTGATAAGCTTAAACCCAATGCCAAAAACTGTGCAAAACTGGCTTGAACCTGGTTCAGTTGAACCCGATTTATTTGCTCCAAAACCGTGAGGTTACTCACTTGCACCTAATGTGGCACACCTTTCAAAGCTTGGCAGACGTCACTAGGAATCAATCGTGGGCTACAAACCTTGGGAAGAATGGCCAATAAGGAGCAAGCAGCAAAAGAAGTTGTCTCTTGCATGCTATTGGCTAGACAAAAAGGAAGCTTTACTTTACGGCTGCCCAATGGGATTCTAGCTAGCTATTCAGCATGTTTAAGCTTAAGTATAAGTTTATTAATATGTAAGAAACATTAGTATTACTTTACTTTATGGTTTGGATGTATTTAGATTAGCTTAATCACGCTCTGTATTTAATTAGCTCTAAACCGGTAGTATTAGGCTAATTAATACCTTTCCTTTCTAGTAAGGCAAGCTCTAGGTGTGTGTTAGCTTGTTTTCTTGGCTTATATTTAAGCATATACATGGCCAAGGCAAGGACATAACCAATGTTAAATGAAAATTTTAGTTTATGAGCGTCTAGCTTTGTCTCTTCAAATACTTCACTTTCTTATCCTTAATTTGGTCGATTAAGGTGGCGATCAAGTAAGTCCTAACCTTTGTTAAGTGGTGTTTTTGTGTCTTAACCAAAGATTAGGGACCCTAAACTTGTGTTTGGTGGTGTTTCTATATCCAAACGTTGAGTTTAGTTCTATCCAATTCAGTGTTCATCCACAAGGTTTCAAGGAGAGTAAAGGAGGGTTTGCTAGCTTAATTTTGAGTTAGGGAATCAAAACTTTGATTCTCTTTCTCTTCCATACATTCATAACCTTTCATACATCCATTTTCATGGTTAACCAAAGCTAAGGCTATCCCCTTTGGTCTAGCTTCCACCCGAAACACAAAGCCAAACTCAAACTGTGAAACTTGACAAAGCTAGCCATGCAAGGCAGAACTTTGGCACGGCCACACCATGCCTCATAGCACGACCGTGCCTTCCCATGCCATGTTGGTTTCATTTGTTTTCTTCGTGTACTTGGTGGGTTTTAGCTTGGTTTCTTCCTTCGATTGAGATATACATCAAGATAAATCAAGTTCCCTTTTGTTTCTCACTTAGAATATGTTGATTCTAAATTCCATTCCTACCTCCCGTGTTTGTTGCCTCACAACCAACATATTACGTGCCACTTTCCTTTGTTTTCCCATGATTATATTCTCTCTTGGTTTTGAGTTTTCACTCTTAAATTGGGTTTTAGCTTGAACCATCGGCAGATACATTATATTTGGTATCAGAGCAAAGGTTTCACCTTGGCCATGTAGGCCCTTCCACTTCCACAAATCATTGATCTATTCCCCTTCAACAAAAAATAAGTTCCTACTTTGTTTAAGCCACCTACTTCAAACATGAGTGCCACAAACATGACCTTGGAAGAGGGGTTTGGAGCTTTGATGAAGCAAAATGAGTTTCTATCTAGAAAGATTCGAGAGGATGCACACAAAGATCAAGAAACTCAAGCTCAAAATAAGTACCTCCAAAAACAGCTTGATGCGTATTTGAGGCAAAACCAACAAGCCAATGAAGAACCACTCCAATCTGAATCCAAAGGGAAAGAATAAGTGTTTAGCCATACTCTTGATTCATTTAGTGAGGATGAGCCATTGAGAATGACTAACCAAACTCCACAGTTTCAAGCTAATACTAATGATTTCAGAATTGAAATTCCAGAATTTGAAGGCAAGCTTGATACTGAAGATTTTTTGGATTGGTTACAAACAGCTCAAAGAGGTTTTTAGTAGAAGGACATCCCAGAAGACAAGAAGGTGAAGCTGATTGCTTTAAGGCTTCGTAAGGATGCTTCTCTTTGGTGGACTAACTTATGCGCCAAAAGAGTTAGAGAAAGGAAGTCCAAAATCAAAACTTGGGAAAAACTGAAATCTAAGCTTAAAGCTCGGTTTCTTCCTCCTACTTATGTTCAAGATTGTTACTCTCAACTCCACCATTTGAACCAAGGTAACCTAAGCGTAGAAGAATACACTCGTGAATTTGAAAGGCTTGTGATTAACTGTGATGTTCAAGAACCAGAAGAACAAACAATTGTTAGATACTTTGGAGGTGTTGATCCTAGGTATGGTAATACTGTTGATTTGCAAACTTACTCTTCTTTTGATGAGGTATGTGTGCTAGCTCACAAGGGGGAGCAGCAAAAGAAGAACAAACAACTCCCAAGACATGGAAATCCAAAGCCATCATCATATGAACAAACCTTGAACAAGGGGAGTTCCTCCTACATCCCTAAGCCCACGACACCCATTCCCCTTACTCCACAAAAAAGCCAAACTCCACAAAAAGACCTATCCCCACAACTAACACAAAGACCCCTTCCAAAAGGAGTTGAAATATGTTTTAAGTGCCAAGGCTTTGGCCACCTAGCATCAGATTGTACAAATCGAAGATATGTTACTCTAGCTGGATGGAAGCCAATAGAGGAGGTTGAACCAGAGGAGGAAAATGAAAACATGATGGAGATAACTTTGAGGAGATAGTGATTGAGGCAGATGAAGGAGAAATGCTCACTTTAAACATAAACCACCCACCAAGAAGCAAGGAGCATCTCAACCTTCTTATCACATTTCATGAACCACCAACCTTTTGCCCCACTCCACCCACACCGAAAACACTTAACCCAAATTTCTGTTAATCCTTTTCAGAACCATTACTAAAAACTCCTAATTTTGAATTAAGAGCATTTGAAGAAGTGGTTCGAAGCATGTTCAAGGAGTCCCCTATGTGCAACACTCACATCAGCAAGGGGAACGAGAAGAAAAGAGTCTCTAAGTTCAAAGGAGACTTATTTGAATGGTGGATTCTATTTCAGCCATACAATGAAGCAAGAAGAGGAGGAAATTACCTAAACTGATTTATGGACAAATCTTTTTTTAATAAGGGGAGGATGATGGGGATCCCTCCATGCCATTGATTTAAAACGAAGCAAATCAATTAGGTAATGTTAATTTGCTTCTTAAAGGATGAATAAATCATCCTAATTTTGTTTAAGTATTGAAACTGCAGGGCAAGGGTTAAGTCTAGCAGCTAACCCATTTTTGTGTGCTTAATTACTCACGCCTCCTTAAGGTTTAAGTCTAATATTTTTCATTGGGATTGAATTCAGGAAGTCAGCTTTACACCAAAACAAGTTTCATCCCATTTGGACTTCATTTACCCATTCAAATTCGCAAATAAACCCAAGGTGTCCAAACCACCCAGCAAGACCAGAATATACACGGTTTTGTTCACCTCAAAACTTAAGCTATATTGTGGCTTAAGTCTTGAACTTTTACGTTTTTGGAATCCTCATGGTGTCTACTTTCAGGTCCAAGCATTAGTTTTCAATCATACCCACAAGAGGATGGGAGATCAAGGCCTTTTGTCAAATAGGTCAAATTTGGCTGCAAACTGTGCGGTTAAATGTTTAAGTTAAATTACCTTACTTAAATATGCTATAACCTTGATTTCTTTTTTTTGGGGGGGGGGGTTACGCACATCCTAAAGTGACCACCAATGGCCTGAAAGCCAAATTATACGCACTTTTGATAAGCTTAAACCCAATGCCAAAAACCGTGCAAAACTGGCTTGAACCAGGTTCAGTTGAACCCGGTTTATTTGGTCCAAAACCGTGAGGTTACTCACTGATGTGGATTTTATATATAGTTTTAAAACCTTTTTTACTTGCAAGTGCACAAGGTTAATTGTAGACTAGCGAGTATAGGGTGTTGATCCCACGAGGAACAGTAGTGATTTTTATAATTTAACTTTCCGATTATAAAGAACAATTTAATTTCAGAGTTGGATTATGAATATAAATTGACCAACAAAATGAAGAGAAAATAAGTAGTAAAGTAGAGAGAAATCAAATAGGAGAAAGTTCTAGGACTTTAGATTTCACCTTTGATGCTAATATTGATTTACTAATTCGAATGAGGATTCAATTTGTCTCTTGTTCAACCTAAGGTACAAGCATTAGGCCATGAATTAAAAAGATGATTGTAACTATAAAGTGACATAATTTATCTAGTGGTTTAGCATGAATTATTCTTTTTAGATATAACTCATCTAATTTCTAGCATAAATTATTCAATTTAAACAATTATAATTTTAAGCCCAAATTGCATAATCATCATTTTAGCCTACAAGGTCTATATTCCTTTGAGATAGCAACTTAAACTAATATCATCAACATGATTAAACATTAGTGTTAAGATGCATAGGTAGATGATGATCAAATATAAACTCAAGATTATGCAAAAGAGACAAAAATAACCCCATAAGAAATCAGCAAAAGAATATTATTACTAGGGATCCATCATCGTCCTAGAAATGAGTAGTTTAGCCGGCTAGAGTTAGGAAAAACACCATTGAAATTGGTATATTTCACAACCTATGTCCAAACCTTACACTCAATTACACAAAATTATGAAACTTAGTATAAACTCTCAAATTTGACTCACAAATGAGATGAGAAGAGAAGAGAAGAGAAAAATAGCTAACAAAGCTTATTTTCTTCTTAACCCCTCAACCCAAATGATCTTGTCTTACAAAGACTTTCTCTAAAAAAAATGAAAGATAAAAGGACAAGAAGATGCTTGAGTGAGTGGATGGAAGAATGAGAGTGGATATGAGTGACTTTTTCCCTCAACCTTGGCCCCTTTTTATAGTGGAAATCCAACCATTAGGATACCCCCAAAAGTAATGGAAATTAATTCCAATTAATTTGGGATGTTACATGCATGGTCATGGCTAGTCATAAGTATAATATTAATTTTGATTAATGGCATTTGACTAGGTTAAGAATTAGCCATGTGGGAAAAATGAAGCACTTGAGAGAAGAGGGGAGGTTGAGATGGAGTGAGAGGCATGGTTAAGACTGGGCTGCTTGCTCAGGCCCAAACAAACCATTTTATTTTTTTTATTTTTTTTCTTTTCTTTGGACTTGAACTTTAGACTTTGCACTTGTAGGTGATCCGAGTAAAATTACACAACCTTCATCCAAATTCTTTTATTTTAGTTTTCCTGTAAGTTTTATAAAATCTGCATTATTTACTCAAAAATATATTTCAAAGACATAAAACTAGGTAAAATGAAGGAGAAAATTGTATATAAAGTATGAATTATCAACTCTCCCACACGAAAACTTTGCTAGTCCTTGAGCAAATAACAACAACAATGCATATATTCATTCAAACCATCAAGTAGGAAAAGAATAGGATTAGGTATGAATATCAAGTGACTCAACTATGAATGCCAACTCCAAATCACATATATCAATTCACTACCAACCCACAACTCATTATCAAAGATTTCCAATTCCAACCAAGTCAATAGGCCAAGATTCAAGCAAATTAAGTACACAATGAAACCAAGTAGCAAACCATAAGCACGAAGTTTCACCCCACTTAACAAAAATCACAAGAGCATCTTTTAAAATCGAGTCCCCAATGCGAAATCACCTTATCAACCCTTTTCTTTTATTTTTTGGTTTTTTTTGTTTTTGAGACTTTGAATTTTCAAAAGTTACTTGATTCCATGTGCTTTCTTGAGTGGATAAAGATATGAGTAAAGATGACACTCAGAGAAACACTTAGTACATATTCAGGCGATTAAAGATATGGATAAAGATAGAACCTGAACATTGGTACCGGAATTAGAACTTGAGTAATTCAATTTATTTTAATTGTTGATTGAAAAGACAAAGGGGAACTCAATGCTTATCGAATACACATCACGACATTGTAAATGGGGTTCCATCTCATACTCAAAATCGGCTACATAGTGACATTAGCACAGCAAAAATGATGGCCCTCGACTAGTCAAAGCTAGAAATAATCTCTAGTGAGCATGAGTCACATGAATCAAATCCACATAATAGGAAGAAAACATGCACAATTAGGACACTCAATCTCTTCCCAAAATCAAATTCACCCACAAATTTTCAAGTTCAATTTTTCTCAAAATTCTCATTTTGCCTTCCCCCCACACCTAGATCTCACATTGTCCTAAATGTAGAAAACAATAAGATAAAGGAAAATGGAGAAAAGAGCAACACAACCTGATAGCACGAGGAAGTTGTTTCTATGTAAGCTCAACAATCAAATGCCCAAAGTACCTTCACAACCATCACCAGCCTCAAAAGCCAAAAACCAAGTGAAGAATCACACTTAAAAACACAAGCACACCTTGATAGAAAAGAAAAAATAATAAATAAATAAAAATAAAAGACTCAAAATCACCTAAAAAGATTGGGTTGCCTCCCAACAAGCGCTAAGTTTAATGTCTTCAGCCAGACAATATCAAGCAGAGGCTTTAAAAATGTTAAGCCTAACCCTCGTGTTCATGACCGAGACATCCATCACTCCTGATCTACAGTTAATGGTGGCATTAGCTGTGGCTAGGAAGGGACGACCTAAAATAAGAGGGATCTGCTTAAAAGCTTGAGTAGGGTCTATGTCCAACACAACAAAGTCAACAGAAAAGAATCCTTTATCAATTTGCACCAAGACATCATCTATTCGCCCCCTAGGAATCCTAACCGACCTATCAGCAAGCTGAAGGGTACAGTTGGAAGGTTGCAGTTCACCTAAACCCAAATCTATGTAAACAGAATATGCTATCAAATTGACAATAGAACCCAAATCCAAAAGCGCCCTTTCAATTTTGTGATTGTCAATAAAACATGAAATGGTAGGGACACCAGGATTCTTGAACTTAGGTGGAGTATCACATTTCAGAATCGAACTCACTTGTTCACTTAGAATTACCTTTTTAGACTTGTCATCTTTGGATTTTCTTTTAAAAGGGCACATGTCTTTAAGGAACTCAGCATAGGTCGGGATCCGTCTAATTGCTTCCAAAAGGGGAAGATTGACCTTAACTTGCTTAAAGGTCTCTAGGATGTCATCTCTTTGCTTGTTTTTCTTGGAAGGGAATGGTGCATCTAAAGCTTGAGGGTAAGGAACCCTTAGCTCATATGTCATAGTGGGGTCCAAAACAACAGGAGAAGGGGATGGTTCATTTTCCTTTTCAGATTCAAGGTCACTCTCCATGGTCTTAAGTCTTTCCTCTTTATCATGTGCTTTCTCACTCACCTTGTTATCTACTTCTTTACCCCTCCTAAGAACCATTACAGCTTTCAATTGTTCAAATTGTTGGCCTTTAGGGTTCTGAATGGGGTGACTTGGAAGTTTTCCTTCTTCACTTTTTCCTACAGCTATGGCTAGTTGCCCAAGTTGGGTTTCTAACTTAGCTATGGATTGTGAGTGAGAGTCAACAATATGCATTTTAGACTCAATTCCTTGGACTTTAGAATCAACATTTTGCACAATAGAAGTCAAGGTATCAAGAGCAGAAAGTACCTTATCGATATCAGAGCTCCCAGTTGGAGCTTGATGAGAAGAGGGATGAGCATATCTCTGGTTTTGAAAACCAGGAGGGCTAGGTCTGTAAGACTGCGCGTGAGGATTCTCAACATTTTGAGACCTCCATGAAAAATTAGGATGATTCCTCCAACCATGATTATAGGTATTAGAATAAGGATTATTGGATGGAGGAAATCCTTAGGCAACATTCACTTGTTCAGTCATACAGTCAGACTTACCAATACACGGACAATCAACAGAAGCATGCATGAGACTAGCACAAATCGAACACACATCTTGCATAGAAGGGGCATTAGACACTTTGTTCATGCACAACAATTGATCAAATTTCTTAGCTAAAACATCAACTTTACTAGAAAGGTCAACTAAATGTGAAGCCTCATAAATCCCCCCTTTACTTCCTAATTGCCTAGGCAAATCAGAATGTGAGGAAGTAGCATGCAAATGTGAATTTTCACTCAAATGTTCAAATAATTCCCTAGTTTCTTCAGGAGTTTTGTACAAGAAACTACCACCACATGACGCATCAACCATTTGCCTATTGTGCTCATCTAAACTAGAGTAAAAACTCTGGACAAGTTGCCACATAGGTACCTCATGATGAGGACATGTCGCAACAACTCTTGAAACCTTTCCCAACTTTCATGCAATTGCTCATTTTTATTAAGTGAGAAAGTGGTTACAGCACGTCTTAAGGCAGTCAGTTTACCAATGGAGAATTTTTTTTTCAAGAATTCCTTTTGCAATTGATCCCAAGTGGTGATATTTTTCTTAGTGTCCAACCAAGATTTAGCTTTATCGTTTAAAGAAAAAGGAAAAAGCCGCAAGCGAAGAGCATCATCAGAGATATTATGTAAAAACACAGTAGAGCAAATCTCTAAGAATGCATCAACATGCCTGAAAGGATTTTCTGACTCTAGCCCATAAAACGACGGGAGCATTTGGATAAGAGAATGTTTAATCTCAAATGGCACCGTAACAGTGGGCATACGGGTTCTAGTTGGTGAGTCATAGGTGGCGGGGGTAAAATACTCTTTAAGTTGCTTAGGTGGTGGGTTTTGTTCTTCTGCCATCTCGTTCTTAGATTCCTTTTTCTTAGCTCTTATCTTGCGAAGAGAGCATTCAATTTCAGGATTGTATGGTTCAGGATCGAAGCACAAAAAACGTCTACCAAGCATATACCAACAAGGAACAAAGAGAAAAGAATGAAATCACCACAATAGTCACCAAACAAAAATAAAAAGAAAAGAGAAGAGAGAGACAGGAAAAAAAATAAATAAAAAAAAGAAAAAAAATGAAAGGGAAGGGGGAAAAAACAAAATAAATGAAATGAAATAAAATAAAAAGAACAAAAGAAATAAAAGGGAAGGGGATTGTTAGATTAGGTACAATAAATAAAATAACAAAAATAAAATTTAAAAAAATAGATTAGATTAGAAGGGAGAGGGAAAATAGTTAGATTAGATGGGAGAGGGAAGAATAAAAAATAAAATGGTTAGATTAGGAGGGATTGGGGAATGAGACAATAAAGATAAAAGGGAAAGGGGGTGGAGAAATAAATAAAATTGTTAGATTAGCGGGGAAGGGGAAAACAAAAATAAAAAAAAATAAAAGGAAAAGAAAATTCAAAAATCACTATTCAATCCCCGGCAACGGCGCCAAAAACTTGATGTGGATTTTATATATAGTTTAAAACCCTTTTTACTTGCAAGTGCACAAGGTTAATTGTATACTAGCGAGTATAGGGTGTCGATCCCACGAGGAACAATAGCGATTTTTAAAATTTACCTTTCCGATTATAAAGAATAATTTAATTTCAGAGTTGGATTATGAATATAAATTGACCAACAAAATGAAGAGCAAACAAGTAGTAAAGTAGAGAGAAATCAAATAGGAGAAAGTTCTAGGACTTTAGATTTCACCTTTGATGCCAATATTGATTCACTAATTCGAATGAGGATTCAATTTGTCTCTTGTTCAGCCTAAGCTACAAGCATTAGGCTATGAATTAAAAAGATGATTATAACTATAAAGTGACAAAATTTATCTAGTGGTTTAGCATGAATTATTATTTTTAGACATAACTCATATAATTTCTAGCATAAATTATTCAATTTAAACAATTATAATTTTAAGCCAAAATTACATAATCATCATATTCGCCTACAAGGTCTAATATTCCTTTGAGATAGCAAATTAAACTAATGTCATCAACATGATTAAACATTAGTGTTAAGATGCATAGGTTGATGATGATCAAATGTAAACTCAAGATTATGCAAAAGAGACAAAAATAACCCCATAATAAATTAGCAAAAGAATATTATTACCAGGGATCCATCATAGTCCTAGAAATGAGTAGTTTAGTCGACCATAGTTAGGGAAAACACCATTGAAATTGGTATATTTCACAACCTATGTCCAAACCTTATACTCAATTACACAAAATTATGAAACTTAGTATAAACTCTCAAATTTGACTCACAAATGAGATGAGAAGAAAAGAGAAAAATAGCTAACAAAGCTTATTTTCTTCTTAACTCCTCAACCCAAATGATCTTGTCTTACAAAGACTTTCTCAAAAAAAAAATGAAAGATGAAAGGACAAGAAGATGCTTGAGTGAGTGGATGGAAGAATGAGAGTGGATATGAGTGACTTTTTCCCTCAACCTTGGCCCCTTTTTATAGTGGAAATCCAACCCTTAGGATACCCCCAAAATTAGTGGAAATTAATTCCAATTAATTTGGGATGTTACATGCATGGTCATGGCTAGTCATAAGTATAATATTAATTTTGATTAATAGCATTTGACTAGGTTAAGAATTAGCCATGTGGGAAAAATGGAGCACTTGAGAGAAGAGGGGAGGATGAGATGGAGTGAGAGGCATGGTCAAGACTGGGCCGCTTGCTCAGGCCTAAACAAACCATTTTATTTTTTTTTCTTTTCTTTGGGCTTGAACTTTAGACTTTGCACTTGTAGGTGATCCGAGTAAAATTGCACAACCTTCATCCAAATTCTTCCATTTTAGTTTTCCTGCAAGTTTCATAAAATCTGTATTATTTACTCAAAAATATATTTCAAAGACATAAAAGTATGTAAAATGAAGGAGAAAATAGTATATAAAATATGAATTATCACTCACTTGCACCTAGTGTGGTCAACCTTTCAAAGCTTGGCACACGTCCCTAGGAATCAATGGTGGGCTGCAAACCTTGGGAAGAACGACCAATAAGGAGCAAGCAGCAAAAGAAGTTGTCTCTTACATGCTATTGGCTAGACAAGAAGGAAGCTTCACTTTACGGCTGCCCAATGGGATTCTAGCTATCTATTCAGCTTGTTTAAGCGTAAGTATGAGTTGATTAATATGTAATAAACATTAGCATTACTTTACTTTACACTTTAGATGTATTTAGATTAGCTTAAGCAAGCTTTCTATTCAATTTTCTCGAAACCGGTTGTATTAGGCTAATTAATTCCTTTCCTTTCTAGTAAGGCAAGCTCTAGGTGTGTGTTAGCTTGCTTGCTTGACTTATATTTAAGCATATACACGGCCAAGGCAGGGACATAAGCAATGTTGAATGAAAATTTCAGCTTGAGAGCTTCTAGCTTTCTCTCTTCAAATACTTCACTTGCCAATCCTTAATTTGGTCGATTACGGTGACGATCAAGTAGGTCGTAGGCTTTTTTAAGTGGTGTTTCTATATCTTAACTAAAGATTAGGGACCCTAAACTTGTGCTTGATGGTGTTTCTGTATCCAAACATTGAGTTTAGTTCTATCCAATTCAGTGTTCATCCACAAGGTTTCAAGGAGAGTAAAGGAGGGTTTGCTAGCTTCATTTTGAGTTAGTGAATCATAACTTTGATTCTCTTTCCATTTCATACATTCATAACCTTTCATACATCCATTTCAATGGTTAACCAAAGCTAAGGCTATCCCCTTTGGTCTAGCTTCCACCCCAAACGCAAAGCCAAACTCAAACCGTGAAACTTCACAAAGCTAGTCGTGCTAGGCACCACTTTGGCACGGCCACACCGTGCCTTATAACACTACCGTGCCTTCCCGTGCCATGTTGGTTTCACTTGTTTTCTTCGTGTACTTGGTGGGTTTTAGCTTGGTTTCGTCCTTCCATTGAGACATACAACAAGATACATCAAGTTCCCTTTTGTTTCTCATTTAGAATCCCTTGATTCTAAATTCCATTCCTACCTCACGTGTTTGTTGCCTTTCAACCAGCATATTACATGCCACTTTCCTTTGTTTTCCCCTGATTGTATTCTCTCTTGGTTTTGAGCTTTCACTCTTAAATTATGCTTTAGCTTGAACTCTCGACGGATACATCATATTTGGTATCAGAGCAAAGGTTTCACCTTGGCTTTGTATGCACTTCCACTTCCACAAATCATTCATCCATTCCCCTTCAACAAAAAATAAGTTCCTACTTTGTTTAAGCCACCTACTTCAAACATGAGTGCCACAAACATGACCTTGGAAGAGAGGTTTGAAGCTTTGATGAGGCAAAATGAGTTTCTATCTAGAAAGATTCGAGAGGATGCACACAAAGATCAAGAAACTCAAGCTCAAAATAAGTACCTCCAAAAACAGCTTGATGCATATTTGAGGCAAAAGCAACAAGCCAATGAAGAGCCACTCGAATCCGAATCCGAAGGGAAAGAACAAGTGTTTATCCATACTCTTGATTCATCTAGTAAGGATGAGCCATTAAGAATGACTAACAAAACTCCACGGTTACAAGCTAATACTAACGATTTCAGAATGGAAATTTCAGAATTTTAAGGCAAGCTTGATCCTGAAGATTTTTTGGATTGGTTACATACAGTCGAAAGAGTTTTTGAGTACAAAGACATCCCAGAAGACAAGAAGGTGAAGCTGATCGAGTTAAGGATTCGTAAATATGCTTCTCTTTGGCGGACTAACTTGTGTGCCAAAAGAGTTAGAGAAAGGAAGTCCAAAATCAGAACTTGGGAGAAGATGAAATCTAAGCTTAAAGCTCGGTTTCTTCCTCCTACCAATGTTCAAGATTGTTACTCTCAACTGCACCACTTGAACCAAGGTAACTTGAGTGTAGAAGAATGCACTCGTGAACTTGAAAAGCTTGTGATTAAGTGTGCTATTCAAGAACCAGAAGAACAAACAATTGTTAGATACTTTGGAGGTCTTGATCCTAGGTATGCTAATATTGTTAATTTGCAAGCTTACTTTTCTTTTGATGAGGTATGTGTGCTAACTGACAAGGTGGAGCAGCAAAAGAAGAACAAACAGCTCCTAAGACATGAAAATCCAAAGCCATCACCATATGAACAAACCTTGAACAAGGGGAGTTCCTCCTACATCCCTAAGCCCACGACACCCATTCTCCCTACTCCACAAAAAAGCCAAACTCCATAAAAGGACCTATCCCGATAACCCACACAAGACCCCTTCCTAAAGGAGTTCAAACATGTTTTAAGTGTCAAGGCTTTGGTCACTTAGTATCAGATTGTACAAATCGAAGATATGTTACTCTAGCTTAATGGAAGGCAATAGAGGAGGTTGAACCAGAGAAAGAAAATGAAAAACATGATGGAGATAACTTTGAGGAGATAGTGATTGAGGCAGATGAAGGAGAAATGCTCACTTTAAACACAAACCACCCACCAAGAAGCAAGGAGCATCTCAACCTTCTTATCACATTTCATGAACCACCAACCTTTTGCCCCACTCCACCCACACCGAAGACACTTAACCCAAATTTCTGTTAATCCTTTTCAGAACCATTACTAAAAACTCCTAATTTTGAATTAAGAGCATTTGAAGAAGTGGTTCGAAGCATGTTCAAGGAGTCCCCTATGTGCAACACTCACATCAGCAAGGGGAACGAGAAGAAAAGAGTCTCCAAGTTCAAAGGAGACTTATTTGAATGGTTAATTCCATTTCAGCTATACAATGAAGCAAGAAGATGAGGAAATTACCTAAATTGATTTGTGGACAAATCTTTTTTTAACAAGGGGAGGATGATGGGGATCCCTCCATGCTCTTGATTTAAAATGAAGCAAATCAATTAGGTAATCTCAATTTGTTTCTTAAAGGATGAATAAATCATCCTAATTTTTTTAAGTATTGAAACTGCAGGGCAAGGGTTACGTCTAATAGCTAACTCGTTTTTGTGTGCTTAATTACTTAGGCCTCCTTAGGGTTTAAGTCTAATATTTTTCATCGGGATTGATGTTCAGGAAGTCATCTTTACACCAAAACAAGTTTCATCCCATTTGGACTTCATTTACCCATTCAAATTAGCAAATAAACCCAAGGTGTCCAAACTGCCTAGCAGGAGCAGAATATATATAGTTTTGTTCACCTCATAACTTAAGCTATATTGTGGCTTAAGTCTTGAATTTTTACATTTTTGAAATCCCCATGGTGTCTACTTTCAGGTCCAAGCATTAGTTTTCAATCATACCGATAAGAGGATGGGAGATCAAGGTCTTTTGTCAAGCCGGTGAGTTTTGGCTCCAAACTACGCGATTAAATGTTTAAGTTAAATTACCTCACTTAAACATGCTATAACCTTGATTTCTTTTGGGGGGAGGTGGGGTTTATGCACATCCCAAAGTTACCACCCATGGCCTGAAAACCAAATCATACTCACTTTTGATAATCTTAAACCCAATGCCAAAAACCTTGCAAAACTGGCTTGAACTCGGTTTATTTGCTCCAAAACCGTGAGGTTACTCACTTGCACCTAGTGTGGCATGCCCTTCAAAGCTTGGCACACGAACCTAGGCATCAATTGTGGGCTGCAAACCATGGGAAGAACGGCCAATAAGGAGCAAGCTGTAAAAGAAGTTGTCTCTTGCATGCTATTGGCTAGCCAAAAAGGAAGCTTCACTTTTCGGCTGCCCAATGGGATTCTAGCTAGCTATTCATCATGTTTTTGCTTAAGTATGAGTTGATTAATATGTAATAAACATTATTATTACTTTACTTTACGCGTTGGATGTATTTAGATTAGCTTAAGCAAGTTTTGTATTCAATTAGCTCTAAACCTGTTGTATTAGGCTAATTAATACCTTTCCTTTCTAGTAAGGCAAGCTCTAGGTGTGTGTTAGCTTGCTTGCTTGACGTATATTTAAGCGTATACATGGCAAAGGAAAGGACCTAACCAATGTTGAATGAAAATTTCAGTTTGAGAGCTTCTACCTTTCTCTCTTCAAATACTTCACTTGGTTATCCTAAATTTGGTCGATTAAGGTGGCGATAAAGTAGGTCCTAACCTTTGTTAAGTGGTGTTTTTGTATCTTAACCAAAGATTAGGGACCCTAAACTTGCGTTTGGTGGTGTTTCTGTATCCAAACGTTGAGTTTAGTTCTATCCAATTCAGTTTTCATCCACAAGGTTTCAAGGAGAGTAAAGGAGGGTTTGCTAGCTTAATTTTGAGTTAGTGAATCATAACTTTGATTCTCTTTCTCTTCCATACACTCATAACCTTTCATACATCCATTTCCATGGTTAACCAAAGCTAAGGCTATCCCTTTTGGTCTAGCTTCCACCACAAACACAAAGCCAAACTCAAACTATGAAACTTGACAAAGCTAGTCATGCTAGGCAGCACTTTGGCACGGCCACACCATGCCTCATAGCACGATCGTGCCTTCCTGTGCCGTGTTGGTTTCACTTGTTTTCTTCGTGTACTTCGTGGCTTTTAGCTTGGTTTCTTCCTTCCTTTGAGACATACATCAAGATACTTCGTGTACTCGGTGGATACATCATATTTGGTATCAGAGCAAAGGTTTCACGTTGGCTTTGTATGCCCTTCCACTTCCACAAATCATTCATCCATTCCCCTTCAACACAAAATAAGTTCCTACTTTGCTTAAGCCACCTACTTCAAACATGAGTGCCATAAACATGACCTTGGAAGAGAGGTTTGAAGCTTTGATGAAGCAAAATGAGTTTCTGTCTAGAAGGATTCGAGAGGATGCACAAAAAGATTAAGAAACTCAAGCTCAAAATAAGTACCACCAAAAACAGGTTGATGCATATTTGAGGCAAAAGCAACAAGCCAATGAACAACCACTCCAATCTGAATCCACAGGGAAAGAACAATTGTTTAGCCTTACTCTTGATTCATCTAGTGAGGATGAACCATTGAGAATGACTAACCAAACTCAACGGTTTCAAGCTAATACTAATGATTTCAAAATTGAAATTCTAGAATTTGAGGGCAAGCTTGATCCTAAAGATTTTTTGGATTGGTTACATACAGTTGAAAGAGTTTTTGAGTACAAGGACATCCCAGAAGACAAGAAGGTGAAGCTAATCGCTTTAAGGGTTCATAAGTGTGCTTCTCTTTCATGGACTAACTTATGTGCCAAAAGAGTTAGAGAAAGGAAGTCCAAAATCAGAACTTGAGAGAAGATGAAATCTAAGCTTAAAGCTCGGTTCCTTCCTCGTACCTATGTTCAAGATTGTTACTCTTAACTCCACCACTTGAACCAAGGCAACTTGAGCGTAGAAGAATACACTCGTGAATTTGAAAATCTTATGATTTAGTGTGATATTTAAGAACCAAAGAACAAACAATTGTTAGATACTTGGGAGGTCTTGATCCTAGGTATGCTAATATTGTCGATTTATAAGCTTACTCTTCTTTTGATGAGGTATGTGTGCTAGCTCACAAGGTGGTGAAGCACAAGAAGAACAAACAGCTTCCAAGACATGAAAATCCAAAGCCATCACCATATGAAGAAACCTTGAACAAGGGGAGTTCCTCCTACATCCCTAAGCCCACGACACCCATTCTCCCTGCTCCACAAAAAAGCCAAACTCCACAAAAGACCAATCCCCCCAACCCACACAAAGACCCCTTTCTAAAGGAGTTCAAAGATGTTTTAAGTGCCAAGGCTTTACCCACTTAGCATTAGATTGTACAAATCGAAGATATGTTACTCTAGTTGAATGGAAGGCAATAGAGGAGGTTGAACTAGAGAAAGATATTGAAAAACATGATGGAGATAACTTTGAGGAGATAGTGATTGAGGCAGATGAAGGAGAAATGCTCACTTTAAACACCAACCACCCACCAAGAAGCAAGGAGCATCTCAACCTTCTTATCACTTTTCATGAACCACCAACCTTTTCCCCCACTCCACCCACACCCACACCCAAAACACTCAAGCCAAATTTCCGTTAATCCATTTCAGAACCATTACTACAAACTCCTAATTCTGAATTAAGAGCATTTGAAGAAGTGGTTCGAAGCAAGTTCAAGGAGTCCCCTATGTGCAACACTCACATCAGCATGGAGAATGAGAAGAAAAGAGTCTCTAAGTTCAAAGGAGACTTATTTGAATGGTTGATTCTTTTTAAGCCATATGATGAAGCAAGAAGAGGAGGTAATTGCCTAAACTGATTTGTGGACAAATCTTTTTTTAACAAGGGGAGGATGATGGGGATCCCTCCATGCCCTTGACTTAAAACGAAGCAAATCAATTAGGTAATCTCAATTTGCTTCTTAAAGGATGAATAAATCATCCTAATTTTGTTTAAGTATTGAAACTGTAGGGCAAGGGTTAAGTCTAGCAGCTAACCTGTTTTTGTGTTCTTAATTTCTCAAGCCTCCTTAAGGTTTATGTCTAATATTTTTCATTGGTATTGAATTTCAGGAAGTTAGCTTTACACCATAAAAAATTTCATCCCATTTGGACTTCATTTACCCATTCAAATTAGTAAATAAACCCAAGGTGTCCAAACTGCCTAGCAGGACCCGAATATACACGGTTTTGTTCACCTCATAACTTAAGCTATATTGTGGGTTAAGTCTTAAATTTTTACATTTTTGGAGTCCTCATGGTGTTTACTTTCAGGTCCAAGCATTAGTTTTCAATCATACCGACAAGAGGATGGGAGATCAAGGCCTTTTGTCAAACGGGTCAGTTTTGGCTCCAAACTGCGCGGTTAAATGTTTAAGCTAAATTACCTTACTTAAACATGCTATAACCTTGATTTCTTTGGGGGAGGGGTTATAAACATCCCAAAGTTACCCCCATGGCTTGAAAAACAAATCATACTCACTTTTGATAAGCTTAAACCCAATGCCAAAAACCGTGCAAAACTGGTTTGAACCCGGTTTATTTGCTCCAAACCCGTGAGGTTACTCACTTGCACCTAGTGTGGCACACCTTTCAAATCTTGGAACACGTTCCTAGGAATCAATCATGGGCTGCAAACCTTGGGAAGAATGGCCAATAAGGAGCAAGCAGCAAAAGAAGTTGTCTCTTGCATGCTATTGGCTGGACAAAAAGGAAGCTTCACTTTACGGCTGCCCAATGGGATTCTAGCTAGCTATTCAGCATGTTTAAGCTTAAGTATGAGTTGATTGATATGTAATAAACATTTATATTACTTTACTTTGTGCTTTGGATGTATTTAGATTAGCTTAAGCAGGTTTTGTATTCAATTAGCTCCAAACCAGTTGTATTAGGCTAATTAATACCTTTCCGTTCTAGTAAGGCAAGCTCTAGGTGTGTGTTAGCTTGCTTGCTTGACTTATATTTAAGCATATACACGGAAAAGGCAAGGACATAACCAATGTTGAATGAAAATTTCAATTTGAGAGATTCTAGCTTTCTCTCTTCAAATACTTCACTTGCTTATCCTTAATTTGGTCGATTAAGGTGGTGATAAGGTAAGTCCTAACCTTTGTTAAGTGGTGTTTCTGTATCTTAACCAAGGATTAGTGATGGATATCCCTCCACCCCCTTTGTTTTAAAATGAATCAAATCAATTAGGTAAGTTAATAATGCTGGTTTAAGGGTGAATAATTCATCCAAGTTTTGTATAAGCTTCAAAATTGCAGGGCAAGGGTTCGAATCCAGCACTGACCCGTTTTTGAGAGCAAAATTCAATATGCATCCCGAAGGTTTAAGTCTGATATTTTTACATGGATTTGAAGTTCAAGATGTCATGTTTCCAACAAAACAAGTTGCATCCAATTTGGACTTCATTTTATCGTTCAAATCATCAGTTAAACTCAAGGTGTCAAAACTGCCCAGAAAAACATGAAGAAGCACGGTTTTCATTAGCTAATAACTTAAGCTATATGATGGCTTAAGTCTTCAAATTATACATTTTTGGAATCTTCATGATGTATACTTTTAGTTCCAAGCATTAGTTTTCAATCATGCCCACAAGAGGATGAGAGATCAAGGACTTTTCCCAAACCGGTCAGATTAGGCCCTAATCTACACGGTAAAATGTTTAAGCCTAATTACCCCACTTAAACATATCCTGACCTTGATTTCTTTGTAGGGCGGGGGGGTTTATACACATCCCAAAATGACCCCCATGGCCTGAAAACCGAATTATCATCACTTTTCCTAAGCTTACAAATTGCTAGAAAAACAGGCCAGAAATGCTTGTTGAACTCGGTTCAGTGCAAACCAGTTCTCTAGTTGCTTCAGCCGAAATCTTCCACTTGCAAGCAGATTGGCACGCCCCTCTATGCATGGCACATGTCCCTAGAGTGTCTAGAAGTGGTGGCTGCCTTGAAGTTCAACCAATGGAGGAAGAAAGCAAGAAAACTTGTCCCTTGAACGTGATTGGCTAGCTGTAAAGGGGTTCTTGCTCGTCGGCTATCCAATGGCCATTCAGCAAAAATATCAAAATTTTTTAGCTTAGTTTAAGAGTAGATGATTGTATAATAAAGTATTAATAATGTTTTACTTCATGCTTTTAATGTATTAGATTAGTTAAGTATGCTTGTAATCTAGATTAGCACAAATCAGCATGTAATTAGTTCCTAATCCTTTTCCTCCTTAGTAAGAAAAGGTGAGAGTCATGTTACTAGCTTGTATTTTCAAAGCTTGGCCATCTCTTGCTGCCTATTTAAGGTACCACACGGCCAAGGCAAAGATAACCAACCTTTGAATGATAAAAATCAGTTTTGAGAGCATTTGTGCTTTTTCTCTTGAAACTCTTACTTGCTTATCTTAGTTTAGGCCAAACTAAGTGGTGATCAAGTGAGTCTTAACCAAGATTAAGTGGTGTCATCTGTATCTTAATCAAGGTTAAAGGCCCTAAGCTTGAAGATTGGTGGTGTTTCTGTATCCAATCCTAAGGCTTAGTTATATCCATCCTATCTTTATGTACATAGTTTCAAGTGAGAGATTAGCTTGAATTCTTAAGTTAATTTCAATCACTATAGCATCCCCATCATTCCCCCTCATATTTCCATCTCAAACAACTCCATTCCCACTCAAATCGACGACCTAGACTTCACAAAAGACCTAGACTCAAAACCAAACAACCATTGCTTTCAACCGTGCAAAACTAGCCAAAGCTAGTTTGTGAAGGCCGAACTTTGGCACTGTGTGGCCGTGCTATAAGGCACGACCGTGCCACCCTATTGAACGTGCATATTGCTTGCTTTGAAGCTAAGTTCTTGAAGTGTTAGCTTGGTTGCATTCCCCCACCGTGCTATACACCAAAGTACATCAAAACCTCTTTTGGCTTTCACTTAGAATCACTTGATTCTAGGTTCCATTCTCCCTCCACATACTTAATGCCTCACAACCATCACTTAATGTCTCCGTTTTCGCTTGTTTAACCTTGATGGTGGCTTCGTTGGATTGATAACTTGGACTCTCAATTTGAGCCATAGCTAGAGGCCTCCGCAGATACATCATATTTGTTATCAGAGCTTGGTTTCTCCTAGGCTTGGTACATCCTCCACCCTTCCACAAAAAGCCGTTCCCCTTTGTCACAAAATTCAGATCCTACTTTGTTTAGCCACTTACTTCAAACATGACTTCTCCTAGCATGTCATTAGAAGAAAGACTTGATGCAATCTTGAAGAATAATCAAGAGATTACTTCTTCTAATCAAGAATTGAAGAGTTCAAACCAAGAGTTGAAAGCTCAAAATGACTACCTACGAAAGCAACTTGGTATGTTTCTCAAGCAAAAGCAAAATGATATATATGTTAGGGGAAGAGGGTACCCAAGCCAATACACATCAAAAGAACAACCCAAAAACAAAACCAACACACCGCCAAGGTGGCATGGTCGTGCTAGAGGGCACGGTGTGGACATGCCACTTTGCTGCCCACGGACACTAGAAAATACAAGTGAGGCACGGTTTGAATGCCTTTGATGTTTGCCTTGTTTCTAGTCTTTGTGGAGGTGTATAGACCATGAATAAGGATTGAAATGGAAGTATTTGAAGTGGAAATATGGAGGGTTATGAAGATGATACTAAGTGAAAGTGATTAACTTAAGAATTCAAGTTAATAACATCACTTAGAAATCGAAGGGATGAATCTAGGATAGATAGAACTAAGCTTTGAGATTGGATACAGAATCACCACCAATCGTTGAGCTTAGGGCCCTTAACCTTGATTAAGATATAGAATCACCACTTAATCAAGCTTAAGACTCACTTGGACACCACTTAGTTTGGCCTAAACTAAGATAAGCAAGCAAGAATTTGAAGGGGAAAGCTTGGAAATGCTCTCATGGTTTTGGCTTTGAAAAATCTGAGTTATCTTCTCATTCATGGCCAAAAATGGCTTATATGTTAGTAGAAGGGACACCTCACTTTCCTTCCTAGGGAGGAAAGGTGTTAGAACTAAACTAATTACATGATTAACTAATAATACATCCAGTTACAACTAATAAAAAGTACATCATGCTTAACTAATATTAATACATCAAACCATGACTCTAATCTTTATCTAACTTGATTATACAACACTTAACTAATGTTTAAGCACTAATATACTCAGCAAAATGAAGGTAGAAGCACATGGCCAGCCAAAATCCTCAAGCCACTTTACGGCTAGCCAATCACATGCAAGCACACAAGTGACACCAACTCTTCTCCCATTGGTTGTTCTCTTCTATGCATTCACCATTCCAAGGTGACCTTGAGGGGCGTGCCAAGCTTGAAGTACGTGCAATTCAGCTTGTCTAGAGGAGTTGGCCGGCTGGTTCAAGTGGGAGAAAACCGATTCAAGTGAACCGGGTTCAGGGGAAGCCGGTTCAAGCCGGTTTTTTCTGTATTTTGTTTGCATTGCAAAAATGGTCATGGATTGGATTTTAAAGGGGGGGGGGGTTAAATTTAGGATGTGTAGAATCCCCCCCCCTCAATAAAATCAAGGTTACAAAACGGTTTTGAGGGCTAAGCAAGCGAATGTTTTCAACCGTGCAAAACCAGGGCAAAATGGAGTAGCTTGGAAAATGACATTAATCTTCAATCCTCTTGAGGGTATGACTTGAAACTCGTGCATGGACATGCAAAACAACATCAAAAGGATTCCAAAAATGGAAAAATGTTAGGTCTAAGCTACAATGTAGCTTAGGAAATCAAATGCACAAAACCGGGCACTTTGAAGCTAGTGAACCCGTTTGTGCTAGCTTTACTCTCTTGCATTAATTGAGCCATTTTCTTCACTTGGGATCTTGTTCTTGGACGTGTGGGAATGGTATTATCATGGACAAGATCTTCAGTGGCTAGGATTCCATCACAAAAGATGTGTGAAGAGCCATCCTGTTCTGAACCTCAAAGACAAGAGCAAGTCTTTAGCCATACTCTTGATTCATCTAGTGAGGGTGAACCATTGAGAATGACTAGGCAAGACTCACACGTTCAAGCTAGCTCCAATGATTTCAAGATTGATTACACACAGTTGAAAGGATTTTTGAGTACAAGGACATCCCAGAAGACAAGCAGGTAAAGCTAATTGCTTTAAGACTTCGAAAATATGCTTCTCTTTGGTGGACTAACTTGTGTGCCAAAAGAGTAAGAGAAAGGAAGTCCAAAATCAAGACTTGGGAAAAGATGAAGTCAAAGCTCAAAGCTAGATTTCTTCCACCTACCTATGTCCAAGATTGCTACTCTCAACTCCACCATTTGAACCAAGGTAATTTGAGTGTAGAGTACACTCGTGAGTTTGAAAAGCTTGTAATTAAGTGTGATTTGCATGAACCTGAAGAACAAACAATTGTTAGGTACTTGGAAGGACTTGATCCTAGGTATGCTAATATTGTTGATTTGCAAGCTTACTCCACTTTTGATGAAGTATGTGTGTTAGCTCACAAGGTGGAACAGCAAAGGAAGAGCAAACCGCTCCCAAGACATGAAAATCCAAAGCGACCACCACAAGAACAAACCTTTAACAAGGGGAGTTCATCTTCACCTCCATTACTTCACCCCACAGCCCCCACTACTTCCCTAGCTCCTCAAAAAAGCCAAACTCCACAAAAGAACCTATTCCCACAACCTACACAAAGAGCCCTTCCCAAAACTACTCCAAGGTGTTTTAAGTGTCAAGGATTTGGTCACTTAGCATCTGAATGCACCAATAGAAGGTATGTTACCTTAGCTAAATGGAAGGCCACAGAAGAGGTTCAAGTAGAAGAGGAAGTTGAAAATGAAGACCATGACAAGGAAGAAATTGAAGAAATCATGGTTGAGGCTGATGAAGGAGACATGTTGTCCATCCCTACTCACCACCCACCAAAAGATAAAGAGAGTAGAAGTGTTCTTCTTCTATATCTTGGTGAACCACCTACCAATTTCCCCACTCCACCCACACCCAAAGCACTCTATTCAAATTTCTGTCAAGAAAGGTTAGAACCATCACTTACCAATCATGCATTAAGGGTAAGTAAGCTTGTGGTTCTTGACATGTTCAGGGAGTCCCTCACATTCCCCATTCAAATCAGCAAGGGACATGACAAGAAAAGAACCTCCAAGTTCAAGGAAGAGTTATTTGCATGGTTGATACTTTTTTAGCCATCCATGAAGAAAGAAGTGGAGGTAATCACCTAAATTGATTTGAGGACAAATCAATTTTAACAAGGGGAGGATGATGGATATCCCTCCACCCCCTTTGTTTTTAAAATGAATCAAATCAATTAGGTAAGTTAATAATGCTGGTTTAAGGGTGAATAATTCATCCAAGTTTTGTATAAGCTTCAAAATGGCAGGGCAAGGGTTCAAATCCAGCACTGACCCGTTTTTGAGAGCAAAATTCAACATGCACCCTTAAGGTTTAAGTATGATATTTTCACATGGATTTGAAATTCAAGATGTCAGCTTTGCAATAAATCAAGTTTCATCCAATTTGGACTTCATTTGGTCGTTCAAATCATCAGTTAAACTCAAGGTGTAAAAACTGTCCAGCAAGACATGAAGAAGCACAATTTTGATTAGCTAATAACTTAAGCTATATGATGGATTTAGTCTTCAAATTATACATTTTTGGAATCCTCATGATGTCTACTTTCAGTTCCAAGCATTAGTTTTCAATCGTACCCACAAGAGGATGAGAGATCAAGGACTTTTCCCAAACCGGTCAGATTAGGCCCTAATCTGCGCGGTAAAATGTTTAAGCCTAATTACCCCACTTAAACATATCCTAACCTTGATTTCTTTGTGGGGCGGGGGGTTTATACACATCCCAAAATGACCCCCCATGGCCTGAAAACCGAATTATCATCACTTTTCCTAAGCTTACAAATTGCTAGAAAAACCGGCTAGAAATGCTTGTTGAACCTGGTTCAGTGCAAACCGGTTCTCTAGTTGCTTCAGCCGAAATCTTCCACTTGCAAGCAAATTGGCACACCCCTCTATGCATGGCACACGTCCCTAGAGTGTCTAGAAGTGGTGGTTGCCTTGAAGTTCAACCAATGGAGGAAGAAAGCAAGAAAACTTGTCCCTTGAACGTGATTGGCTAGCCGTAAAGGGGTTCTTGCTTTTCGGCTATCCAATGGGAATTCAGCAAAAATCTCAGCATGTTTTAGCTTAGTTTAAGAGTATATGATTGTATAATAAAGTATTAATAATGTTTTACTTCATGCTTTTAATGTATTACATTAGTTAAGTATGCTTGTAATCTAGATTAGCACAAATCAGCATGTAATTAGTTCCTAATCCTTTTCCTCCTTAGTAAGGAAAGGTGAGAGTCATGTTACTAGCTTGTATTTTCAAAGCTTGGCCATCTCTTGCTGCCTATTTAAGGTACCACATGGCCAAGGCAAAGATAACCAACCTTTGAATGATAAAAATCAGTTTTGAGAGCATTTGTGCTTTCTTCTCTTTAAACTCTTACTTGCTTATCTTAGTTTAGGCCAAACTAAGTGGTGATCAAGTGAGTCTTAACCAAGATTAAGTGGTGTCACCTATATCTTAATCAAGGTTAAGGGCCCTAAGCTTGAAGATTGGTGGTGTTTCTGTATCCAATCCTAAGGCTTAGTTATATCCATCCTATCTTTATGTACATGGTTTCAAGTGAGAGATTAACTTGAATTCTTAAGTTAATTTCAATCACTATAGCATCCCCATCATTCCCCCTCATATTTCCATCTCAAACAACTCCATTCCCACTCAAATCCACGACCTAGACTTCACAAAGACCTAGACTCAAAACCAAACAACCATTGCTTTCAACCGTGCAAAGCTAGCCAAAGCTAGTTTGTGATGGCCGAACATTGGCACGGTGTGGCCGTGCTATAAGGCACGACCGTGGCACCCTATTGAACGTTCATTTTGCTTGCTTTGAAGCTAAGTTCTTGAAGTGTTAGCTTGGTTGCATTCCCCCACCGTGCTATACACCAAAGTACATCAAAACCTCCTTTGGCTTTCACTTAGAATCACTTGATTCTAGGTTCCATTCTCCCTCCATATACTTGATGCCTCAAAACCATCACTTAATGTGTCAATTTTCCCTTGTTTAACCTTGATTGTGTCTTCCTTGGATTGATAGCTTGGACTCTCAATTTCAGCCATAGCTAGAGGCCTCAGCAGATACATCAATTAGGGACCCTAAACTTCAGTTTGGTGGTGTTTATGTATGCAAACATTGATTTTAGTTCTATCCAATTCAGTGTTCATCCACAAGGTTTCAAAGAGAGTAAAGGAGGGTTTGCTATCTTCATTTTGAGTTAGTGAATCATAACTTTGATTCTCTTTCCATTCCATACATTCATAACCTTTCATACATCCATTTCCATGGTTAACCAAAGCTAAGGCTATCCCCTTTGGTCTAGCTTCCACCGCAAACACAAAGCCAAACTAAAACCGTGAAACTTGACAAAGCTAGTTGTGCTAGGCAGCACTATGGCATGACCACACCGTGCCTCATAGCACGACCGTGCCTTCCCTTGCCATGTTGGTTTCACTTGTTTTATCGTGTACTTGGTGGGTTTTAGCTTGGTTTCTTCCTTCCATTGAGACATACATCAAGATACATCAAGTCCCCTTTTGTTTCTCATTTAGAATCTCTTGATTCTAAATTCCATTCCTACCTCACGTGTTTGTTGCCTCACAACTAGCATATTACGTGCCACTTTCCTTTGTTTTCCCTTGATTGTATTCTCTCTTAGTTTTGAGCTTTCACTCTTAAATTGAGTTTTAGCTTGAACCCTCGACAGACACATCATATATAAAGGAAAAGACAAGGACATAAAAATAGGATCAGGGGGCAAGTTTAAGGAAATTTGCACTTATGGCGACAACAAGTTTTCAACATGGAGATTTTAGGAATTGGTTGAGGAAAACCTTTTAGCCATATATAAGGAGAGGAGAGAGGAAGAAATTGGGGGAGATTGATTTCTTTGGTGAGCTGACTGTAGGTACTAAAAAAAATTTATGTCTTATTACAAAATGGTTTAAGTTAATTAATTTGGGTTAGTCCAAATTACTTGATTTAATTATTTAGTCCAAAAGACTACCATGTGAATTCCCCAATAAAAAGTCTCAAGTAAACAGCGTGGTAAGATTATCAAGTCACCGGCCTAGTGGGCTACCAAGCCATCAATTTAAGTAGACTCCCAATTCATCGACCCAACTTTAAGTCCTATTCATCGACCGAAGAAGATCATTAATCCGCAAACACTAGAGGAGATGGGGCTCTTCACTATAACTTAGCTCTACCTGCTCATTCGAGAGAGAGAAAAATTCTCTTGAAGAAGACTCTCTAGAGGTAAATAATAGGCACATCAAAAAGTGCCATTTACTATAGAGTTTAGTCATACACTTGATAAAGATTCAAGCTATCTAGCCCTCTGTTAAGTTATAAAGAAGATATCAAATTAGAGATCGTACACATTCTTTGATCATAAATACAAAAATTAAATTTGTTTCATATTTCTTATCTTAATTCGATTCAGAGATGAAATTTGTGGTTACACTAACTTTTTATTTGATTTTGTTAAAATTTCTAATTGGATTTTCCGATAATAAATCTGAGACCTACATTGATAATGCTAGAGGATAACCGATGCCATGATTGAAAAAAATTGTCAATTGATTTCAAACCCCTAGCCCAAAAAACCTCAATTGACTATAGCTAATTGTCAGTTTAACTAGTATTTATAAGGAGCTGATACCTCAGCAATTAGGTTTTGGAAAATTTTAACCAATCTGATTATTCAATTCGAATCCACCTGAGAAGGTTATGTTACTGCACAAGATTTTGGGACTTGAATCCATTTAGGTCAAACCCTTTAGGGTTGGGTTGACCCATTTGTGGTAGGCTAATTTTTTAATAATGTATTTCATGCAAAAGTTATATTTACGCAATATATATGCTGACTTTTTGTCATTCGATGAGCCTATGTAGCCGTTGAAATCTAACTTAAAAAGAGAAAAATTCATATATTTCCACCCATTTAAAAATTTTTCATATCTTCTATATCTATTACTGTAATCTTTTGCTACAACATCCTGTGACATAGTATCGCTAACATTTTTTTGGTCTTTTCACTATGACAAACTACTTTTCCATCATCTAAGCAAATCATTATGTCATTATATAAGTAGTGTATTTGGGCAAAAGAAAAAGTTTTAAGGCACTAATCATCTCCTCTAAACAAATTATACTGACATTATTAAGTAAATTTCATAGGAATTTTGATTAGATGTATATATAATTTTTTTTTTCTTCATTTTGTTGTTGGGCTAATATAATTTGAAAAAGTCAATGAGTCCTAAGTTCAGTAGATCGGCACTAAAGAAGAGTTTAAAAACAAAAATTTAACCCGTTCGTCCGAATTGATAGGTTTAAGTAAAAAAGCCCCGTGTTGACATTTTTGTCACACTTCTATAGAAAAGACTAATGAATAAAAAAAAGCCTCATTGTACCATATTTCAATTTTGCTCATTATGAGTCTATTGTTGTGTTTTATGCTTTTAAATCTCATGGATTTTTGGTTCCAATTCAAATTTCCTGCTTTCTTGTTGTCGTGATTGTAGGTCCATTTTTGCCCAATTTTGAGTTCCTTGTTTTTTTCCATCAATGGCATCAAAAAGAGCTTGGGGTTAAGTTTTATTTCCTTCAGCAATTGTTATTGAGTATGGTTGTTTTGTAATTGATTTTCTGCTATGTTTTTAGCTATTTTGAATATGGGTTTCGGCCTTTGGTTTTGTTCATAGCTGTGTTCTGCTCAGGATACAATTACCTTTAATTAATGAACGTGTGAGCCTTCATGGTGGGGCTAAGCTTGGTCTTGTTTAGGACATTGGTGTCCACTCCTTCTTTACCCCTCTCTTTATGAGTTCTAGTTTACTCTCACTCCTTGTGATGCATCTGCCTTGTTTTCTTTCCAGTGTGATTATTTTGATTTTTGAATACAAATGCTATTGCTCTATTTTCTGAAACTATTACTATCTAGTATGATTAATGTGCATTTTCAAAGAATGACAAAGTTACTTGAGTGGCATTGCCAGGTCCGAAATGTTAATTAGCCTCTTTCTTCATAAAAGGTACTTTAGGTGGCTATTTATTCTAATTTGTTACTTAAAAATTTGCACGTTGATTGAAAAGATGGTTAATAGTCAGAATACTTTATTTATATTTATAATGGTATATCATTTTGTTAATTTGAGTCATTTTATTAGATAGTTAATATGTCAATTAATTCAGTACCCCTTATTAGTTTAGATTAATCGTGGCTTGATTTCATCCCGTCTCTAAGGAAATGACCTTAAGTACTATAGTGACAAATAGCATGCTTGTTGCTATATTTTTACATTGAAAAGGTGTGAACACCGATCTTTTCATACTTTATCTTAATTAGAGTGGTTTCACTGATGATGTTGAAGGGTTCATTTATTCAACCTCTTGAAGATGAGAGTGAGGGGATTAGCCTAAGGCGAAGGAGATTTTCTTTTGAATTGGTGTGTATGTAAAAATCATACTATGAATATTGACTTCCTAAGGCTTAAGGATTTGACATAGAAGTGTAAGGACCTGATCATTGGGGATTTCCCTAAAGATCTTATGCAAAGCACGTTATAAATAACGATGTCCTTAAGGATCATGGCCTTAGAATGGAAGACGATGTAGAACAGTCCTCTTTCCTTCTTTTTTATTCTTTTGTACTTTTCTAGAAATTTTGTAGAGACTTCTAGCTCAGAGAGCATGTAGAGGTTAAATCTGTTGTGGTGGTTGATTCCTAACCATTCCATTCCTGGAATTCATCTATAGTAAACTTAATTTTGGATGAACAATAGGCATACTCTTCTTAAGATTGACTTTTCTTCTTAAGATTGACTAAGAATAACATCACACACTTAGGGTACCCTTCCTCTCCTAATGAAAGATTTTCTTGGAGCTTATAGACTCTAGTTGGGCCAAAACCTGAATCCACTATGGTTGGAGGAACTTTAAGTTGGGGTTCTCACAAACTACGAAGGTACGACTATCAAAAGAAGGGGTATTTACCTACCCTATACTTTGTGAATCAGAAGGGTGGAAAATTGGTAGGGATGTATGTAAAGCTTTCTACTCCTTTCTCTCCCTTATCTTTAGTATGAGATCTAGACAGAGATGGAGATATATGGTATGTGAAATCAATATTTTTGGGGCATGGACTCTTGATGGGCTCTAGCTCTCCTTGCTCTTTTTAAGATTGGATTGGAGGCTTTTCCTGGAGGTAGTTGCTTAGAGGAGCTTTGTTTCTTGCCTATTGTGGCGACATGCGGAGAGAGAGAGAGAGAGAGAGAGAGAGATTGGCTACGGTTTACTTTTGGTTCAGAGAGAACTTTTATTGTTGCAATGTGTGTAAGAGAAAGCAAGAATGATAGCATGGGAATATATGGAGTAGGCCTGTTAGATCAGTTGTGGGGATAAGCCAATGGGAACACATGTAATAACTATACAACAATTACAAGTCGTAAATGAACTCCCTTTTTAAAAAAGTAATTCATTTTCAATTACATTTAGTTTGAAAAGTTTAAAATCCATTTGAGGTTAATTTAAAATCCCCTACCCATAACTTCCAACTACTAATTAACTGGAATTATGGGTGGGAAAAGTCCTAAAATATTCTATACTTAACTAAGAGTCTAGAGACTGTTAGTTATAACTTTTTGTCTCTAGCTGGACAAGTGTCCAACTTCGGTTAGCATATTTGACCTTTTCTTTAGTCATTATTGTTGCATGACACTTCAACAAACTTGTTAGCAACAAGGTAGGTAAGTAGAATGACTTCCCCTCAATCTGTGCTTCTAGGTCTATCATTCCCAATTCTCTTCTTATGAGACTTAATTTTTCTCCAGTTAACGGTTTAGTGAATATGCCAACAAGTTGTTTCTCAGTACACTATAATAAAGGTTGCTCCCCTCCGCACTCAATTTTGCTAATAGCCACACTTATAAGTGTAGAAATAGCAGCTACCCACACTTAGACTAGATGTGGGGAGGTTAAGTGTGTGGAAGTGTTCTCTACACTAAATGGAATTGTGGGCAGAGTTATATTTCCCACACTTATAATTGCGGACTAGGCAGAGTGATATTTCCCACACTTATAATTGCAGACTAAGTACTAATTACCCATAATTTATGTGTGGTCATTTTACGCCATGCCCACTCTGGAATATGTAAGAAGTCATAATTTTCCCCACACTTAAAAGTGTTGCTAGTGTTGTTTTTGTTTTTTAAAAAATAATGATGGTAATTAATATAAAACTTAGTAAGTTAAAAATAGAACAATTGTATACAATTAAGCTTTTTCTAATTAACAAGTTTTACACTAATTACCAGCGTGCATCACCCTACATAAATGAATAAAATTAACAAACCAACAAATTAAAATAGATCAAATATCAATTAAATAAAGTACACATTAGTGCCTTAAAAAAATTAATTGGAGACGCATCAACAAAGATTAAGGTAGTAAAAACTAATTGTTCTTGCATTATTTTGAATCCATCCTACTATTTTTTTTTGGTGCAGGTAGCTGATTGAATATTTTATACTACCTAAAACTACACTTTGAAAACATGCCTAACATCCAAGTAGAATATATAAAAAAAATCTTCATCTTCGTTTTCTTCACTGAGAGAAATCTCATCATTCGGGCTGATACCATCATTACAAGTCCTAAATTCAATCAGAATGCTCTTCGAATTTGCAGGGCTACGAGGCAAATGATTCATCCCCTCAGATGATGAGTGGTTACACTGAGTAAAGTTATTGCTTTCCAACCTAACCACCCAGAAAAATTGCAGTAGTCATCCTTGCAGCATTCTTCCAATTTTTGTCTGCAAATACCCTCCAATGCCCCTAAATCTCCAAAAAGAAACCAAAAACTTCGAGTCTGAGGGCCTGATGATGCCCGTAACATCATCTTCCATTACCGAGTATCTGTTATGTTCAAAAGTTCCTCAATTCTACTTTTTCAGCCATTACAAACAACTTTAGCTTTTTCTGCAACAACCAAAAACTTTGAGTCTAAGGGCTTGATGATGCCCGTAACATCATCTTCCTTTACCGAGTACCTCTTATGTTCAAAAGTTCCTTAATTCTACTTTTCAGCCATTATAAACAACTTTAGTTTTTTCTGCAACAATAAAGTTGGCTAGCCTTTGGTACCGAAGTTCTTCAACCATACTCTCATCATAACCGAAAAATAGGATAATGATCAAATGCAAAAGTGTACAAATAATATGTGACACATGATGTAGAATAGTACCAAGTATAGCTTAGGCTACAATGGTCCCAACTGCTATGTAGATGAGATCCTATTTTCGACAGTTAGCTTCCTATAATTTCAATGCGAGAGGTTAGGCACTAGGTTTAGGAGAATTTCAAGGAAATAATCTTACTTGACAATGTTTTTAAAAGCCAAGTCTAAGAGTTCTGTCCTACTTGGCAGATTCAAAAGGAATTGCTTATCTATATCAGTTTCTACTCTAGCTTTCTTCAAAAAAACAACTCTTTAGATGGCTAACAACCCATCTTCTACGACATCCTCAATGTGTGCAAGGGGTGGATGCAAACCCCAATACCGGTTTCTAGGAACCTAAAACAGTATTCAAATGTTTAATTTTCAATATAAAAAGAAAAACAATGAAAATTTACTCATAAATAGCAGGATGATAGAGTCAGTGATGAAGCAGATGCATCTCCAACTTTAAAGTGGTCAGGCAGCTCCTAACAAGGCTTGCTATAAGGGAAGCATTGATTATCCCTTCATCTATAGCAATGTGTCCATCATCCCATTGGCCCATTTACATGGAAAAAACGTAAGATGTTTCGCAAGCAACCTTACTTCAAATATGCAAGCTTGATGCAAGGTCCTTACTAAGCCCTACATGAACACAAACAAGGCATAACACTCATACTTATGTTTTCTTAACCGAGCCAAAGAAAAGCACAATATGAATTACGGAGGCTGGCAAAGAAACAGTTTAACGCTCTTAGCTACAGGGAAAACCCACACAGAAAAAGTGCAGGAGAACCATCCAAAAAGGATTATGAGAAACACAATTTATCCGACATATGCATGATGTGCGACAAGAACAAGGTCAACACTGCCCAGTGCCCCCCCCCCCAAAAAGAAAAAACGAAAAAAGTCTTTATGATCAAAGACGACCTAAGAAGCAGGTAAAATGCGTGAGGTAGAGCTTCCTCTTTAATCAAAATGAAAAGAAACCTAAAACAGGAAAGACTTAAGAATCAATTGCAGATATGCTCACTAAGACACTATCTTGATAAACTATGGCAATTTGCAGTTGTTATCAACATGATAGAAGTTTTTTTGGCTTTTCAATAAAGCGCCAAGATGACACCCAGTATCATGGCCATCAAGCAATGGATCATAATAGCAGAACACGGGTCATCACTTAGCTACACTAACGTACCCTATCAAAGGCACCCAAGTTCGAATCAAAGTATGCATGTCCTAAAAAAAAAAAAGAAAAACTTAGATCTCAAGGGTTCCAATGCTCCCCTTAATTGTCATTCAGGTTGAGATAAAGCCACTAAAAGACCTTTTCTAGTCTTCTGCCAGAATGTAATGATAGAATATATGGGCCTCTTCACGTCATGTTTTGATATCCGATCAAGTTGGACATTGCGAAAGAGAGATAACGATGGAGCAAGAACATGATTCAAAGCATTCAAATATGAACCATAATACTGTTAGAAGGTATAGAATCAACACATCACCAGTTTTATAAGTTAACTAAGCCTGCAGGTTCTGAAATCACTTATCATCCACTCATTCAATCACAAAAATAGATCATAAAACAATTTCCCTTCCAGTTATAATCCTTGTAGTATAATCAATAAATTTATCATCTAACATCATCTATTATATTGTCAGGACAAAGAACATGATAGTCGACAGACTTATCATTAACATCATTTTCCAATCTAATGAAAAATTTACTAGAATGCAGTATCTTGCTCTTGAAGACAACAAAACAAGGATAATAGACATTAAGTTCAATGAAATAACGAGAATAGGGGAAGGGTGAGCAGAGCTTAGGGCTTCCTTGCTCTACAGCTCAACCCAGCTTCAAGTTCCATTCATGGTGGTTATCCACATTCATCCAAACTAGAAACAAAGTAAAAACAGGAGCAAGGGAAAGGTTAAGGCATCTGCCTAGTTGAGAACCCATATTAGTTTCTTGAGCACAGCCAGAAACAAAGAAAAGCGCTAAGTAACCAAGTAGTAGAGCAACAACGAGTCCAATTCATGCAACAAACAAACAGAGAAGAAACAGAGCATAAGAGCATAAGCAACAGAGTAGCTGAACAGGGGATGGGGAATTCGAAGTTAGCTAAGAACAACCCATAACCCAAAATAGTCTAATACAAGCTAAAATTCACCAAACCTCCTCCAAACCAATGCAAAAAAATTCGATTATATGAAATTGAAGGTTAGAGAACGGATCTAAAATTCGAAATCAGAGTCAAAATACCAAAAAGTGAACCCTAAAATGTGTAAAACAAAACTTTAAATTCGACCCCTAAAAATCTCAAAACTAAAATTAAACTAACAACAAACCGTAAATTTGGCCTGGAAACTTTAAACTAAAACCTAATAATACCTAGATTCCCCAATTACCTCGCCTAAACATTGTTGCCTTCGATTTATACTCGAATCGGCTTGAAATCAGCCCTTGGTGTGGAATGGTGTGGACAATTGCTGGCTGATGAAGATAGTGGAGTGAATGAGGGCGATTGTGGTGATGGGGGTGTTAATGATGGTGTTGACATAGAGTGAGTTTGAGAGAGATAGAGAGATGACGAAGAGAGAGAAAAGACGAAGGTTAGGGGTCGGGGTTTTTGGTTTCTTTTTGCCAAGGGAGAGGAGAGAGACATGAGGAGATAAGTGAGGATGGGGGTAGGCACGTGGGGGAAACGGTAGATTTGTTTTTTCTTTTTTTTTGGCTTTTCAAGTGTAAAAGGAAATTTATGGATTCCCCACACTTATGAAGTGCAGAGCTGAAAAGTTCCTGATTTTTCCTCCCACAATTCCTCTAGTATAGCCAGATAAGTGTGGGCATATACATTATTTTTTGTAGTGGTAGGAACCAATTCTAAAGATACGTCACCTTTTTAAGATGTTCTTTAATGAAGTGATGTTTCACCTTGATGTATTTGGTCCTTAGGTTCAATACCTAATTTTGGGTTACATTGATGGTATTCATGTTATCATATCTAAGTGGTGCAGTTTTGTAACTGATATCAATGTATTTGGGTTTCTAAGGCATCCATGGTAATTGAGCACAATAAACTCCTGCTATAATGTATTTATGCCTTTACGGTTGACAAAGTTACTGATTTTGTTTCTTGTACTACCATGAAATAAGTGACTTTCTCATAAATTGATAAGTTCCTTATGTCATTTTTCTTGTCAACTTTGTCAGTTGCATAGTCAGCGTCAAAGTAACCTACTAATTCAAGGTTATATCCTTTTTGAAACCAGAGCCCTAGAGTCAAGATCCATGATAAGTATATGGGAATCCTTGTCATTGCATAGATGTGATATTTTTTCAAAGATAATCGAAACCTAAAGCATAGGTGTACACTAAGCATGATTTCTAATGCGCTTATTGTCAGGTACAATAGTAATCCAATCATGTATTTATAAATTTTCTTATAGATTGCTTTTCACTTGGATCCTTATTGAGCTTGTAGGTGATTTACATTGGTGTTTAATTAGCTTATTGTTTGTCATATTGAACTTCTTAAGTAACTCCTTGATCTACTTTGGCTGGTTTATGAAGATCCCCTCAAGACATTGTTTGATTTGTAGTCCAAGGAAGAAGATCCATTCTCCCACTAAGCAATATGAAATTCTTTGCTTATGAGATCAGATAATTCCTTAATTGCTCATAGTTAATGGCTACAAAAATAATCTTCAACATAGACTTATAGAAGCTAGAAATCCTTAGCTTTTCCTATGAACAAGGTATTGTCAATTTCACCTCTTCTAAATCCATGACTTTATAAGAATTTGCTTGGTCTTTCAAACCAAGCTCCATTGGGGTGCTTAAGACCATAGAAAGTTTTGTGTAATTTGTATACATGATTAGGCTTTGTTGAGTATTTGAATCGTGGAGGTTGTTCAACATACACCTCCATTGTGGATTTTAGATATTATATTTTCGATTGGGTGGGCTGATTTGTACTTGAATGCTTTGTTTGGTTCTAACATTTCTTCTCTCAGAGTTGCTAGAGACTTAGAGACTCTGGCCTTATAATCCTTCTTTAGAGGTTGGCTCTGACTCAAGTTCTTATGAGCAGCAAGATGTATTTGCTCATATTCTTAATCATTAGTGTTCCTACTTAACTGAAGTTCTTGAAAAGGGGATGAGCTAATATGTCCATGGTTTGCATTAAAGACAACAGGAACACTTTGTTCAATAACTTTAGTGATCTTCTTGTCAAGTCCCTATGCTTTAGTATAGGATGAGTACCTTAGAAATATACCTTATTCACTACTGGCATCGACCTTATTAGAATTATTTATACCATTGTTGTGAATGTAACATTTGTTCCTAAACACGTTGAAGTAAGCTATGTTAGATGCATTTTTCCCTCGAATAGCTCATAAGGGATTTTCTTTAGGATTAGTGTAATTATGTATCTGTTAAGGATATAAATGGTTGTGTTAGCAACATTTACAAAAAATCACTTTGCAAGATTATTATCACAAATCATGACTCTTGTTATTTCTTCAAAAATGTTATTTTTCCTTTCAATCACTCCACTTTAAAGGAGTTCTTAAATTGAGAAGTTGCGATTTAGGCTACATTTCTCACAATATCCAATGAAGTCTTCTTGATCAAACCCGTATCCATGAACATTTCTGATCGATATCACTATTAAACCCTTTGGGACATATGTTTACTCAGTTAGTTTGAAAAACTCTCTGAATGTTTCAGTTTGTCCTTCAACAATAGAGTCAATGTGTATCTAGAGTAATGATCAACAATAAGAAATATGTATTTACTACACCCAAACTCTAAATTCTAATAGGTTCGCACAAGTCTTTGTGTAAAAACGTGTTTGATCTCTAACTCAACTTTGATGCCCTTCACACTTGACCTAACTTGCACAATAGCTTCTAAAATTAGGAATTTATTACTATTTTGTGCTTTTGTAGGTTGAAAAATGAAGAAGCCGCCAAATTCGAGCTCCATTAGACCACTTTGAAGCCTTGAGGAAGGAAACGTGCCAAAAAGAAGCCCATATCGTGGTAGAGTGTGTCAACCATACCAAGTTGAAGAAATTGTAGAGAAAAACAAGGTAGAAAAGTGGCATGGGATCCCTATGGCACCCTTGATTCTGTAGGATATTTTGAGAAGATGAACAAGGTAGGCAGGAAGAAACTTGTCATGGTTGGCCCTTCCCATTTGGCGCAATCGTACCAAAGTACGAAACTGACAATATTTAGAGCATGTTTAGCCTAATGAAAAGGGAATCTTTGTCTTTTTTGGGTTATCTTATTATAATAGATTTTTTCTCTCTCTAGAATACTTTTGTGAACTCTTAATTTCATCGACTAACTTTTGGTTTAATTTTGTCATCATCGTGATAATTTTCTTGATTAAGTTCTAATTTCACTTTCTCTCTCTTAAATTTCCATCAATTCTCTATTCTGTTTCATTCAAAGTCACCCCCAAATGCTGAAAATTGAAGAGGAAGGGATTTAAACAATCTTAACGATTCAATCCCAAATGATTTGAACCCATAATCTACTTCTTAGAACCATAATCATTCCCTTTTCTTCATCCTCTTCTCAATCTTCTTCTGCACTTGCTCTATTGAGGATTTGGCCATTTCAAGTTCCAATTCTCACCGAACAAAGATGAATAGAGTTGATCAATGCTAATTAAAGGTTGATTTGAGGTAGAATGAATGTTAATCAATCAAAATCAACATCAAGTGCAAATGGATTTATGGGTAGTTTTCTCTCTCCTTTAATTTTATTACCTTTATTAAATTAGACAGTTGTTAATCCTAGGATAGATTTTTCCTTTTGTGGTGATCTCTTGAGGAGAAGTTTGGGAGGTTAATATATAGCCATGTCGAGCCATTGGCCATGTCATGCTATTGATTAAGGTTTTGATAGGTTTATGTGTTAATTGCTTATTTCTTACACTTGGTGTTAGATTAGTAGTAGTTTAGTTGTTTGTGATAGGTTTTTGTTTGTAATTTTATTAATTTGGAGTGCATTTAGATCCATAGTAGATGAGTTGATTGATCTTAAGACACCTCTCACAATCTAGTCTTACCTTATACTAATTCACCAACATCGCTTATGATAATAACCTTCTCCCTTAAACATTATGCAATAAATTTTGGCATCATTGTAGGGGATGATAGCATTAGATTCGTGTTGGTTTGTGACTTGATTGTTGTAAAGAGTTCTATTTTGGTTGTCATTAAGAGAAAGCCTAGAGAAACTGTAAAAACTAAAAATTTTTAAAATGATGACTGAGTGCTTGGACGAGGTTGCCTAGTATGTTAGACTTGTTTATGTTGATATTTCACAACCCTACATTGAGGTGGGCCAAACCCTTGTATCTAATTTGGAAGCAGTGGCGAGGCTTAACCTTGACTTCTAACGTAAGCGTACGGCTATTATTGTATGGTTTTAATATCGATTCCATATAGACCAAGTGTAGTCCATCGAGTATTAACCTATTTCAAAAGGCTAAGCGACCAAAATTTCAATCGGTTGTCTAAATAGGATCTCAGCTTACCCGAAAATAAATGCAACTTGGAATTGAACAATAGGGCGGAATCACCTTCCTTAAATATTTTCTTTAGGATATGCTTGTCATGCAAGTGCGTGGTTCTTTCCTTATAAATTTTCGAGCTTTCATAGGCTTCTAGATGTAGCTCATCTAACCCATTCAATTGCAAAAGCCTCTTCTCACTGGCCTTCTTAAGATCGAAGTTTAGAGTTATAATTGCCCCATATGCTTTGTGTTCTAACTCAACCAGCAAATGGCAAGACTTTCTGAAAACTAAGCGGTAAGGATTAGTACCGAGAGGAGTTTTATAAGTATTTTAGTAGGCCCAAAGAGCATAATCAAGTTTTTAAGACCAATCTTTTTGGAACGATTGACTGTTTTCTCCAAAATTCTTTCCAACTCTCGATCAGACAACTCAATTTGACACTTCTTTGCGGATGATAAGGCGTAACAATCTTATGAAAAACCCTATACTTCTTTAAGAGAGATTCAAATGGCTTGTTGCAAAAATGAGTCCCATTACCACTCAAAAGAGTTCTCGGAGTGCCAAATCTTGTAAATGTGTTCTTGTTAAGAAACTTGCTTACCACCTTAGAATTATTGGTAGGAAAGGCTATAGCTTTCACCCACTTGGGAATGTAATCAACTCCCATGAGGATGTAAAGATTATTGTGAGAATGAGGAAATGGACCCATATAGTCAATCCCCAATACGTTAAAAAGTTCTAGATCAAGAATTCTACTTTGAGACATCTTATGCCTTTTGGAAATGTTCCCAATCCGTTAGCATCTATCGCAAGTTATAACGAAAGCTCTTGTATCTTTAAAGAGAATGAGCCTATAGAAGTTGGCCTAAAGCACCTTAGCTATAGTTTTATAGGGTCCAAAAGTGCCCACCATGAGTTGAAGCATGGAAAATGGGGAAGGACACTAGGAACGTCATCTTCTTGCAAACATCATCTATAAACTTCATCTCCACCTAGGTTATAGAGTAGAGGCTCCTCCCATACATATATTTTGCATAAGAAAGGAATCTCTTCCGCTGTTGATAACATAACCCGGATGGCATTACTCCATACACCTTGAAATTCACCAAATCAGCATACCGTGGCGCCGCTTGGCAAGATATTGCAAGTCGTTGGTCATATGGAAAAGAGTCGTCCATGGGAAGCTCCTCCATTAGAGTGGTCTTAGGACCCAAGTGAGATAAGTGGTCCACAACTACATTTTCATGACAGGCCTTATCTTGAATTTCCAAGTCAAACTCTTGGAGAAGAAGCACCCAGCAAATGAGATGAGGCTTAGAGTCGGACTTCTTCAAGAGATTCTTCAATGCAGCATGACCAATAAAAATGATCACCTTGGAATTTATGAAATACGAACGAAATTTCTCCAAGGCGAACATAATAGCTAGTAACTCTTTCCTAGTTGCGGTCTAATTCATTTGAGCATCATCCAAAGTTTGGCTCGCATAGTAGATGGCACAGGGCTTATTGTCCTTCCGTTGCCCCCAAAAATGCTCCCACTACATAGCCATTAGCGTCGCATATGACCTCAAAAGGTAATCCCCAATTTAGGGCCCGTGTAATTTGGGTGGAAATCAAAGCCTCCTTCAACCTATGAAAGGCGGTTAAACACTCTTCATTAAACTCAAAGGGCGCATCTTTGACAAGCAAATGAGTGAGAGGTTTTGTAATTTTCAAAAAATCCTTTATGAACCGTCGATAAAAACTAATGTGTCCAAGAAAACTCTTTACACCCTTTATAGAAGAAGGTGGTGGTAATCTCTCAATTACCTCTACCTTTGCCTTGTTAACTTCAATGCCCTAATTTGAAATAATATGGCCTAAAACAACCCCCTTCTGTACCATAAAATGACACTTTCCTTAATTCAAGATTAAATTTATATCCCCACATCTTTGTAAGACTTTGGATACATTATTCTAGCAATGCTTAAAAGTTGTACCATATAGAGAAAAATCATTCATAAAGACTTCCATTATATCCACAATAAAGTCATAAAAGATAGCCATCATGTATCATCAAAATGTCACGGGGGACGTTACACAGGCCAAATGACATTCTCCTATAAGCAAATGTACCGCATGGACAAGTAAAGATTGTCTTTTCGTAGTCACCGGAGTAAATAGGGATTTGAAAAAATCTTGAATAGCCATCTAAGTAGCCAAAATAAGAATTCTTTGCCAGCTTCTCGAGCATTTGGTCGATAAAGGGTAAGGAAAAATGGTCCTTATGGTTGGCTTTATTTGACTTCCTATACCCTACACGCATACGCCAACCCGTATCTGTCCTAGTAATTATTAGTTCATTATTCTCATTATTTAACATCATCATTGACCCCTTTTAGGCACAACATTGCCCTGGCTTACCCACTTACTATAAGAGATAGGGTAGATAATGTCGGCCTTGAGCAATTTCAAAATTTCTTTCTTGACCACATCTTGCATATTAGGGTTCAACCTTCTTTGGTGTTCAATTGAGGGGTTATGGTCATCTTCCATCAAAATACAATGCATGAACACAGATGGGTGAATTCCTTTAAGGTCATTAAGAGTATATCCTATGGCCTTAACATGCAACCTAAGTATTCTTAGCAAAGAGTCAACTTGAGATGCATTTAAACTCGCATTGACAATCACAGGATATGTAGAGTTGGGGCCATAAAACTCATACGTCGAAGAGGAAGGAAAAGGTTTTAGTTCTACCTCGGGCGCACGTTTCTCACATGACAAGGGCACTTCGTCATGTACTAGCGTTTCCACCTTGGCAAAGATTGGGTTAAGTGGTGGAGAAGCTTCCAGGAATTGAGCACGCATTGCTACTTTCGGGTTTTCATCTTGAGTAGTGCCATCATTTAATAAACAATGCTCAAGTGGATCATAAGAATAATTATTAGAAACGGTCTTTTGTATCAAGCTATCCGCTATATTAATCTGATGACACTCACCAGAGATAGAAGGAAATTTAGAAGCTTTAATCAAGTTAAATTCCACATGTTCATCTTCCACATCAAAAGATAGTTTGCTATTTTTGACATCTATATGGCACCTAGCGGTGGCCAAGAATGGCCTCCTAAGAATAATGGGGGTGCGCGTATCCTCTTGCATTTCTAGGATTACAAAATCTACATGCATATATAAATCTCCTACCTTAATGGGGACATCTTCTAAAATACCTACGAGGCACTTTAGAGAATGGTCCACCAATTGTAGAGAGATAGTGGTGGAGCTCATTTCTCTTAGGCCTAGGTTTTTGTAAAGAGAAAAGGGCATTAAACCTACATTGGATCTTAAATCACGCAAGGCACGATCTATTGATACATTCCCTATCAGACAAGGAATAGAAAAGCTGCCGTGATCCATAAGCTTAGTAGGGAGCGTATTTTGAATTGCGACACTACATTTTTCAGTCAATGACAATTGTTTCATGCTCTTCTAGCTTTCTTTTATGAGATAAAATATCTTTCAAAAACTTAGCATAAGAAGGCATTTGTGACAAGGCATTGCTGAATGGAATATTAATATACAGTTTCTTAAGGGCCTCTAAAAACTTCCTAAATTGTTGGTAAAGTTTAGCCTTAGCTATTCTTTGGGGAAACGGTAAAGGTGGCACATAAGATCTTGGGGAGGTTTTCTTGGGGCCATTAGGAATCATATTAGTGTTATGGGCATCATCACCTATGACATCATTAGAAGAAGTAGACACCTCCTTCTCAACAAGCTCATCATTTCCATCATGTGAATGCTCATATTAGCCAAACCCCTTAGGTCCCTCAAGTTGCTTTCCCCAGGGCCAAGTTTATTCTCACTAGGAAATCTACTTGGGGATGTAGATGAAGAGGTAGCTTGTTGAGAAATTTGAGCTTCTAACATCTTATCATGAGTAGTAAGCATATTAATCTTAGAGGCTAATTTCTTAATGTACTCATCTTACTTTTGCTGTGCCAAAAGCATATTCTCTATCATAGTTTCTAAGTTGGATTTTTGAGGTGTTTGTTAAGGATGTGGTCTTTGAAATATTAGGGGTGGTCTAAAATTCATTTGAGCCATAGGAGGGACATTAGACCTATAGGAGAAATTGGGGTGATTCTTCCAACCAGGATTACAGGTGTTAGAGAATGGGTCATTGGTCGATCAAGGATTAAAATTGTTGACATAGTTGATTGGTTCACTAACATCTGGAGCAAATGGGCTCCCAACTTGACAATTCAGAATCAAATGATCAACTGACCCACAAATTTCATATGATGCGGACTTGAACTAATAAAATTAACATTCAATCATTCTAGCCTTTGAGACATGGCATCTACCTTACCAGAAAGCATAGAGATATCGTCAAGTTCTAACTTACCTCCAATCCTCATGGGTTGGCTTCTCTCATTAGACCTTCGGCAGTTATTTAGCATCATCTCTTCAATAAGATTGCAGGCCTCATCTTTAGTCTTATTCATAAGTGTACCTCTCGTTGCTACGTCTATAGTAGATGTTCAGACTGAAATTATTACATTTTTATACCTTTTATTACCTAATATTTGTTCGAAATAAATTATTAATTTGCGATTTTAATATTATTTTTATTTATTTTGTAAGGATTGAAAAATTGAAAGAAATGAATAAAATGCATTGGAGTTTGGACCAAGAGAAGGGAAAAGAATGAAACAGGCCCAACAGAGTCGAAGCCCAGGCGTAGCCCATCTCCCTCTTCTCTCTTTCCCAGTCCACGGCCCGGCTCTTACCTCCTTCCCCTTTTTCCTTGCAAGCTGGCCCAGCGCCTTCAGCTCTCTCAGCCCAGACTCCCTCTCTTTCTCCCCAACCTGCTCCATCTCTCACTTAAGGAAGATATGTGCAATGCACATGATCTCCAGCCCCCTCCCCATGGCTCTTCTTCTTCCTCAACGCTTCAATTGCCCAGAAACACCCCAAAAACAAAGTCATGAAGCAAGCTCTTCGCCTCCCCCATTTTCGACTGTTTCTCTCCTCCTCCAATCATCATCCTTAATTTTCTCAATATTACTACCATCCGTTACTCTCTATTATGTCCATTAATGCGGCTGTTGAAGGTTTGGTTTTGGGGGGGAGGGGGACCGGCCTAAAAAAAAACGAAGAGGACAGAACAGAAAAAAGATAGAGATTAGCATCGAGGTTTCCACGTTCATAATCTATTCTCGTTTTCAATCTTTAATTTCAATTGTTTTCAGCTTCAGTTCTAGACTGTAGTTCTCAAATTGTGTAACTGGATTTGAGTTGGCAAACTGAGTGAAGAGATTAGATTTCGGTTCATAATTTGTGTAACTCAAATTTCGGGCTTGTTCATTTGGTTGGAAATCAAGAGTTCAGGATCAGAACTTTCAGATTCAAAGCGAGGGAGAAGAAGATTTCAAAGTTTAATTACTGCAAGGTGTTGCTCACGTGATTCATTTTCAGTTTCATTTTCCAAATTACCTTTTGGTGCTCTCAAATCTCTTACAATTTTTCAATTATTTTAATTTGTAAATTCACTAAATCAAATATGATAATTTTCAGGATAGTCGATTTTAATTTTCAGTTTCAATTAGGTTAGAATTTTTAATAATCAAATTTCCTCCATCCCTGAGGACGATAACCGTAAGTACTACAACGTTAACCGTACGCTTGCGGAAAATCATAACAAGTTTTTGGCGCCGTTGTCGGGGATGAGTTTGTGAAATTTGGTTATATCGAGTCGTAGTTTAATTATTAGAGTTGTTAGAGTCGTTTTCGTTTTTAGTTTTAGTTGTGTCGTAATTTGTGTTTTAATAGTTTAGTTTAGTTTTATTTTTGAATTTAGTTTATATTTTGATTTTGATTTTTGTTTTTGGTTAAGATTAGTTTATTTCCAATTTTTAGATGATGTTTATTGCTGAAAAAAAAAAAAACAATTCTAATCAGTTTGGTTTATGTGCAGTGAAAAAAAAAATTCAAGGTTGAACTGATCCGGAAATATTGACAGTGCAGATTTTTCACCAACTTTCAGATTCTGTTTTGAATTTTCTGGGACTTTTCTGGTGTGATTTCTGCCATTTTGATATTTTTCCTAGATTCAGCATGATTTTTAGAGTGTGTGTGAATTTTTCTGGAATTTTTGGAGCTGTTTATATTTTTCTGTGAATTTTAGAATTAATATTCTGTTTGCATTTCTCTGCACTATTCAGGGACAGAAAAAAATTAGGAAAAATTATATTCATGTCCTTTGTGATTGAGTGGACTTTTCTGTATATTTGGTTCTGATTTTAGATGTTTTATTTTCTGTTTTCATTTTATTTTTAGAATTAGGGTGTTTAGGTGTAGTTTTATTTCTTATTTTCTTTTAGTTTCTTTGTGTTTGTGTTTTTGTTTTCAGTTTTGTTCATTTTCTGTTTTAATAGTGTTCTTAGTTTTAATTATTCATTTTGTTGATTTGTGATTTTCACCAAAAAAAAAAAAAACACCAAAACAGAACTTTGGGGTGAGGGTGTTAGATTTATATGACTGGTTGGGTTAGAAATCCTGAAAATCATAGACTTTTTAGGAGTGAACTCGACCCTGACTTAGAACCCGAACCAGAACCCAAGCTAGAAGACATCGCACAAGAAAGACCTTTGAGTGATATCTTCTATCCTCCTAGGACTGCTTTATCATCTTACTTCATTATACCTGACCTTGGACCCAATGTGACTTTCGAATTAAGACCTCACTATACTCAGATGCTCCCTAAATTTACTGGCTTAGAGGATGCTTATTTGTTTTTGAGGGAATTCGAAGAAGTTTGTTCTATGATGCATTTTCCTAATATTCCCATTGATGTTGTGCATATGAAATTAATTCCTTTTGCTTTGAAAGATTCTGCTAAACGTTGGATGTATGGCTTGGCTGCTAATTCTGTTACTTCTTGGAATGATTTTGTAAAATTGTTCTTAAGAAAATATTTTCCTAATGCCAAGACTGTTAAGCTAAGGAATGAGATTAATCAATTTGTGCAACTAGATAGGGAATCATTTTGGAAATATTTTGATAGGTTCAAGAATTTGTTGTCTCAGTGTCCCCATCATGGTTTAGACCAGGCACGTTTGTGCCAAATTGTTTATGAAGGACTGGACCAAAAAACTAGAACCATGGTAGAGTCTATGTGTCAGGGTGGCTTTCTTTCTAAGAGCGCCACAGATGCTTGGGAATTTTTGGAGGACTTAGCTGAGAAAACTATGCAGTGGGAAACCGCTCGGGATGACAGCTTAAGTTCTAGGATTGCTAGGGGTGGGTTACATTCTGTCTCTGATATGAGTCACTTAGAGTCTAAGATTGCTACTCTAGAGAACATGTTGAAAGGGTTGACTCCACAAATGACTCAGTTATCTCAGACTTCTTCAGTGTCTTGCTCTCATTGTCAGGCCTTAGATCATTCATTGAGTGCTTGTCCTTACTTTGCTCACCAGTTAGCAACTGGGCAAGAGCAAGCAAGTATGGCCTTCCAAAGACCTAAGAATGACCCTTTCTCTCCTTTTTACAATCCAGGGTGGAGAAATCACCCTAATTTCTCTTGGACTAATGGACTAAATGCTGCGGTTCCTAACTCCCAGCCTGTCTCTCACCCTTCTAGCCCTTTTCAGAGACCAGTTTTTCAAGGTGTACCTAATGCACCTAGACATCCACCTCCTGTGGCTCAAGTTCAACCTCCTCCTGGTTACAGTGATATTGATAAAATGGAGAGGAGAATTAATAATAATGTGGAGAGAATGATTAATGCTAATATGGAGCGAATGATGAGAATGATGACTGAACAGTTTTCTCAATTATCATCATCTTCTAGGGAGCCATGTACTTTTCCAAGTTAGCCTGAGGTGAACCCTAAGGGTCACTCTTCTTCTTCTAGTAACTCTAATGAGCCTGTGAGGAAAGTGAATGCAGTGATATCTCTCCGTTCTGGTCGAGAGATTGACAACCAGGTTAGAAATCCTAATGAGCCCTGCAGGTATCCTCACCAATTCTTCGAAAGATCTTCTTCATCTTCTTCACCTCCAGAGGCTGGATCATCCAGTAATTCAGGGGATGCTACTGATGGTGTCCCCAATGATTCTGATTCTCACCCTCTTATTGAGTCACTGTCTGAGGAAGAGGAGCTTAAAAAGAAAGACTCCTCTGAGTCTGTTGACCCTTCTCCTTCTAAGGGTCCTTCTTCTCCTTCTTCTCCTGAGAAAGTCCATATGCCTTTGCCTCCTTTTCCCCATAGGCTTAAGAAAAAAGACCAAGCTCATGTTGAGAAGATGAGAGAGACTTTCTCTCAAGTCAAGATCAACATTCCCTTACTCGATGCTATTCAGCAGATGCTTTCATATGCTAGGTTTTTAAAGGATCTGTGCACAACCAAGAGAGCTACCAATGTCCCTAGGAAGGCTTTCTTAGCCTCTGGTGCTAGTTCTATTTTATCTCATCAGATCCCAGTGAAGTATAAGGACCCCGGTTGCCCTACTATTTCTATAGTTATAGGGGACCAGCTTATTCATAAAGCATTACTTGATTTAGGGGCCAGTGTCAACTTGATTCCCTTCACTGAGTATGAGAGGCTAGGGTTAGGTGAGCTCAAACCTACCAAGATGGTTCTTCAATTAGCTGACAGGTCGACCAGATTACCTAGGGGGATAGTTGAGGATGTGTTGATTCGAGTGGGTAAATTCATTTACCCTGTGGACTTTGTTTTGATTGAGACTGAGATAGTGTCTAACCTAGCTAGTCAAGTCCCTGTGATTTTAGGGCATCCTTTCTTGGCCACTTCCAATGCCCTCATTAATTGCAGAAATGGTATGATGAGACTGTCTTTTTGGTAACATGACCATAGAGCTTAATATTTTTAATCTGCAAAGACAGCCTTCTGGTTTTGATGATATGGAGTTCTCTACTCTTCAATGGGTAGAGGATTCTATTCTTGATGATGCTTGTGATGATGTGTTTGCTGTTGAGTATGAGTCCTTTCTTGTGGATGATGAGCCTGAATATGATGCTTTTGAATTTGATGATTTGTGCTCTACTGCTGATTGTTTGCTCACTGCTACTTTTGAATCTGTTTCTGAAACTGTTTCCCCTCCTGCTCTTGAACTGAAACCCCTTCCTGATTCTCTTAAGTATGCATTTCTAGGCCCTAATGAATCTTTGCCTGTTATTATTGCTTCTGACCTAGATGGGGGCCAAGAGACTGAGTTGATTGCCCTACTTAGAGAGAACAAGGAAGCTTTGTGTTGGACCTTAGGGGATATTAAGGGCATTAGTCCTTCCATTGTGCAACATAGGATTCATCTAGAGGACAATGCTAAACCCTACCGTGACCGTCAAAGGCGTTTGAACCCTACTCTTCAGGAAGTAGTTAGGAATGAAGTGCTGAAATGGTTAGACCATGGGATTATCTATCCCATTTCTGATAGTGAGTGGGTTAGCCCCGTTCAAGTTGTTCCTAAGAAGACCGGGATCACCGTGATTAGGAATGACAAGAATGAGTTAGTCCCTACTCGAGTACAATCTGGGTGGCGTGTTTGCATAGATTATAGAAAATTAAATGCTGCCACTAGGAAAGACCACTTTCCCCTTCCTTTCTTGGACCAGATGTTAGAGAGGTTGGCTGGACATTCCTTCTATTGCTTTTTAGATGGATACTCTGGCTATACCCAGATCTCTATTGCTTCTGAGGATCAGGAGAAGACTACTTTCACCTGTCCCTTTGGAACTTATGCCTTTAGACGTACGCCTTTTGGACTGTGCAATGCCCCTGCTACTTTTCAGCGTTGCATGATTTCCATTTTCTCAGATTTAGTTGAGCTTTGCATGGAAATTTTCATGGATGACTTCTCTGTGTTTGGGTCTTCCTTTGATGACTGTTTGTCTAATCTGAAAAAAGTGTTGGAAAGATGTAGGGAGAAAAATTTGACTCTGAATTGGGAGAAATGCCATTTTATGGTTAGGAAGGGAATAGTCTTAGGCCATATTATTTCTAAAGATGGAATTGAGGTTGATAAGGCTAAGACTGATTTGATTGTTAATCTTCCCCCTCCCACCTGTGTGAAAGAAGTAAGGTCTTTTCTTGGACATGCTGGCTTCTATCGTCGATTCATTAAAGACTTTAGTAAAATTGCAAAGCCCTTGTCCACCTTGTTAGCTAAAGACGTGCCTTTTCACTTTTCTGATGACTTTCTTGAGGCATTTTCTAAGCTTAAGAAGGCCTTAACTTCTGCTCCTGTTCTTCATCCTCCCATCTAGGGAGAATCATTTGAATTGATGTGTGATGCTTCTGATTATGCTATTGGGGTAGTTTTAGGGCAACGTGTTGATAAGAAACCCCATGTGATTTATTATGCTAGTCACACTTTGAATGATGCCCAGCTGAATTATACTGTGAGTGAGAAAGAATTTTTGGCTGTGATTTTTGGGTTTGAGAAGTTTAGACCTTATCTGATTGGTTCTCATGTGATTGTCTATACTGATCACTCTGCTCTTAAGCATCTTCTTTCTAAGAAGGATGCTAAGCCTAGACTTGTTAGATGGATATTGTTGTTGCAAGAGTTTGACTGTGAGATTAGAGATAAGAAAGGTTCTGAAAACCTTGTAGCTGATCATTTGTCTAGGATTCTTTATGATAGAGAAAGTGAGTCCACTGTTTCTGAGTGCTTCCCTGATGAGCAGTTATATGCCGTCCACTCTGATCCTTGGTATGCTGATATCGTGAACTACCTAGTTGCTGGTAGGATCCCTGAGAGTTGGACCAAGAATGATAGGGATAGGTTCTTTCACCTTGTGAAGTTCTTTGTTTGGGATGATCCTTATTTGTTTAAGTATTGTTCCGACCAATTGTTTAGGAGGTGTATTCCCGACCATGAGGTGAGAAGTATCCTTTCTTTCTGTCATGATCAAGTGTGTGGGGGGCATTTTAGTGGTAGGAAGACTGCAGCCAAAGTTCTTCAATGTGGTTTCTACTGGCCTACTCTATTTAGGGATGCTATTGAGTACTGTAAGAGTTGCCCTAGGTGCCAGCAGTTGGGTAAGATAAGCAGGCGGGATATGATGCCACTGAACCCCATCATTGTGGTGGAGCTTTTTGATGTGTGGGGTATAGACTTTATGGGACCATTTCCATCATCTTTTGGGAATGAGTATATTTTGCTAGCTGTGGACTATGTGTCTAAATGGGTTGAAGCCATCCCTTCTAGGACTAATGATGCTAAAGTTGTTGTGAAATTCTTGAGGGAGAACATCTTTGCTAGATTTGGCATGCCCCGTGCTATTATTAGTGATCAGGGCACCCATTTCAATAATAGATCCTTTGATGCCTTACTGAAGAGGTATTCAATTGTCCATCGGCTTGCTACCCCCTATCATCCCCAAACCAGTGGTCAGGTTGAGGTGTCTAATCGACAGATTAAGCAAATTCTTGAAAAGACAGTGAGCCGGAATAGAAAGGATTGGGCTGACAAACTCGTAGATGCTCTTTGGGCTTATAGGACAGCTTTTAAAACTCCCTTGGGTATGTCACCTTATAGGGTTGTTTATGGTAAGCATTGTCATGTTCCTGTGGAAATAGAGCATAGAGCTTGGTGGGCCATTAAGAAACTGAACTATGACTTGACTGAGGCTGGTGAGGAGCGTAGACTGCAACTGAATGAGCTTGATGAGATTAGAGCTGAGGCTTATGAGAGTGCTCGTTCTTATAAAGAAAGGGCTAAGTTGTTTCATGATAGACGTATCCTTCGGAAAGAGTTTGCCCCAGGCATGAAAGTGCTCTTGTATGACTCTCGGTTCCATTTGTTTCCAGGGAAGTTAAGGTCCCGATGGACAGGTCCTTACATTCTCTCACGTATTTTTCCCTATGGTGCAGTTGAGATTTGGGACTCTGACAGTGGTGCTACTTTTAAGGTGAATGGCCAACGATTTAAGCAATTTCTAGAGTTGCCTAGCAAGGAAGATGTGGAGTGTCTGATGCTCCGCGAGCTGAGTCCTGTTCAATGATGTGTTGAGATGATAGCTCGGGTGTACCTAGCACCCGACCTGGTTTGCTAAGAATTTCTTTTCATCCCTTCTCTCTTTTATCCTTTTCTCTTTCTTTTCTTTTGTATATATGTTGGTTCTTTTTGTCTTTATTTTGTATATATCTTAACTATTTAGTTTTGCGTCGTGTCTTTGTGAGTCATGATTGTCTTTGTTTTCGTTTTCAGTTTTATTTTGTGGTTTTATGTTTCTTCCTACTCCCAATGCGGACATTGTGAGATTTAGGTGTGGGGGTGGGAAAACTTTGTTTTCAATTTCAAAAAAAAAAAAAAAACTCCAAAAAGATTTTGTTTTGTCTTTGGGGAACCTTTGTTAAAAAAAAAATTAAACAAAAGAAAAAAAAACAAAAAGAGAAAAAAACAAAGAAAAAAAAAAGAAAAAGAAGAAAAGGTTATTTAGACCTTCGGCAGTTATTTAGCATCATCTCTTCAATAAGATTGCAGGCCTCATCTTTAGTCTTATTCATAAGTGTACCTCTCGTTTCTACGTCTATAGTAGACCTCACCGGCTAGGTGACTCTGTTATAGAAAGCTTACACTAACATCCACTGTAGAAGGCTATGATGTGGACATAACCTCAATAGGTCCTTAAAACGCTCACAAGCGTCATATAATGATTCATCCTCCCTTTGAGAAAATGTGGTGATTTTGTTTCTCAAACATGCCGTCTTGCTAGGAGGAAAGAATTTCACAAAAAAGACTTTGGTGAGCTCATCCCACATTGGGATGCATCTCGAAGGCAGAAAATGTAGCCATGCTTTTGCATTATCCCTTAATGAAAAGGGAAATAACTGCAATCTTATAGCATCGGTCAAAACACTATTGATCTTCAGCATGTCGCACACCTCTAAGAATATCGAGAGATATAAGTTAGGATCTTCTAGCGGGGTGCCTCCAAATTGGGATTGTTGCACCATAGAAATAAGAGTCAGCTTGAGCTTGAAGTTGTGGGCTTACAGGTTGGGTCGACCGACACTAGAGGCAATGCCTTGGAACCCTTGGGTGACAAACTCCCAAAGTGCTGAAAACTTGATTACTATTACAAGTGCTCGATTGTTGTAGTATTGTGTCAATATCGATCCCATAGAGACCAAGTGTAGCCTATCGAGTTTTAACCTATTTTAAAAGGCTAAGCGACCAAGTTTTCAATCAGTTGTCTTAACTTTTACAATTTAACTATTGGAAATTCAATCAAATTAAAAACATCTAGGGAATTACTTCGTCTGGTAAAGAGGTGGATCGTTAGATTTAGTTATGCAATTTATCTAGATTGGATGACTCAATGGAGTGCAATTGCACTAAGAATTCAATATTTTCTTTTGAAACAAACTGAATTGCCTAAACTAACCCAGTTAACATTCTGTTAAATATCCTTGGTTTAGTCTTGGTTAGAGATTCTTGGTTGCTAATATTTTCCTCTAAACAAAGAACTCTCTTTCAAGCGGTGATTAAATTTAAGTTCTAACTATTTGTTCTAATAGTATTTTTCTCCTTTCAGTACTTCACTCAACTATCTAATGCATGCAAGTAAATCTGACCAAAACTTACTCACAACAGTTCATCCACAAAATAGAATTCAATCAAAACAATTGGTTAAAGCACAAAAATTGAAAATTAGAGATCCAACATCAATACTTTGGCGAACAAGTCCCTTGATTTAGAAAAACTACTCACATATAATGGAAATATTCAACATCAAACAAAAGTTCAAGAAGAGATTAAAAGGGGAAGAAAAACTCAATAACTATTGTGGTCTTTAATATCTTCCCAAAATCCAAGCCTCCAAGTGCTAATGTTCCACTCCAATTCCCTTTGTCACTCTAAAGGAAACTTTTTTAAAAAAATCCTAAAACTATTCATAAAAGTGAGAGTTGGATGCTTTGGTTTTCTGTGCTCTCTCCTTCTTGTAATTGAAAAGAACGCTATTTATGCATAAAGTCAACCGTTCTCAACCACAAGATGAAGAAAGATGAAGAGTAAGAAGTTTCAGGACTACCACTGATCATGACCTTCACTACGGAGGGTCCATGGTCACCTCTGTCTCAACAGTCTCTGGTTTTTCTTTCTTCTCCACGGGCACGGTAACTTAGGGGCGTCTGTAAGGAGACAAAACACGCTCAATTGGGGTTCAAGCAGGGCCAAAGGTCTAAAAACCTGCAAAAACATAAAAGAGCCATACCCAAGCATAAAACGAGAAAAGGAGTACAAATTATAACATAAAATACATAACTCTCTATAAAAAAGTAGCAAAACGACCTAAAATGGAGTGCATTCTAAGAATCTATCAAACCTTTAACTCATCGTCCTCCTCATAGGAGTCTAAATCAAACTTTATGTCTCCCAAGGTCCACAAATCCTTAGTTTCTAGTCTTGGAATTTGATGCTAATGTTCAATTGGCATTTAGCTCCTAATATACGATGATGCTTCATAAATTGTTTGGAGATAGTCACGCCGACTTGTTCCTAAGTGAATTTGAGGCGGTATAATCAATGACACCATTTCTAAATGTTCCTCAAGACATTATTAGATTGCATTTCATTTTATTTTCCTTAAAAGGTTCGGTTAAGAAGTGGATACATAATTTTCCCTTAAGCTCTATCTCGACATAGGATGGGGTTTGTAAGGGTATTTTTAAGAAGATACTTCCTAAATGGAAAAATGGCCAAATTGAGAAATGAAATGAACCATTTTGTGCAACTTGATAAGGAATCTTTTTAGAAATGTTTTCAAAGGTTTGATATCTTATTGGCTCAATGCCCTTATTATGGTTTAGTGCAATATAGATAAGGGGCTTGACCAATCAATCTAGATAATGATTGAGTCTATGTGTTAAGGCGGATATAATGCACCCAGAGGGCCTCCCTCTTAATCTATTGTTGCTCAATATTACCCCCTCCTAGTTATAATAAAATTGATAGAGTGACAAAGAAAGTTAATGATATGGAGGGAACGAAGAAAGAGATAAAAGAGCCTAATGACAGGATAATGAAGATAATGAGTGAATTTGCTCAACCTACCAAGTCAAATAGGAAGAGAGAGGCTTTTTCTAGTCAACCCAAAGTGAATTCAAGGGGGCACCTTCTCTTTCTTCTTTTGACTCTAATTCCTAAGGAAAGTGAATCCTGTGATGTCTCTGAGGCCTGGGAAGAAAGTTGACACCCATGTGGGTGAAGATGACGTGAATTCAAGGGGGCACCTTCTCTTTCTTCTTTTGACTCTAATTCGTAAGGAAAGTGAATCCTGTGATGTCTCTGCGGCCTGGGAAGAAAGTTGACACCCATGTGGGTGAATATGACGTGAATGCGCCCTTTCCCCTATCTTCTTCTCTTCTCTCTTCTTAAGAATGTTCTTCTCATGGTGTGTTTACATCTTTATCTAATTCTCCCTCGTTCTAAAGATGTTAAAGGTCATAGGGAGGCTTAGTCTATTATCATCGTTGCCTATGCACCTTCTAAGACCACTCTTACTTCTCCCTATATGTATCTTAAGTCTTTTCCTCTTTTTATCTAACCTGTTAAAGAGGAAAAAGTCTCAATCTCATGTTAAGAAGATAAGGGAGAAAGTCTATCAAGCTAAAATGAACATTTCCCTCCTTGTTGTAATTCAACAAACACCTAATTATGCTTGTTTTCTTAAAGAGTTATGCATTACCATGAAGGAAACTAATATTCCCAAGAGAGCCTTTTAGGCCTTTAATGTGAGTTTGATTATTTCTAATCAAGTATAAGGATTCACGATGTCCCATAAATTCAATTGTCATTAGTAATTATAATACACAAAGGGCCTTACTTAGCCTCAGTACTAGTGTTAATATCTTATCCTTCATGGCATATGAAATATTAGGGTTTGGTGACTTAAATGTAGCAAAATGGTCCTTTAATTGGCTGCCTGTTCTGCTGGGCTTCCTAGAGGAATGGTTGAGGATGTGTTAATCAAGGTAAGTGAATTTGCACTTCGTTGTGCTTGAGGCCAACGTTGTTCTGTGTCCAAAGAATGAAATATTGGTGATCCTCGGTCGATAATTCCTTGCTACATTAAATGCACTCATTAGTTATAATGATGGAGAAATGAAGATAAAATTTAGGAATATGGCAACAGAATTGAATGTGTTTAATCTACAAAAAACAACCCATAGCATTTGATGATGTAGAGCACTCTACTCCTAATTATGTAGGAGACTTTTGTTTGGGAGAAGTGGAATTTGATCATGATGAGGGATTGATGACCTGTATGTATAAGTCATTTCGCATGTAATATGATCCTTAATATAACTCATTTGAATTTGGTGGTCATTGTAATGACTTGTTGCATAGATCCATTCTTGCATCCATCTCATTTCCCCGCTCGATCTCATGAGCCACTTCTTAGTGTACCTTCATCTTCATCTCTAGAACTGAAGCCCATTCCCAACATCCTCAAATATGCTTTCTTAGGTCTTGATGAATCCTGTCATGTGATAATTGCTAATGATTTAGACCCTGACCAAGAGATCCAAGCGCTTGACTTGATTAGGGAAAACAAATAGGCCATAGGATGGACCTTAGGAGACATAAAAGGCATTAAGCATACCATTATGTAATATAGAATTCATCTTGAGGATAATATAAAGCCTTATTGCAATTGAAAATACAGGTTGAACCCCTCTTTATAAGAAATGGTAAGAAAGAAAATTCCCAAATGGTTGGACCATGATGTTATTTACCCTTCTGGGATACTAATGGGTAAGCCCCATCTAAGTCATTCCTAAAAAGATTGGTATCACCATTATTAAGAATGACAAGCATGAACTTATTCCCCTAAAAATCCAATCTAGGTTGATGGTATGTATTGACTATCGAAAGTTAAACTCTACCAATAGAAATGATCACTTTTCTTTGGCCTTTTTGGACCTAATGCTAAAGAGCTTAGCCAGGCGGGCTTTTTATTGCTTCCTTGATGGATATTTTGACTATGCCCTTGTTCTTATTGACCATAAAGACTAAGAAAGGACTACATTTACAAGCTTTTTTGGCACTTATGCCTTTAGGAAGATGTTCTTTGGTCTATGTAATGCTTCAACCATATCTTAAAGGTGTATGATGCCCATATTTTCTAATTTAATTGGGCAATGTCTTAGAATTTTCATGAATACCTTTTCCATTTATGGAGACTCCTTTGATGATTACTAGGCTATTTTGGAAAAGGTCTTAAAGTGGTGTTGAAATGGGTATTTGGCCTTTAACTTGGAAAAAAATGCCATTTACTAGGAAAAAGGGGAATTATTTTGGGTCACATCATCTCTAGTGAGGGGATAGAGGTAGGCATGGCCAACATGGATTCAATTGCTAACCTCCTCATTTTTACTTGTGTGAAAGACATATGTTCTTTTCTGAGACATGTTCGTTTCCACTAGAGGTTTATTAGGGATTTTGGCAAGATTGTTGATCCCTTAGCTTCAGTCCTACCTAAGGATGTGCTATTCCACTTCTCCGAAGAGTGTGAAGTGGCGTCTGTGAAGGTTAAGGAGACATTGACAACCACTCCTATCTTACATCCTCCCATATGGGGAGAACAATTTGAGCTTATGTGTGATGTGCCCAAGTATGCAGTAAGGGTGGTTTTGGGTCAAGGAATTGATAAAAAACCCTATACAATTTACTATAGTAGTTATACTTTTAATGAAGTGCATGTAAATCATATAGTGACTGAGAAGGAGTTTCTAGCGATTATTTTTTGATTCGAAAAAGAAGGGTCGTACATATATGGTTGTTTTTATTGATCATGCTGGTTTGAAACAACGTTTTGAGAAAAAGGACACCAAGCCTAGACTTATTCTACAGATAACTACTCTAACAGTATGATTTTAAAATTAAAGATAGGAAGGGTTCTAAAAACCCTATAATCAACCATCTATCTAAGACTGTGATTGATTATGTACATGGGACCAACATTTTTGAATGTTTTCCTGATAAAAAAACTCTTTGGGGCTCAATTGGATTCGTGGTGTGTTGACATTGTCAACTATTTATCCATAGGAGACATGCCTAGGGAATGAACCAAGGATGATTGACCATGATTCCTTGCAATGGTTACATTTTTCATATTAGGTGACCCCTATTTGTTCAACTACTGCTAAGACCAAAATCATTAGGAGGTGAATGTCTAATGACCAAATTCCTAATGTCCTATTTGTTTGTCATGATTATGCATGCAGGAGTACCGTAGTAGAAGGAAAACCGCCCCAAAAATTATCTATTTTTGCTTATATTGGCTGATCCTATTCATGGAAGGCTATGAGTATTGTAAAAGATGCATGCGTTGTCAAAAAGTAAGCGAATTTAATAGGAAAGGCATGATGTCCCATACCCTCGTTATTATGGTTGATATATTTGATGTGTAAGGGATTGGTTTTATGGGGCCATTTCCCAATATGTTTAGGAACGAGTATATTCTTGGTTATGTCGATTATGTGTTCAAGAGGGATGAGGCAGTCCCCTTGAGGACGAATGAAACTAAAGTGGTCATTAAACTCCCAGGGAAGAACATTTTTGCTCGTTATGAGATGCCTTACAGCACTATAAGTGGAAGTGTGTTGAATTAGTGAGTATTCTACCACAAGAGGGGGGGTGAATTGTGGTGTCTGATTTTCGCGTTGTAAATAACAAACACCCCTATGACTTGTTTGCAGAGGGTGTTCTCAGATATACCAAATGCGAAAATCACCAAGATAAATGCGGAAAAATAAAGCACACACAATTTTTACGTAGAAAACACCTCTAGCCCAACTGAGGTGTGAAAAACCACGACCTACCTCGTGTAGGATTTAACCACTTCACTAAACCGGGCTTAACTCGTTACAATTGTAACACACCTTGTTACAACCTTGCAACCACGTAATCTCCTTCTCTAAGGCAGATTACACCACGTCCAAATCTCACCAGATAGGACACGTCCAAAGTCCACACGACTAGGACACACTCTTTCACTATTGACTTATCTGAGATCAAAGTCAACAAACACCTTACTGGGGTGCTTCTTACTAAGCAGATGTAAGGTACAATGAAGATCCTATTATGCCAATATATTGAAAGCTTGGTTTAAACACAACTTGAGTTGGTTTTTCTTTTCTCAAGAATACTTCAAAAACTCTTCTAGAAAAACCTCTTTTTGAAATTTCCTATATGTTGTGTGTTTCCAGGTTTTCACTCTTTGCTTTCTTTTCTTCCCTTTTCTCTCAATGTCTCAGTGTATGTGTAGGCGAAAGGGCTGAGCTTTTTATGCAAAAAACCCAACGGTCAAAAACCAAAGAGAAGAGAAGAATTCAGCTAAGTTTGGAAAAGGATTTTCAAGAGAGATATTCCCAACGGCTAGTGGCAAGTTTTTCCAAGTTATAAGGGATTTGTTATCTCAAGAGATAACCCTTATCTTTTCATAGCCGTGAAGAAGATTCAAAAGCAACCAGAAATCTTCAGTTTTGGGATTTTTTATCAAATCCGAAAATATGGGCAAATGAAAATATTTAGATTTGGTAAATTCCCCAAAAACTATTTTCGCAAATCTCCCATAATATATTCAAGGAATATCCTTTCCAGAAAGATAGCAATCTTGGGGTTTAAGAAAAGTATACTGGAGATTTTGGCCAACCGAAATGAATTTTCAAAGATAACCGGGTATGGCCACTTCAGTTCAGAACCACCCTAGGCACCCTGTTTGCAGGGTTGTTCGCAACTGGTGTTCTAAAGTACTTAGTGCGAATACCGATTCAAGAGGTGTTTAAAAAGCGTTTTCAATATTGGCATATTAACAAGAGTCCAAATAAATAAAACCTATATACCCAAGACTTCTTGTTTTGAACCAGTCATCTTGTCCAAGATTTGTAGAGCTGCTGTGAACACCAAGGCCACCTTGTTTGCTGGGGTTGTTCTTTGCATTGCTAGAGTTTCGGAACCACAAGCTTTACATCGAGCTGATCTTGCTAGAGTCCGGGAACAACATGCTTTTACAATCGAGTTGTTCTTAATATAGAACCACCAAGTAGAACCTGTTTTAAAGACTTGTTCTCACATGTAGCAAACCAGTTAATACAAAAAAGAAAACATCAGTTAGGCCTGTTTGGAGATCGTGTTTGGAGCAACATTACTTGGACAAATTTTTACACTTGGATTTGTTATCATCAAAACTTAATCAAAATAACTCAACAAATTCCCCCTTTTTGATGATGACAAACCAAGTGACCATATTGACAAAACAACATAAAAAAATTAAACAACATAAAAAAATTGAATGCTGATAGTGATCCACGTAAGTCATTTTCACTCTCCTTCATTCTCATATTCAATCAAAAGGTTTTTGTCAATTGGTTTCTCACTCTGCTTCCCCCTTTTGGCATCATAAAAAGCAAGAACAACATAAGGTAAAGCGTATAAAGCTTAAGAAACAACAAGCAAGAAAGACTGCAAGCAGATATTTCATTAATAATCAATGCAGTACCATTGCAACAAACCACAAAAACAGAGAACAAGCTTGACAATCAGGGGGCAGAGGGTGGTTTCGTTTGCAAAGGAGGAATGCTAGGGGCAAGAGTGGAGAGAAGAGCAAGCAAGTCGTCATAACGCTTGGCAAAGAGAGCTTGTTCCTCAGCAAAAGCAGCCTTGACAGCTGAGAGCTCATCCTTGAGGCGAGCATTGTCCTCAAGAACAGCCTCAAGCTTGATGGTAGGTTGCCCAGAAACAGGTGGTCGAGGTGGTCGACGACCCTGTTTGGAGACTGACCATTCACCAACGTCATAGCCACACCCTAGCAGGGTGTCAATCCCAATCTCATCAATGATTTGGGCCGCCACTCTTCGTGTGAGCACTATCCCAAGGTGCTCAAACACCCTTGTCAGCAGAAACCCATACCCGAGATCATGAGTCCGGGTGGTGTTCGCAATTCGCCCAATGTGGCGAGTCATGATTCCCGGAAGATTGATGGGTTCCTCCCTATCCAATAAGTTGATCAGACACTGATCGAAAAGGTCTGCTGAGTTTCTCCCTTGACCCCTTGGAATCACGTTCTTAATGATGAACATGAAAAGGAGTTGGTGGAGAGGAATCAGATCGCCCTTTTTGACAGAAGAGGGTGTTCTCAGACCCTGTTTGTGACTGAGGCGTTTTGACACCTCAAGGAGCCTGGCTGGTTCCAGGGCTGTTTTGTCCTCCCTCACATACACATCAAAGCCTTGTGAGGGCACTCCCAAAATGTTTCCAAGTGTGGGCGCATCAAGCTGGATGCTTTGCCCACTTACTGAACTTTTCACCACCCCGTCGGTGACTCTGCAGTTGGCGTAAAACTCAGCCAACTCAGGCACAGAACACCCCAACTGGGTGTTCGCAAACAAGTCAAGCCAGCCTTGGGTGCGAAGCTTGGTCAAGAACACCCCCAGACCTTGTTCCGCAAAGAAATTAACAGATACTACCTTCCCCCTGACGACATTGCGCTTAAGCAACTGCGCATGTCTGTCAGACATGGGAGAGGGAGTGAACTGTTTTGGGCGTTTGGAGGCAGGAACAGAGGTGGTAGTTTCTGGTAGGGGGGCTGTTCTGGGCTTTCGCTTTAGGGGTGTTTTCGCAGGAGAAGGCTTCACAACAAGTTTAGTGGCTGGTTTAGGAGGTTGATCATCAGAGGACTCCGAAAACACCGGTGTCCCCTGTTTGAAGGTGGAGTCTTCAGAGTCAGAACTCGAGACCCCTGAGGAAATCTCCTCGATGATGGGAACAGAGAGTTTGGAGGATCTTGGCGTCGATCTGGAACCAATTCTCGCAGATTTGCGAGAAGGTTGAGAAGGAGGAGAAGAGGGAGTTAGAGAGGGGCGAGACCCTGGTTGTGGTCTTGTTCTTGGCGTTCGGGTACGCCTAGCCACCGTCTTTACCCTTTTCCTCTTCTCTCCAGTTCTAAAGACTAGAGGAACGGAGTCATCCTTTTGGATAGGATTTTCTCCTGATTTCTCATCAGAGTCCTCCTTCAGATCGAAGAACAGATCATCGAAGAACACATCCCCTGTTCTTTGAGTTGTTTCCAGGGGTGAAGAAGAACAGGGTTCAAAATCCCCATCAAATGTTTCTGAGTTTGTCAAGAATTGTTCTTGAAACCCCAGAGAATCAGCACCTGCTGCAGAAGAGATGGGACAAGGGATTGTCCCCACATACAGCACTAACTCCCAACCAAAGGAGTAGGGAATATTGCACAAATCAAGCCCAATATTTTTTAGGTTTAACTGAGTGATATACCCGAAGGTTGTGTGGGTAATTGGGCGAGGAGGAGCCGAATTTACAAGTATAGTCATGCTATTGTTCTCAGAGAGGAGTGAGGAATCGGTTTTGGAAGCCATTAAAACAGGAGAGATTTTTGGGTTTTGAGGGTTTTGCTAGGGTTTTGAAGTTAAGAACAGGGTTGAGAGAGAGAGCAAGACAGGGAAGACGCACGCACGAGGGCTTTTAAAATCCCTGCCCGTTAAGAAGGGCCATCTAGGGAATACCTAGAAGTTGAGCAAGCAGCAAGCATTAAACACAATCAATGCGTACCTGATCTAGCCGCTTGTTCTTGAGTATGCTTCTTTCCAAGATATGTCATGATTACTCTTTCTCCATCTCCCAAGACAGCAGTATATCGTCACATTGGCACACAAGACTACACATATTCTTTAATCAAAAGCCACTGAAATAAGAACACTTTCAAACAAGAATATGGAACAGGTATTATGGGGTGTTTTTGTCAGCTTTGGTCAACCTCTGAGAACAGGTGTTCTCAGGGTGTTTTTACTAACCCCAACTCTAGCCTGTTACTCTCGAATTGATCCCAAGCTAGAGCCTTAGTGAATATATCAGCAATTTGATTATCCGTTGAGCCGAAATTCATAGAAATTAAACCTTTTTCAACATTATCTCTCAAGAAACGATGTCGAATGTCAATATGTTTTGTCCTTTTGTGTTGACATGGGTTTTTGGCAATGTTAATAGCACTAGTATTGTCACAAAAAATAGGAATGCATCCAGTGTCAACACAAAAATCCTTAAGCTGTTGTCTTATCCACAACAGTTGAGCACAACATGAAGCTGCTGCAACATATTCAGCTTCTGCCGTGGACATGGCAACAGAATGTTGCTTCTTGGTAGCCCAAGATACCAAACAAGGTTCAAGAAAATGAGCCATACCTGAGGTACTCTTTCTATCAACTAGGAAACCTGCATAGTCAGCATCAACATATCCAACAAGATCAAGATTGCAACCTCTAGGATACCATAGAGCTAAATCAGGTGTATGGTTTAAATATCTTAGTATCCATTTAACAGCCTTAAGATGAGTCTCTTCAGGACTAGACTGAAAACGGGCACATAAACCAACACTAAAAATGATATCCGGTTTACTAGCGGTTAGGTATAGGAGTGACCCAATCATGCCCCTATAGAGTTTCTCCTCAACTGAGGGACTCCCATCTTCCACAACCAACTTGGTTGAAGGAGAAATAGGAGTGTCTATGGGTTTGGCTGACTCCATCCTAAAACGCTTAAGTAGCTCCTTGATATACTTTTGTTGATGGATCATGGTGCCGTTTGGAGTTTGCTTGATCTGTAAGCCTAAGAAAAAATTAAGCTCACCCATCATGCTCATCTCAAACTCACTCCTCATCATATTTGAAAATTCATTGCATAAATCATGATGAGTCGCACCAAATATAATGTCATCTACATATATTTGGACAATCAATAGATGTTCCCCCTTAGATTTCAGAAACAAGGTATTGTCTACCTTGCCTCTTCTAAAATCATTTTCAAGTAAAAAGCTTGACAACCGTTCATACCAAGCTCTTGGAGCTTGTTTTAAACCATAAAGTGCTTTGTCAAGTTTAAAAACATGATTTGGGAAATCACCATTTTCAAAACCAGGGGGTTGTTTGACATACACCTCTTCTTTAAGGTATCCGTTTAGGAATGCACTTTTCACGTCCATTTGATATAGCTTGATTTCCATATGAGCAGCAAAGGCTATTAAGATTCGAATAGCCTCAATTCTAGCAACTGGTGCAAAGGTTTCTTCGTAATCAATCCCTTCTTCTTGGTTGTACCCTTGAACCACCAGCCGTGCCTTGTTCCTAGTAACTGTACCTGACTCATCTAGCTTATTTCGGAACACCCACTTGGTTCCAATGATTGTTCTCTCTGCAGGTTTAGGTACAAGGTGCCACACTTTGTTTCTTTCAAATTGATGAAGTTCTTCTTGCATAGCCGTGATCCAATCTGAATCTGCAAGAGCTTCATTCACACTTTTTGGCTCAATGTTAGAAAGAAAAGCATAGAAAGCACAAAAATTCTTAAGTTTAGATCTAGTTTGCACTCCAGTATTAATATCTGACAAGATTTGATCAAGAGGGTGCGAACTATGGTGCTTCCATGGTCTTGGATTAATTGGATCCACAGACACATGTTTTGTTCTAACTGAAGTGTGTGTAGGATCAGGCTCAAGAACACCTCCTGATCCTGTTTCTGCACCTGTTTGCAAACTGGTTCCTGAAGAACATGGTTCCGAATAGGGTTCAACGGTGTTTCCCCCTGTTTGAAGTTCACCTTGCCTGTCGCTTTGAGGAACAACTTCTGTACCTGTTTCCTTCAGGGTGTTCTCACCTTGTTTTTCTTGATTCAACAGCTCCTTTTGGACAAGACCTAATTCAAACTCTTCATCCTGTGCATTACTCTCATTCAAGGAGTTAGATTCATCAAAAAACACATGCACACTTTCCTCAACGCACAAGGTTCTTTTGTTAAAGACTTTGTATGCCTTACTGTGAGAGGAATAACCAAGAAATATTGCCTCATCACTCCTAGGATCAAACTTTCCTAAGGCATTCTTCCCGTTATTATGCACGAAACATCTACAACCAAATGTTCTTAGATGCATAATGTTGGGTTTTCTGCCTTTAAGAAGTTCATAAGGAGTTTTGTTCAAAATGGGTCTAATCATGCATCTGTTTATAATGTAACATGATGTGTTCAAAGCTTCTGCCCAAAAGTTCTTAGGAAGACCACTAGCAATAAGCATTGTTCTAGTCATGTCTTCTAAGGTACGATTTTTTCGTTCAACCACCCCATTCTGCTGGGGTGTTCTTGGGGCTGAGAAGTTTTGATCAACACCATGTTCATTACAAAATTTTGTAAAGCTTGCATTTTCAAATTCAGTACCATGATCAGACCTCAAGCTAACCAATGAGTGTCCTACTCTCTTTTCAATCTTTTTGAGAAGGGCAATAAGATTCTCAAAAGTTTCATCCTTGGAGGCCAAGACCAGGGTCCAAGTAAATCGAGAGTAATCATCCACTATTACAAGCACATACCTTTTCCCTCATCTACTAGCTATCCTCATGGGACCACATAAATCAATATGCAATAACTCAAGAGGTCGGGTAGTGCTTACACACTCTTTAGATTTTAAAGAAGATCTTACTTGTTTTCCTTTTGCACAAGCTTCACATACCTTGTCATCATTATACTTGATGGAAGGTAGTCCAACAACCAAATCCTTGGAAACAAGTTTATTTAACAAGGATAGGCTTGCATGACCTAGTCTCTTGTGCCATAGCATTATATCATCATTTAATGCATTTAAACAAGTCAGATTATTTTGGGGAAGAGTGGAAATACTAACTTTATAAACATTTTGACATCGCTTCCCCCTCAACACAACATCTCCTGTGTCGTCATTCACAACCAAGCAACGTGTTTTTGAAAACAGGACTAGGTTGTTCTTGTCACACAGTTGGGACACACTTAGCAAATTGTGCTTTAACCCCTCAACTAAGTGCACATTATCAATTGAGTGGGAGAGAGTTTTACCAATATTACCTATACCAACAATTGTCCTAGACTTGTCGTTTCCAAATGCTACACTCCCACCATTCAAAGCTGTAAGTGAGAGAAAATTTGATTTTTCACTAGTCATGTGCCGTGAACACCCACTATCAACAAACCACAACTGCCTGTTTTTAAGGGTGTTGGTGGGGTTGTTCGTAAGGTTGTTCTCTCTCACTTCAGCCTGCAAAACAAATCACGGGTTAGTTTTGGGAACCCAGATCCACTTGGGTCCCATTCTTTTAGACATGTAAAGCTCATCTTTTCTAATCCAGATTTGTTTCACATACCTTTCATTCTTTTCATTGGCATGTTTTCTTAAAGGGCAAGTGTATCTATAATGACCCGTTTTACCAATATGAAAGCAAACGATGTTTTCAGGTAATCCCACATACTTCCTATGTATTGGGTAAACGGTCCGTTAGGCTTATATCCAAGTCCCTTTTTGTTTCGACTGTGGTGAGTGTTTAACCAATCAAGGGCTTGTGAGGACTTGTTCCAACGCTTGGTCGTGGCAAGTTCGGTTTCCAGTTTTTCTATATTAGCATGCAAGCTCTTGTTCTCTTTGAGCAAGTCTTCAACCATTCCTTCCACCTCAAAGAGTTTTTCTTCCACTCGAGTATAATCTCCTTCTTTTATAAAGAGATTTTCTTTGAGCATGTTAATATTTTCATGTAAACCAAGTTTTTCATTTTTAAGAATTTCATTTTCAAGCTCTAGGTCACGCACTTCTCTTTTTAGATCAGCACAAGTGTCTATCACATTATATAGAAGTTCTTCTAAAGTAGCTTTGTTAAGACCATGTACCTTGTTCTTAAGATCTGAGAGGCTGATTGTTGATTCATCATTTGAATCTGAATCACTTTGTGCCATCAGTGCTACACCCTCTTCTTCAGCTTCATATTCTCCTTCATCCTCAGAGGAATCTCCCCAAGTAGTCAGCATAGCTCTCGAGAAACGCTTGCCCAGATTGTTTACAGGGTGTTTTCGACCCTGTTTTCGAGGTTGTTCGGGCATCTGATCTTCTCGAAGCAGAGGACAATTTTTGATTAAGTGATCTGGTTTGCCACACTTGAAACACCCTGTGAGCTGTTCTTTGGGGGTGTTTCTGGACTTACTGAAGTCTTTTCTTTTGTTGCTTTCCTTGACCTTTTTGAAGAATTTCTTGAATTTTCTGGTCATTAGGGCCATGTCTTCATTTTCAAGGTCAGAGTCAGTGTCCTCATGTGCTTTCAAGGCAAGCCCACGATCCTTCTTCTGCTCCTCTTTTTGTTGAGAGTTCTTTCTGAGTTCATAGGTTTGAAGATTGCCAATCAACTCGTCGAGGGTGATCTTGTTCATGTCTTTAGCCTCTTGGATGGCTGTCACTTTGGCCTCCCACATACGAGGTAAAATTATGAGGATTTTCCTCACCAACTCTTCAGTGGTGAAAGACTTTCCCAGAGATTTTAATTCGTTTGTGATGTGGGTAAACCGTGTGTACATATCCATCACAGTTTCACGATCACCCATATCAAACAACTCATATTGTCGCATAAGTAGCTCAATTCTAGATTGTTTAACTTGACTCGTACCTTCATGAGCAACTTGCAAGGCGTTCCAGATAGCTTGGGCTGATTCACACTCAGAGATGCGAGTGTATTCATCTGGACCTAGGCCGAAATATAATAGCTTCTTGGCCTTAGCATTCTTTTCCATTTTCTTATAAGCTTCAGCATCAAACTCTTTGGGTTCCTTAGGAATCATCTTGCCATCTTCAAGCACCTTGGTGGGAACAAGGGGCCCGCTCTTGATGAGCATCCATAACTCATAATCTTCTGCCTGAATATAGTTCTCCATCCTATTCTTCCACCAACTATAATGTTGGCCGTTGAAATAGGGTGGACGAGTAATGGATTGCCGTTCAAGAATTCCTTGTGGTGTAATCATCTTCAGAATCTCTCAAGGTGTTAGCCTTTTGAAAGAGAACCTGGCTCTGATACCACTTGTTGAATTAGTGAGCATTCTACCACAAGAGGGGGGGTGAATTGTAGTGTCTGATTTTCGCGTTGTAAATAACAAACACCCCTATGACTTATTTGCAGAGGGTGTTCTCAGATATACCAAATGCGAAAATCACCAAGATAAATGCGGAAAAATAAAGCACACACAATTTTTACGTGGAAAACACCTCTAGCCCAACTGAGGTGTGAAAAACCACGACCTACCTCGTGTAGGATTTAACCACTTCACTAAACCGGGCTTAACTCATTACAATTGTAACACACCTTGTTACAACCTTGCAACCACATAATCTCCTTCTCTAAGGCAGATTACACCACGTCCAAATCTCACCAGATAGGACACGTCCAAAATCCACATGACTAGGACACACTCTTTCACTATTGACTGATCTGAGATCAAGGTCAACAAACACCTTACTGGGGTGCTTCTTACTAAGCAGATGTAAGGTACAATGAAGATCCTATTATGCCAATATATTGAAAGCTTGGTTTAAACACAACTTGAGTTGGTTTTTCTTTTCTCAAGAATACTTCAAAAACTCTTCTAGAAAAACCTCTTTTTTGAAATTTCCTATATGTTGTGTGTTTCCAGGTTTTCACTCTTTGCTTTCTTTTCTTCCCTTTTCTCTCAATGTCTCAGTGTATGTGTAGGCGAAAGGGATGAGCTTTTTATGCAAAAAACCCAACGGTCAAAAACCAAGGAGAAGCGAAGAATTCAGCTAAGTTTGGAAAAGGATTTTCAAGAGAGATATTCCCAACGGCTAGTGGCAAGTTTTTCGAAGTTATAAGGGATTTGTTATCTCAAGAGATAACCCTTATCTTTTCATAGCCGTGAAGAAGATTCAAAAGCAACCAGAAATCTTCAGTTTTGGGATTTTTTATCAAATCCGAAAATATGGGCAAATGAAAATATTTAGATTTGGCAAATTCCCCAAAAACTATTTTCGCAAATCTCCCATAATATATTCAAGGAATATCCTTTCCAGAAAGATAGCAATCTTGGGGTTTAAGAAAAGTATACTGGAGATTTTGGCCAACCGGAATGAATTTTCAAAGATAACCGGGTATGGCCACTTCAGTTCAGAACCACCCTAGGCACCCTGTTTGCAGGGTTGTTCGCAACTGGTGTTCTGAAGTACTCAGTGCGAATACCGATTCAAGAGGTGTTTAAAAAGCGTTTTCAATATTGGCATATTAACAAGAGTCTAAATAAATAAAACCTATATACCCAAGACTTCTTGTTTTGAACCAGTCATCTTGTCCAAGATTTGTAGAGCTGTTGTGAACACCAAGGCCACCTTGTTTGCTGGGGTTGTTCTTTGCATTGCTAGAGTTTCGGAACCACATGCTTTGCATCGAGCTGATCTTGCTAGAGTCCAGGAACAACATGCTTTTACAATCGAGTTGTTCTTAATATAGAACCACCAAGTAGAACCTGTTTTAAAGACTTGTTCTCACATGTAGCAAACCAGTTAATACAAAAAAGAAAACACCAGTTAGGCCTGTTTGGAGATCGTGTTTGGAGCAACATTACTTGGACAAATTTTTACACTTGGATTTGTTATCATAAAAACTTAATCAAAATAACTCAACAAAGTGTCTAATAGATAAATCAAACAAATCTTGGAGAAGACCATCGCAAAGAATAGAAAGGATTGGGTGAGTAATATGATTTATGCATTATGGGCCTACTGAATGGCTTTTAAGGCTCCATTAGTTATGTCGCCTTATAGGTTAGTCTATGATCTTTCTTATCATTTGTTGTCAAGCTCGAACAACGAGCTTGGTGGATGATTAAGACCCTCAATTATGATTTGAATGCTGCTGGAAAGGACATGGACTTAAATTTGAACGAACTTGAGGAGATTCCTAGTGAGACTTATGAGAACATTGGGCTAAGCAAAAATAGAGCCACATATTTCTATGATAAATGCATTAATAGAAAGGAGTTCTCTTCCAGGAAAAAAGCTCTTCTTTCTGACTTTAAGCTTCATATATTTCCTACGAAACTTAGGTGCAGGTGGACTGACTATTTTGTTGTTAAGAGGTTTCCCTATGGAGCGATTGAGATAAAGGGCCCCATTAAAGACTACATATTTAAAGAATGATCATACGTTAAAACACTTTTTACAGATGCCAAATGAGGAGGACCTAAATTGTCACCTTCCCCACAAGCCTTTCCAAGTTTAATAAGTGAAAATCAAGGAAATTGAAAAGGCAGAATAGAGATGTGGCACGGGGTGTTCGTGCCACAAGGCACACCCATGTCACGTTAAGTCTGCATTCAATACCCATGCCACTCTTCTTCCAGTCTCCATTTTTCCTCTTTCCTTCTTCTTTCTCACAAAAATCCCACTCTTTCCTCCATTCGTTTCCTTTTCAAATCCTCGCCAAATACTTTGAAGTCTTATAAAATCCTTCAATTGCACTCTTCTCAGACCATTTCTCAAAATAATATCTTTAAAACGTTTGAATTTTTCTCCTTTGATTAACTATCTAAAATCATAATCTCCATTGTTAAGGTTGAGGGCGGTAAAGAGATCAAGGTAATTTTTACCTTCACTCTCATTCAGGCATTTGAGAACTCAAGAGGCATTTTTGGGGATAAGGAGTCAAATTCCATCAACTCATGCAATCAACTCTTCAAGAAATGGGTAGAAAGAGAGTGGTTGAAGCTTCCAACATGTCAAATCTTCCCAAGAATTCAACAAAGGCTTCCTCTTAATCCAACCTAACCCCTTAAGCATAGGTAAATTCGATGCCTATCCTTTACAACTTCTACCTAACAATTATGAGGTTTTGCATTTATGAATGAGGAGCACATGCTTGGGCTATAGTACTGTAACCTTTTGTCTTCCAATGCATCTCTTATTTATAGATCCCCTTGGTCGTGTTTGAGACATTGGGTGTGGGTGATATTGCCATTGTAGCAACTTTCAAACGTAACCCTTTATTTGAGGTGTGCAAAGATGAACTTGAAAGTTGTCGTGGGGAATCAGAAAGTTTCCTTTTTGAGCAATCTTTTAGGCTAATGCTTAATCAGCCTTTTCTTTGAAGGCATCTAGTTTACTGTTGACCTTCCTATAAAATTGTCTAAGGCAACGTTAAATGCTTGATGTTCATAGCTAACCATTTGTCTACGAGTTTTGAAAATCAACTTGCTTGGATGCTAGTGATTGCTTTTCTTTAATGTCTTGATATAAAACACTCCCTAAAATGACAAGCAAGGCTATGTGAGTAATCAACAAAAAATTATGCCATCAAAAATATTAAATAAAATTTATCCGGTTCGTTAATAAATTTCTTCCAAGTTGAAGCTAACATTGCGTGTGGAATATCAAAGGTTTTCTTTTGTCAAAGGAAGATCTATTGGTGACCATTCATAGTGACCTTTGAGTAACATGTCTTTAGTGATGAAGCACATATTCTCATACATAAAAATATGCTCATTAGTTTGTGAAGATTTTGTTTTGATGAGATTGCTTAGAGTTCTTTATTCTAAGGAATGTGCGCTGCTAAATGTACCTTTTTGGCTATATTTTCAATGACTTTAACTAAATTCTAACAAATCCTTTTGCCTTTTGTAAAAAATGGGCTATGACCCTATAACCTAACATGTTTTTATTACCACCCTTAATTAGGACATATATTAACAAATTGTGAAAGTGTAGAACAAACATTAAATGTGGTGTTAGGGTGGGAAATTAAAAGTTTTTTAGTATGATTAGTGTGAAAATAAAGTGTTAATTATACGAGTACAAACTTTGAGAGTATTAACCAATGAAACAACCCTACTACAATAGTATAAAACCTACAACCATGGTACATAAGGTAGTATAAGGTTATTAAGCGTGGCCTATGCTCCCCTGACCATTGCCATAACTATTACGATCATTATTGTCCTTTCCTTAATTACATTGTTACGATCACCAACCTAAGTTCTAAGCTGTGACTAGAACTTGTGTTGATAGTACCCACAAATGCTAGACAAACTGACATATTAGGAACTTCTTGGAAATTACACCATTGTAATAAAATACAAGCTTGGACTTCAAATCTTCAAATGAATGCAATCTTGGCTACATTGGCCACACAGCGAGGGCTTCTTATTTGGGAGGTAAAACGATGGTGGCGATATGTAAGTGTGACACATCAGAGCCTAAACAGCCAAAGATTTAGCAATGAGCTTAATAGCCTATATGTAATCCTGCGTAGATTGACATTGACCTCCCTGAGGTGAGTTAACATAAAAATGGATAGCTTGGGTATGACTTGCAATATTAAATCTAAGCCCTAAGCATTGCAAAATATGATAACAGTGACTTATGTCATGTATCTCACTTAAAATACATCTTGGGGTTATGGAAAAAGCCATACTCAAACAAATTACTAAGCTAAAGGTGATAGCATACCCTCAATTTGGTCATTGAAAATTAGATGCAACTATGACGAGTGTGGGAGCCTGAGATATAGAATGGTTGATGAATATATTGATGTACTGAGAAAAGCTAAAAATTATTTGCATCAAGAAAGATAGACATCAAACAATGCAAGAAGAGCTACACTGAGCTATTCTAGTATATAATATGATATTCATTATCTCAATAGAGGCTTGTAAAGGCGATAAAGCGCCAGTGTTCATAAGAGAGGAAAGAATTATAGGAGCAAGTTAGATTTAGTACAAACTGAAGCAAAACCTACTCGTAGATAAGAAGCCATTAGGATTCCAAAGCCACCAGTGAATAAGGGAAAAGATGCAGAAGTATAGAGTTAAGGGAAAGGCACCTATGAATAAAGGTGTAGTTGGTGAATAGGGCGAAAGGGGTAACATGAATGACATAGAGATCTCCTTCACTTGTAACCCAAAGTAGAGGCATCCCTATGTCCTTACTATGAATTGACATAAAGACTTGTCAAAAAGTAATTGGCAATTATTATCATGACATAAGCATTTAATAGAAATCAAATACTGTGTCAAATTTAAGACATGAAAAACATTATTTAAACACAAAGGTTTGTGAATAGTAGGAAGATACAATCACTAAAATGCCTTATAGGGAGCATAACACCCTTCCCAAATACAATTTTAGTGGTGCCATTGCATGTGGATTCATAGATAAGCTTACTATCATAGGGATCACGTGGGTTGAGGATCTAGAAAGGATCCTAAAGCTACTCTTATCTATCATAAACGGACATTATAGTAAAAGTGGATGCCAAAGAAACAGGTGTAGGAGCAGTGAATAACAACAAACGAGGGCATCGAAGAGTGAAGTCAAAGTAAAAACTATTTGACAAGTAGGGTTAGTGGGGTCCAAATCCAATGTGGCTAATTCAGTCGAGTTTCCAACAAAAGAGAGGTTAGAACTTGCTTGCACAAACCTTCTATTGGAATCAATTGAATCTTGCTCATTGAAGGAGGTGTTGCCTTGATGTTTTATACTTTCAACACTGTTGTTGCTACTGTTATTATCATTCCTCCAATTGCCTTCATCTTTCTGTTTATTTTGATGATTTCTAATTGGCAAAGCCACTACTTTAAGGAAAAGAACTATTGTATATGATGGCCAGGTCATCGGGTTAACATATGTTTTAAATACATGGCGCATGCCATATAAACTTCAATGCATAAAATGATGAGCAAGTATATCCCATACAAAAAAGGAAGGAGGATAGTCATGATTAGCAATTAGCTCCTCAAGTGATAGCATTGTAAAGATCCATGATTTAACACTTTGATAAACTATAGCCTATCTTGAACCATTGTATTTACGTTTGACTCACTGATGAAATAAGCAACTTTGGTATGTGGAGAAGAGTATGAGCCATCAACAATACTAATAAACCCATAGGAAATCAGAACAACAAAGAATTGAGTATACCATATAAGCTAATTTTCTAAAGAAGACAAGTGTGGCATAACCGAATTAGCAATCTATATTTTTGTTTGCAATACTGACACCCATATATGTTAAGTTTTGTGGACTAGGCATTCATAACAACAACAGAATGCCAAATTTAAGGGTCGTGAGAGGAAAGGGATAGGAGTTGTTGGAAGAACCATACCTGAACTAAGAAAAAGGTAAGGGGCTACCAATATGGTTAGAAGGAAACAAGGTCCTTGTTGGATAATCGATAGCAAGAGATGGGTAGGCATTAAAAAGGATAACAAAAATGATGGAGATCGCTCCACTGAGTGTAGTGCAAGTCAGGGAGTTCAAGCCATAGTTCTCAAAGTTATGTAACAAGGACCAGTTCACATCATGCTACCCAGCTTGTTCAGCTAGTTCAAAGTCTACTACTTAGTCCAGTAGCTAGCAAGTTATTTTGGGGAGTAACTTTGCTCATTTGCTAGCTCAATTAGTAGCTAATAAATAATATAAGTTGCCCCACCTATTGATCCTTCTTGCACTAGAAACAACCAGCCAATAACAGCCCTCCCCTAGTTTCAATCCAGCCCGGGGGTGTTTTGGAGTGTCTTTTGGAGGGTCAACTTTGGCTCCATGATGGCAGTAAGCTTTGATAACTTTAAAGGCCTGAAAAGGCATCAAAAATTTTATCAAATAATGCCCTAAAGTAGCTTATTCTAATCACACTACATCTGTTTTTTACCGGCACAAAATGAAAGGAAACTCCCTTTGATCCAATTGATAACCAGCTACTATAGTTATTGATTAATCGACCTAATCATCCCATCAGTAGCTGACTTTTGCTCCCCAAAGCCATCATTAGCAATACTTGGATGCTGTAAGGGCTTGACACCTCAGTAATGGAGATTAGCAAATTAATTAGGTGTCAAAGATTAACTTAGAGCTATTGTTTTAGGTTGTTTGTAATTTGAACTTATGTACTATTTTTAGCTAGTTTCTATTTTCAGTTTTAGCCATTGAAAGGGAGTGCAAGGCTAAGTGTAAAAGCCTCATTTTTGGTGGTGACAAGCAGTTGTTGAATGAATAAACTTGAATGAATAGTTCTTTTCCCCTCAAACTTTCTCTAGCTATCTTGTAATGTGGCCATTGTAGGTGGTGGTCCAGTGAGTCCTAGTAGCTTACTGGTGGTGTGTCTATATCCAGCCTAACTCCAAGGGCCCTGACCTTGTCTTGGTGGTGTGCCTGTATCTAAGAACAAGCTCAGTTTATCTTGATTATGAGATTGCAACCTTGTTCCAATTTTGAACTCCATCTAACGTTGCTAGGTCTGTTTGAGTGTTTGCTGCAATCTGCATTCCTTCTTGCTTATTCTACATCATATTTGCCATCAGAGCTTAGGCTACTCTCCTAGGCCTGAACCAGTATTTAAAACACAAACCTTAAGCCAAACACACAGCCCATAAAGAACCTTTTCATCATAATAGGCAAGATGAGTCGCAGTATGACACTAGCAGAGAAGTTTCAGGCTTTGATGAAGAACTATGAATATCTTGAGAAATAGAATGAGTATCTCAAGAAACAGTTAGGAGAATCTCCCAAGAACAAAAGGAGGACCTCACATTCAGAATCTCATACATCTTCTGAGCAGTCACATGAGGAAGAGGTTGACAGTCAAAGCAAACGCTTTGCTTCGTCGAGTGAAAGTGATTTTGAAACAAGGTGTAGGAGAGGCAGAAAGCACCATCACAAGCAATCTAGCTTTGACATCAAGATTGAGATCTAGAGTTTGAAGGAATGCTAAATACTGATGAGTTTCTTGACTAGTTGCTTACAGTTGAGAGGGCCTTTGATAATGAAGAAATCCCTGAAGATAAAAAGGTTAAGCTTGTGGCATTGAGGCTGAAGAAGTATACATCACTCTGGTGGACCAATCTATGTGCCAAGAGAGCCAAGAAGAGGAAGAGTAAGATCAGGACTTGGGCTAAAATGAAGTCCAAGCTCAAGAATAGGTTCTTACCCCCCATTATCTTCAAGATAACTATTCTCAGTTACATAATTTAACCCAAGGAAGCATGTATGTTGTGGAATACACTAGAGAGTTTGAAAACTCTCGATTAAGTGTGACTTGCATGAGCCTGAAGATTAAAACATTGTAAGATATCTTAATAGAGTTGACCTTAGGTACTCACATGTGGTTGAACTGCAGTAGTACACAACTTTTCAGGATGTATGTGTATTGGCTCATAGAGTTGAGCAATCGAAGAAGTCCAAGGTTGTTAAGAAAAAACCACCAAAGACCTTTCCCAGAAACCAACCTTTCAACAAGGGGAGCACCCAGCTAACCCCTAACCCCACTGGAAGTTCATCCTAGATTGCTCCCATGACCCCAACTCCTCAAAATAACCCCACCTAACCCTGCTACCCCGAGGAGAAGTTTTAAATGCCTTGGCTTGGGAAACATTGCTTCTAAATGTCCCAACAGAAAAGTCATTACCTTGGCTGAGTACCAAGATTCCCAGGAGGAGGAAGAAGAGGATGAGAGAGATGTTTTCTCGATGGAGAAATAAGAGCGAGAGGATGGGCTTACTGAACCTGATGAAGAAGAAATGCTGGTCATTAGGAGCACCCTTAATGTTCAGAGAAACACCAAAGATGAGCAAAGGGAGAACATATTTCATAGCAGATGCACTATTTAGGGAAAGTTTTGCTCATAAATTATTGACAGTAGAAGCCATTCTAATGTGGCTTCTATAACTTTGGTTGAGAAACTGGGCTTGCAAACATCAGTTCACCCACACCTTTACTGCATCTAATTGCTGAGTCAAGATAAGGGCTTGCAAGTTAATTCCAGATGTTTAATTTCAATTTCAGTTAGGAAGAATTACTTTGATGATGTTTGGTATGACATAATCCTTATGGATGTATGTCATGTGTTGTTGGGGAGACCTTGGCTGTATGACAAAAGAGTGATTCATGATGGTTACTAGAACACCTACTCTTTTATCAGGGATGGAAAAAAGATCACTCTAACCCCTTTAGCAACACATCAAATGCTAAAGACCAAGCCCTCAAAACCCACTAAAACCATTGAAAAGTTACTAACGCTTATGGAGGCTGACCTAAAAGCCTCATAAATGAATTCAAGCCTTTCATGGGTTGGATTAACCAAACCAGTTCTAGCCAAGAAGAGCCCGTAAGCATTCCACCCTTACCCAAATCCATTCTGGACCAGTACCCCCATGTATTTCCCGAAGAGATCCCACCTAGCCTCCAACCTAAAAGATCAATTCAGCACTACATTGACCTAATTCCAGGGGCCATCCTGCATAACAAACCAGGCTACAGAATGAAACCCAAAGACACCCAAGAGATACAAAGGAAGGTTGAGGAGCTAATGACTAAGGAAATGGTGAGGCAGAGCCTAAATACTTATGTTATACTAGCTTTATTGGTGCCAAAGCAGGATGGGAGTATAAGGATGTGCGTGGACAGTAGGGCAATGAACAAAATCACCATCAAGTACAAACATCCTATTCCCAGATTGGAGGATATGCTAGATGAGCTTTATGGCTCAAGGGTATTCTCAAAGGTTGACTTAAGGAGAGGCCACTATCAGATTAGAACTAGGGAGGGTGATGAATAGAAGACTACATTCAAGACCAAGGCATGTCTATATGAGTGGTTGGTTATGCCTTTTGGCTTATCTAATGCACCCAACATATTCATCAGGTTAATAAACCATGTCTTCAGACCCTTCATTAGTAGATTCGTGGTTGTCTACTTTGATGATATCCTCATCTATAGCAAGATAGAAAAAGAGCACTTAACCATCTCAGAGAGGTTATTTAGGTCCTGAAAAGGGAAAAACTTTATGGGAACCTTAAGAAGTGCACCTTTCTTACCTCTAAGGTCACTTTCTTGGGGTATATAGTCACTGCTAATGGTATTCAAGTGGATGAAAGCAAGATGGAAGCTATTAGGGGCTGGCTAGTTCCTAAGAGCATCCATGATGTGAAGTTTTCATGGGCTAGCATCCTTCTATAGCAGGTTTATCAAAAATTTTAGTACCATCATGGCCCCCATGACTGAAGTGATTAAAGGAAGTTCATTTTAATAGAATGCAAAGGCACAGTAGGCCTTTGAGGAGATCAAACAGAAGTTGACTCAAGCACCAGTTCTTGCTTTGCTATGCTTTGAAAAGGTCTTTAAAGCTGAGTGTGATGCTTTTAGAGTGGGCATTGGTGGAGTTCTGACTCAAGAAGGCAGACCTTTGGCCTTCTTCAATGAGAAAGTCTGTGATTCTAAGAGATGGTACTCAACTTATGACAAGGAATTTTATGCCATCACCAGGTGCTTGGAACATTGGAGTCACTACCTTATAGCTGCTGAGTTTATACTCCATTTTGACCATGAGGCTTTTAAGTACATTCAAGGCCAACACAAGCCCAATTCTAGACATGCCAAGTGGGTGGAGTATCTTTAGTCATTCCATTTCGCCATCAAACACAAGTCAGGGAGGTTGAATCAAGGAGCAGATGCACTATCTAGGAGCCACCTATTGCTATTCCAGTTAGAGGCTTGTGTTATGGGATTTGAGCACCTCAAATCTTTATATAAGCATGATGAGGATTTCTAGGAGTTGTATGAGAGCTATTAACAGAGGCCAAAAGGAGACTATCTATTGCAGGATGCATACTTGTTTAAGGGCACTACGGTGTAGAACAAGGGAGCTATTGATTAAAGAGGTCTGTGAAGGGGCCTTAGCTGACCATTATAGGGAAAACAAGACCACATTTATGCTCAAGGAGCATTACTTCTGGCCAGGCATGTCTTAGCATGCTCAAGACATCATTACGAGATGTGCTACATGCCAAGTTGCCCAGAGTCATTCTCTACCTTAGGGACTTTACACTCCATTGCCAGTACCTTAAGGTCCCTGGACTGATGTGAGCACAAATTTTATCAAAGGACTCAAAGGAGCAAGGACTCAATCTTTGTGGTTGTTGATCGATTCTCAAAGATGGCTCATTTTATATCCTATACCAAAATGAATAATGTTGTTTAGGTAGATGAGCTATATTTCAAGGAAGTTATGAGGTTACATGGAGTTCTAAGGTTCATTGTATCATATACGGATGCTAAGTTCCTAAACTATTTCTGGCTTACCTTATAGAAAAAGCTAGAAACAAAGCTCAAGTTTAATACTACCTGCCATCCTCAAACCAATGGCCAGACAGAAGTCATTAACAAGACTTTAGGGGCATTTATACGGGGCCTTGATTAGAACTGAAGCTAGAGCTTGGGACCTATTGCTACATCATGTGGAGTTTGCATACAAAAGAGCTCCACACAAGACCACTGGCTTATCCCCTTTCAAAATAGTTTATGGAGTTGATCCCTTGACTCCTAGAAATTTGATTCCAAGGGCCACTAAAGGAAATCCAAGTGTGGAAGTTGAATAGAGAGTGAAGGAGATTCAGGCATTGCATGACAATGTTAGTGAAATGATTGAAAAGAGCAATGCTAGTTATCAGGTTCAAGCCACCAAGTACAGAAGGAAGGTTGTTTTTCGGCCTAGGATCTTATATAGGTCAATTTGAGGAAGGAGAGGTTCCCTCAAAAAAGGAAGTCCAAGTTGAGCCTAAGAGCAGATGGTCCCTTTAAAGTTTTAGAGAAGATCAACAACAATGCATATAAAGTAGAGCTACTAGAAAAGTATAGTGTTTCTGCTACCTCTAATGTTATAGATTCAAGTCCCTCTTTAGAGGATGTACCCCTTAAGGATTTGAGGTGAAATCCTCTTTAAAAATGAGAGGCTGATGGAGATCCCTGCACTGAGTCCAACACAAGTCAGGGAGTTCAAGCCATGGATCTCAAAGTTATGCAACAAGGTCCAGTTCACAACATCCAACCTAGCTTCCTCAACCAGTTCAAAGTCTGCTACTTAGTCTAGTTGCCAGCGAGTCATTTTAGGGAGTAACTTTGCTCGTTTGCTAGCTTAATTAGTAGCTAATAAATGATACAAGTTGCCCCATATGTTGTTCCTCTTTACACTAGAAATAGCTAGCTAGTAGCAGCCCTCCCCTAGTTTTCAATCCAGCCCCGGTGGTGTTTTGGGGGGCAACTTTAACTCTATGATGCTAGCAAGATTTAACTCATTTAAGGACTTGAAAAGGCATCAGAAATATTATCAACGAATGCCCTAAAGCAACTCATTCAGATCACATTGCATTTATTTTGAATCGGCACAAAATCAAATGAAATTCCCTTTGATCCAATGGATAACTAGCTGTTGTACTTGCTGATTAAAAGAGCTAATCATCCCATCAGTAGCTGACTTTTGCTCCCTAAGGCCATCATTAGCAGCACTTGGATGCAGGCTTGACACCTCAATAATGGAGATTAGCAAAGTAATTAGGTGTCAAAGATCAACTTGGAGCTGCTATTTTAGGATGTTTGTAATTTGAACTTGTTTACTATTTGTAGGTAGTTTCTATTTTCAATTTTAGCCATTAAGAGGGAGTGCAAGGCCAAGTATAAAAGCATCCTTTTTAGTTGCAACAAGCTGTTGTTGAATGAATTAAGTTGAGCACAACCCCCTTTCCTCTCAAACTCTCTCTAGCCATCCTGTAATGTGGCCATTGCAGGTGGTGTTCTAGTGAGTCCTGGTAGCTACCTGGTGGTGTGTTTGTATCTAGTTGAACTCCAGGGGCCTTCAAATTGTCTTGGTGGTGTGTCTTTATCCAAGAACAAGCTTAGTTTATCTTGATTCTGAGATTACAACCTTGTTCTAATTTTAAACTCAATCTAACTTTGCTAGGTCTATTTGAGTGCTTGCTCCAGTCTGCATTCCCTCTTGCTTATTCTGCATCAAAAATTTCAACATGGAAAAGGTGGTCGATAGGGTAGGGATTTGTACGCCACTAAAGGTAGAAGGAGAGACGCCATGCCTATGGTTTCGATGGACAGAAACATGGCCCGTGCATCGTGAAATATACGCAATGGTGTGATGTGCACCATAGAAGGGACCACAAACAACAAAAGGGTTCTGACACAATAAGCAAGGAAGAGGGTTGTTCTACTAGGTTATGCCAGAACTTCTAAGTCAAGGGGTGGTGGATTCGGAAGTAGAAGAGGCTATGCCAAAGTAAGAGGGAAGAGGAAGCTCTACCATGAGCCAAGCTTGGTTAGGTCTGTTAAGTGAAAAATCATACTTTGTTTAAATAAGCATTTTGATTATATTATATATATTATTTCGTCTAATGTACTTTATTTTATATATTTTTCAGGTTAAGAATTAATAAAATAAAGAGGAGAAGAGAAGACGTCGAAGTTCGAATTTTACACGCTAGGCTATCAAGTCGGTCCAAAATAATGATTTATGGAAAATATTATTTCCATGATGATTTATTTGAGCTAGGGTTACAAGAGTTCAAGAGAACCTAAAAGACTTGGGGGGGAAGGAGTCTAAGAAAAAAAAAACCCTAGTAGCTAAAACCCTACCTCACCCTCCTCTTCTCATCATCATATAGTCACCATCATCATCATCACGCTAGAGAACCCTCACGGCATCCTTTTTCTCCATACACCATAAAACCCACGATAGCAGCCTCACCATCACGCCGGCCTTCACCTCCAACCATACTCGCCTCCCTCACCAACATCACACCTTCTTCAACCTCACCATTAATCATCATTCACCACCATCATCTTTAATCACCACGACACCATACCTCACCTCACGCCACACCTTCACGATTCACCCTCATCTCACCATCACGACCTCTTCATCATCTCACCAACATCCACATCACCATCACGGTCATCACCACAAGGCCAAGTAGATTTCTATTATTTAAGTTCTATTTTTTTTATTTTATTTTTGTTTAGTTTATTATTAAGCATAAAACCTTTGGTTAATTTGTGTAATATAATTTTTAATATGAGTGAGTAATTTCTTTGTGCTTAGTATAATCTGTTTGAAACCATGCTAAATTAATTATTTTGAAACAAGCTTCATGCTTTATTGTCTAGTTGATTTTTATTTATGATTCTATAGCGATTAGTATTTATCGTTGATGATATTCATGTTATATTAATTAGAATGCATGCTAGTTAGTTTAATACGAATTCATATTATAGTTTAAAAGGCTTTAATACGTAAAAGTTATAGTCTTTTAAGCATTATTCTCACCCTAATTAATCATGGATTGCTCAAACCCATCTCTTTTAGTTGGATAATCGTTATAGATCTTTGTTAAATCAATTTGCTGGTAAATTGCTTACAAGGCATTAAATGATGTTTTTCTAATACGTAATACTCTAGTTTGATTAAATTCTTGCGCTACAGTGAGGGTTATCAAAACTAGTAGGGTTTATATTAGGGCTGGACCTAAATAAACTATAATATAAGGAAAAACGGGAAAGATCCGCTGGTGGGTGTCTTCTATAGTCTGACTCATGGATAAAATCGATGTTTGTGTTGATGAGAAATATTAATTTGCATGGTGGATATAGATTATGCTAAGTATTTTCATAAATTTGGTATCTTTGATAACTATTTGTTGCTTTTTAGTTAATTTCTCTAGTTTGTTAATTTTATCCCTAAATTTATAAGCTTTAATATAAATTTCGTTTACCCCCCCACCCAAAGATTAGTCTTTTAGGAATGTCTTGGTAATATTAGATCAGTTAGATTTTTATTTTTAACATAATTATAATTTTCAGATTTAATTTATATTCTGTTTTGCCGTTTAATTACCAGTTTGTTAGAAATTAGGTTTAAAATAGTTCCTTTTTTGGTTTTTTGTGTTTTAGTTGATTATAGGGTTTAGATAGTGTCCTATTCTGCTTCTATTTAATTTCAGAATTTTCAGATATTATTTGATAATTTTTCAGAATTACTTCGTGAATTGGATATGTGTAGGTTTTTATTTTAATAAATCCGAAAATTACGTTTTTAATTTTTATTTTGTGTTTTTTCGGTTTCATTAAGTCCAGAAAATTATATCCTAAAATCTGGACAATTTTCTTATTTATTTTAATATTTACATTAGTGCAGTTTATTCTTTTCCTAATTTGAGATTTTATTTTCTGTTTTAATTTTCGATAGAAAATTTTCTGTTTTAATTTTTCTGAATTTAATTACATATAATTTTTGAGTTATAAAGTTATAAACTCGTAGAATATTAATTTGGATTACTTTTTTTAATTTTTAATATTAATTTTCTGCTTGTTATTTTCTGTTTTAATATTCAGCCGAATACTGTGTTATTATTTTTGTTTTTATTTTTCAGATTATTTAGGATAGCTATTTATTGTTTTATTTCCAGAATTTAATTTAGAATATTTAGGAGCAATATTAAGTATTTTCCAGATTTTTACTTATTAAATTTGATTTATTAATATAAAGAGAAGTTATAATAAATTAGAGTAGTAAAATCATTTAGAATTAAACTAGCTTATTATCATAATCTTTCCTCGTGGGATCAATCCCTACTCCCCTATGCCATATCCTTATTCATATCTAGAGTAATGGTTTAATTTGTAACTCTACGACAAACTCTACAAATTTTGGCGCCGTTGTCAGGGAAGGAAAATAAGATTGTTAGTTTACTTCTATTTAATTTTACTACTTTTATTGTTTTATTTTAGCTCTAGTATTTTATTTTTATAGTTTGTTTTAGTTTATGAGATTAAGGAGTGGTCGCATAATCAAAGACAAAAAGGAGCATACATTTGAGGTGTTTGAAAGTAAAGAGATAAGGTATGCTTAGTGGAGGAGATCCAACTAGAGGATCCATGAGCTCATTTGCGTCATGCCAATGACTGTAAACAAAGGCGCTGGTTGGGAGGCAACCCAACATTTTTTAGGGAAGTTTTTAATTTGCTTTCAGCATCTTCTTTTCTTTTATTAATTAGCATGCATTAGGGACAATGCATGAATTAAGTGTTTTGGGGGGGGGGGGTGCATCCTGCATTTAATTCTTGCAGTATTTTTATTTTAAATTTTTTAAAAAAAAAAAATCTTTTTCTTATAAATAATGCATGATATGAGTTTATGTTAGGCTTGCTTACTTAAATTTTTTTTTATTTTCTTAGCTATTTATAGTTTATTCTTCTATGAGGGAAGACTTCTGAGCATGCTAGCTGTCATCCAAATAAGTTTGAGTTGATCCTTAGATATCTTTTTAATGAGTAACTGTCATGATTATTCATCTTATTTGATCATGTATTATATCCGCTTCAGAGGCAACAAAGTGGCCTAGCCCATTTCCTAGACTATTGAATTAGTAGAATAACTCATTAAAGTTGTGACTTTTCTTGTCTTTTTATTAGAACCAAAAAAAAAGGAAGGAAAGGAAAAAAAGGTTAGGTTACCAACATGGGTAGGAGTAGGTGGCTCGACACCTTTTCCCCTTAAGTTTAGGTCTTAAGTTGAGCCTTATGTATGGAGTAACCCATGATTGGGAGAGTCATGCCCCTTTTTGGGCCAATTAATGACTCGCCCCAAACTGACAGTCAAAAAGTAATAAAGATGAGAATGAATTGTTTGCTGCAGCACCTGTATTCGGGTGAGTGTGAGACAGGGAGTGTTTTAATTTCTAAGACCCTATATGGGCCTCGAATATATGCGCCAGTGGAGTTTGAAAGATAAGAAGAAAAAAAAGAAAAAACAGAAGAAGAAGAAGAAGAAAAAAAATACAAAGCAATTTTAGAAACAATTTCAATGAGTTATTCCTTCTAGATCAATTGTCTTTATCGCCACACCGTACCTCAATTTTTCTATCGTAAAATTTTTAGACCTCTTGATCGGTGTATGCATACTTAAAAGAGATTGATAATTATTGATCTTGTTACTTCATTAAGGAAATATTGTGAGGTTGATGAAGAAACTCTTTGATGGTAGTTGGATGTCTAGTAGTTATTCACTTGTTCGAGGAAAAACTAATTAATTTTCAATAAAATTGTTTCTAAAGCAAGCCAATGCCTAGTATGAATATCATAGTTATGCATGACTTTATAAGAAAGAAAGAGAGGCAGTTTTTAGGTCGAGTCTAAGACTTCTTTCCATGAGGACGTCCAAAGTCTAAGTGTGGGCCAGAACTTCTAAGTCAAGGGATGGTGCATTCAGAAGTAGAAGAGGCTATGCCAAAGCAAGAGGGAAGAGGAAACTCTACCATGGGCCAAGCCGGGTTAGGTCTTTGAAGGAGGCAAAGAGAAGAGTTTAAGCTATGTGTCTAGGCCAGGCTTTGTTCTCACATGGCAAAATCAAGCAACCTACCCCTTAAGAGGTGCCTAAATATACGTTTATATCATAAATTATTGTCATATACCCCATACATATTTCGAAAAAATGTTATTTGTAACCAAATGTTTGAAAGTATTATTTAGCACGCCCATCTTAGAAATTGTTATTATATACAAGAAATTTATTATCGTCTAACCTACCTTAGCCCTCATATAGTTACCTTCGGAGACTGCACGATAATAATTTTTAAGGTTAAGGGATAAATAATAATTAGCAAAATAATGGATCACAAATAACATTTAACTAAATGTTAAGGTGGGTGTATGATAACAATCCTTTATATTACTAATTAGAATTATGATGCTACATCAAACAAGGTTAATTTAGAATATAAATACATGTATATAATATTATTCAAACAAGGTAAAGTCACTAGCCTCAGTTATAGTCCCGCTCTAGAGTGGTGGAGATAAAAATAAATAAAATATTATTTAAACAATGGTAATTAACTAAAGGGAACATTCGTCGGGCACTAGGAAATGAGAAATGCTTTTATCAGTCTGACCTGAGAAAGGCAACGCAACCACAATCTCATATAAGATTTTCTGAGGAAAAAAATCAATCAACAAGGCTTTGAAAAAAGACACACATGCCACACTCCACCAATCAAGGAAATGTTGGTGCATCAATTATTGATGTGACAATACGTTCTCTTTTTAATGCAAAAAATAAAAGTGGCTGACCTAAATGTAACATTATTTTAGTGGATTCTTTATGACAATTATCCCATATTAATTTATGAGCAGCATATCTAAACGATCTACTTTTAAATTTGACATTTAGTATATTGATATTTAATGGTATATATTTTTAACACATCGATACGGAGCAAATAATACAACTTGTGGATTTATCTATTTGCTGCCTTATTTATTAATTATCACACATAAATGTTGAGGTTGAAGAAGGAAAGGAAAAATACAAAATCAATGTGTGAGTGCTTATCACTTGGTGGTTGTATGCATAGAACAAATATCCCCAAACTTTTGGATATTATAAAACATTAACTTTCTTATATATCACTATTAAATGATCTTGCTCAACGGGTTAAGGCATGTTATTGATGTCTGTTAGGAATTAAATCAGGATAATAAGATGTGACAACGCAAACAGAATTCAACCAAGAACACAACACAACAATGAAAAGAATAAATGACACAGAGAATTTTTTCCGTGGAAACCCAATGTGGGAAAAACCACGGACGGCGACAGCACACCGACAAATTTCACTATGAGCAGAGTATTACACCACAATCACTTCAGTGATCAAGAGCAGAATTACAATACTCTCAATTGTATTCTCTCTCAAATAACCTTACTCTCTCAATGTGTTTTTGTTATTCCTTTTTTTGTTGTGTTTTAAACAAGGTCCTCGACCCCCTTATATATAGGGTCTGTGGGGTAGAGTTTCCCCTTGACAACCCTAGCCGCCACCTTCCAAAAACCGACACCAGCGCGAACCCTAGCTGCCATCTCAAGGCGGCATGACTTTTTGCCCTGGCACGGGCACCCCGTGCCGATTCTCTGTCCGCTTCGTTCTTCGGTCTTCTTCGACGCAGCACGCCCGTGCCCATGCAGCATGGTCACCCCGTGCCAAAACTCGAGATTTTGGGCCATAAAGCCCAACAATCTCCACCTTGGACCAAAATCTTCAGTCTCCAATTACCGTCGTCGTCGTCACACCCCAAAGGGTGATGCCCCCTATGGGGCTATGCCCCGCAGGGCTTTGAATGACTGTGAACTCCCACTAAGTCCAAGCAATGCTCGAACTTAGCTATAGGTAGTGGCTTGGTAAGCATGTCAGCAGGATTCTCTGAGGTGTGAACTTTCTTCACCATTATTTCTCCTGCAGCAACTGTGTCTCGCACATAATGATATTTGACACTGATATGTTTGGTCTTTGAGTGGTAGGCATCGTTCTTTGTCAGATGTATGGCACTATGACTATCGGAGTGTACCACAGTAACAGATTGTGGTATTCCAAGCTCTATTGCCAGTCCTCTTAGCCAGGTAGCCTCCTTCACTCCTTCAGTGGCAGCAATATACTCAGCTTATGTTGTAGACAGAGCTGCGATAGATTGTAAAGACGCTTTCCAGGAGATAGCGCCCCCACACATGGTGAAAATGTACCCAGATATGGACCTCCTCTTATCCAAATCACCTGCATAATCAGAGTCAACATACCCTACTACATCAGAAGTAGCAGCCTTGTTTTTATCAAATACCAGCCCTTTCCCCACAGTTCCCTTCATATACCGTAGGTTCCATTTCACAGCCTCCCAATGATCCTTCCCAAGGTTATGCATATATACTTACCACACTCACAGCATGTGATAAGTCTGGTCTAGTGCAAACCATGGCATACATTAAACTCCCTACAGCACTAGAGTATGGTACATTGGACATTCTATTAATGTCCTCTTCTGTTTGCGGGCAACATTCCGCAGACAATCTAAAATGTGCAGCAAGAGGGGTTGACACTGCCTTGCAGTCCCTCATATTGAATTTACTCAATACCTTCTCAAGGTATCTTTCCTGAGACAAGTATAATTTTTCCCCCTTTCGATCCCTGTGGATCTCCATGCCCAGTATCCTTTTTGCTGCACCTAAGTCTTTCATCCCGAACTCCTTACTGAGTTGAGATTTTAGCATGCTAATCAGGTTTTTATCTTTAGATGCAATTAGCATGTCATCAACATACAGTAGTAGATATATAAAGGACCCATCACCATATTGTTTAAAATATACACAATTATCATATCTGCTACGTATGTAGCCTTTATCAATCATAAACGTGTCAAAACGTTTATACCACTGCCTAGGAGCCTGCTTGAGTCCATACAAGGATTTCTTCAACTTACATACCATGTGTTCCTTATCAGGAACGGCAAACCCTTCAGGTTGCCTCATATAAATCTCTTCTTCCAGCTCACCATGCAGGAAGGCTGTTTTTACGTCAAGCTGCTCCAACTCCAAGTTAAACAATGTCACAATGGATAACAGTAATCGAATAGAGGTGTGTCTAACTACAGGAGAAAAAACCTCATTGTAGTCTATACCTTCCCGTTGATTGCAACCTCGTACAACCAACCTTGCTTTCCACCTTGCATCCTCTACCCCAGGAATGCCCTCCTTCTTCTTGTATATCCATTTGGCAGTTAAAGCTCGTCGACCTTTAGGCAGGTTACATAACTCCCAAGTCCCGTTTCTTTGCAGACTTTCCATTTCTTCTTGCATAGCCAGAAGCCAGTTGGTTGAACTTAGGCAGGTGATGGCTTCAGTATAGTTTGAAGGTTCAGTACCTTCTGGCACTTCCTCTGCGACTGAAAGTGCATATGCTATCAGCCCTTCATCATTGTTGTACCGGGCCGGTCTCCTGATCTCCCTGCGAGGACGATCACGTGCTATAGAGTGATCAACCTCCTCCTGAGGTTGATTAGTGCTGATAGCCCCAGGCTCAGTGACCTGGGCTTCCCTTATTGTCTCCTCAACAGCTCCACCTTGAACTGTAGTAGTCTCCACCTCCACCTCTATGCTGGTGTCTTGCTGAGTACCTGCACCAGTAGAAGGGACAGCAGCATTCTTTCCAGAAGATAATATCTCAGACTCATTGAAAGTAACATCCCTACTTTGTATTACTTTCTTAGAATCAGGACACCACATGCGGTACCCCTTAGATTCACTAGCATACCCCAAAAACATACATTTAACAGCTCTAGGTGCTAGTTTCCCCTCATTTACATGAGCATATACAGGACACCCGAATACCCTGAGATTAGAGTAGTCAACAGGATTACCTGACCATACTTCTTCTGGAATCTGAAACTCGATGGAGGAGTGTGGTGATCGGTTCACCAGATAGCAGGCTGTAGACATAGCCTCAGCCCACAGAGCTTTGCGATCCCAAAGCCCAGCAGTTGAAAGCAAACACCGTACTTTCTCTAACAACGTCCTGTTGATTCGTTCTGCAACCCCGTTCTGTTGTGGTTTTCCGACCAAGGTTTTGTGCCTGGCTATGCCGTTTGCTGCGCAGAACTCTTCAAACTCAGATTCAACAAACTCCAGGCCATTATCAGTCCTGAGTTTCTTGATCTTTCTGCCAGTCTGGTTCTCAACCAGAGCCTTGAATTTCCTGAACATAGAGAATGTCTCGTTCTTCTGTCTCAAGAAATACACCCAAACTTTCCGTGGGAAATCGTCAACAAAAGTTAACATGTAACGCTTACCTCCCATCGAAGGTACCTTAGAGGGACCCCACAAATCAGAATGAATATAGTCCAGGACCCCCTGAGTACGGTGACTAGCCTTTGAGAAACTTACCCTTTTCTGTTTCCCAAATACACAGTGATCACAAAAGTCCAACTTACCCGTACTAGTTTTACCAAGACAACCTTTCTTACCTAGAATGATCATCCCTTTCTCACTCATATGGCCCAGCCTCATGTGTCATAGCTTTGTTTCATCTGCTGTAGCTACAGCAGCTACTCCTTTAACTGTGGCTCCCTGCAAGATGTAGAGACTGCCCTGCCTCAGTCCCTTCATCATCACCATGGCTCCTTTAGCCACCTTTAGGACACCATTTTCCATGACGATCCTGCATCCATTAGACTCAAGAGTACCCAGGGAAATCAAGCAACGAGTCATGTCAGGAATATGACGCACTTTAGACAACGTTCTAATAGTGCCATCATGGGTTTTGATCTGAACTGTACCTATCCCTGCAACTTTGCATTCAGCATCGTTGCCCATAAGTACCACCCAGAATCCACAGACTCATAAGTAACAAACCAGTCCTTATGAGGACACATATGGAATGTGCAACCAGAATCCAAAACCCAATTGTCATCCACCCCTTTCCCACAAGTGGTAGCTAATGAAGTGGCAAGAAGAACATCCCCATCTGACTCAGACTCTACCACACAGTCAGCAGTAGCAGTATTCCCCTTTTCATCATTCTTGTTCTTTAACTTCCAACAATTAGCCTTTATGTGACCCAATTTTTTGCAGAAGTGGCAGGTTTTATTAGCATGAGGATTCCTTGATTTAGAACGACTCTTCTTTCTATTACCGTTCCCTTTCTTCTCAGTTGTCCTACCCCTAACAACCAGTCCTTCACCCTGGTCAGCATGGATGTCATGGTCAAATTTTTCTTTTGAAAGAAGATTAGCCTTGACATCCTCAAATGATATAGTATCCGTGTTACTATACAGCATGATTTCTTTAAAGTGTTTATATGAAGGGGGTAGTGAGACAACTAGCAAGATGGCTTTATCCTCATCGTCAATTTTTACATCCAGACTTTCCAAATCAACTAAAATTGAATTGAAATCATTCAGATGTTTCTGGACAGGCGTACCTTCAGCCATACGACAGGTGTACAACCTTTCTTTTAGCCTGATCTTATTGGCTAGACTCTTTGTCATATACAGTTCTTCTAGCCTAGCCCAGAGGTCAACAGCAGTTACCTTATCAAGAACCTCGCGGAGCACGTGAGGTGCCAGGCATAGTTGTATAGCTGAAACTACCTTCAGTTCCAGTTCCTCCCATTCCTCTTCTGTCAACTTTCCACGCCTCTTCTGCTGCTCCTCAGCCCACTTTTCATCCGTTGTGCCTACGGGTTTGACGTGAGGCCCCTGCAGGACCTTCCACAGCCCGTGCTGAATGAGGACCGCCCTCATCTGCACCTTCCAGAGATTAAAGCTAATCTCTCCGTCGAATTTCTGTATGTCCACCTTCATGATTGAAGACATCGTATAACCAGGCTCTGATACCACTTGTTAGGAATTAAATCAGGATAATAAGATGTGACAACGCAAACAGAATTCAACCAAGAACACAACACAACAATGAAAAGAATAAAGGACACAGAGATTTTTTACGTGGAAACCCAATGTGGGAAAAACCACGGACGGCGACAGCACACCGACAAATTTCACTATGAGCAGAGTATTACACCACAATCACTTTAGTGATCAAGAGCAGAATTACAATACTCTCAATTGTATTCTCTCTCAAATAACCTTACTCTCTCAATGTGTTTTTGTTATTCCTTTTTTTGTTGTGTTTTAAACAAGGTCCTCGACCCCCTTATATATAAGGTCTGTGGGGTAGAGTTTCCCCTTGACAACCCTAGCCGCCACCTTCCAAAAACTGACACCAGCGCGAACCCTAGCCGCCATCTCAAGGCGACATGACTTTTTGCCCTGGCACGGGCACCCCGTGCCGATTCTCTGTCTGCTCCGTTCTTCGGTCATCTTCGACGCAGCACGCCCGTGCCCATGCAGCATGGTCACCCCGTGCCAAAACTCGAGATTTTGGGCCATAAAGCCCAACAATGTCAAAAAATATGCGTGTGCATTAAAAACATCTCCTTGGGCTGCACTTGTTCCCACACATGTATGAGAGTGGCCCAAAAATAAGGATTTTCCAAGCATGCAAATGCCCACCACTCTTAGCAGTCATGGAAAAGCCATCCATGCTCATTAAGTGCAGCGATAAACCAAACAATGAGGCTGGACAAAAAATAAAGGATGCATAAGCCTAAATGAATGGAAAGAATAAAATATAAATCATGCAAATAAAACTATAAAAAAAAGAGTACATAATGATAATATAGTTGATGAATGAATAGATGCCTAGAAAACCAATCCCCACACCTGTCTCAAACTCACTGCCAGTGTAGCCCCCCTCCCACCTCTCTCTTCTAAGCATATGATAGTTAAATTAAGGTCATCATCTTGTTCTCGTTTTTCCATAGTTTGCTACTTCTTACAAATTTCAAGGGGTTGCATTAGATATTTGATGTTATAGATGCATAAAAATGACATCTCTATTTTAATCGCTCAATGACAAAAATAACACCCCAACTTATGTATTTGGGGATCAAGGAAAATGACTAATAAAAATGAAGTCTAAATTAGCACAACAAAAAATGGCAAAGAGAGCGTGCAAGCTAGCCTAATGGACTTGGCTTAGGCATAGGAACCAACCATTTTGCTAAACAAATAACCCGATTGGGTTCCCACATTTTCCTCACTTCAAGATTAGATCCGCCTAAATAAGAGTAGTTGATCTGAGTTCAAGGCTATTTAAAGCATTTGATTAGTGAGATTCCCAGTTGAACTACCATGCCAGTTTAGATTAAGCTTAATAGGACTAGAAGTAGATCTCCTTTTCCTAAACTGATTCTGATTAGTCCCTCAACCACTATAAAAATAGGGCTACACTAGGGGTTAGAGGCATCGGCTCAACATTAATCAGTCTCTAGAAATTGGCTTTAGGGAGAGATTTGAAAATCCTGTGAGACTTTTTAGCCGAGAGATGCCACAAATTAGAGAGACGAAATCTTGAGTAATCTATTGAGAGTGTTAAAGGTGATATTAGATTAATAAAAAAGTTGTCACCTTACTAGATTCCAGGTAAATCAGATGCATATCTTAAGAGGCAAAATGCCTCTCTTTCCCATGCTCTTGCCACTCTGGAACACAAGGTTTTAAAAAAATGAAAAAAATATCATAGCCATTTCGCTACCCCAAAAAACGCACAACTTGAAAAATTACCATTGACCACCAAGTCTATATTGTGCATCATCCAAATAATCAACTTCACAATATCAACCAAGATATTGAGGAATCAAAAGTAGTAGAAATCAGTTTACTTGAGCCTGTAAACTACAAAAAAAAGTGATTTTTACCAACATGGATAGTTCTGTTGCAATAAGTACATTTACTGTTGGTAAAACCTTATACCAATAGATATTGGTCTATTGCTAGACTGTTGGTAAAAAGTGGTGATGGTATTAGTTTTACCAACAGATCTTGCAATTTGTTGCAAGTGCTCCATACTACCAACAAAATGAATCTGTGGATGAATGTCATCGTGTTACCAACAGAGGTATAATATGTTGGTGATGGGAAGTGTTACCATCAGATGCCTCTGTTGGTGCTAAACCAATTGGCGGCATAAATTATTCACCAACATATTGTATCTGTTGGTAATTCTTTCTTTTTCCCACCTTTTTAATCTTTTCCAACACGACGATCTGTTGGTACTACTGATACCGCCAAAAAAGAATCTCTATCAAATTGCAATCTGTTGGTAATTATGTTCTTTCATATACCTCATGATTCGAAACATCTATTGCCAATAGTCCATCCATTCAAGTGGGAACTTATTTTTTCAACGAATACACCTAAACATAATCAAACCTGTAGGTACAATAGTTATCGGCAATAGAAGAATCGACCAAAAAAAAGCACAATGTTATTTAAAAGTTTTCAAAAGTGCTATGCATTCACCAAAAGTTCATAAGAAATAAGTACATAACTCCAACAATTGTTTCCATTGAAATTAAAGTCCAAACTATAAGTGCAAACTCAAAAACATTACTTGGTCTACCTAAAAGATAAGTTAAGAGAAAAGTTAACCACATAAGAGAACTCAAACTATGACTCATCATTTTGTTCTTGATCACCAACCTCTTCCCCATTTTCTTCTTCAAATGCATGACCTTTTTCATTGTCATCATCAATATCCTCATCTTCCTCGAATGAAGAAAGAACATCCTCTGCTATTCCCTATTATACAAGTACAAAAGCATAAATCTTAAGAAGAGGTAATAGAGAATATTTATAATCATCTAATGACATTGTCCCTTAATAACATGATGTCAAATTTACCATAGAAAAGAGAAATAGAATGAGTTCATCATGGCATGCAACTCGACGACAAAGAATGAATGACAAAAATACAATGACAATGCTCCAGATCCACAAAAATAAAGTTAGTTTTAGCATGTTAAGACTCTCGATGTTCATACCAAAACTGCATTTGCACACAATAGCACATAATCACAAATGCGTTCCTACAAAACTATATGAAGTGCAGGACTAAGGTCGTGACCTATGGTCGCAGATCCTTGCGTTGATACCATCTGTGAGACCCCCAACCTGTAGCGTTAGAAATATCAACGATTTCTTAAATTCCTACTTAAATTCTGGGGCGAAACGGACAGAGTTTTCCCTGAAAACTGACCATTTTTCAGGCATAAAGTCTTACATTAATTCCCTGTATCGAGTAGAAGTATAAAAGAACATAGAAACAAGCTCAACGGCTACACGCCGGAGTCCACAACTCTACGGGCCACTCGCCCGGAGTATACCAAACATTAAACAATCCGCAAACAGGCCCTATGTCTAACTCATCAACAAATATTAAAATATCTAAGCATACCACATATATGCTTTATATATGACCACTATGTCTAGCTTATTAACAAAGAATAAAATATCTTATATAGAAATACCTGGTGCTTCAAAAGCACTTTCACCAAATTGGTGACATATCCAAGTTTATTCTCCAAACGTTCAATCTTCTCTTGACTTTCTTGTTGTTCTTGCTCGATTTTCCTTCTTTTAGCTCGTTCTTCATCTGAAGCGCACCTTTTAGAAGTTGAACGAGGAACTTTGACCCCAATGGCAAAGGTCTTAGTATAGCCATATTTGTCTTCTCCAACAACTTTTTTGAAAATTTCATCTCGAGTAGCATCATCACATGAATCTTCTTCAATGCGAGATAACTCATTTTCAATTGCTTCCTGTCATGTTACACATTAGTAAAAAAAATAAAACGAATAAAAAAATTAAATAAAATTAAACACTTATACCTTTGCACTAGCTGAAACATCATCAAGTTTTGTAGTTTTTTTTTGTGCATGGGTCTTCAACCATATTGTAAGCTTATCTGTCTTGTTGCCTTTTTCCTAAAATGTATGTAAAATACTAAATGAGTTACCTAAAATCAAAGTGAGTTATAGTATAAATAGGATATACATAGTACCTCTTCTTCAGCACGTACACATGCGAAAGTCTTCGTCCCTCCGTAGTGACACATTTTGTTATTGCCCCGATTTTCAATTCCTCTTTTAGTTCTAGCCTGAATGAATAATTGACAAATCACATCACAACAGTTGCATTATTTCAAAATAATTATAACTGTAAATGTTCTTAAAGCACATAATTACCTTTCCCTTGTCTGATTCCCAAAACTATACTAAGTTGGCCCATGTTTGAAGTGGTATGTGTTCTGGTCTTTTGCTAATTGCTTCATCATGACTTCTACCATCAAATAGTGCCACCTTCAACTCACATTTATAGCCTCTCCAACAAGCATGTATTTTCTCCATTGCCCATTCATAAGGCTCCTTTCCTTCTGGAAAGTGAAATGAACGTTGTACAACAGATATAAAGAAAAAGAACCAATTAAGACTTAAAATAAGCTTAAAAGTTCATATTTTTACTTTGAAATCCGTATAGACATTGAGGGCTTGGTGTAAAAATCAGAGTATAGAGGTTCAACTTGGAAAGCAATGTAGTATATATTGAGACATATATACTTTCACCTCTGCCCATACTGAATCTTTTTTCTCTTGTTCAATTTTCCTCCAATCTATACAATCAAGTGGCAGTCTTCTAGGGTCTCGTGCAAGACACCCAATCATGGAAGACATTTGCCTTTGAGAATTACCTATAGGTTGAAGTTGTTCGTTCACATCTACAAACACAGAGTTCTTCAAAACCTTTATCTTATTAGGTCCACGACCCTTCTCTTTCTTTTCCTTGGTTGCTTGTATGCGCCTTCTAGTTGTGGTGTTGTGACCACCTTCAGTTGATGATTCACCTCCCATATCATGATTTGCTTCACTTTCTCCACGCTCCAATGAGTTTGAATTGACCTCTCCTATGATGTCACAAAAGCAAGCGAGTGTTATATATGACAATTATAGAAAGTAAATGAAAAATAATTACAAAAAATAGAAATTGCACTTAGACATAAAAGTAACATATGCACAATAAGTACATGACTTACTTATAGGAACCTCTCCATTATCTCTGGGCTCTAAGCTCCTATCACCATTGTTACCATGTGAATCAACATGCTTTGCGAGCTCCACAGATTGACTACTAAAAACATTGTTGTTTTGGGCCTCCAATTGTCTTCTTTTCTCTAAACTTCTCGCCAAGTGTTTTTCCACTAAGAGTATAGGAAGAAATAAACATAATTAAAATTTACACTCCATCATTACTTCTATATAAACACTATTTCAGATCCTTTATAATTTAAGACTTACCAATACTATTAAGCAACGTGGACCATCTAATAATAGCTATTTCCTCATCACTTTGAGACGGTTTTTATGCTTTTGTGCTCTCCTAATTAAAAGGAATATTAAGGTAGGAAAGAAAAATGGGAAATTTTCTATAATTGAGAGTATGTGTGTTTTACTTTAATATTTAATGATACAAAAACTTGCATTCTATATTAAAAAAAAAAAAACTTACTTGTAGTAGTGTGTGGCAAAGAGGATGTTCCTGGTGAGAAGAGAGAACGTCGAACAGAAGTACCTCGAGACAAAGTAGGTGTAGAGCCTTCTTTTGACCTCGGACTACGTCTTACTCCTTGACTTAATAGCTGATTTTTCCCAGACGTCAACATATGCTTCATCAATTTAGAACATAAGTAACTTAAATAAAAGGTTGTTATTACTTTGAGATAACTATAAAACTATGATTAATTTAGGACCTACCGCAAGTTGATCTCTTGTAACCATCCTCTTCTTACCCGGCAATTTTCCTATGGAAGACATAATCTAAAACAAAAAAATTTAGTAGTACTATATCAGCATCACAAAGCCCACGAAGCAGTAGTTCTTAGAAATAATGCAATAGATTGGTGAAAAAATAAGAAAGTCATTCTAAATACCGAAATAATTAAGTACATCTATAAATTATTCAGAATTAAAATCATATAATGTTTCATCATCTTCATCACTTTCAGCACTACTATTATTTGAGTCTATCTCCACATCATTGTTCCTTTCAATGGCATCAACAAAAGGCTCATTCAATGTAACTCCCACGATATCTTCTCTAACATCAACGAATTCTTCTGCATCGATCGAAGTCGAGTTGCCAACTTGTAAAACTTCCACTTCTGGTATGACATCATCTTCCAGGTCATAAAGATCTCTTGGCTTAGTAGCAATTACTACATGCCAGTTTTTCTCTTTGGACTCCGGCACATAAAAGACTTGTACTGCTTGAGATGCTAACACAAAAGGTTCGCTTGTTTTCCAATGTGATTTAATGTTAACAAGAGTAAATCCAAACTCATCTTGCTTTACACCTCTAATTGGATGCACCCAATCACATCGAAATAAGATAACACTTCTTCCTTGAGGATAGCTCAACTCAATGATTTCAGTTAGAATCCCATAATAAGCTATATCTCCTGTATCTGTGCATGAATTCACGAGAACGCCAGAATTTTGCGTCTCGCTCCTCTTATCAATCTTTTTAATATGCCACCTGTACCCGTTACAGGTGATCTTAGTCATTGTCTTTATCCATTCACTTGGAAATGCACTTAGATATTTCAAATCATCAGCCATCGAACAATGGGCAGGACGATGCCTATGAACCTGAGAATGTACAGATTTTGTCTGTTATGATACATAGACCATGTAAAGTTTGCATATATAAATATCATATGGATATTAAGATACTTACATTTTGTTCAAACCATTTTGGAAATGTCTTTTTATGAATCTCACCAATGCTTTAATTTGAAGTTTGACATTCAGCACTAACAATCTCATAATGCTCTCTGAAACCATAAGAGCACATCTGACATTTTAGAATGAATTTTAGGAATTTTATTATACCAAATCGAACAATAAGGCGCACTTACTTTGCATAACTTTGAACTTCATCGCAGTTAAATAACACATAGGTATGTGCATGGTCAATTAGTGAATGGTTAGGACAAATGTCTTTCTTTTTGGATAATGCTCGACATCTTAAGGAGAATACAGATAGTCCCTTGTAACCATCTTCACCATCATCATTATTCCTTGGCGACCTATTCTCCTTAGTCTCCACACCAGGTAAATATCTTGCACAAAATATCAAACATTCATTTGCTACGTATCGTTCAGCAATTGACCCCTCTAGATGACTTTTATTGCCAACAGACAATTTTAATGTCCTCAAGTCCCTACGAAAATCAAAATCACATGACATGGCTATTATATGTAGTTGTAAATATAAAATTGTGGATGTAAAAATTAAAAATTGAGTATATACCTTTCTACATTGTACATCCAATGATAAATGACCGAACCTGTAACCTTTGCTTCATATGGCAAATGGACAACTAAGTGTACCATTATGTCAAATAAGGAAGGCATAAAAATGCTTTCCAAACCACAAAGGGTAACAATGATACGATCTTGTAACCTCTCAAAATCTTGAGGTGTTGCAACTTTAGAGCACAGTTCTTTAAAGAAGTTGCTTAACTCAATCAATGCAATTGCCACTTTTTTGTCTTTCATTTTCCTTGCAATCAGTGGCAGTAGTTGTCGCATTATAATACGATGGTCATGGCTTTTTAAACCATAAATTTTACCATCAATAATGCGCCTTCTGATATTTGATACATAACCATCAGGCACTTTCACAGAAGCAAGCAAACCAATAAATTCCTCTTTTTCTTTCTTGCTTAATGTGTAGCACGTTGGAGGAATGTATACTTTGCCTCTGTCTTCTACTGGATGGAGTTTATCCCGAATATTCAAGTCCTTTAGGTCAAGACGTGATTGCAATGTATCCTTTGTCTTTCCTTCAATGCCTAGAAGTGTACCAAGTATACTCTCTGAGACATTTTTTTCTATATGCATAACATCCAAGTTGTGACGTACCAGAAGATGATCCCAATAAGGGAGTCTGAAAAATATGCTCTTTTTACTCCAAGGCATCACTTCATCCCCCTTTCTTTTATTTTTCTTTTTAGTCTCTGCATGTTTACCAAATATGACATCAAGTCCTTCCATTTGATTCAACAAATCAGTTCCAGACAGTAGTTCAGGAGGAGGTCTCATTTCTGTTTCTCCATTAAAAGCCTTTTTACTACGCAAAAATTTATGATCACCTAGAAGAAAATGACGATGTCCCATATAACACATTTTTCTACTTTTCTTCAAATAAAGGGAACATGTATCGACATTACAATATGGACATGCATACTTCCCTTTGGTTTTCTGACCTGACAAATTCCCATATGCAGGGAAATCACTTGTAGTGCACACTAAGGCTGCTTGTAAATCAAAAGTCTCATCCTTTGAGGCATCATAAGTTTCTACACCTGGCTCCCAGAGTTCTATTAGCTCATCAATTAAAGGTTCTAAGAATACATCAATATCATTTCCTGGAGACTTTGGACCAGGTATAAGTAATGAAAGGAACAAATAAGGTTGTTTCATGCACAACCATGGAGGCAAATTATAAGTCATCAATATAACAGGCCATATACTATATTGAGTGTTCATATTGCCATACGGATTAAATCCGTCACTGGACAAGCAAAGCCTGACATTTCGCGGATCACTAGCAAATTTTGTATACCTATTATCAAAATGCTTCCAAGCATAAGCATCAGCAGGATGTCTTAATCTTCCATCCTCTTTATGTCCCACTGCATGCCATCTCATCAAAGGAGCTGTCTTAGATGACATGTACAACCTTTTAAGCCTAGGTATTAGAGGAAAGTGACGTAAAATCTTTATTGGAACTGGATTGCCAGAAGCTAATTTCATTATCGTCCCATCATCTGCGAGCTTATATCTAGAAGCATTACACTTGGGACACTTGGTGAGTTCAGCCTTATCCTTCCAGAAAAGGACGCAATCATTAGAACATGCATCTATCTTTTTGTAACCAAGATCAAATTGTTTAATGATGCTTTGCATTTGTTGAAAGGAATTCGGCAATCCTGAATCTTTTGGAAGAGCCCTTTTGAAGAGTTTTGTAAATGCATCAAACGCCCTGTCACTGACATTATACATGCATTTAAGATGATACATCTCAACAATAAATGAGAGTTTACTAAACTCTTCACACCTCGGATATAGGGGCTGACCCGCATCTTCAATTAGTTTAAAAAACCTCTTTGTTTCTTCATTAGGGCCTGAGGAATCATTAATGGATTCATGACATGCAAAACCATCCCCTATCATATCATACATATCATGTTCGATGGAACCATGACTCTCATGATTAAATTGATCATCTAGCATTTCATCATTGCCATCATTATCACTTAGAATTGGCTCCCCATGATAGACCCATACATGTTTACGGTAGTTAGCATCCATCCCTTTCATAAGAAGGTGAACTCTTACAACTTCCCTTTCATGGTGGAATCGATTAGCACTTGTTGTACATGAGCATAAAATCTTATCATCGACAGCAGAAGTCGATAATGCATGATCAAGAAACGCATTTAGATATTCCATATATTCGTTATCCATTCGTCTCAACTTCACCCAACTCTTATCCTTAAACACATCCATAATGCCAAGTGCCAACTTCCTACATATCATAATTTTCAAATAACTATTCATTCTTAAGATATAAGGTAGCAAACATTACAACAACAATTATAGTAAAAATTAATCTTCTTCAACTTTCTTTGAAATCTTGAAACTTCTACATGAATAGCGCTAACTGGACTATTGGTGACTTAGACCTATCTTCTGATATCTGAGAGATGACTATGTCTGTCGTCTCTAAATATTCTGTTGCAATCTCAGACAAGTTGCTTGGACTAAACCTTAGTTGGCTATGGTAGAGCTGTTTTCGTCATCTTTGTGAATTGGAATTCTAGTTTACTTTGTATATTTGTATAAGGAATCCTATAGAGTACCAAATACCATAAGCATATATGTTATAAATACTTACTATTTTCTTGGATTTTGTTCTCTGATTTTTTAGGAAGTGTGAAGGTAAGTATATATGCTTATATATTTACCTTCATACTTCCTAAAAAATCAGAGAACAAAATCCAAGAAAATAGTAAGTATTTATAACATATATGCTTATGGTATTTGGTACTCTATAGGATTCCTTACACAAATATACAAAGTAAACTAGAATTCCAATTCACAAAGATGACCAAAATAGCTCTACCATAGCCAACTAAGGTTTAGTCCAAGCAACGTGTCTGAGATTGCAGCAGAATATTTAGAGACGACAGACAGAGTCATCTCTCAGATATCAGAAGATAGGTCTGGGTCACCAATAGTCCAACTAGCGTTATTCATGTACAAGTTTCAAGATTTCAACGAAAGATTCTGACTTTATAATTTCATGGCTCATTCTACAATTTTACTGAAATTTTTTTTGTTATGATTAGATAGGAACGTCGTATTATTGCCAACTACTTTTAACAGAGAACATGCCCAGCAAAAATGGGACTGCCCATCAGTATGCATAAAACAATCACACATCAATTTTCATTATTTCTTTTTCGATTAGTTTAGTGAAAGGAGAGAGACACAGAGAGAATGTTTTAAGAGCACTTTTCAAATTAGTAAAGCCATATTGCTCCTAAGTTACGATTCAAGTCTCCTTAGCACAGCAATGTTTTTACATAATGACAACATCCTTGTACATTATTGAGAAGCATAATGAAGACAACATCAATCAAGATGAACCTTCAGATTGCAGGAGAATTAAAATTTGAACTTTCCCACACAATTTCCTTAAGCACACACAACTTACCAAGATACTAAGAGAGATGAGAGGAATGACAAATTACAGATAGCCACTAGATATTAAAAGAATCTGCAATCCTTGTACATATGAAACTGTCTTCTCAATATATCAGTTAGCTACACAACAACATTACCATCTTTTGAAAATCTGTCCCCTTCATTTTCTTCAATGAGCACTATTAGTGGGCAACAATGAATTTCTAAACGAGATAACAAAGCTCTAACTCGCAAGAGGTGCTATTCAGTGTCAAAGTAGGAAATTGAGTATCAGTGAACTAGCTGAAAATCTGATCAGAACATTCAAGATAACAGATTGAGACATACACATCAAGTTTGAGGACAATCAAAAAATTAATAATACTCTGGCTACCAGCTAGTTTAACTGCTGAAATGTACTATCCTATATTGCAAAAACTGATAAACACCAAAAGTGATAAATGACTAACTATCAGATGAGTTTGGGTGATAGAACTATCCAGGCAAATTGACAAGATACATACTAAAACTGATATCTTAAACAAAACAAGCATTCAGCAGGGGAAAACTTGTCACAAATAGCCCCACGAATTGAACAACCCAACAAATTCAAAGCACACAAAACTCTTTATTCCAATTAGCTACTACCTTAATTGCCTTTCAAACCCAACAAATTTAATGGAATTGCAAAAACACCCTACCTTCAACGAATTGCAAATTCAACACCAACAAGCCTGATATCTTGCGTTTAGCCCCTCTTTTCTGGCACCAAAGACTCGATTTTTCACCACCAAGCCGTCTAGAAGTTCGCTTCAATGATATAATACGACATTCAGAAACTAACAGGAGATTGAAAGAGAAGATCGGAAGAGCAATACACACCTTCGAACCTTCAGAATTGAACACCACAAGAGCAATTTCAATGGCGATTGATGCAGATTTTCACACCACGAACACCCAAAAAGCAACACCAATGGCGATTGATGAAGAAGATGAACTAGGGTATGCGTTTGATGGGCGAAGATGAAGCTATGTGACTGCTCTGTTTAAAGGTTTAGGCGGTTTAGCGTGCGTTTGCTGGCCATTCGAATTTGCTTGAGTAAAACAAAGACAAACCTATTTTATTTTGGGCCAAAGCTAGAGAAACGTAGCTGATTTTTTTATTTTATTTTTTTTGATCAGGAAGAAACGTAGCTGATTTTATTTAATATTGATCATGATAAATTAATTTTATTTTGGTACTGCTAATTATAACAAAAAAATTAAACATAATCATTATATATATATTTATTTAACCTTGCTCATAATAAATTAATTTTATTTTGGCACTTCTAATTATAACAAAAAAATTAGACATAATCATTAAATATATATTAATTTAATCTTGATCATAATAACTTAATTTTAGTTTGCCACTCCTAATTTTAACAAAAACAAAATTAGGCATAATTTCTAAATATATATTTATTTAATCTTTTTCATGGTATATGCCATAGTGAAACAATACCAACATAACTCTTTACTTTTCGAAATTTGTTGGTATAACTGTAAAAATACCAACAGACCATTTGGTCATTGTAAATAATGTTGGTAATATATTAACAATACCATCATATGCATTGCTTTTGTTGCAATTTATTTGTGTTTCTTTGGCGCCAAAACTCATAGTCATTTTACCAACAAAAACATCAGTCTGATGGTACAAATAAACTTTTACCAACAGAAAATATTATTTGTTGCTATGCTTCTGTTGCAATAAGTCCCTTTTTTTGTAATCATCAATGGCAAAGAGTTGCGAAGGCATGCAAGCAGAATATTTTGGTAAACCTAAAACCACTGTGAACGACAAGACCAAAAGGCAACAAGGAGTGACAATCACATACAAGCAAAAAGCCAAGTAAGATATTTGATTAGTTGTTAGAATAATTCCAAAGAATTGAAATTTAGGATTCAGAGCTTGCTTTCATAATGTTGATTCCATATTCTAAATATTGGATGAAATTGGTGTATAATTTCAATTAAATTGTATTTGAAATTACGAATCCCAAAAACCAAAAAAACCCATTCACCATTCTGATGATCTATAAGTGTAAATGCCCTTTGTTTTTTTTTTATCTATTGACTTTATTAGTTTTCCTCAATTCATGAATTCTAGGACTTGTAGAAGAGGGAATGAATTAGCGTTGTTTTTTTTTCTTACCTCAATTTTGAAATTGGAGTCACCTTCTGGGGTTCTACTGCGAGATTTTGGCTGTTGTTGAGGTTTGTTGCGAGTTTTCATTTGGGGTTGTATGGTCTTATTCATTTTAGGGGTTAATTTAAATAATCTCCTCCCAAGTTATGCCCATTTGACCCCTTTTGTTGTACGCTATATATCTGCATACTAAGCCAGTTTCAATTCATGTTTTTGGGGTTCTATTAGATTGTTTTAGCTTCTGATATTTTGAACAACAAATGGGAACATATATATCTACAGTTTTGGCTGTACTTTTATGATGAATGTGTGTTATGTGATGGATAGCAAGATTAGCTCCCACTTTCTTTTGAGTGCAGTTTTAGTATGAATTTAGTGTTAAAGCCTAGCAAGTTCTCTATAGGCATGGTTAGCAAAAATATGCAGGGGAAGTGGTATAAAAGAAGACTAATACATTCAGCTACACCCAATCTGCTTTATGTCTTTAGGGAGAAACAAACTACATGTCATTTCAAGGCAAGTAGCAAAATGAAGAATAAATCATGAGACGACTTCTATATTTAATTAGAAGTCATTAAAAGGCATAATGGTAAGAGCATTGATTATTAATGTCATTAAAAGATGAGGAAGACATTCTTTTAATTTGATTACCTACTAAGATAGGGTCCAATAATTATGTTTTGGAGATTAAGGATGAGCCATTCTTAATGAAGGAAATTATAGCCTTATTGTTGCTTCCTTCATAGTTCATAAACAATATAGTGGAAAAAAAAAGGCTATTAGAACTTCATATGCTACTTGACTTTATTGATGTTGCTTCTTCTCCTTTTAGTGCCTTCTAACCTGTGTTGTTGACATTTACACTGAACAGTACTCAACAACATAGCGAACTAACCCAAACTTAATAGTGAACCACACTAAAGTGCAACTATGAACAACCATCAAATCCTAGTAAGTTCTCTATAGGTATGGTTGGCAATGAGATGTAGGGGTAGTAGTACAAAAGAAGAATGTTATAGTCAGCTGCACCCACTCTGCTTTATGTCATTTAGGGAGAAAGAAACTGCATGTTGTTTGAAGGCAAGCAGCAAATGAAGACCAAATCATGAGACAACTTCTGTACTGCATTAGAAGTCAAGTTTTCTACAAATGGACATGTTCTAGCAAAGAATAAGGTCTATCTTGTGTAAATAGCATCGTGTACCCCTAGGTATGCTTAGGAGTAATTAACTATCTTTCTTTAGTGATTAATACAACTTAATTACCAAAGATAAAAACTAGAATTTAAAGTTTAACGGATTCTTACATGTATAGCTTTTATATTTAGCCATGGACTTAGTATGTGTCACTTAGAATGAGCTATAATGAATTTTATATTTTACTACTAAGCGATACTTACTTATAAATGACTGATATAAATACAACTAAACCTACTATTCATTTTTCATTAACCTACCACTTAAAGGATTCATTTTTATTGGTCGCGTGCGTGTATGTATATGCATATGTATATGTATACGCGTATGTATTTTTTTGGATTTTAGAAATTATTTTTAAGATGACAATAGAATATTTTTGTATTTAACTACTATCTTTTGGTTCTGAGCCATTAGAAGACAATCATAATTGTAAGAGCATGATTATTACCATCATTAAAAGATGCCAAAGACATTCTTTTAAGTTGATTACTATAATCACAGCCTTATTGCTGATTCCTTCAAAGTTTCAATATAGTGAAAAAAAGGGTTGTTAGAACTTCATATGCTACTTGACTGTATTGATGCTACTTCTCCTCCTCTTAGTGCCTTCTAACCTGTATTGTTGACATTTACACTGAAGAATACTGCACAACTCAGTGAACTAACCAAATCTCAATAGTAAACCACACTAAAGTGCGATTGTGAACAACCACCAAATATTTAATGAACCAACTAATTCTCACAGTGAATACTTGTCGATGTTCCAATGAATCAACGGAACCTTGTCAAAGAGCTTACCTTATCACGAACCTGCATTTAATTATGAAGATTCTCATTCAATTTAGGAACAAATTGAAGTCATATTGTGAATAGTGTTGAAGGGAATAATGAACATGTTGAGTTTTATAGCCTTTCATCTTCTCTTTCAAATTTGGTCATTGTAAAGCTTCATTTTGTCATCAATGACCCCATAATTTTTCACCATATGCTTATGAATATTTAAAACTGTTTAGGACTTATATCTGTTGAGTTGTATACTTTGTTTTCGTTAAGTAATTAATAAGGAGTTTTTGTAGAATGTGAAAAATGGGAAACCGCTTTTGTCGGCAGCAAATAAATGTCAAAAAATTACTTTGACAATTTCTTGTGCTGTGCTAATGCCATTCTGCACCAAGAATCCAATTCTACTTGGTTGGTTTTACTATGTGATCATGTTAATAGCAATTTGTAAGAAGATTATTTTTGGCTTCGAATATTTCAACTTTAGGGTGTTGTGATGTCATGAGCTAAATCATAAGAGCAGTAACTGGGTTCAAAAGTTTCAAATTTGAGCACATGGTTCTTTATTATTTGAAAAAGCTTCAGTGAACTACCATCTACATTAGAGCAGTGGGTTGCTATTACTTAAGAAAGTTTGATTTAGTTAGATTTGGACAGCTTTATCACATTTTCCTCATTGATTAAGATGGATCTAAACATTGCAAGTAGTAATAAACTTGTTTCTTTTGTTTATTGTATTAAAGCATTAAATTGGTAATGGATGGAATGCCTTCAATACCTTAATTCTCTCTTGTGCTTAGCTTAAGTAAAAAGTGATCAAAAGTAGAGTGAAGATTTTCAAGCCATTGGCATCAGTTTACTCAAGAGTAGGTGAAGAAGCAATGTGCAAACCTGAACTATAGAAGATGTTATATTATCCTTGCCTCTAATCCACCAGTTGCATTGTGATTCCTTACATCACATTTACTGGAAAATAAGTAGCACCTTCGCAAACAAGTAACTTACAAACAAGTAACTTACAAATTAGTATTTCGAGAGTGTTTTCTAATGCTTTTTTTTAACCTACTTGAATGGCAGTTGTATAATTCAGAGTCTTTATATCTATAACCTGAAGATCAAGGGATGACAACATATTTTTATGACATGAAATTGCTATGCCCAGTTGATGGAAATCAAAAAGTGTCGCACACACAAGCTGAGCCCTAAAATACTGATGACTACGGTACTCAATGTGGTAAAGATACTATTCTTGAGTTATATGAGCCTATTGGAAAAAAGGGAAGAAGCTTCATGGGATTGAAATTAAGCAACATACACTGCAGCCAGCAACTGAAGCAACTTGTAAAAAGAAAGTCCAGTTCAAGCGTGTCCAAGCTCAAGAACCTATAATTACCAACTTGGAACTTTCAATTATTAGGACTAAATCATGGACATGACTACTTGTCACAAAATGGCCCCAGGTGGCTTCTTGAATTCGGTGGAGAGGCTATACTATTAACAATAGTAAGCCATAACGGAGAAAAGGTTCAGAGGGATTTTAGCTATGAGAACTAGATTGATTCCTAAATGATTGGCTAGGTGGTTACTAGAGAACTATGACCTATGGGACACCTTGTTGAAGCTCCCCAATGATAAATGAATAATATATGAAGAAGATGTCCATGTCAAAATAGGCTTACCAATGGGGCTGCTTTAAGTAAGTGAAGACAAAAGTTTAGAAAGTCACACTGAGTTTTTAGAGTGGTGGTGTGAGACCCGGGGTTTTGTCGTACTTGCTTAATGAACATTATGCCTGTTGGGTTGGAAAATTTTACTTGAATACCCGCCAACATTAGAAGTAGTTCGATGTTATTAAATCGAACCTAGATAGATTTGGGAACGAATACTTGATGAAGGATTATATTATCGTTTTGGGTTTAAAAATCGGTTTACGAATTTGACTAGCGGTGTTAAATATGAACTACCTTGGGTCGAATAAATGAAAGAGAGTAGGGAAGGGCAAAGTGGTAATTTCGCGTGCCCCTTATTTCTCCTCCCCCTTACCGCGATACCCACCTACATTCTCTTTCCTCCTTCTTCTTCTTCTTCTTCTTCCCGGCTCCCCTGTTCCTTCCCCTCTGCTTCGCTGCTTCGCTCCTCCGCCACGCACACCGGAGCAAACGCCGGTCTTGAGCCCCCAGCCAAACCACCTCAGCCTCCGGTCGTCACTCCACGGCGCCACTAGCTGAAAATCAGCCACAATTAGGCTGATTTCGGCCGGAGCAGAACCGAACACCCGGTGAATTCGGTGCATGCAAGGTGATTTCAAACTCCTCCTTTACCTATAAATTGCATTCTTGACCTAGATTCTTCCTAATTGCGTTTAATTTCTCAGAAAACTTGAGTTAGGGTTTTGGGTTTGGTGGTATTCGAACCTCACGCAAGGCAGCCGAAATTCTTGGGTGTGTGGAGTCCGAATTCAGCTTCAACCTAGCTAATTTGCACGCAAATAGCTTGGACTCGAGATTGGTAAACCTTTAATCCCTCCTATTTTAAGGATTTCGAATGATAATTACATGAATCAATTTATTGGATTGGTAGTTATAAGTATTTATGCATAATGATTATGAATTATGCTAGAGATGTGAATTTAAAGTGAATTATATATGTTTAGCATCGATTCGAATCAATTTGGGTGAATTATACTAGAGATGTGAATTTGAAGTGAATTATATATGTTTAGCCTCGATTCGAATCAATTTGGGTGAATTATACTAGAGATGTGAATTTGAAGTGAATTATATATGTTTAGCTTCGATTCGAATCCATTTGGGTGAATTATGCTAGAGATGTGAATTTGAAGTGAATTATATATGTTTAGCCTCGATTCGAATCAATTTGGGTGAATTATGCTAGAGATGTGAATTTGAAGTGAATTACATATGTTTAGCTTCGATTCGAATCAATTTGGGTGAATTATGCTAGAGATGTAAATTTGAAGTGAATTATAGAGATGTAAATTTGAAGTGAATTATATATGTTTAGCTTCGATTCGAATCAATTTCGGTGAATTATGCTAGAGATGTGAATTTGAAGTGAATTATATATGTTTAGCTTCGATTCGAATCAATTTGGGTGAATTATGCTAGAAATGGTAATTCGAAGTGAGTTATATGTGTTTAGCTTCAATTCGAATCACTTTGGGTGAATTATGCTAGAGATGTGAATTCGAAGTGAATTATATATGTTTAGCTTCGATTCGAATCAATTTGGGTGAATTATGCTAGAGATGTTAATTCGAAGTGAGTTATATATGTTTAGCATTGATTTGAATCAATTTTGCTGATTTATGCTCAAGATGCTAATTCGAAGTTGTTGTATGTATTCGATTGTATGTGTGGACAAACAAATGAATTAAGCTTATTATGTTTATAAGCAACCTTATTATGTTTGTAAACAAACGAAGTCGGTTTCATGATTTAGCAAAGCTTCCAAGTTAGAAGAAGTCGTTTGTATGATTTAGCAAAATTTTTAAGTTAGAAGCAAAGTCGTTTATGATTAGGCAACCTTATTATGTTTATAAAGAGCCTTTTAGTTGACAACTGAGTCGTTTTACGATTTGGTAAACGCTTTACCTTTATAAGAAGCTTTTAAGTCAAAAGTGAGGTCGTTTTACAAGTTAATAAACGTATTACATGTTTAAAAAGCTTTTAAGTCAAAAATGAAGTCGTTTTACAAACTGACAAACGTTTTACGTCTATAAGAAGTTTCTTAAATCTAAAACGAAGTCATTTTGCGAGTTAGCAGCCGTATTACGTTTATATGAAACTTTTAAATTGAAAACGAAGTCGTTTTACGACTTAACAAGCTTATTTCGTTTTTAAGAAGTTTTGAAATTTCAAAGGAAGTCGATTTATGTATTAATAAACTTATAACATTTATAAGAAGCTTTTAAGCTTCGAACTTAGTTTGAATTAAACATTAACTAAACACGTTATGTTTCAAACGAGTATCGTTTTAGGATTTAGCAAACGAATTACGTTTTTACGAAGCTTTTAAGTTAGAAACGAAATTGTTTTACGATTTAGCAAACTAATTACGTTTTTACGAAACTTTTAAGTTAGAAATGAATTCGTAAATGTGTTTCACTAAGTGGTTTACACGTTAGCATATTTATTTCGAATATGAAAAGCTTTTAAACTATTCGCAAAATCGATTTATGAGTTAGTAAACTTGATTTGCATCAAATTCAATCTTTTGCGTTTAAAAGGGTTGAAACGATCTTAAAAAGGGCAACTGGGGTTGTGTATTGTGAATCCTAGTTTTGAAGTACATGCTAGTAACTACCCAAGTTTTGAATCGTGAGTTAGAATACTCACCATGTTTTAAGAGGCCTTTCTTGTTGTTTGCCTAAAGCTAAAGTTGTAAGAAAATTATGTTTTCAGGTTTTAAGTTCATAAAACCTATATATGAATAAGTATAAGTATGTTTTGTCTACTAAGTATGTATGTGTATGTAAGTATTTATGTGTATGAAGGTTATAAGCTCCTAAGATATATATATGAATAAGTATAAGAATGTTTGTGTACGAATGATTATGTTTATGTGTATGTATAAGTATGTATGTGTACGAATGATTATGTTTATGTCTATGTATATGTGGAGGAGCTACTCTAGAAACTTTAAGCTTAAGTCTGAGACCCAGGGATGGTGGCTTAGTTCCCGCCTGGTATCAAGTATGTTATGTTATGATAGATTCAGGGATGGTGGTTTGATTCCCACCTGAAGTCTATGTATGAAAACTATGTCTCAGCATGGTATGATGTCTGTCCGGATAGGCGTATGTTGCCGCTCGAGTTTGGCCGACTCGGGATGGCAGTAACAAAGTACCTCTAAGAGTGTAGTCTCCTCACTTACGTGAATAAGTTACTATGTATGTTTTTCGGTAAGTGAAACTCATGCGTAAAACCCCTTTTATGCTATGTTTATGGGTTTACATAACTTTATTATGGACGGTTTCTACTAAAGTTAAACTTTTTAAGTATGACTATTCCTTTACTTGACTTATGTTTGAATATGATGTATTATGTGTAAGTTCTTCAACTAAAATGAATTACGAAAGACTTTTGTAAGTTAATATGTATTTTAAGTATGTTTTAGGAGAGAGGGTTTACTCATTGAACGGTGGTTGCTCATTCCCATTACTTTCCCCCTTTTTCCCAGATCCGCAGGTATGTGACTGCTGCGTGGAGCACCCAGAGTGGATTTGCTTGGACTGTGTGCCGTGCTTATGATATTGTTATGAAAATGTCGACTATGTTTGTAAGGTTATGTTATTATTTATCCTCTTGTAAGGTTTATGTAAAATAGAAAGCTCTGTATACTCTGGGTGTGTGGCCCGTAGAGTTATGGACTCCGCCGTGTAGCCGTTGAGCTGTTGGTGATATTTAGTACCCTTTTTGTATTGCAGGGGTGTAATGTAAGGCTTTAAGCCTGGGAAACGGTCAGTTTTTAGGGGAGACTCTGTTCGTTTCGTCCCAGAATTTAGGTTGAAAGTTAAGAACACGTAACGCTTTCAGCCCTAGGGGCTGGGGGTGTTACAGGTGGGGAAAAATATGGAATATTGAAAGAGGTGGACAACAAGTTGGAAGGATAGATGATGTCATTTAATATTGTGGTCATGGTCCTAAGTTCATTACAGCTCATCATATATGCCATATCAACTTGCATTATTGAAAATGCAAATGCCACTTCTCATTTTTATGCACTGAAATATTTGCGCAGTGTGAATGAAATACACAATTATAATTGGTGCACATATATCATCAATATCTCAATGATGCAGTAATTGAAAGGAAGGGAGATAAAAGCAACTTCTTCACAGGTTCATTGTTGTTGCTAATGATGAGCACATTCAGTCATCCTATTTCATTAATGTACACCCAAATAGCATATATAATATTTCTAATGAAAAGAACAATATATAATGTTCTATTTATGTCAGTTGTTTTACCTATATAAAGTGGAATTCAAAGCAGTCAAGGTTGAGATATGGTTCCTAGTTGCAATAAATTTGCCAGTAGAAAAGGTGAGAAGAAGAGATAAAGATGAACAATTACCTGGAGAATACAGAAGGGGTGGAATAATAGAGAGGATTGAGTATCAAAATGTAGCATGCTTTGCTAAAGTAGATTTGCAAGCATAACTCACAGAATTGGAAGATGAACAACACTAATAAGGAGTATATGATGAACTTTCCATAACCGTTACAGCTAGAAAGCAACGGTGTCCATATTGTCCACATTGCAATGGAACATTTCAACATACTACACCTATCAATAATGAGCCAACACAGGTAAATTTTACACTAACCCTATTAATTACAATAATAACTTTATGAACGAAGCAATTTACATTAATGTGCAACTCTTTAAAGAACAACCCATTCCTTTCTAGTTATCAAAAATTACAAGTATAATCTCTAAGTGATCTAAATACAAAAGTTTCAACTATATTTCTAAATTTGAAACTATTTCAGGATAATAGGACAACCTTGGAAAATAATGAGTATGAGAGATGATAGAAGTAGCATAGAGCATGGTGTTATGCATGGTGTTAATTTGTTAGGAATCAAGGGCCTGCTGCAAGTTAGTTGAGCCATCAGTTCAGTTTTGAAGTGGTTCAGTGAACTAGCTTACAACAAGCCACCTCGGTTCTAACACAAGATAATTTATTAGGGGAGAAACTTCCTGTTAGATCTCTACTAGTTATAGAAAATAGTTTGTATCAGTACAATTTTTACGTGCTGCTATAGAATAAGGGTTTTCATTATTTTTTAAATATAAATGAAATTATCATCCTCCATGTTGAATAAGAAATTAGGTAAATTTTATAACTTCTCAATTTTAATCAAATGTGAAATCATAATTCAAAAATATCGAAGAGAAATGCATTGTACAAGACACGGATCCCACTATCCTGTTTCCATATGATATTTAATGAGGACCTCCCCCCCCCCCCCCAAAAAAAACCAGAAATCATAGCTCTCAGTGCTTGCCTAATATGTCTCATGTGCAAGAAGTTTTGCATTTAAGTCAATGGAACACACGTACTCGCTCTAGTCCATATTTTGCAGTTCTGACTAGGGACCATAATGCGTTGCATATGGCTCGAATATTACTCATATTAACTGGGCAATCAAAAGGTGTAAATTAATTGATAGCTTTAATTTCCATCCAACATGTTTCTTATGTAAAGAGTCTTGCTAAAGAATACATTGTGGTGCTTCTAGGATGCAAATTAGTTAAATAGATTATGTATTAATTTATTTTTTAAAGCTTGCATAATTTTTAAATCTACCCAATCTTCTCTCCTAGAGATACTAAATATTTAATAGTGACAGAGATTCTCCTATGCTTTTCAAAGTTTAGCTTCTTTTGCTCATTCATATTACAAAAACTGTAGCCTAAAAATTGTATATTTAATTTTGAAATTAACATTACGAAACTAACATATTGCTCATGTACATGATAAAGTTACTACAATTGCTCAAGCACAAGAAGGAAGGAAGACAATGTAGCTTAATATTCAAAGCTCTCCTCAACATCCTAGTGACACAACAGGTGTGAATTAGACTCAATAGATTGCTTATCCCCATATGAGACTTATTACTTCAGTCCAGAGTTTCCGGAACAAGTTGAGCAGCTATAAAGCATGGCTAGAGAAAAAATGCAGCAAAAAGAGAGGATGGATTTCTATCCTCAACGTTTTCGCCTTGGAATCTCACTTGAAAAAGGACCATGTGCCTCATGTTCATTAGACGTTACTCCTGCAATGTTGAAGTTTGGATTTTCACCCAAAAGATGGTAGTGCATCAATTGCAAGAGTCTCTTACCAGCATATGAATCGGGGCACTGAAAATGCAGTCAGTTTAGGAAAATCACAAGAAAGCATCAAATACATTCACAATGTAGACAAATAAAAAGTCGAGTCTAGGGACACAAAAGGAGTATAGGGTACAACAAAACCACCTATATGGAAGGACTCGCAAGATAATCAAGCGGGCAAAAAAGGTAAAGAGGTGGTAGTAAGGCAGCAACAAAAGAGGATTGTGAAAGAGATGCATTTTGTATGTCGATCACCATATCTTAAACACTATGGAGAGGATACAGTCGATTGAAACCGGAACAAATGATGTTGGGAGGCTATGCTTTTCTCCTACTGATGAATTGCACCCATAGACTTAAGTATTCCCCTTCATCCCCTTTCCTAACATAAATATAGCCGTTAGCATATAATCAATTTCCTTCTTATAATATATTTCTTTATTAAAAATGAATAATACCCTTCAACAACGAGGTTATACTTAATATACTTTGTTCATATTTTGATCATTGATGCACTAACAACAAAATTAAATGTATTAGGGAGAGACTATTTGTGTATGAGCATGAAGAAGAAGAAAAAAGATTTTGGATATTCTCGGAAGGAGTTGCAACCATGGTCGGAGAATATCATTACTTAGAAAACCCTATAGTGGACGTACTATATCTCATCCTAAACTTGATGGAAAGTAGCAAAAATCCAAGTACATGATAAAGGATGTTCTTTAGTATGATTACATAAGATAATCAAGGTGTTGATATAACATATTTATTTCTATTATAGCATATCTTCATTGATTATGGTTAACATGAGCTCTTTGATTTTTTAGATAGCTCTATGGAAAGCCCCAATAGATTTATCAAAGGCCTTGAAGACGGTAATGGACCTTGAAACAAAATAGTATACATGGATGTAATTGGATGAAGCACAATTGGTAAGTTGCATAGCACTTGTGAATTGTTTTGATATTTTAACTTCCTCTTCTAGTTCTTTGAATTGAACACATTTGACAATGAAGTTTCTTCTTCTAGTTTGCTAGCCTCCAGCCTTCCCCTCCCGTTGAATTGTTTGATATTTTAACTTCCTCTTCTTTGCCCCAAAGTTTGAAATGAAGCCATCAAATTTACGCCTAAGGACTTTACCATGTTTCAGAATTTGGTGATGCTCAATCATCCATAGACACACCATGACAACCCTCCCTACTATGCTACTCTCTCATTGCCTCCTAATTACCTTTGAAACATAAAGTGAGCAACACTCACCAACTTGATAAACCAACCCAAAATCAACGATGAACAAAACTATAGTCCAATTGTGAGCAACCAACAACTACTGAATAAACCAACCAAATACTTACAGTAAACATCCACTTACCATGTAAAGAATCCTATCAATCTAAATTGAAGTTGTAAAGTGAACAACACTAAGGGAAATGGTGAACAAGTTGAGTTTGCCAAACCTTTCATGTTCTCTTTGAACTTTGTTCACTATGAAACTTTATTTGGTTCATCATTGATCCCATTACTATTCACTATAACCTCATACTTATGGTGTGATTCTTATGACAAAATTATAAAACCATGTCCCTAACATGTAGATGCATAACTTCATGATTTTTATGTGGTGAGCAGGTTTTATTCCCAATTCTTAGAGGAAATCATTTTTTGTCCTCCGTTATGACTTTGTGGCTAGGAAAGTGCTTGTCCTTGACAATCGCTTACCTTAGAAAAACCTTGCATCAAAATATCATAATTGTGCAACAGCCATGGCACATATTCCTCACTAACACTAACCTTAACTCCAAAACAATAATTTTATTCATTAATTACTTTACATATCCCTTGCATACCAATTTGTTCTCAAGCTATTTGGTGAATAGAGGCTATAAAAAAGGGACTAACCTACAGAAATGTAGCCTAGTGTTTTGGAGTCTATCTTGGCAAGATGACACGAACATTCATGATTGCGGAATTTACACTGCGATATGGAAACATTACATGGAGGTAATGTTGAGAACTGGAGACCCGGATTTGCATTTAACAACATAAATTGTACATTTCATGGTAGCATATAGAAGCTTTTGAACTCAAGGACATCAAATACAATGGTCCAAAATAAGTGAAATCTCCCCATCATAATCAAATTTGTTAAAATTTTTGTTCTTGAACTACAGGAATAGGAATAATAATAGGAGTCAAAGTTTTACTTAAGTAAATTACAAAGTTGTTCATAGGTCCTCTGGTGTGGGTTTTGTGATGGGAATGACTATAGAAAGTTGGGTTAGCCTTGGTTACAACTCAGACGTGGACTTGGTTTCAAACTGAAGGAATTAAAAAGACTAATTAAGTGTAAACGAATTTACCTTAATTCAGTAGTGGAATGTGATTGAACCTTGGCTTGAATTGCCGCTCGGGAAGGAACTCATAATATAGAGATCCTTCACAATTGCACAAGCTAAGAACCCTAGGTTTTATGTAGAAAACTAACTTAGAAACCCTTGATGTTTCTCTAATGATTTTCTCTTAGACTACCCTCCTTTTGTATTAGTAGAACATTCGAGGCATTAGGTTTTTATAGGTGACTTAAGTCGTCGACCTATTGGGCTTGCACCCCTTATGGGTATATTATGCCCCTAACTCCAACATCTCCCACTCACACTAAGGGAGTACTCATTTCCACCTTAAGAAAACTTATTTTTGTTTTATTTCTTCACAATCTTCATACTGGGCAAATAGGTCGTGCAACCAGCATACTTATGAGAGATCTATGTTTATACATTTTTTAGGAATATATAGCCTCTCATCGAGAACCACATGAGTAGTGAAAGTATGCGAGTATTCTAGATCATTTCAATCTTTTCAAGATATCTCATTTTGACCTCATTGAACCATCATATTTCATATTCACAATTACGACCCATATGTCATAACTGGTGCACCAGTGAATAAAACATGCATAATGAGATTCCATGAATGATCTTCCTCTTCTCACGAGACTCTCAACCAAATCCAACTGATTTTTCTAGACATGTCCCGCCAGATCGAAATACTCATGATCCTTTGGCAACACACTAAAATAACGAACATTAAATTGAGTCTTAAGTCACTGATTGGAGTCTTGAGGGTACATACATATAAGGCCATAATCTTATGGGGTTTCACACCAATATAAGTAGAGATCTAACTTATATTATCCCGATTGGTCGTCTCTTGTGCACATGGTATGAAACATGTGTTACAGATTTTTTCTCCTTTCCCATGGAGCGTATGTCTTTTGGTTCTCATACCAAAATGCTATACAAGTGATATTTGAACACCTCATTATCCAAGCTAAGTTCCCAAATCTACTCTTTAACTTGAACTCACATCTGGCCTCTTTGAGATAGGCTAGGTAAAATTCATTTGTACCCATATGCTGTAATGACCTTTAGTCCTTATCAAAGGGACATTCATGATTTTAGGTCGATAGGTTCTCATAATTACCTTTCTGATAATTCTATTTAAAATCTTGTCTCATCCCCCATTAATTCTCTAATCAATGGAAGTGGTTACCCATGTGAGAAGGCTAACCTTAAGCCTACCTGACATACCTTTCACATTTACAAATGCTCAACAAGCGTCATGAATAAGAATGTTCATTCAAACATTCTAACTAGTGTATGCAAATAAACTTGCTTCAAAAGTGCTAAACAATCATTCATGAATGTGTGGGAAAAACATAACAAAGATAAGTCAAGTACATTTATCACCTACGAAGTCCGTGAGCCCTAGTGTGTTCAACAAATGCATCTCTTACAATAGGCTTAGTTAGGGGATCTACAATCATATTCTTCATAGAAACATACTTGACATCCATATTCTTATGTGTTATTCTATCTTTGACAAACTTAAACCTAATGTCAATGTGTTTGGTCTTGCTATGATACTTAGGGTCCTTAGTATATGCAATTGCGGCTTGACTATCACTGTAGACTAATACTGTACTAGTATTATCCCCTCATCAATTAGGTGATTTGGGAACCTCTTCAACCAAACAGCTTCTCGCACTGCTGTCAAGAGAGCCACAAATTCAACCTCTATCATGGATAAGGCAACACATGCTTTTTTATTACTACTCCATGATACAGCACCGATGCTGAGCAAGAAGACATATCCCAAGGTAGATTCTCTATGATCCAATCTCCTCCATTGTCAGCAGTTGTGTATCCCTTGAGGTGCAGATCAGTGCCTTGATAGCACAGCACATAATCAGAAGTTCCCTTCAGGTACCTCATGATCCTCTTGACTGCCTCCCAATGTGCTAGTCCTGGGTCAGATTGATATCTATGAACCAGGCCAATGGCAAAACAGACATATGGTCTAGTGCATAACATGGCATACATTAAGCTGCCAACTGCACTCGCGTAAGGCACTCTTCTCATTTATGCCTTTTCTTCTAGAGTCTCTAGGCTCATTTTATTGCTCTAGGCTTCACCTTTATTGATAGGAGTATCCACAGTCTTACATCTTAGCACGTTAAACCATTCAAGAACCTTTTGGATGTAATTCTCCTGAGAAAGACATAACAATTTCTTTGAACAGTTTCGCAAAATCTTTACTCTGAGGATATATGCTGCTTCGCCCATATCGTTTAGCTCAAAGTTAGATGAAAACTAGGTCTTTACCTCTTTAATAAGCTCCATTTTTCCAGCTATCAATATGTCATCGACATATAATGAGATAATTACAAAGTTACCTTTCAACCTCTTGGAATAGACACCATGATTGTCATCAATCGCAGTAAAACCACTAGATATGAGCACCCTATGAAAGCGAATATACCACTACCTTGAAGATTATTTTAGGGCATAAATAGACTTTAGAAGTCTACAAACCTAGTGTTGTTAACCTTTTTGGATGAAACCTTCTGGTTGTTTCATAAAAATTTCTTCATTTAATTCTGCATTGAGAAAGACAATTTTTTACATCCATTTGATGTAATTCTAAAGCCAAACTGGCAACCATGGCTAGAATTAGGCAAATACAGGCAAACCGTACAATAGGGGAAAAAGTCTCTCTGTAGTCAATTCCCAGTTGTTGTGTGTACCCCTTTGTAACCAGTCGGGCCTTATGCCTCCTCTCAACTGTGCCATTAACCGTGCGTTTGAGTTTGAGAACCCACTTGTTCCCAATAGCTTTGCGTCCCTCTAGAAGGTCAACTAGTTCCCACACTTTGTTAACCTGTATTGACTCCATCTCACCTTCCATTGCCTTGATCCATCTATACTTTGAAGGCGTGGAAGGAGCCTATTTTACATTTCTTGGCTCATTTTCCTCTCGTAGGAGTACCGCAAAGAGTTCTCGCACCGTAATGTCAAAACGACAGCAAAAGATAGTTGTACGGTTACTTCGTCTTAGTTGAGATTCATCGAATCTCAGATTGTTCCCATGTGGATCGATTTCACTTTCACTTAAACTAGGATCAGTGGGATCGCTCCCACTTGGAACAAGATTAGGATTACTTTCATTCGTATCTAATGATGGAGTGGAGTCTTGATGACAAACCAAATCATCATCAGTTACAATGCTCCCACTCGAATGAAGTGATCCTAATAGGTCGGGGTCCTCAAGTTCAAAAAGAGATAAGTCTTGGCCTATCTCGCCCTTCTTTGGAAATTCATTTTTTGGGAATATGACATCTCTTTATTCAAATTCTGTTACGCTCCCACTTTCTTGCAGCCCCATGAACACATACCCTTTTGATTGTTCAGAGTATCTAATAATGATACACTTCTTCCCTCTCGGGCCTAATTTGCCATTTTTGTGAGAGGGATCGTGTATGTAGGTTGTGCAACCCCAAGGTCTTAAAACACCTAGGTTGGGCTTTCTACCAGTCCATGAGTGGTTGCAACTGATTTCGTAGGCACACGGTTAAGAACATAGTCTACAATCATAAGAGCATCTCCCCTATAGTAGATAGGTAATTGAGCCTGCGCCATCATCGATCTTACCATCTCAAGGAGCGTTCTATTTCTTCTCTCCGCATCACAATTTTGTCATGGAGTATTTGGAATAGTTAACTAATGTACTATACCTTTTTCATCACAATATTCATTAAAAAGAGCTGATAGATATTCTCTTCCTCGATCGGTTCTTAAGGCCTTAACCTTTTTGTCTAACTGATTTTCTACTAAGTATTTCTCGAAGCAACTTATTGCCTCATATTTATGTGGGATCAAGTAGACATGACTGAAATGAGTGAAATCATCAATGAAAGTGATTAAATAAGAAGCCCAGTGCCTAGTTTGCATATTCATTGGACCACAAATGTCTGAATGAATCAACTACAATTGAAGTTTGCCTCTGATGACCTTTCCAAATGGTTTTCTTGTTGATTTTCCTGCTAGGCAATGCTCACAAATAGGCAAGCTGACTTGCCCAATGTATGCTAGCAAGCCCTCTTTTGCAAGAATTTGCATATGATTTTAGCCAATGTGTTTAATCTAGCATGCTAAATATTCATGTCATTCACATAATTATGCGAAGAGGCAAACAAGGAAAAACTAACATTCGGATTGAAGGAACGAACATCTAAATCCATGATAATTAAACCATTTCTAACAAAACCAAAACCAAGATATGTTGTTTTCAAAAACAACATAGCTTCAGTGTCATGAAAATGCCAATCAAAACCTAAATGCAATTAAACCAACACAAAAATAATATTCAGACGAATCTCAGAAGCAAACATGACATCATATAGGATAAGGTCTTGGCCACCACACAGAACTAGCTTGCATGTTCCGATTCCTTTGACAGCCACGTTGGTGTTGTTCCCCACATATATCCACATCGACCCACATGGGACTCGTCAGAAGTCCAGAAAAGCTCCATGATCCCTTGCTATATGGTCTGTGGCTCCTGAATCTACAACCCACATACGATTAATTTCACAAGGAAAGACATAACTAGCAATATTAAAGTGACTCACATGAGCATAGTAAAGTACCTTCTTAGGCTCAGTGCAATCACGAGCATAGTGACCCAGTTGATTATAATTGAAGCACTTTACTTTTGCTAGATTCTTTCTTTTTCCATGCTTTTTATCACCTTGTTGGTCATGCTTAGGCTTCTTAGTTGGCCTAGCCTTGCCCTTCAAGTTCCCTCGGTTCTTACGTTTAGAACCATTTCTCGAGTCGGAGGTTGATACGTACATTTCTGCACCCATCATTTTTATATATTCATTGTGAGTGAGGGTCATCTTCATGTGATCCCAACTATGGGGCAGGGAACGGATCACTGCTTAAACCTACTGCTCATTAGTCAACACATGGCTCACATCTGCCAATTCATTAATCATGTTTGACATTTGCCTTAAATGTTTCTTCATAGGAACATCTTGGCATTTCTTATAGGTGTCAAACTTGATTGTGAGTGACCTAAGCCTGATAACCAAAGTGGTTCCAAACTTTATTTTGACAGCTTCTCATATGTCTTGGGCATTAGCATGGACCTTGAACTCCCTCATGAGATTATTATCCATGCTGCTTCGCAATGTAGTGCGAGCTAGAGAATTGTTCATTTTCTATGCTTCGCAGGCTTGATGGTCCCGCCTATGCTGGACTGTGTTACCTGCCTCAGGCTCATTCATGACGACATTCAGAGTCTCAAGAACCTCTTGTTCTTCTAGTACATATTGCCCTTTCTTGCTACAGATTTCATAATTGTCACCATTAAGCTTTTCACCTCTGTTAGGCTCTGTAACAATGTTCTTGGTAGCAATCAACATGATGCTTGTAAAACATAAAATTTTTACAATCAGCATAAGAGCACAAAAAATTCTGACATTTAATTGTTTTGCATATACATAAATGCAACTTACCAGTGACTAATAAACTTAATCTAAGCAGACATAAACCACAGAGTTGAAAGTCCACATGATGTTCCCAATCATCGTCTAGGGATAAGCATTAAACTTAATAAACTTTAATGATAAATTCAAGTCACTATAACATTTTATATGTTGAAACATTATAAAAAAAAGCATATGTTTCAAGATATTTCAATATTCACTCCTAACACTTTTTAGGAGGAGTACACAACTTTTACATGTAATTGTGAGAATAATTATGTCATATGAAACATATTTCACAATATATAGCCAAACTTTATGAATTTTATTAAAGCACCCACATTTATAATTCACAAAAAGTTCACTAATAGAAATGCTTAAATATAACATTCATAAGATTCTCATATAATAGTTGCATGAAAAAATTTATAAAAGCATAATCAAAAAGGGAAAATAAGAGAAGTTAATCCTCTGGTCCTTCTAATCAGCCTAAGCTATCAGTGAAGCTCAATCAATGCCACACTTCTTTTGACTCTTTAAAAAAAAAATCGGTCTACTGATGCTGATGGTAGGCATGGGGCCTCACGCCCACCCACGACCATGGGTCACCCGATCCGTATCCGGATCGGGTTCGTCCATTACCCATGCAAGATCCACGCAAGACCAACACCACAATTCATGAATTTTTGTTTCGTTTTTCATCAAATTGATCAGTGTAATCTATCGTAAACTAGTTTGAGGATCCATTTGAAGCTTTAATTGCTAAAAACAAGCAAGACCAGCACACAAAGTTGAGCAAAAAATGGCCGAAAATTATACGCAACCCTTACCGGTATGTTCTCACAATTTCGGCCAAAATGCAGTGAATTGGCGGCTAATTTTTGAGGGGTTTTGCTCACGATACCATGGAAACCAAAAGTGACAAATCAATTGCATGCAATGATAACAAAAAAACGATCCAAAAATCGATTAAAAGTCACAAACCCTAACCGTAGGTTTGACGGAAAGCATTTTACGAACTTTACCTCAAAATAAGCTAATTTCTATTGAATTCGTGAAGGCTTTTGCACCAAAGTACGCACTGAACATGAATGAAGCATCAATTGAGGAAATTGGATCGAATTTGATCCGAAATCGAGTTAAAGTGCTCGACATGAAACCTCAGCCAGCAAGATTCAATTTTTGCCAAAAAATTCGGCATAATATTGCTTGAGATTGATCAATGATCAAGGGTTTTAGTTCATAAAAATGGTAATTAAAAAATCCATACTTCAATTTTGGAAATCATCGGCTAAAATAGTATGAAATTGAGTTTAAAATCACGAACCCTAACCCTAACGTCGCTGGCAACCTTTTTGAAAATTTTTGGCCTATTTTCAGCCAATTTTTAGCATGGTTGAGGGCTTCCACTCAGATTTTAGTGGAGAAAAAAAATCACACATCAATTGCAAGAGATTATAACCGTAATTGATAAAAAACGATTGGAAATTGGTTCCAAAAATACGAACCCTAACCCTCAAAAATTGCAGTGATGATTCACCAAATTCCAACAAAAGTCCAATCAATTTGCGGTCGATGGCAGAGGGCTTTTGGTCTGAATCTATTGGGTAAGGAAATTCATGTATCAATTTGCAAGAAAATCGATTGAAATCATTGACTCATAAAATCAAATTTAGGGTTTAACATGCGAAAAACCCTAAAATTTCAAACTACAATTTCTCGCAAAATACTCAACCAAAATATACATATTAGATATCAAATTAAAGCTCTCGTCATGCTCTACCAAAATCCAGGATTTCACAAAAAAATTATCAAGAAATTGCTCATGAAGTAATAGCATGAATGTTTGGGGTTTGTTAGGCAATGACACATAAGGAACGAAAATTAACATAAGACAATTAACATGTTTGGGGCATGCTATACGACAACGATTCAACTAAAAAACAAGTCGATTGGCTCTGATACTAATGAAGGAATTAAAAGGACTAATTAAGTGTAAACAAATTTACCTTAATTCAGCAGCGGAATGCGATTAAACCTTGGCTTCAATTATCGGCTAGGAATGAACTCACAGTACGAAGATCCTTCACAATTTCACAGCCTATGTTTTGTGTAGAAAACTCACTTAGAAACCCTCGATGTTTCTTTAATGATTTTCCTCTTAGAATGACCCTTCTTTTATATTAGTAGGACAGTTGAGGCATTAACGTTTCATAGGTGAATTAAGCCATCGACCTATTGGGCTTACACCACTTAGGGGTGTATTATGCCCCTAAGTCCAACACAAAATTTTAATTGTAGTCATGCCCTATGTTGCATGAAGATTCCGAGACAATTGTAGGGGCTATTTTGAATTTAATGGTCAGACCTAGCTATTTACAGGACATTTCATCTGAATTTAGTACAATTTTAAATGGTCCATTGTTGACCTCTCTTTCTCTTTCCAATATACCTCATTGTGCTGATTGTTTACCTTTTCAATAATTTCTCATCTTTTTTAGTTTGTGTAGACTGTGGTTTTTGATTGTGGAGTTGTATGTTTATATACGTGAATGTTGTACAACTTTCACTAAATTGTTGAAATGTTTATAAGTTTTGTGGTCTGTGCAGTGATGGTAGTGGAAACAAAAAAAGCAATACCAGAATTGCACTGTTATTATGCTTTCTAGAACTTTCCAAAATTAAACTTGGTTGGCATTAGGCTGAGTTATGCCTCAGACTTGGGCTGGTGTGGTGATTGGTCATCCTAATGTAATTTATAAGACGTGGGGATGAGAATGTTTATGTATATGGATTTGATGGTCAGACATACGTACTCTCACAAACCCTTGTCTAATTTTGGTTGTAGTTTATGGGGTATTTGTCATTAATTAGCATTTTCACATAATTCTAGGTGCTTTAGATGATGAAGCATTTGAAATGTTAGCCAACCCTAAGAAGTGGAGATTGCTACATCATCTGCACAATTAAATTGACAAAATTATACTTTTGAATCATGCTCATTTTTCAATACTATAGACTTGCTCCATAGCATGGTGTGATAATGTGATTGCTTCCACAATGCCTTCTCTTTACTTTTAATTGCATCTCACCTTCTCACTAGTTCTCCAAGTGACATATTATGCATTTGAAATTTCAATGATTATATTCCATACATATGCTCAAACTGTAGGAAGAATTTTTTTGATATTTACGTCTAAGATATGCGGCAATGATAGTATAAAGTGAACTCAACGGGCTATGGGTCCAAACATTAGAAGCAATAAAAAGAGAGTTCCAGTAAAGAGAAATGGCACAACAAAATGTCCAATAGTGGTAATACTCTACCATTAGATCATATATCATAGTTTAAAAGATTGGTGTGAAGATGACACAATGTTCCTGAGTTATAGTATTTTATATGTTACAAATACACTACTTACTTTTCTCCGTTTATTAAAAGATTTTGTGAACCTTGACTATAACAAAGGTAGTTTTTGAAATCCTTTTAAATAAGGCATGTTACCAACATTTTGGTAGGAAATATACTACTCAATCTTATTTACATATGGGCCTTGACCTTATAGGAACTCATCAAAAGGCACAACAAATAACAACTAACCCTACTGGAAATAGGGATTAAGAAAGAGTCATCAAATAGTTGTTAACTATACTACTTATTGTTAATCACTATAGAATTAAAAGGTGTTCAATAAAATAAGATTTTTGTTTTTCAAAAATTCTAAATAATTCACCACTTAATGGTGTTCACTATAATACTCAAACACGTTCCATACCAAATTGTCATTGCAACCTTCATTATCTCCTACACTTAACAACACAGTAAATTTCTCCAATTTATAGGCAATTAACAAGAAGCACATTAGATAACATCATGTGACAATCTGGAAGGAAAAATGGAATGCGAGGTTAGAGATTACAAAATTGTGCACTACACTACTCAATGTTGTTTACTGTACAACTTAATGTTGTTCACTAAGGTTTCTCGACTTCCAATAAACTGATCAAATATACACATTAAAAAACACATAAAAATGTTCACTATACAAGGCAATGGTGTTAATTTATCTATCAACGTTGTTCACTATAATAGTCAAACATATTCTATGTGTTAGAATAAGTAATTTTCCAAAAATAATGAATAGTTCACTGTATCACTCAATGTTGTTTATTAGGGTATTCAACACCATAATAGATCATAAAATCACTCTCCAAAGTAAGATAGTTAATTGTCATCTCAACCTTCAATATCTCCTACACTTGACAACACGATAATGTTTCTCCTGCTCATAGGTAATTAACAACGAGTACATTAGGCAACACCATGTGAAAATCTAGAATAAAAAATGGAATGGGAGGCTAGGGGTTGCAAAATTGTTCCGTACACTAGTCAATGTTGTTCATTGTACAACTTAATGTCATTCACTAAGGCTTCTTGACTTTAAATAAACTTATCAAATAAGCACATTAAAAAGCACTTAAAAATGTTCACTGCACAACTCAACGATGTTCACTGCACTTAAAAATTTATCAATGTTGTTCAGTATAATACTCAAAATTGTTCCATAAGTTAAGATTGGTAATTTCCTAAAGATACTGAATAGTTCAGTATACTACTTAATGTTATGCACTAGGATATTCAATGTCATAATAGACCATAAAATCACTTCTTAAAATAAGATAATTAATTTTCAACCCAACCTTCATGATCACCCACACTTGACAACAACAATACGACTTCTTTGGTTTATAGGTAAATAACAAGAAACACATTAGACAACACTAGGCAAAAATCTGGGAGGGAAAGTGGAATGGTTGGTTAGGGATTACAAAATTGTTCACTACACTAATCAATGTTGTTCATTACACAACTTAATGTGGTTCACTACGGTTTCTTGACTTCAAAGAATCTTATCAAGTATGAAAAAAATATTTAAAATATGGTGAAACATATTATAATTAACATAAGCATTTAGTTTGTCCCAAACTACACAATGTAATAAGATTTCTTTGGCTTATAGGTAATCAACAAGAAGCACATTGCACAACACCATGCAAAAATCTAGAAGGAAGAGTGGAATGGCAGGTTATGGATTACAAACTCGTTCAATGCAGTATTCAAGTTGTTCACTGTACAGCTTAATGTGGTTCACTAAGGTTTCTCGACTTCAAAGAAACTTATCAAATAAGCACATTAAAAATCCCATAAAAATGTTCGCCACACAAGTCAATGGCGTTCATTTATTTATCAATGTTGTTCATTGACATAAGAAAAGTCTTCTGCCAATGTAATTCATATCATACTTACTTTCATTATTCCACAGGCTCAACTACACATTAAGGTTTCCCTACTTCATAAGTGATCAACAATACGTACATCAAACAATACCTAGCAAAACTTTAGACGCGGGCAGGATTAGACGAAAGTAGTTACAACTTTGTTCACTATAATATTAAACTTTGCTCATTATAAAACAAGGAAAACATAACTTTTAGAAGGGAAAATAAGAGCAAATGAAAGCCCAATGACAAACCTATCTCCATTAATCCCATAATTTGCTTCCCTCCACAATAATGCTCTAGAATTATAAAAGGTACCCATTTTTTAGGAAAAATCACTCATTGTTTAGATCAAAAATTCTAAGACTTAGATAATGAATGTTGGCATATGACAACTGTGATTAAGTAATCCAAAAAGTACCCCACTCTCCCCCCAAACAAACCAATCCCACAATCATGACCCATGAATAATGTTGGATTACTGCTATGGCTTGTGATCGCGTAAATGACCTTGCAAAACTATCGATAGGAATTGGAGAGGGGGGAGAAAACCAAAAGCCAAATGTAATTGATGAATATAAGATATAACATAAAAGCAAAACTAAACTTAGGTACAATGGATACTAAAGAAGAACCTGATCACTATAGTGTCTCCAGAACACAACTCACAGTGTCTCAAAAACTCAAAACATAAATTATAACATCAGTACCAAACACTAAAAATATAAATTGTCTTCAATTCCACGATAGCACTTTCAATGCTTATCATTATGAGCAGCATTTGCTAGAAACTCACAAGCAGGCAATTGTTGGAATATTGGCGGAACCATCGTTGGCATAAACACAGGGTTGCCATTGGATGGATCAAAATAGGATGTTGGATAATAAGATAGGGATGGGAATGCACCCTAAATGAATGGGAAAAAAGGCCATAAATTGCTCCCAATGCATCGATAAAAAAGCACACATCATCAACATAATTACTCACTATACTACTAGACATTTTTCATTGTTAAACTCAATATGATTTACTAATATAAAACCACTTGAGCATGCATACTAAATTGGTCAAAATTGATAACTAACAAAAGCACATGGTATCAATCAAAATGTTCACTGTATTATTTAATGTTCTTCACTATACTACTTAATGTTGATCACTAGCATAAAATGGCATGAACACACATGACCAAACAATTAAATCTAAACACAAGTTGTTGGCACTAGATTTACCTGACCCACAAGTTGTTAATATGCGGACTTGTAGATGGTAAGTTAAATGTAACCTACTATACAAAATGAATAATTAATTATGAACACAACATATAACAAATATGTGTATTAAATTAATAATAATATTAGTAATGTACCTGTCGAAGCATGTGTGAGTAACTTGTTCTAGTATAAGAAGAAACACTTAGAAAAGATGCTCCCTTCTGCATATACAATTAATATGAAAATAGAGATCAATAACAACTTTTAAATTACTTAAAAGCTTGCAAACCTCCTAATACTTGAATTAAAACCAAAGAAACAACATAGTTCAATAAAAATATTTAATAACTAGACATAAATTTCAATGGACATAGTAAACAAGTACTTTAACACACATTTGAGAAAGATTTAAAGAATTTTCCATTAGTCCTTGTGATTCGATGTGACAAATCTAACAACGTGCAAATATAGAAAGTTAAATAAATAATCAATCTACTTTGATCATCATCAAACATTTCCTTATTAACGAACCATTATATAATCATTCTATACCAACAATGAAACTTTCACAATTTGATAGTAACTTCAACGAAATTTGTACAAAAAGTATACCTGGTGTGTTGTTGTAGAAGAAGCCACATCATTCGTTGACAACTTCTTTGTCTTCCTTCGTTTAACTTGATCACATTTCGTTTTGACTATACTGTTAAACCTCTCATTTCTTACCCCTTTTTGACGAGATCCAGGAGGATTTAGCACATTTTGTAATGAATTCAAATTTTTTCCCTGGCCATCTTCCTCACAATGTATAGATCCCACATCAAATTCAATTAGTTCCTTCAAGTCCATAAAGTACTTTCCACAATGAGCCCTCACATTCCAGTTCATTTAGCTAGCTCTAATTAGTGAATCCATTTTTCTCATCATTTGCATCTTCTAAACAAAAGAGCAAACCATAGGCTCTTTACCATTAGATTTTTCCCAAATCAAGGTCTTGACAATCTTTTATGCCCTTAGACCACCTCTTGCTTATATATTGATCTGAAACTTGTTCAACACAACATGAAAATAACACCGTTAGGCAATGGGAACACAAAATCCCGACCTCTATAAACATCTTACAACTACATTTAACAAAGTCTTGCTCTTTATTAAAAGTAACAATATGTCAAAAGTCGTATGGCTCTTCTCCATGAGATTCACTTGCCACCCTAACACCCACACATCAAAAGACCTGTCACACGTGGAACTTTCAACTTCTTTATAATTATAGGCAGCATGATTAATAAACTTCTTCTCAACACATCAAGAAAGTTTCAACCGTATGCATAAACAGCGCGTGTTTCAAAATGTTTATCGAAGGAAATGCTATTTCTAAATTACCTTTGCTACATCTCTGATCTTCGTCATTCTCTTTACTCCTCCACTGAGATACAACATCACAGAAGGTGTTATAAAAGTCAAAAAGATTAGCTGTTATAAAATTCATAAAGATTTGTTGCAACGTGCGACCTTCTTTTCAAAGATATGTTCATTATTTCACTCCTTTGTCAAGATAATACGCCTCCAGAAAAAGAAGCTTCTGAAAAAGTCGGGCGCCATTTTTCTCACAGACTGTACAAGTTACAAAGCCATCAAGTGTTGCTACAATTGTACTTTTTTGTCATCCTGAAATTAACAAAGCAATTCATAAGCATTACTAGCCAAATTAATCAAAAAATGTACATACCTTATCCATCATTGTTATTGTATTTAAAAATACTTAACATAAAGTTTGCTGTAATCCTAACTAATAATTAAACAATACCACATACCCTTGTAAAAAAGCTAAAGCTAGCACACACAACTTAAAACAAGGCCAATAAAATAAAACAACCAACACAGTAAAATTAGTTGCATATAATTCATTTGTAGTATAAATGGATAAAGGGAGATATTAGAGCACCGTTTTATTTAGTAATTTGGGTGTAGTTTTTAAACATATATCTTCATAGCGACATGTAACAATAAACTTGGTAGGGAACTTAGTTACCTAATAAAAGACTGCTCCTATCGAGGAAGCTAGTCATTTACAGTTAACTTCCAGTACCAACATATGGTATTTGCATTGGAAAATCCAAAGCAATATTCACACGCAAAAAGAAAAGTGCAAATAATATAGATACAAGAATAAATCAACAAATTAGATCTCCTTTTAATGTGACAAAAAATTATTTAATATATGAAAAAACATATTATAATTAATGTAAGTTTTTAGTTTCTCTATGCTTATGTCTAACTTATGCTTTAAGTAAAGCTTCAGTATAAATGAATCACGATTATAATTTTCACAATAAATTTATAACACTAGTAATAGTCTTCAAAATTTACCTATCTTTCCCAAAAATGTTGGAACGTATCCTCAGAGTCACATTCCGTAAAAACTCTATTGAAAATCTTAGTGAATCCTTCATTCGAACTAAGACCCCCAATATTTTTCCTTGAGTTTTCAATAATATGCTAACAACAAAACCTATGACAAGCAAGAGGGAACACCCCTTAATTGCAAAAGCCATGGAGAATGCTTGATCTATCATCACAGTAATTGTGTGCTTACCACCCATAGACTTTAAGAATGTCTTAAACAACCAACAAAAATGATTCAATCTTCTCATTCAGCACAAATCCACAACCAAACATAACATTCTTTGAATGATGATTCATCCCGAGAAATAGCACACAAATCATGTCACAATTGTTCATCCGATATGTTGTGTTAGAAAGCTACCAAATCTCCAAATAATGTATAATCATCCAGCATCTATTTATCATGCCAATAAAAACTTGCTAAAATAATTATTGACATCAAGCTCAAATGTAGAAAAAAAATCATCCTCATACTTGAGACGCCTATGAAGTATTTCAATTAGTGAATGTGCATCTTCCCCATGAAATGTTTTATATTTTAATTGTCCAAGCTTGTTCTATACATCTCTCAAACCATACCCCAAAGAAGGAGATCCCCTAAGTTGTTTCTTAAGAACACAATATGCATCAGCAACTCCAACTCCTAAATATGTAAGTTGGTTAACAAATAAAATATCCTCCTCAGACACTTCTCGATATAAAGGCAACAAGTGGCACTTACTTGGACTACACAATCCATGATTATGTTCAATATCATGGCGAGTAGCTATCCACTTGCCACCCTCATCTATGTGAAATTGAATAAACACCTTGCAATCTACCCTCACATCTATATTTGTATGATCCTTGTGATTTTGGCCTTTATCTTGCTTGAATCCTGCCCTCCAATAACAAAATTGACATATGTATAACCCTTCTCCTTTTGATTTACATGTATGACATATCTTTAAATACCGAACATTGAAGTCAACCTTATATGCATAGTTATTGTAGACATGAAATGCTTCACATTCTAAGCAAGTTGTAACCCCAACTAACACTTCTCGCAAATCTTGAAATTTAGTAATGTCCTGATTATTGAACCCAAATCCTAAAATATAGATAAAAAAACATAAGTGAACAATACTGAAGTTAGTAATGAACTATGATGAGCACAGTAATGAACAACAATAAAACCACAAACTACAAAAGTAACAATACTAAAGGTGGACATGAAGTGCCTCACAATTATTGACACTATTACAACAAATTCATTGATCTATGTTATCAGATAATACCTACAACATATAACCAATTAATAACATTCCACATCTACCACTAAAGTATTAGTGGAAAACCTATTTGGTAAAAATTAAATTTAAGAAGTATGAATGATTACCTATACGATTAAGCAATAACACTACACAAATAACTCAACAAGTGATAATGGATTAAAAAAATAGAACTTGTTTATAATACCTAGATAATCCATATAAGGAAAATCAAACAAATCTATGAACAAAACTACACCTCCAATCAAACTAAGATATCATACGCACCTGAAATCTTTGTTTTCCCTTTATCCAATGCATTCTGAACACACTCTTGATTCAAATATTGGGTCCCTTCACAAACAACGGAATAAGAAATAGTTACAAAATAAAAAGGGCAAAGAGTGCATATAACAACTATACTTATGAAGAACTATGAACAATATATAAATAATTTGTAATTAATGACAAAACTATTAATAAATCATTAAAGAAAATTTTGAGTATTTATTATTTTCTACCAAACCTCCAAATACCAAACTTGAGTAGTCAAGTACAAAAGTCCAAAAAATTAGAAAAATATGACATATGATAATAGAAGAACAAGAAATCAATAAGCAACACGCAAATAATCTATCAACAATAATAATCACCATTAAAAGGATTGGTTGTAGCCCCAAACAATACTTCTCGCAAAGGTTGAGCTTCAGTAATTTCCTAATTATTGAACCTAATTCCTATAAAACATGACCATCTCATAATAAGCAAACAGATTAATAACCACACTACTTAAAAAGGTGAACCTTATAACCATAATAATGAACAAACAATATGTTCAACACATGTCACACTCACCAAACATGTCTTTATCTCCTTCATTAACCTCAACATCCAAAGATTCTTATCAACCGTAGTTATGAAGAAAACGAACAAAAATTTCTTCAAAAGATGAATCTTATAACCATAAAAATGAACAAATAAAATGTTCCAAACATATTAAACTCATAACCTCATTATTAACCTCAATATCCAAAGATTCCTCATCAAACAAACCTATAAAAAAAAAGGGGGGGAAACTGATCAATAATCTGTCTTAAGTACAAATTTATACACATAACAGCATTAATCCATTGGTCTACCAATGAATCAAACTTTTTGCAGCTGCACATTCTTCAATTTCTTCTTCTACACCTTCCACAACTCACTTCCATTTAAAAATTGAATCTTCGCACAAAAACTTGAGATCCCAACTTGATCAATACACAAGTAATAAATTTAGTGATTGATAATAGCAATGAATTATAACATCCTAAAATCCAATCTTCTCCCATCCCTTGTGAAGCTTCAATCAGTAGCCCCAAGCACAAACTGTGAAAAAGAAAAAAAAAATTTGGCCACAGTGACGTTGCTACGGGTTCCAAATAACCGCAACCAGGTTTTTGTTTTTGCTTGGGTTTCAAATGTCCTCTGTAAAAACAAAAAAGGACCAAACCTCTTCCTGACGTGGCATGTACACCTGTCAGTGACATGGCCTGAGAGTGTAAACTCCCTGGTGTATGTAGTAATTTGCAAACGAACTCAAATAATTCAATGTTTGGTTTTGACTTGATTTGAAGTTAACTAGCAAGAACAACAACTTGCTGAGTCTAACATAGTAGTGCAAGATAATTTTTTGTATGGTTAACACTCAGTGCATCAAGTAACTTTTTTCCCATAAAGTCAAAAGTCATGTAAAGCCTAGTGATGAATGGCACAAGATGCTTACTTCAGAAATCTAACTCCTTAAACCCTGCAAAGTCCACTTTTTTTAGGAGGGGGGGAGGTGTGTTAAGGAATTAATGGCAAATTGAAGCATGAGAAGGTGCTTGACGGCAAACCTAGCCGGGGTGGGGGGGAGGTGTGTTAAGGAATTAATGGCAAATTGAAGCACGAGAAGGTGCTTGATGGCAAACCCTAGTAGAAGATACGTACATGTATGGCTCAACGGCTAAAATTGGAGAGGAATTTATGGGGCAATGTGTGGATGCAGTCTAAGCTCTAGAGTCGTGGCAACTGAATCCATTATCATGTGTTTGTTGTTCATCTTCATATTCTCACTGTTCTCCATCAAAGGGAGAAATTCCCTTAGAGTTTCTCTAATCTATTCATACTGGCACAATCTAAATGCGGCTGTTATGCTCAACTGTTGTTAGAACAAGGGAGAAACATGAATGTCGGCACTTATGTCAGTGACCAACAAGCAGTTGCGTACAACTATTGTTGTAAGATGTTTTGTTAGACCAAAAATGTCTTATTTAGGATTTTATTATGTTAGTTTCAAATCAAGTTAAGATACGATGATGCAATGTCTAGGCTTGTTAAATCTAGGGTAGTCATAGTTGGGCCTAGTATTGATTATTTGCCAACAATATCTCATTAATATTAGTCGAACAATCTCATATTACTAGTCACCAAATTTTTGGTCCATTTGGAGCAGTTTGAATTTCATCAATTTCAAACTTATTCTGAAAAATGAAACTTCTATGTAAATTAGTTTTACCAAATGCAATCTAGTTTATTTAAAGCCGATTAGCCCATTTCCGGTTGTGGTTTCCTTTTTCAGGCCAAATGTCGAGCTCCTCAGTGACCTCCATAGCAAACATGTAACCCATGCAGTCACCTTCAAGACTGTATTGCCTAATTTTGCTTCTGAATTCCTAAACTCCCAATTGTTTTCCCTACGGAAGAAATTTCCCTCCTAAAAAGAAAATCTAGTTAATTAAGTCACATTACTTTCGATTTCTGAACAATAGAAGAGCCTAAATCTAGGTATGAAACCTATGTGCGGCTTCATGAACAGTCGCATCATTGTCCCAACGCCTTATACCATAAAGAAAAAAACTAAACCATTAGATTGTTGTAAGAAACCACCCCCCCCCCCCCCCTTTTAGTTTTATTACAAGTTTTTAACCTTCATTTTTTTATTTGGGGATGGGAACTTACTGAGCAACGAGCAGTCTGCTCTAATATCTTTATGCTCCCACAATGGCTTTGTTCATTTCATCTCTTTTATGAACCTTTTGGTCTTAAACATTTTAAGAATTCCAAAGTTTGAGAAAGCTGGTAGTTCTGAAAATTTTGCTCAAATTTTTTTTCAAAGTTTTCTATGAATATAAAATGGCAGGTGTTCGATATTATTTTTGCAAATTCATGCGTGTATTTGAAACATGTGGTTGTATATGAGCCATTTGCACGCTAGTAATTAACTATTTTTTTGGGTTTTTGGTGAAGCTAATTAAGTACTGAAATGAGCGAATTTGTAAAGAGCAAACATATATTTTTACCTTTGGAAAGACAAGGTCATGTCGACTGGGGAAAGAAACCATGAGAACTAAAGTATCTTCTACACAACAATCATGATATTCACAACCCTTCTTCAGTCTATAAGGGACACATCTGTACACTGAAAAAACAATGAAGTAAACCTCCATTCATTTAATAAATCACATAAAATTTGACAAAGTAATTGAGTGAGAAAAAGAAAAAGAAAAAACATTATGCACTATATAAACTAAGGCTTTTAGTGCTGACTGGTGACGTTATCAACCTAAATACAAAAGTACTCATTTGTGTCAATCTAATCACTCCTTTTATGTCTCTTTTTTTCTTAGTATTCACTTTTGCGGATCCTTGCTATTTGTGTGCTAACTTTTTTGACAATTTTTTTTAAAAATGTTCTCTAAAATCAACTACTATTCGACAAATCCAACCAATTTAAAGACAATAGGACATACTTGGCTAGCTTACACCATTTCAAAATAAAATTACTGTTTTTTAGTTGTACTCAGTAATAGAGGTTGAAGTAGAAGTTAGTGGTTTATAGTGGTCAAAATGCTATCAATCACTACTTAAAAGTGTTCTGCAAAATAGTGGATGAGGCAGTGCCTAGAAGTTTATGTAGTGTTTTTTAAAGGCTAATGAAAGTAGATTTTAAGAACTTATATGTAGTGGTTTCATTGCAAATTACAAAATTCATCTTTTTATTTACTAAAAACCTTTATTTATTGTGCCTATTTTAGTCATTTTGCATAAATATGCTACTTTAACAGTTACATTTGTTTGAACGCATTTATTTTCAATTGCTAGCTGAACAACTGACTATTAACCACTAGTGGGTCATAACTAATCACTAATAAAACCATTGATAACTAATAAAATAGTTAACCATTACTAAGACAACTACTTTTACCAAATATGCCTTTTGTCTATTGGCCCAGAAGCACAACCGCAAATGTAACAAACGCCTGGCTAGTGACTGTATGTTCATTAGTGTTAGTAAAACCTTTTTTAATGCTTTTGCTTTTATGGCCTATGTGTATGCCTTTTCAAAATCTATCATTGACAACATCAAATTTTTCACCAAGTATTTAGTGCACCATGGTTAATACTAACAAAATAGTGTACTTATTAAGCGATATCATTCACCAGATGAATCTTGGATTGGCTTTGATCATAGATTAAACCCAAACTAAGAATGTCTTTTGTTTTAGAAAATTATCTCATGAATTTTTTCCTCAGAGGTTACCTTATTTTCGTTGAGCCTTTTTTTCAAAAAAAATTAATCACATGTTCCTTCTATATCACTTACTTTAACAAAAACATTTGCACCCAAAATAGAGTCCAAGAAAAATGCCAGCATTTTTAGTGAAAAGCAATGCTAGAATGTTAATATCATGAGAAAACTTATATCATAACTAGCACTTAGGAGTTACAAGTAAGTTTAAAAAGTGAGGATTCTCAAAATGTGACTAAAATTAGAGGCGCATATATTGTAATTAGTAGATTAGGTCTACAAGTTTTAGAGAATTTATAATTCCAAAATTTATATTAAAATTTTATGCTCTTTTGAAAATCAAAAGATTTAGCAAGAATTCCAAGGTCAACTAATAAATTTTAAATAAAGTCGAACAAATAAGATAAAGTCAATACAGTTGTCAATGTGGCCATTGTTATGTTCGCTGTCAAAATTATGTTATGCAAGTGCACTAAAAGTATTCTAATTAATGGGTCAATGAAGTTTGTACCATTTTTTCTCCATTATGTCAACTAAGTTATATTGGTTTTTCTCTATTATGTCAATTAAGGTAGTCCAGAAATTCGGTGTAGCTAAGAGGATGGCTTATGATAGATGATATCAAAAACTGGAGACTAAGGAAGGTGAGAAGGAGGTCTTTAACCTAGCAAGGGCTAGGGAAAGAAGATTTAGGGATTTGGGTGATGTGATATGCATCAAAGATGAAAATGGTAAGGTGCTGGCTAAGGAGGCAGAAATCAAGGAGAGATGACAAAGGTACTTTTTCAAACTCTTTAATGTTGCAGTGTTGGAAGCTTTTTGAAGTAGGGAATGGGAGAGTAGCAAGTGGACACTTAATCCTCAACCGTATAAACCTATTGACAAGGGTGAGATTAAAAAGGTCCTAAAGAAGATGTCCAATAAGAAGGCAGAGGGACGAGACCAAATACCAGTGGAAGTGTTTGGGTGAAGACATTAAATTGGCTAATAGAGATTTTCAATGTTATTTTTCAGAATAGAGATTTTCAATGTTATTTTTCAGACTGCTAAGATGCCCAGCAAATGAAGGTTTAGTATAGTCATCCCATTGTATAAGAACAAAGTTGATATTCAAGAATATAATAATTATAAGGGTATAAAGTTGCTCAGTCATATTATGAAGTTGTGGGAAAGGGTGATTAAGAAAAGGTCGTGGAATGATATTTTTGATATCAGAGAACCAATTTAGTTTTATACTTGGCAGGTTAACCATAGAGGCAATTCACCTTCCTAGAACGCACATGGGATTGTACAGAGATAGAAATGCAGATCTTCACATGTTGCTCATAGCCCTAGAAAAACATATAATAGAGTTTTGTGTGAAGTGTTATGGAGATGCTTCAAAAAGAAATGAGTGTTGCCTGTGTATATTCGAGTTGTTAGAGATATGTGTGACAGCTATAGGATAAGTGTTAGGACACCAGAAGGGGTTACCAATCACTTCTACATTGGTATGGGCCTATATTAGCATTCCACTTTTAAACCCTTTTCTTTTCACTTTAGTTATGGACGAAGTTATGAAAGTGATTCAAGATGAGTTACCATGGTGTATGTTATTTGCAGATGTCATTGTCCTTGTTGATGAGATCAGAGAGGGAGTTAATGATAAGTTGGAGCAATGGAGACATAAACTGGAGTCTAGGGTTTTAGAGTAAGTAGATCAAAAACTAAATACCTACATTGTTGTCTTAGTGGAAAACAAAAGGAGGCAGAGTAAGTCACCCTTGATGGAATGACAATACCAAGGGATGAGAAGTTTTGTTCTGTAGGCTCTATCATTCAACAAAAAGGGATATTGATGAAGACATTAACCAGCACATAAAAGTAGGTTGGAAAAAATGGATGTATGGTTTAGGTGTGATGTGTGATCAGAGGATGCCTATAAGATTAAAAGCCAAAGTTTATCATATGATAGTTAGATCTGTTGTGTTGTATGGATTTGAATATTGGCCTATAAAAAAGACACAGATTCAAAGGTTGATGATAGCAGAGATGAGAATGATTAGATGGATGTGTGGTTATATAAGGGTAGATAGAATTAAGAATGAAGTAATTAGAGACATAATTATAGTAGCTCTTATCGAGGATAAGATGAGAGAAACTAAACTCATATGGTTTAGTCATATAAAGAGAAGATGTGTGGATGCTCCAATGAGGAGACGTGAGAAAATTGACATCCCGAAAGGTAGAAGAGGTAATGGACGACCAAAGAAGAGCTTGAATGAGATGATTGGAGAGGACTTAAAAGTGGAAGGAATAACGGAGGATATGGCTCAGGATAGGAGACTATAGCAGGATTGGATTAAGGTGACATATGGCCTCGTAGATGTCTTTCAATTGCAGTAGCGTATGTTTGGTTGTGGTGTGTTTCTAGAATTTTTTTTTTTCTCTTTTTTTTGTATGTCATATTTGTATGCAGGCAGTATATACATTCAGTAGTAGACGTTGTTTGCCTACCTCAGTTCGTTAAGGTATAGTACTTTCCTCTACTATGTTGTACTTATGTTTTACATTATTATTGTCACATGCTTTATTAGTATTTCTTAGTTCAGCTGCTGATGCTTATCCTTTGTTTTTTCTATAAAATGTCTTCTCAAAATCCTTTTTCTATATAATGTTTCACAAAATCCTTTTTGTGGGTCTCTTGAAATCAACCTCTCTATGGGTAGAAATGCATGTAGAAGTAAAGTTGTCTACATCTGGATCTCCCCATACCATGCGAAACGGGGATTCACAATAGGAAGTGTTGTTTTTGCATTAATGTCACTTTTGCTTAAGAGGAAAATGTTTATTTTCCCCCTAAAATATTATTTTTCATAAAAAATATTTTCTAAAGGAAAATGGATTTTGATGCCAAAATTTTCCAACAAGATAAAGCAATTAGTGTTATAGTTTCATTAATTTTTTTTTTTTTGTGCAGAAACTCACTTTTGTTTGATTAAAATAAGGAGGAAGGAGGTTATTGGACAATTAGTGTAAGGGAAATGAAAAGGAAAATAGAGAGCATAAATTGACACTTACATGAGTATGAGAGAGGAAGAGAGAGGAAGTTGCTTATTGGCCTTTTTTGGGGGGGGATAGAAGCTTATTGGGCATTTTAGAAAATAGAATAGTAAATTGACACTTGGGAGAGGAGAGAACATTACCTATGAGACCGTAGAATGAGAGAGAGAGATTAATTATTGACACTTGGGAGGAACTTGGAAGCGGTCAATTAGATGATTATGGAAGAGAAATAAATCATTATATTATAAGTGTAAAAATGAATAGGGTCAAAAACACTCCAAAAAGAAATCCCTACCCTCTAGTGCAATCTTACCTAAAAGTCGTTGCGTGCTGCCTATTCTTCAAACTTGAATTGCATAATTCAAAATTTAAACTGACAACAAGTCGGGTAGAATTTAGAGAGTAGCCAGTTATAAGACTTATAGTCCCATTCAAAACAAGCAATTACATTGATTTAACTACCCATCATCATAAAGCAGTTAACAAAAGTCCCTAATGTCCCACATCTATCCACTCCTAAAAAGTCAATTCCGTCCGCTCCTTTGTTACAAGTACAAATAGGGTATAGATCTCCTAATTTCTCTACTTTCATCTGCAATACTGCTCAAATATGAAAGAATCATCCAATCGTATTTCCCAACTGACACTCATAATTCCAAATTTTCCCTAAAAGCAAAACAAAAAATCACCTCTAAATTGTAGAATTGACCAACTTTAAGTTACCTTTGTTTTCTACGAGCCAATTCTCTTTGCCAGTATCTGCATGCATGCCATCGACGATAAGATGGAGAGGGAGGCTGCGAATGTGCATTATTTGCAACCCATTTGCATGCTCCTCTTTGTTGCCACTTCAAATGACAGATCCTGATTTAAGTTGAGCAAATGAATGGAAAACAAAGAAGATATCCAAATCTTAATTTTAGTCGATTCCAAAACCCCACTTTTCAAAGCCCCACTTGAGTCACTTCATGCGCATGGAATGAGGACCAGCAAATGGAGGAAGAGTGAAGATGAGTTAAGGTCTGAGAAGAAGAAGGTGAGAAGTACATGAGTTAGGCGAGGGGGCATAGAGGAAAAGTAGTACAGATTTTGGTATGTTTTTAGAAATTAGATTTCTCAAGAAGAAGAGAGAGGGAGAGAGTCATAGAAGATTTAAGGGACATGCACTAAGTATGGCACTAAGGTTATTTTACAATAAGGGGGTGGAAACTAGATAGTTGAATTAAAAATTGGGGTTGAATAGGTGGGAGTATATAATAAGATTGTTTAATTAAGAAACAAGAGAAAGTTAATGTTTGTGCATATGGATATCTCCCCTTTCCATCAAATATGATTTGCATTTATATAACTTTATTGATTTTATTTTTCATATCTTATAGAACCACGTAATTATTATTTGAGTATTTTAATATATTTTTATTCTATAAGTAGCATTGTTTACTTATTTAATTACTTGACAAATTTTGATTTTCTTATCCTTTCCATGTAGGCTTTTTCACTCTAAACTCATTCGCTCTACTATCACATTATTTTCCTTTACATTCATTCTAATTGCATTTGATACATTTAGATGCCCAGAAAATAAAAAATTTAAAAAGGCGCCAAAAATGTAGGTGTTTTTTTGAGAGAGTGGTGAAAACTAAACTAAAGAAAAAGAAACCTCAAGCACCCGATTGTCAGTTGTAGTACTTTGAGGGTCGATCCACAGGGACGACATTTGAAATTATTGTCATTTAGAAACTAATATTACCTAAACCTATAGAAATATTTGTCAAACTAAACTATTAAGCACATTATAATAACCAAATCAAACCCAATCCAAATCCTAAGTATTCCCCTAAATTATTAGTAATCGAAAAAACTATTTGAACGAAAGCACCGAACTACTAACTACAAATAATCAATTAACCACAAACTCAACTTATTCAGCTAACTTGAAACTAAGATTTTAATCAACACCCAAACTTGTCCTAAACCCAAGCAAGGCAGATCAGGCAAGCAACTAATCCAGTACTCAGCTAACATTCAATGACTAGGCCAATAGCAACATTCAACCAAACTCAGAATTGAATTAGGCAACATTCAACGGAACACAAACAGCACACAAACAAGCAGCAGCACCATGAACGAATAGATCAGAATCGAAACAACAGGGATAACTCGACTATACCAGAACCGAAATCAATGAAGAACGAACCCAAGCTGGGCATCAAACATCAACCAAAACCAAAGAGCAAAAACAGTAGCAGGGGAGGGGATTTATGGAAACAGGAGGGGAAGCAAACTCACAAAGGCTACACAGCAAGAAAGTAATCGAGCCAAAAACAGAGCACCAAAAGCAGAATTGAAAGCTATAGAATCGAAAGCAAACTGGAACCATGCCCAAATTGAGGCCAGCCGTTCCAAAAACGAAGCCAAACAGAGAACGCGAACACGGGTGGGAGATTCGAATGAACTCGAATTGGCCCAAATTTCTTGCAATTACAACTCCAATTTAGCAACACTAAGCCTAATTACATGAGATCCTAACTCAACAACTGAAATTCGAAACCCTATCATGCGAAAATCAAAAACCCTAATCTGAAAATCAAATACGAATTTGAAATGAAAAGCGAAATTAAACTAAACCTAAACAAAATTAAACCTAATCTACTCCTAATTACCTACCTAAATTACCTAATGTTCTTCAATGGCGTTGCGAGCCCCCTTTTACAGCCCTCGAATGCAACTCTTCTTCTTCCCCATTAATTACCTCCATTAACTCTTGAATTGATGACTTGAAGATGGTGAGGATGATGGACGACTGGTAACCGTCCATAACCGTCACGAGGAGGGAGACAAAGAGGAGCAAGTGGGGAGAGGGAGAGCGAAGAGTTGAGGAAGCAGGAGGTTCGGTGTCTGGGAACGAAGAGGAAGAGAGAGAAGAAGAAGGGGGACGCGAAGGGGAGGGGGATTTTAAGAGCTGAATCGGTTCAGCTGAACCAGTTTTAATTAAACCGGCCGGTCTGGTTTTTTTAATTGCTGGACCGGTTTTTTTGATGATTTTGCCCGGTTCTTCAAGTCTTGACATTTTTCTCGCATTTTTGTCCATTTATTCGAAATTATTCAAAACCTGCAAAATAAAATAAACTTAATTAAAAACGTTAAAAATACGATTAAAACGAACATAAATCAGGTGTAAAAGTACCCTAAAAATAACTCATTTTTGGCACGAACAGTGCATGGGTGTTTAAGTTCTATAGATATAACCATTAATTTTTTATTTAAATTTAAATAAGTGCATGATTATTAAATACAATTAAATAAATACAAGAGCTTTGTTAGTTTCTTTGCGTTAGTAATTCTTTCGTCAAATAAGTGCACTCATTATATTAAAATTACTTCTTCAAATTTAAATATCCCATACGAAAGTATGGGCACAAACTAGTTACTCAATAGAGAATTAGGAGAGAGAACATTTGTAATTGTGATACAGAGAGAGAGAGAGAGAGAGAGAGAGAGGATAAAGAACACTACCAATTTGACAGTTAGATAAGAGAAAGTAGAAATTGATGTTCAGCTAAGAGAAAATTCATAAATTTGAAAAACTATTGGATATATAAGATGGAAAGTAACAAATTGACCTAACGAGGAGAGAGTAATTAAGTAGTTAACAACTTTGTTGAATAAAACGGATTAACGAAACCAATAAGATGAAATTTAAGTAGAATAAGAAAAATTAATTTTCTTCCTCTTTGAATGGTTACAAGAGTAAAAATTATTTTTCTTCAAAAATGATTTTGCATCTTTTCCTTCACAAGACAATGACAAATTGAAAAAAATACTTTTAGAAAAAGTCATTTCCCCACAACCAAGCCACCTAAGACAAACTTTATTCCTTAAATTCTAACTATGAAAATTAAATGGCAGAATAGAAACAAGATTATGCACACTAGCTTTCTTTGCTTTTTTTCAAGAAATTATATAAATAGATTTTATATGATAATGGAAATCCTAAATTAGTTAATGCTCAAAATTAGGGCTTAATTATAGCAGTCACCCAAAATTATTTATATTTTTGGCAAGATTATTATCAATTTCTTTTCTAAAAGATGTTCGAATTAACTAAGCAAAAATATTTATGTGATTAATTTGAATACAAAATTAAATGTCGAAATGTAAATTTTTGAGAACAACAGAGTTATAGTAGACTACTACCACTTTTGTTTATTGTAAAATGAAGCATATAGGTCAATACTTTCAAATATTTACCTAACCCATCTATGTTACATATAAATCCAACACCTTCTCATGATGTGTATTTCACACTTCTGACACACCCCATAATCCACTTAACCATTTTTCTGAGGGAAGTGGGACCCATACAAAGCTTACTCAAGGAAATCCCAATGCAATGAGTCATACAACTTCCTCAAATCAATTTGCCTCATGCATCTGGGGGAAGCATTTTTCCTATAATAATCTCAAGCAAATTCTTGGAAAATCATGATGTTGTGTAGTAATTGCATCTCTTTCTTGAGAGCAAATTGGCTTGAATTAGTACTAGCAGGAAGAATTTTAGATAGTCTTTTGGCAAGTAAGCTTTGTTATACACTTTTTACATTGCTATTGATGTATTACTAACTTATTGAAAAAGGGTGAGGAACGCTTGATTTTTATCGAGTGAACCCTTGTTAAGTTGAAGTCATTCCATATAGGGACCATAACACGACAATATATATATTATACGCATGGGAGTTTATACTCCCATATACAGCTGGACAAATTTTGACACGTTGGATTTACAAAAGGTTTTAAAAAAAGAAAATAACATTGGAGCCCTGCCACAACCAAAGAATACTCACGATCTAAGAACTGCTATGTAACCGCCAACTCCTTCACTCTTCGTTTCTCCTCCTCTGCAACTGGAACTCAACTCCTTCTCTATCCAACTCAACTTCTCTATAACCTAGAAGCTTCACGGTATCAAGCAAGATATTGAGGAATCAAAAGCAATATAAATCCATTTAATTGAGCCCTATGACCATCATCAATGGCAGAGAATTGCGATGTCATGCATGCAGAATATGATGCTAAACTAGAAAACGCAGTGAATAACAAGGTAAGAAGGCAATAAGGACTGACAATCACATATAAGCGAAAAGCCAAGTAAGACATTTGAGTAGTTGTTAGAATAATTCAAAAGAATTGAAATTTAGGGTTCAAAGTTTGATTTCATAGAATTCAATCCGGATTCTAAGTATTGGATGAAATTGTTGAATATTTTCTATTAAATAATATTTGAAAATTGACCCGCTATAAGAATGCCAAAAATCCAGAAAAACACATTTAACCTGTTCATCATTTTGGTGAACTGTAAGTGTAATGCCTTTTATTTGTATATGTTGACTTTGTTAGTTCTCATCAGTTCGTTATTTCTAGGACTTCTAGAAGAGGGGATGAATAATTACGATCGCTTTTTTCTTACCTTCATTTTGAAATTGGAGTCAACTTTTGAGGTCCTATTTCATGATTTTGGTGGTTGTTGAGGTCTGTTGTGAGTTTTCAACTAGGGTTGTGTGGTCTTGTTTGTTGTAGGAGTTAACGTCAATAATTTTGCTCCAAATTTGAGCCTCATTTGACCAATTTTGTTGTATGCTATATATCTTTATATTGTGCCAATTTTGATTCATGTTTTTGGGGCGATATTAGATTGTGTTGGTTTCTAATATTTGCAACAACAAATGAGAACTTGTATGTCTACAGTTTGGATTGTACTTTTATGATGAATGTGTGTTTTGTACTGGATACCAAAATTAGCTGCCACTTTATTTTGAGTGCACTTTTAGCCTGAGCTTAGAGTCAAATCCTAGTAAGTTCTCTATAGGCATGTTAGCAAAGAGATGCAGGGAAAGTGCTACAGAAGATGACTTATATTTTTAGCTACAGGTAGTCTGCTTTATGTCATTTAGGGTTCTTTTTGTAACGGTTAGGCACCAGAGACTTGGAAAAGTTGCAATTTGTTTCAATTTATCATTTCCTTACAATCCAAATATCACAGGAGGATTTCAATTTTTGCACTAAGGAACAATTTAGATAGTCCTACTGATGTTAGGCTTTTGTTGGAGCAAGCTTGATAAAGGAATTAGATCTGACTTCAGACCTGGTTGTTAGTTAGTCTTGTTAAGAAAATACATTATATATTGTATTTTATGGATCAAAATTAAGTATAGGCGAACTAGTCTTGCTTAAAGTCAGTTAAAATTTGACGATTGGTTTCATGTCATATAGGCTCAATGATGTATTCCTTTATTTTAGTTTATTTTTTTGGAAGTGAGACTCAATAGTTAAATATGAATTTTGCTAATTTAATTTTCTAGTTGGACATTTGTTTACTCATGTATTCTTCAACTTTGGATAGTACTTTTATGATGAATGTGCCAGTTTTGTCGTATGCAATATATCTCTATATTATGCCATTTTTTATTCATGTTTCTAGGGTGATATTAGATTGTTTTGGTTTCTAATATTTGTAACAACAAATGAGAACTTATATGTCTATAGTGTGGATTGTACTTTTATGATGAATGTGTCTTCTGTGCTAGATAACAAAATTAGCTCCCACTTTATTTTGAGCGCAGTTTTAGCCTGAACTTAGAGCCAAATCCTAGCAAGCTATCTACAGGTATGGTTAGGAAAGAGATGCAGAGGAAGTGCTATAGAAGAGGACTGATATATAGAAGAAGACATTTACAATGAACAATACTTAAGAGCTCAATGAACAATGAACAATAGTGAACAACATCAATCAGCAATTGTGAACTAACCCAAAGTCAATAGTAAACCACACCAATCTGTAACTGTGAACTGCCATCAAACAGTTAATGAACCAACTGATTTCGAAAGTGAATAGTTGTTACTTTTATGATGAATGTGTGTTATGTGATAGGGAGCAAACTTAGCAAACCTAATGCCAAATCCAAGCAAGTTCTATATATGTGTGGCTGATATATGTGACCTTACATTAGTATATGTCACTTTGATTGTTGTAAAGCTTCATTTTGTTCATCTGTGAGCCTATAATTTTTCACCATATGCTAATATATGTTTAAAACAGTATAGGAGTTATATCTGTTGAGTTGTAAACTTTATTGTTGTGAATTAATTAAGGAGTTTTCATAGATTGTGGAAAACTGAAAACTAATTTTGTGGGCAACAAATAAATGTCAAAAAGTACTTTCACGATTTCATGTGTTATGTTGAAGCCATTCTGCACCTAGAATTCTGTCCTACTTGGTTTTACTTTGCAATCATGCTAATGGTGGTTGTGAAGAAGATTATTTCTGACTTTGATTTTTGTAACCTCGAGGTGTTGTCATGTAATGAGCTGAATGTTTAGAAAGCTTAATTAAGTTGGACTTGGACATCTTTATTGCATTTTCGACATCGAGTAAGATAGATTTGAACATAGCAAGTAGTAATGTGCTCATTTCTTTTGTTTATTGTCTTAAAGAATTAGATTGGCAACAGATGCAATGCCTTCAATACCTTAATTCTCTCTTTTGCTTAGTACAATAAAAAGTGATAAAAAGTATACTGAAGTCTTTCAAGCTATTAGCATAGTTCGCTCCAGACTAGATGAAGCAGCTTGAAATATGCAAATTGACACCATGTAGGATATTGCATTATGCTTACCTCTAATCCACCAGTTGCATTCTTATTTCTTACTTAAAATTTACTGAAAAAGAAGCAGCACCATCACAACACAAGTAAGTTGCAAATAAGTAACCTACATATTAGTATTCCAAGAGTGTGTTTTTAACATTTTTTTATTTTTTAAAACCTACTTGAGTGACAGTTCAAATTGGAGACTCTTTATATATATTACTTGAAGCACAAGTGTTGACAACATCATTTTATGATAGGACATTGCTATGCGTAAGTGATGGAAATAAAAAAGTGTCCTACACACAAATTGAGCCCCAAAATACTGATGATCAAGGTACTTAATATGTTGAAGATACTGTTTTTGAGGTACATGAGCCTACTGGAAATATACATAAGAAGCATGATGGGATTGACTATGAGTAACATACACTGAAGGCAGCAACTAAAGCAACTTGTAAAAAGAAAGGCCAATTCAAGCATGTTTAAGTTGAAGAACCTACAATTGCCAATCCAAAACTTTCAATTATTAGGACTAAATCATGGACAGGACTGCTTCGTCATATAATGGCCCCAGATGGCTTCTTGAATATGGTGGAGAGGTTACACTGTGAACAATGGCCAGCCATAATGAAGACAGGGTTTGAAGGGACTCTAGTTATGAGAATTAGATTGTTTCCTAAAAGATCAACTAGGTGGTTGCTAGAGACATATAACCCATGGGACACCCTGCTGAACCTCACTAATGGTAAAGTACTAATACATGAAGAAGATGTCCATGTCACACTAGGCTTACCGATGGGGCTGCTTCAAATAAGTAAAGGCAAAAGTTCAAAAACTGACAAAGAGTTTTAAGAGCAATGGAGAAAAAGATGGAATATTAAGAGAGGTGGACCACTGGTTAGAAGTATGGATGATGTCATTCTAGAACATGGTGGTCATGGTCCTGAGTTCATTGTAGATTTCATCACACATGCCATATCAACTTGCACATTGCAAAAGGTAAATGGAACTTGTCGTTTTCGTGTGTTGAAATATTTGCATAGTGCAAATGAGATACATAATTACAATTGGTGTGCATATGTCATCAATTGTCTCAATCATGTAGTAATTGAATGGAAGGGAGACAAAAGCAAATTCTTCATGGGTCTACTGTTGTTCCTAACGATAAGCGCATTCTGTCATCCCATTTCATTAATGTGCAACCAACTACTATATGTAATATTTCTAATGAAAATAACAATTATAATATATATAGTGTTCTATTATGTCAATTATTTTACCTAGATAAAGTGGAATTTGGAGGAGACATAGTTGAGAGAGGGTTCATAGTTGCAATAAATTGGCCAATAGAAAAGGTGAGAAAAAGAGACAGAGATGAACAATTACCTAGAGAATACGAAAGAGGCAGAATAATAGAGAGGATTGACTACCAAATTGTAGCACGCTTGGCTCAAGCAGATTTGAAGGTATACCTCAAAGAATTGGGAGAGGAATAGCACCAACATGGAGTATGTGGTGAACTTTCCATAACAACTGTAGCTAGAGAGCAACAATGTCCATATTATCCACATTGCAATGGACAATTTCAAGACACTTTAACTTTCCATAATGCCCCAGTGCAAGTAACTTTTATGCTTACCCTATTAATTACAATAAGAACTTTATTAATATAGCAATTTATAATATGGCACAACTCTGTTAAGAACAAACCTTGCCTTTGTGTTTATCAAAAATTACAACTAAAATCTCTAAGTGATGTAATTGCAACTGTTTAAAGAAGAAGCCAATCTCATGTGATTATTTTTGTGACCTAAACCTATATGAAAACTAGCCCACCCACCCCCCCAAATCTCTAGGTGCATACATATAAAGTGAGGTTAATGTAGACAAAATTTAAAATATATCTATATCTGTAGTAACAACCATCAAAAGATTTATTAGTTAAAGTAGTTAACATCCACTAATTTTTGTTCTTATCGTGGTTCAAGTAGAAAATGTATATACCTTGAAGTACAACAATTATTTATATTCCAAAACCATCGAGTTTATATGTACATATAATGTATATGCATGCAGTTAGACATCGTGGATTATGGATTTCTAGCCTTACAGCATAAATTATACTTATTAATTTGAAACCATTCAGGATAATGACACAACCTTAAAAAATAATAAGTATGTGAGATGACAGAAGTAGAATAAAGCAAGTTGTTTGCATGTGTGGTATTGACTTTCTTAGGGATCGAGGGGCTGCTGCAGGTTGGTTCAGCCATTAGTTCATTTCTAAAGTAATTTAGTGAATTAGCTTGCAACAAGCAACCCCGGTTCTGACACAAACAATTTATTGGGGGAGAAAATTCAGGTTAGATCTATACTTGTAGAAAATAGTTTCAATCAATACAATTTTGCTACTGTAGAACCAAGTTGTTCATTATGTTTTGAATGCAACTGCAATAATCATCTTCCATATTCAATCAGTCCCATATGCAAGAAGTTTTGCATTTAACATATAGTTCGAATATTGCTTATAATTAGAAGATGCAAATGAATTGATAGCTTTAATTTACATCCAATATCATTCTTGTGTAAGAGTCTTGCTAAGGAATACATTGTGGTGCTTCTAGGATGCAAACCAGTTAAATAGCTTATGTAATAATTTATTTTTTAGATCTTGCATCATTTTTAAATCTATACAGTCATCTCTCATATAGGTGCTAAACATTTAACAATTAAATATTCTTCTATGCTTTTTAGAGCTTATCTTCTTTTGCTCCTTTATATTATAAACACTGTAGCCTAACCATTTTATATTTACATTGAAAATTAACTTCAAGAAATTAACATATTGATTATACACAAGACAAAGTCACAATAGTTACACTTCAAGAAATTAAAATTGGTTGGCATTAGAATGAGTTATACCTCAAACTTGGGCGAATGTGGTGATTGGTGATCCCCAATGTAATTTATAAGAAGTAGGGATGAGAATGTTTATGTATATCTATTAAATGGTCAGACCTACCTATTCTCACCAAATATTGTCTAATTTAAATTTTGGTTGCTAGCATCTTTATCATTCATTATCATGTTCATTAATTAGCATGTTCATATAACTCCAGGTGCTTAAGATGATGAAGCATCTCATATGTTAAGTAAGCTTGAGATGTGTAGATTACATCATCATTTGCACAATCATATTGATAATAAATAGTGCTATAACTATTGATGGTACTACTCTACTATTAGATCGTATATCATATTTTAGAAGATTGGTTTGTAGACTACTCTACTATTAGATCATATTGATCATCTGCACAATCATATTGATAAACAGTCTATTTTGTAGTGTAGATTATTTTGGGACACATAGTTGTTCAATCAGTCATCCGCCAAAATATCTTATACTTTTTATAAATTTTGCAATACATATAATTTTGGAGAATGGTTAGTCATTCAGGAGAAGTTAATTCCATCTTTATCAATGATGGATGATTTACTGATGATAAAAAATAGAAACGCCACCAAAATGGAACTAAATTTACATCAAACAGCCAACATATATAAATTGCTTGAGAAATCCAATTACATAACAGTGAGCTGCTGCTTCTCTCCAAGAAGACGCCATCTGTATTGGGTTTTTAAGAAAAGTAAAGCTCCTTCCCAGGATCGCATGTGCAGCAATCACTCCATCCTAAAAAGTAGTTATTATACTATTGTGAACTCAACTGTCTGGTTGGTTTGTCTTTTTCCAACTGCTATTCATTTGCACAGTGGGTCAGTTCATTTCTGTTAGTATATGATTCGAACTTCGTCTAGCATATGCTCTTCTCCTTGGTCACAAACCTTGATCCCTTGTGCAACTCTATCCCTATAAGCTGAAGTAAAGACAGGACTAATTGAACTTAGTCTGACTTGCTTTTTCCCTAGGAAATAGGGATTAAGCAAGGGTCAGAAATATTTATTAACTACTTAATTATTGTTGACCATTACCGAACTAAAAGATGTTCAATACAATAAGATTTTTGTTTTTCAGAAATTCTAAATAATTCACTATACCACTTAACGGTGTTCACTATAATTCTGAAACATGTTTCATAAGTTAAGATTAGTAATTTCCTAAAAAAAACTAAAAAGTTCACTGTACTACTCAATGTTGTTCATTAGGGCATTTAATGACATAACAGACCATAAATTCACAATTCAAAGTAAGATTAGGATGAATCTCGTGTTTCGCAAAAGTTTTTATTAATGTTTGCGTAATAATAAGAGACTAAAAATGATTTATCGTTACCGACATCTCTAAAATATAGTATAATACACAACATTTATTGAAACAAATAAAATTTTAAAATAAACATCAATGAGTTATAATAATTAATTAATGTAAATATTAAATTTTCACATAGCATGTTCAATATTGTTGGTTCATGATTTAAAAGTCATATTCGGCATAAATTCTAAGAAAATAGTAATGTAAAAAAAACCTATAATCTATATGTAGTTCTTTGGAACAAAAGAATGAATTTATGACTTTCATTTTGATCATGTAAGTCATATACATGTATTACCTAAAAAATATGTATAAATAATTTATGAAATTATAATATATACTAAAAAGCTTGCTAATCAAAATTTTGAATTATCATGACACTCACTTTAATTCGATGGAAAATATTATTCTTTTCATTTATATAAATGTTGCTCTTTATTGGGACAGTATTAAAATAAGTAAGCACAAGCATTTTGTTCTCGAAAGTTATTTGAATTTCGTAGTTATCAATAGTTAATGTATTTGTAAACAGTAATTGCTTTGTCATACAATACATATTTTGCATATTCAAATTGAGTTGATTAAAATTATAGTGAGTGTGATAATTTGCAGACAATTTTTAAAGGGTACACTTAATTATTATTATTATTATTTTATTTTATATTATATTATTTGTCGATTAATGTTTATAATTGTAGAAATAATTGCATAAAATATTAATATTTTTATTATTTTATTTCATTATATATATATAATAAATCCATTTTTTACTTTAGAGACTGTATGAGTAAAGGAAAAGTGGAATGGGAGGTTAGAGATTACAAAATTGTGCATTACACCAGTCAATATTGTTTATTATGCAACTTAGTGATGTTCACTGAGGTTTCTCGACTTTAAATAAACTTAACAAATGAACACATAAAAAAACACATAAAAATTTTCACTATACAAGTCAATGGTGTTTATTCATTTATGAATGTTGTCCACTATAATATTCAAACATGTTCCATAAGTTAAGATTAGTAATTTCCCAAAAATACTGAATAGTTTGTTGTACTACTCAATGTTGTGCATTAGGGTATTCAACGTCATAATAGACCATAAAATCACTCTCGAAAAAAGATAATTAGTTTTCATGGCAACCTTCATCATCTCTAACACTTGGCAACACAATAAGGCTTCTCCGGTTTATAGGTAAATAATAGGAAACATATACCACAACGCCAGCCAGCAAAAACTTGGGAGGGAAAATGGAATTGGAGGTTAGAGATTAAAAATGGTTCACTGCATTAGTCAATGTTGTTCATTACACAAGTTAATGTGGTTCTTTAAAGTGTCTCAAATTCAAAGAAACTTATCAAATATGAATAGATTATTTAAAGTACGGAGAAATATATTATAATTAATGTAAGTGTTTAGTTTAACTGACACTAGACAAACATAATAAGGTTTCTATCATTTATAGGTAATTAACAAGAAGCACATTAGACAACACTATGCAAAAATCTAGAAGGGAAGTGCAATGGGAGCTTATGGATTATAGAATAGTTCACTACACTAGTCAATGTTGTTCATTATGCAACTTAATGTGGTTCACTAGTTCACTAGGGTTTCTTGAATTCTAAGAAACTTACCAAATATGGAAAAATTATTTGAAGCATGGAGAAGCATATTATAATTAACATAAGCATTTAATTTGTCCCACACTTGACAACATAATAAGATTTCTTCGGTTTATAGGTCATTAACAAGAGGCACATTAGAAAACACCATTCAAAAATCTGGAAGGGAAAGTGGAATGGGAGGTGATGGAGTACAAAATTGTTCATTGCACTAGTCAATGTTGTTTGTTATTCCACAAGTTGAATAACACATTAAGCTTTTTGTACTACATAAGTGATCAACAATATGCACATCAAATAACACATAACAAAATTTCAGATTGGCGGAGGATTAGATTATGAGTTTGTGTGTTACAATATTTAACTTTGTTCATTAAAAAGGTGGACAAACATAGTTTTTGTAAAGGAAACTAA
>JACYFF010019584.1:52466610-52702156 GCA_017589665.1 Selenicereus undatus
TGTTCATTAAAAAGGTGGACAAACATAGTTTTTGTAAAGGAAACTAAGACAAATGAAAATCCAATGACAAACCTATGTCCATCAATCCCATAATTTGCTTCCTACCACAATAATACTCTAGAATTGTAAAAAGTGCACATTTTTAGGCAGAATCACACATTACTCAGATAAAAAATTCTAAGATTGAAATAATGTGGGGCATATAACAACTATAACTAAGTAATCCAAATATTACACCCCTAAAAGAAACCAAGCCTGCGATGATAGATGGAACCATAAATGTTGTCAGATTGCTGCTATGACTTGCGATGGCATAATTGACCTAGCAAAACTAGAGATAAGAATCCAAAACGGGCAAGAAAACAAAAACCAAACATTGTTAATGAACATCAGATATAACATACAATCCAAACTAAACATAGATACAATACATACTAAAGAAGAACATGAACACTATGATGTCTCTTGAACACAACTCACAGTGTCTCAAAACCTTGATCCATAAAATTATAATATCAGTACTAAACAATACAAATATAAATTGTCTTCAATTCCACAATAGCACTTTCAATGCTTATCATTATGAGCAGCATTTCCAATGAAGTTATCAGTACGTAACTATTAGAATACTGGTAGAATCGTCATTGGCAAAAACATAGAACTACTGTTGGATGGATCAAAATAGTATGTCAGACGAAAAGACATCGATGGAAATGCGCCCTACATTGCCATAAATTGCAACCAATACCTCAATAAAAAAGCACACAACATCAACAATATTGATCATAATACTACTAAACATTTTTTACTGTTATACTCAATAACATTCACTAATGTAAAACCACTTGAGCATGCATACTAAATTGCTCAGAATTTATAACCAACAAAAGCACATGGAATCAATCAAAATGTTCACTATATTATTTAATGTTGTTCACTATAGAACTCTATGTTGATCACTAGCCTAAAATTACACGAACACACATGACCAATCAAGTAAATCTAAATGAACTCATATTTACTTGATCCCCAAGGTTTTGAATGTACAGACTTGTAGATGGTAGGTTAAATGTCGGCAATGTGATCTGCTATACAAAAAGAATAATTAATTAGCATCACAACATATACCAAATATATGTATTAACTTAATAACAACATTAGTAATGTACCTGTTGAAGCATTTATGAGTAACTTGTGCCAATATAAGAAGGAACACTTGGAAAAGATGTTTCCTTCTACATATGCAATTAATGTGAAAATAGAAATCAATAACAATTGCTAAAACCCTTAAAAGTTTGCAAATCTTCCTAATACTTGAATCAAAGCAAAGAAAGAACATAGTTTAACAAACATATTTAGCAACTGCACATAAATTTCAATGGGAATAGTAAACAAGTACTTGAACACACATTTGAGAAAGGTATAAAGAATGTTCCATTGATCCTTGTGATTCGATGTGACAAATCAAACCATGTGCAAATATAGAAAGTTAAACAAAAAATCAATCTACTTTCATCATCATCACATATTTCCTTATTGACAAACTATTATATGATCAATCAATATCAAAAATGAAACCTTCACAATTTGACAGTAACTTCAACAAAATTGGTACAAAAGGAATGCCTAGGGAGTTGCTGTAGAAGAAGCCACGTCATTTGTTGACAACTTCTTCATTTTTCTCCGTTTAACTTGATCGCCTTTCTTTTCAAATATACTCTTAAACCTCTTATTTCTTACCCCTTTTTGGCGAGATCCAGGAGGACATATCACACTCTATGATGAATTCAAATTCTTCCCCTAGTCATCTTCCTCATAATGCATAAAACCCACATCAAATTCAATTAGTTCCTTGAGCTGCATAAAATACTTTTTCACAATAAGCCCTCTCATTCATGTTCATTTGGCTAGCTGTAATTAATGAATTACATCTTCCAAACAGAAGAGCAAGCCATAGGCTCTTTACAAGTAGATTTTCCTAAATCAAGGCTTTGACCATCTTTTATGCCCTTACACCACCTTTTGTTTTTGTACTGATCCGGCACCTGTTCAACACAACATGCATGTAGCACCCTTAGGCAATGGGAACACAAAATCCCAACCTCTATAAACATCTTACAACTACATTCAACAAAGTCTTGCTCTTTATTAAAAGTAAGAATATGTCAAAACTCATGTGGCTCTTCTCCATGAGATTCACTTACAAGCCTGAGACCCCACACCTCAAAAGACTTGTCACATGTAGAACTGTCAACTTCTTTGTAATTATATGCTGCACCATCAATGAAGCCCTTCTCAAACATCAAGAATGTTTCCACTACTAAAAAAGTGTATTCTACCAACCGTTTTTTACCAACTATTTTTAAGTAGTTGGAAAATCCCACTGTTTTAGCAACCGCAGTAAGTACATTTTATTTTCCAACCATTGTAATATTCAAAGGAAAAACAATTGGTTTTTTAAAGAATTATCAATCATTATTCAGACCATAATTGAAATGGCTGGTATTTGATTATTTTATACTAAACCTTATGTATTTGTCACTGCTTTACCCACCATTTTTCACAACCAAGACTTAAACACTTAACTAAACTAAGTAATTTATTTTTCACAGAACTCAAACACAACCAAGACCTTGCATCTCCCCTTCGCATCTCCTCTTTTCCTCACATCTCGCACCAGGCCGCCTGCTTACCGGCGTCGACACGGGTTCTTCTTCTCCTCTATCACTAGTACCGTCGTGGGTTCTTTTTTTCCTCTCTCACTAGTGCGGTCGCGGGTTCTCCTTCTCCTCTCACACCGGCACCGTTGCGGGTTCTTCTTCTCCTCTCTCACCGATGGCGCATGTCTTCTTCTCCACCCAGGTAGCCATCACGCCGGTGTACTACCCAGGTATGAGTTCAATCCCCATTTCTCTCTCTTTCCTCGGCTCTACCCTACCCCTCATTCTGGTGAATGAATGTAATATTCAATTGTTGGTTTTTTATGGATGAGTTTCTGAATTAGTAACCTAAATAACCTAAAACAACTGAATGATTTGTATATGTGAATATAAGTAACTCAGGCCTATATATATATATCTTGATTCATAAGCCAACTTGGATGCCTATGTTTTTCTCTGCCTTGATGAACTGTATTCAAACGTTGAGTATGTAGGCTAATTCTATTCTATAAATGAGCAAAAATCTAGTTGAAGTGGGAGAAAATCATATGAAACAGGGAGAAATTTCACTAACAAATCATGGATTGAGCCGGCCCGCCAATATCACTAGTACAAGCATCAACCTTCATCAACTGGTAATTACCAAACACATGAGACAGAAATAGGGACAAGGAACACAAAAATAGGAAAAGGGTTTCTTAAAAAGAGGATTTGTACACAAAACCCATATCTCAAAAGGCATAAAAACAGGGTTTGTTGCTTCAAAGTGAAGGAAGAACATAGTGCATGCTTGTTTCTCTTCAACTTCCATCTTTCAACCCCTATTTTTCCAGATTCTCTTTCTCTCTCTAGCTTTACATCCACAATCAAAGTCACCTAGAGTGTCAAATCACAGTCATTTGATTGGAAAGAAACTAGAGAGTAGAGAGGGGGTTATTGGGTTAGGAAACTGTACGCAATTGCTAGCAAGATTGGGTGGGGGACGAAGGAAAATGCAAAGCATTTATCAATTTTCCCGTTTAGTTTAATTAATTAGACAATTTTATTCGCAGTAAGTAGTAGTTATTATTATACATTATTTTTTGTTATTGTAAAGTAAATGAATTGAACAATAAGGATAAAATATGCAAAGCAAATGTATACATTCATTAAGGCTTTGGCTTATTATATAACATAGATTAGTTGGGAAAATTTCAATGCATAGAGGGTTGGAGGGATTCAAATAAGATGGTGGTTAAGCGGGAAATCTACTAAAGGTGGGCATAACGAGAAAATTTTCGAAATATCCTGAGTATTTGAGACTAAGGGGATATTCTTATTGAGATACCTAAAACCAAGATGATAATAGAAATTTTTTCACTAAAACTACAAGATCTTAATTCTTTCACTTTGGGATTCAAAAATGAATTGCCTTGTTGAAGCTTTTGATTAGATATATGTATAAGATGCTAGTACTTTCATTTCATGATTCAAAAATGAATTGCCTTCTTGATGCTTTTGATTAGATGAACTAAAGTTAGTAATTTATGTGTTTGGACCATTGTTGATTCTCATGTTTGGCTTATACCCCTATTGTAGAATACATTACTATTTGCCAAGTCGTTCCAGTATCTTGATTGTATCTCTTGTAATCTAAATGGAACCACCAAAGCATCGATGTTATATGATTGAAAGGCTACACCTTTGTTAAGGAGACCCTACTCAAGAATTTATTGGAGGGATAAAAGAGTTTGATGCATTTGCTAAGAGTCAAAGAGTGTTTGTGCTTCAAGGTGTACACTGGTGCCCTTGTGCTATCTACAAAAACAAGAAGTTCCTCACCCCAAATCATGTAAAAACACATCTTTACGGGAGGGGTTTCTTACAATGATACCGGTATTGGACGTCTCATGGGGAAACTAAACCTTAGGATAATTATACTACTAACATGTATCATGGTTCCTCAAGCAATATGCATGTCGATGACGATCACCAATCTTTGTACACTTTTGAGACCATGGTAGAGGATGCCTTTGGGCATAATCATATATATAAACGTCAGACTACAAACATGGATCCTAATGTGAATGAACCTCCAGATCCTAATGCAAATGAACCTCCAAATTTTGAAGCTTAGAGGTTTTACGATGTGTTAGATGCTGCACAAAGACCAGTATGGCTTGGCAACCACATAAGTGAAATGGAAGCTGCAGTGAGATTGATGAGAATTAAATCTGATTGCAATGTTTCTCATATTGTTTTAATGAGTTTATTGGATTAATGAAAGAGGCTTGCCCGCCTGGGAATGCGTTTCCTAGTAAATTCTCATAGGTGAAGAAAATTGCAGGGAAACTTAGGCTTACTGCTGAAAAGATTGACTATTGTCTTAATGGCTGTATGTTGCACTATAAGGATTATTTAGGTCTTCGTGAGTGCAAGTTATGTCACCATCTGAGATACAAAACAAATAGGTCAAATAAGGTAAAGGGGAAGGCATTCCATATGTAAGGATGCATTATCTTCCAATCATTCCCCAACTCCAGACATTGTTTGCTTCACGTAGTTCTGCTGAATATATGAGATGGCACCATGAAAATCCAAAACAACCTGGTATGTTATGTCATCCATCTAATGGAGAAGCCTGGAAACATTTTAATAGAACACACTCTGACTTTGCATCAGAGCCACGTAATGTTAGGCTCAGCTTGTGTGCCGATGGCTTCACTCCATATTCTTTGACTTCTAAAAGTTATTCATGTTGGTCAGTCATCCTTACCCCTTGCAATCTTCCTCTTGAAATGTGCATGACTACTCCTTATATGTTCTTAACATGCATAATTCTAGGCCCTAATAATCCTAAGTCCAAGATAGACATATACTTACAACCGATTATAGATGACTTGAAAACACTTTGGCTTGGGGTTTTAACTTACGATATCGAAAGGAAAACTTCCTAATAAGGGCAACATTCATGTGGGCTATTAATGATTTTCTTACGTATGGTATGCTCTCGAGGTGGAGCACCCATGGCACATTAGCCTGTCTAGTTTGTATGCTTCGAATAAAGTCTTTTCAGTTGAAGAAAGGGGGAAAGGAAACTTGGTTTGACTGTCATCGTCGATTTTTGCCACTAGATCATCCATTCAGAAGAAATAAACAATCTTTCTGGAAAAATAAAGTAGAGCACGATCCACCTCTAATGAGATTTATGGGCGACCAAATGGAGCAGGTAGTGTCCAATCTTCCTAAGGTGACTGAGATGGCATCTTTTAAGATTTCTGGTTTTGGAGAGACCCACAATTGGACAAAGAGGAGAATCTTATCCGAGTTACCATATTGGAAGACAAATTTCTTACACCACAATCTCGATGTTATGCATACTGAAAAGAATTTCTTTGACAATGTGCTCAACACTGTTATGGATGTAAAGGCAAGACCAAAGATGATGTGAAGGCTCAGTTGGACATGGAGACACTTTGTAATCGGAAGGAATTACATCTTTAACACCTACAAAATGGTAAGTTCGTGAAGCCAAAAGCTGGCCAGGTTTTCATTTCAGATACGAGATTAGAATGGAAGAGCCGTGTAGGAAATCAAAGAGATAAATAGATATATAATGGAATAGACAAGGAAATAGAAGTCGGGTAGGGGGCAAGGTTAAGGAAATTACACTTACGGAGACGGAAAGTGTTCAACATGGAGATCTTAGAGATTGGTTAAGGAAAACCTATCATCCATATATAAAGAGAGAAGAGAGGAAGAAATTGGGGGAGGTTGATTTCTTCGGTGTGCTGACTGTAGGTACTACAAAAATAAATTTATGCCATGTTACAAATGGTTTAAGCTAACTGATTTTGGTCAATTTGAATTAATTGATGTAATTAGTTAGCCCAAAAGACTACCAAATCAACGCCCTAATAAAATCTCAAGTAAACGGCCTGGTAAGATTACCAAGTCAGTGGCCTAGTTGACTACCAAGCTATCAATTTAAGTAGACTCTCAAGTAAAACGCTTGGTGTTTGGTCGTCTTAGTGAGAAAAATGAAGTCCAAAGTTCGATTCTTTCTCATTTGAAATGCTTGTCAACTCTAGATGTAACGATAGATGGATCACTAAGAGTCAAAAGGGGCACAATTGTCTTCACCAGCCATAGGGCTAATCCTAACCTAAACGAGGAAGTCATACAAGAAGAACAAGCTTACTCCAATCACATTACCCTTCGAGAGGAACAAGACGAGGGGGCCACAGTTGATGAACTCAAAGAGTTAAATTTGGAAACTATAGATGAGCCACGCCCTATATATGTTATCTCTGTGCTTACACCCGAAGAAGGAAGGGTGTACCTTTGTCATCTCTTTAAATATAAAGATGTGTTTGCATGGAGCTACCAAAAGATGTCTGGGTTTAGATCATAAGGTTGTTATCTATCGCCTATCTATTAAAAACGGTGTGTCGCCTAAAAAACAATAACTACAATGTTTTCGCCCTGAGCTAATACTTAAAATTGACAGGGGGGTGAACAAACTCATAGAAGTTGGATTCATTCGCGAAGTGAAACACCCAACATGGATAGCCAACATTGTCCAAGTATGGAAAAAGAATGGCAAACTCCCCTTTTGTGTGGATTTTTGTGATCTTAATGATGTATGCCCCAAGGATGATTTTTCATTACTTATGACAGAACTCATGATTGATTCCACAACAGGACATGAAGCTTTGTCCTTTATGGATTATAACTGGTATACTGTCAAATCCAAATGGCGTCAGAAGATCAGGAGTCCATAGCTTTCTGCATGCCAAAAGGCATCTTCTGCTATAAGGTGATGCCCTTTGGTTTGAAAAATACAGGGGCTACATATCAAACGACAGTGAAAACCATATTTGAAGATGTGCTACATGAGACTGTGGATTGCTATGTCGATGATCTAGTGGATAAGTCAAAAAAGAAGTCAGGCCATTTGCATGATCTTCGATAGATCTTCGAAAGATTTTGAAGATGTCAACTTAAAATGAATGCACTTAAATGCATATTTGTTATTACTTTTGGCACTTAGACTTCATCGTCCGTCATTGAGTGATGGAGGTCTGGTGGTCATCCCTCACTTCCAGAATGTTTAGGCTATTCCCAAGCATTAGAAACAAGCCTAGACAATTAAACGCACCTTGCTACCTAGGCTGTTTGCAACTGACCCGTGAAATCTGGTCATGGTCACCTAATTTTAAGGTGACTAAAATCCTTAATTTTGGTGTTCTCTTAAACCTTAGGATGTTAGCTTTCAAATAAAACAAGTTTCAGCCTCATTGGAGTTCATTTGGTCATCCGAAACCTATGTTTAAGTCAAACTGTCCTGAAGACAGATTACATCCAGAATTTACCCGGTTTTGGTGATTATATTTCTTAATCTTCCAAGAGGTTTAAGTGTCCAATTTTTGCATCCCTCGAAAGCTTAAGGTCTTAGCTTTCAAGTCCAAGTGGAATTATCAATTTTGGAGTCCATTTGGTTAGGGAACGAAGCATAATTTCAGTCATGTGCTGAATTGAACCCGGTTCTGCACGGTTTGGGCATTTCTTCTTTTTCAAGGTGCAAACGAAGTCCAAATACTTTGATTCAAAATGGAGGGTATTCTAGACATCTTGAGGTTTCTAGAAATGTAAAAAAATCCCAGAATACTCAGCATTTGAGGTGTCAACTCAGGAGGACAAAACCAAGAAGAAAACGGCACCTATATACCCGGTTACTTCACAAGGAGGTTTTCCTTCCTAAGTGGGTTTGCTTAATGTGAAAGCATATTCACCAGCTTGGTTTGAGCTGCTTGGAGAGCTACCACTAAGCCAAGCATGAAGGAGACACGTGGGAGCATGGAGAGGCTTCCATTTGGCAAGCATGTAACCGGCCACCCTAGCACCACATGTCAAGCAAGCAATATTCAGCCCTTTTGAGGTGTAGCCGTGGGGAGATTTCCTTCCAAGTGAGGAAATTGACTCACCAACATTCCCTAATGCCTAGGAAAGGTTTATATTAATGCTAAAGATGTATTTAAGGCCTTAAACTTTTGGTTTGTATTAGTTTAGCTCCTAACTGTGTACTAAGCAGTATTACGTGGTCAATGACTTTCCTAGCTTAAAAGGAAAGCTCATTTCATGTATTTTGAAGGCTATATAAAGCCTTTAGTTGTTCATTTTGTAATATATACTTGAGTTTTAATTTGAGAGAAAAGACTTTGTGTCTTGAATTCCCTAAACACTTTCCTTGCTCATCTTAGTTCTTGGCCAAGCTAAGTGGTGATCAAGAGAGTCTTAATCCTTTGGTTAGGTGGTGAATCTTATCCTAATCAAAGAATTAAGGACCCTAAGCTAGTGATTAGTGGTGAATCTTATCTAACCACTTAGCTTAGTTCTATCCAAAATCACTAGAAGAACCTTTGAGAATACTTGGTTTCCTCTAAAACTAAGCATACCCTCTTAAGTTCTCTTGTGTTCTTCTTCTCGCTTTTCACTTCCTAAACACACTCCCACCATTTCCCCCTCAAAATTAACCTTCTACAATTCCTTTCCCATTCCCTTTCAAGGTTTAGACTACCTCTAATAGTCTAACCCCAAGCCAAACTCACAAACTCTTCCAACCGTGCTAACTATCCTTCCCCGGTTTCCAAAACCAGAGTTTTGGCACGGTCTGGCCGTGCCATCAAGCACGACCGTGCCTCCCTCTTTCCGTGAGTTCTCCCTTCTTTCCTTCATGTTCTTGGAAGTTCATAGCTAGGGTCCTACTTCCCCTGCAGACTTCCATCATTGAGGCATTGAAATTGACCAAGCTAAAGTCAAAGTGATTGACGAAATCCCCAAGCCTAAGAATCTCAATGAGCTTTGTAGATTACAAGGATGCTTGGCCTACATTAGGAGGTTCTTATCAAACTTGGCTAGATGTTGTCACCTTTTCCAATGCCCCATGAAGAAATGGGCACCCTTTGAATGGATGAATCATGCAAAAATGCCTTTGAAAGCATCAAGAAATATTTGTTAAGTCTGCCAGTCCTGGAAGCTCTAATTCCTGGCAAGCCTTTAATACACAACATTGTCGCCCAAGAAAGATCATGGGGGCATTATACACTCAAGGAAACTAGGAAGGTAAGGAGAGAGCTCTTTAGTACTTGAGTCGATCCTTGGTTGGGGATGAACTAAATTACTCTCCACTTGAAAAGATGTGTTTAGCTCTCATGTTCAGTGTGCAAAAGTTAAGGCATTACATGAAAGCTCACAAAATGTGGGTTATCTCCAAGGTTAACCTGAGATATCTTCTCAAGGCCCGTTTTAAGCGGATGACTAGCAGAGGGGACTGTAATCTTAGAGCAATATGACCTCATCTACATGCTACAGAAAGCTATTAAAGGGGAAGCACTGGCAGACTTCTGAGCATACTATCTAATTCCTGATGATTGGGAGCTAAATGAGAATCTACAAAGTGATGACGTGTTTGTCATAAACATTCTTCCAGAATAGGAGACGTACTTTGATGGTGCAGTGCAACAAGATGGTGCTGGAGCGGGAGTAGTACTCGTCTCCCCTATGAAACACACTCTTCGTACTCATTCGTGTTGACTCAGTTGTGCTTTGACAATGTGGTTGAATACCAAGTACTTATCTTAGACCTCAAAATGAGCATAACAATGGGCATTAAAGACTTAGATGTGTACGGTGATTAATAATGGGTCATTAATCATCATCTCGAGGAGTATGAGGTCAAGAAAAAGGATTTGGTCCTATATCACAAGTAGGCCCTTCAAATCTTAGATAGGGTAAATACAATCAAGTTGCAACACATTTGTAGGAGTGCTAACAAGATGGCTAACGTGCTTGCAAATCTTACAACCACTTTGGCACTGGGGGCAGAAAAGGATGTAAATGTTCCAGTTTTTGGTAAATGGGTGGTCTCGCCATCGAAAGATGAATTTGTGTAGGAAATCAATGTAGTCTCTACTTACAAGTTTGAATAAGAAGATTGCTATTAGCTGTTGATTGATTATTTAAAGCACGGCGAGTTACCCGGTGAGGTGAGGGATAAGATAGAAATCCAAAGAAGAGCATCGCATTTTCTCTACTACAACAAGACTCTATATCAACCCTCCTTCCTTGGCCTCTAGTCTAGGTGCTTAAACAAAGAGCAAGTGCTACAAGTAACGAAGGAAGCTCACTTAGGTGTATGTGATGTGCATCAATTAGGGCCTAAGTTGTGTAACGGCGTCAAAAGAATAGACTATAATTGGCCAGCCATAGTGCATGACTGTATTGACTATGTGACAAGATGCGATGCATGTCAATTTCATTCCAAATTTACACACAAACCTTGGAGTCACGTTCTTCAACTGTAGCATCTTGGCTTTTTGAGACATAGGGGCTAGTTGCTATGGGGCCCCCTTACTCCTAAGTCTTTAGCTAGTCATTTGTACATACTTGCAGCCATGATAATTTCTCTAAGTGGTCGGAGGCAATCGCATTAAAAGAAGTCAAGAAGAAGAATGTTTTCGATTTTATTCGAACGCACATCATCTATCGATGTGGCGTGCCTTGATACATCATCACTGATAATAGCAAACCATTCTTCAACAGGCTCATGACTCTATGAGAAATTCTAGTTTGCTCAACATGAGTCCTCAATGTACCGTGCACCTACAAATGGCTTAACAGAAGCATTTAACAAAGCATTGTACAACTTATTGAAGAACATCATGGTGGAATCCAAACAGGACTAGCATGAAAGACTTAAAGAAGCACTTTGGGCTTATCGAACCACATATAAGATGCTAACACAGTTAACCACCTATGCTCTCATGCATCGTGCAGAAGCTGTCTTGTCTTTGGGAATTCAAATTCCATAACTGATAAGAGCTTAATGTATTAAGGTTATTTTGGGTCAATTTTTGGGGGAATTATGTGCTTAATGATATTATTTATACTCCTATTCTCAATTTATGCTTGGATATAGTTGTTTGATGTGTTTTGTAGGATTTTTAGCCTTTTTGCCCAGCATTTGACCGTAAATAGATGTATTTTGGCCTCGCCACCAACACCCATGAGTTACTAAGCCCGTGGAGCATGAATAGAGCAGAAAGTCGATTCCATCCCAGACCACCGTCGGACCGTGGTGAGCATGAAACTCCTACCTATTCGTCTTCCTTCGGCTGCGTGGTTGAGATCAATTGAGGCCCTCTATAAAAGGCCCCATTCTATAGCAAAGGAAGAACACACAAGCATAGAGTTAGCATAGATTAGAGAATTAGCAAAGTTTTCTTCTCAAAGTTTGTTGTTTCTTTTAGGATTTCTAGTTTAATTTTAGTTTTGGTGAGAAATCTTGAGTGTATATGTTTGGTTTTCGAGGCAGTTTGAATCCCTTGATTGAAGGTCATCTCAGTCAAACCTTTCTCTCCGATTTCACCAGATTGCTGGTTAGTTTGTTTAACGCTTAATCATGTGTGAATAGTTTAATTTTTGTTTAGGAATTTAGTGGTTTATGAAAGTGTAGTTGGACCATGTTTTGATTTATAGAATTGTGCTTATTTTCATGAATGGCTTGATTTCGTTTATCAAGTAATTGTATTGTTGTGAGTGGATTTTTGGCCAAAATTTGCTTACTTACGCAAAACAAACGAATGAAAAACTTAAAAGTGATATTTGGTTGCTGGACTGCTTGATTAAACCTAACGTGGAGTCGTCTCAAAAGAGAGATTTGCATCTTAGGAGGACTAGAGTGTATTCGAAGATATTTAACTTGAACTAAGGCAAATTAGTTTGAAAGAACGACTTTTGCTTAGCTTAGACAAATTTGATTGATTTCGAAAGAATAGATCAAATTTCTGGATAGATTGTAATTCCTTGAGATTAGCCTATTAGAGAAAAGCAAATGATTGTCATTTTGATCCAATACCCTTTCATAACTATGAGAATTCCTAGACATATTTTCTCTTTGATTGATTCAAAATAGTGAATTAGAAGTTGTTAAATTGAACCCTTTGAATTAGAATTTTACTTAGCACGTTATGACAGACAGGACTCGATAAGTTGTACTAGTCTCTGAGGAACGATATCTTTATCTATACTACGGCTACATGTGCGCTTACGGTAGTCTATCAAGTTTTTTGGCGTCTTTGCCAGGGACAAAACTGTTAACTATTGAGTTAGTCTTGCGAAAGTGACTTAGTATTTTATTATCTTTTATTGTTATTTTCTTTTCTTGTTTAATTGCGTTGGTAGTGTTGGTGATAACGCTTGCAGGAATTTTTCCTATTTATGCAAAGTCTGATCTTGTACAAACCCGATCCTGAGATTGAAAGGACTTTCCGCTTAAGGATAAAAAAGCAAAGGATTGAAGAATGGAGACATGAGGATAGAAGGAATCTAATAAGCATGGCGGGTGGAGAACGTGACCAAAGGAGAACGCTTCGAGATTTTGTCACTCCTGGAGTCCAAGGGATCACCTCCAGCATCGCTCACCCTACTATTGATGCCAACAATTTCAAGCTCAAACCGGCAGTCATTTCGATGGTGTAGCAATCCCAGTTTGGAGGAATGCCTTTGGAAGACCCGAATCTACTCCTCTTAGTCTTTTTAGAGGTGTGCGATACGTTATATCTTAATGGAGTCTCCACTGACGCGATTCACCTGCACCTATTTCCTTTATCCTTGAGGGATAAAGCAAGGGCTTAGTTACACTCCTTGCCATCTGGATGCATTACCACTTGGGATGAGTTGACAAAAGCCTTCCTCGCTAGGTTTTTCCCTCCGAGCAAAATAGCAAGCTTGAGAAATCAGATCACCAATTTCATGCAAAAAGATGAAGAGACGCTCTGCGAAGCCTGGGAGCAGTTTAAAGATTCGCTACGCTTATGCCCCCATTATGGTCTTCAACGTTTGATGATTATCCAAGCCTTTTATAACGGTGTGACTCAGTTTGTGATGTCCACTATTGATGCGGCGGTAGGAGGAACTTTGATGAGCAAAACAAAGGACAAAGCCTATAATCTGATTGAGAAAATTGCACTCAATAATTTTCAATGGTCCATCGAACGAAGCCAACCCAAATGGATTGGAAGTAAGCTTGAAGTTGATGCGCTTACTTTACTTTCTGCTAAAGTAGATGATGTGACTCAAAGATTGGACCGAATGAATGTTAATGCTTTGAATTCTAGTGCCCCTTCCCCTTGTGAAATTTGTGGTTCTGTTGAGCATGTAACTTTGAACTATCAAGTACGGAGTCCTTTTTCCTAAGACCCTAATGAAGTTTACTATGTTCAAAATTTCAACCTAAGACTGGCCAATGACCCTTACTCTAACACATACAATCCAAGTTGGAAGAATCATCTGAATTTCTCCTATAGGTCTTATCCAAACTCATCGAATATGCCCCCTATGAATGCTAGACCACCCTCTGCTTTTCAAAGAACCCCATTCCCTTCTCAAATGCCTCAAAAGTCCAATTTCGAAGCAATGATAGAAACTATGTTTATGGCTTAACAAAAACAGGATGGGTATATTAAACAATTAGCCTCAAAGGTTGATGTGCTTACAACTCATAATGGGATGTTAGAAGCCGAAATTGCCTAAAAAGCTACTTTCCCTCTACGCCCCCAAACAGACTTCATAGCAAGCCCGAACCTAACCCTCGTGAGCATTGCAACTGTGTCACTTTGAATGAAGAAATAAAGGACTTAACTGACCCTGAGGATGTACCAATGGAAGAGGGTAGGGAAATAATCATGGCTGCAAGTAAGGAACGGAGCAATGGTGGTTAGAGTGCAACATTCGAAGAGAATGACATTGTAGAGTTTCTTGCAATTTTTCCCCCTAAGCTCCCTGACCCAAGTAGTTCTTCAATCCCCTACATTGTGAGAAAAGTTGAGGTTGAGAGAGCTCTATGTGATCTAGGTGCAAGTGTTAGGATCATGCCACATTCTTTATTTCATAAGCTCCACCTAGGACCATTATTAGCCGCGCCCTTTTCACTACAATTAGCTGACGATTCTTAGACGTAACTCATAGGCAGATTGGACGATGTGCAAGTCAACACAGGAAACATTTGGGTATTAGAGGACTTTATTATAATAGATATGCCTGAGACGAATAATGCTCAAATTATCCTAGGTCGGCCCATTTTGGCTACATCTAGTTGCCATATTGATGTAAGAAAGGGACGAATGACATTTGAGGTAGAAGGGCGCCACGCTGTGTTTTGTCATACAAACGAAGACTTGGTTTCCCCTAGTTCTTCTTTATTAGTTGCATTACCCCTTTCCCTTGAGATTGATATGGAGGATGTCTTGAATTATGACGATCCTCCTGATTCTGACTGGATTTCATATGAGGACCCTGACCAACAGTATGTTAAGGTGGAATTTCCTGCTCCTATGCCACCTATCACGCCTGAGGTTAAGGCCCCTGTACCTAACGAGTCTTCCAAGAGCAACTACTGCAGGTTCGCATAAGCTGTTCTCTTTATGCCCCCTATGGAAGGATTTGATATAGATTTTGATTTAGGGGTTGAACAAGTTCATAGTGACCCTCCTGATAAGGCACGAGTGCGATTTGTTTTATACGCGAACAATGCACTTCAACACAGTGTCATGAAAACGAAGGACCTTCAACCCAAACTTTTGACTTGGTACCTTCGACTGAAGAAATTTAACTTTGTGGTCCGGGATAAAGTCACTGTCCATACACTATCTAATACGAATTAAGCATAAAAGAAGGGTCAAGCTCTTGACCTTAAGATAGCGCTTCTTGGGAGGCAACTCAAGTTATTTTTCCTTTTTCTTTTTCTTAGCTTTAATTTTTTTTGCCATCTTTGTAGCTTGCCAAATGAAAAACAAAAGAAGAAGAAAACAAAAACACAAAAAAAATATGAATAGAATGTTAACCACTACGACCAGATTGCCAAATCCATGGCCATGGGGTGCCGCCTAAAAAAATAGAAAAAAAATGGACCAGCAGATACCACAGTCAGACCGTGGTGAGTCCCACAATCCGTGGTGTACTGTTATGGCTCGCGATCTAGGTTTTTGACCGCAATGTCCACTCACCTCCCTCACACTTCATCTTCAACCTCTTGACACACTCTCTCTCTACCTCCATTTTCTCTCTGTAAACTCTCTATACCTCACACCTTCAATCTTCCTTCATTTCTTCACCATTTTCACTGAATTTCACCCAAAATCATCCCCTTTCACCCAATCTTTCATCTTTCTCCATAAATTCCATCTCTTTCTTCTTCTTTTTCTTCAAACTCATCTCATCCACTATACCTATCCTGTTCTTTCATCTTTTTCTTCTTCTGTTTGCTAAATTTCATCATTTTCTTCCTCAAATTTTCTTATTTAGGTTTTAGATTTGGTTTTTATTTGGTTTTTTCAACAATGGCACGAACTAAGAGACAAATGAGCACCGAGGAGGTTGAATCTTCAAGTCAAGCACCACCTCAACCTCAAAGGACATCCCGAACTACTCGTGCTAAAGGTAACATTCCTCACCCTCCTGTTTTGATACATCCAGATCATGTTGCCAGGTACAATTGTTTGAATAAACATATAGTTGTAGCAACTAGATATTATGATGAGGACTTATTAGCCCGGTTGGGAATGTTGGATGATATTAGATGGTTGTCTACAAGAGGTGGTATGGGACACTTTTTGGAAATCAAAGAGCATACATATCGGGACCTGACCCTAGAATTCTTAAGTACACTCCATGTCGAGATCACCGGAGGGCGTCAATGTCAAGTCCGATATATATTGTTTTATCTGCAAGGACAATTGTATGAACTGAACTTAGGTACCTTCAACAGTATTTTTGGTTTTCCAAGTAGCATGGATTTATCAAACTGCAAAGTCCCTCACGAATTCAACCCAAATGCATTTTGGAGTGAACTTTTGGGGAGCGTTAAGTACAGTCCTAGTTCGTTAAAATGCACACATATTAGAAACCCCTGCATTAGAGTAGCCTCGCGTATTTGCCATGTTACTTTTTTGCTCGGGACGACAGTCTGAAGGTCCTGAGACTATCTGAGTTGTACTTTTTGTCATGTATGCTTGAAGGAGTCCAGCTTGACCCAGGTTCCTTTTTAGCGAGGTAATTGCATAGTGTTGCTCTTAGCACTAAATGTAGGATAGTCATAGGTGGGATTGTGACCACTATTGCCAAATTTTGGGGAGTTGAACCCAACCCTAAGGATAGAGTTTCCGAGTCCGAGCAACTTGATCAAGCTACTTTTGAGATTATGAACTTTTGTAAAGTTGAGGTTGGGCGTTTATGCTGGATTTACCCCGAGGACCAGCTTTTGCCGCTTCCCAATGTTGATCGAACCACTCTACTTCACCGAGCTAACCTGTATTGGGTATCTGGTGATGCGGAGGTTGTTCAACCCATACCCCATCATCCAGCCCCTCATTCCAGTCAAGCTGGACCTAGTTCTTCTTCTCAATCACCCCCTCCTGACTATTCTGATCTCTAAGACACTCTTAGATCCATTCAAGAGGAGCAAGTTTCCCTCTGAGCATTTGTTGCTTCTCAAAACGCCGCTCTTCGGGACTTTGTCTAAGAGTGCCACGATGAGCTTCGTGGGTTGCTTGCTTCCCAGACACAATATTTTCAAGACTATAGGGCATGTCTATAAACCTGGCGGGATTGACATATCTCTTATGGCCAACCACCCCATCCTCCACTACCACCCCCTTTTTGAATGCTTTGTCCTACTCCCCCTCCCTTTTTCTATTCTGTACCGACATTAAGGGCAATATCTAGTTTAAACATTGGGGGGTTATTTGTTATATTTGGCATTTGATGCTTGTTTTTTGTTTGGTGTGTTTGTGCTTTGCATATGTAGTTAGTGGTAGTTTTTGTAGTTTTTGATTTTGGCTTTAGTTTTATTCAGTAGTGCATTTAGTTTTCTTTTTATTCTAGGTTGCATTTTAGTTTTTGTCTATTTTTCTTTGTTTTTTCTTTTTTAGTCTCTTTGCATTTTTAGTTTGAATTGTTATTAGTAGCATGCATAAAAACAATAAAAAAACACAAATCAAAAATTAAAAGAGAAAAAAATGCTCTAGTGATGATCTTTCTAGATTTGGTTGACTTCTAAGGCTTAGTTTGATCCTTTGATTCAGTCGAACTGTGCACAAAATGTTTACGAATGAGTTTTTGAAATGATCTCCATGTTTTGATCACATGTTGGATGCGAGTTGATTTACCCCATGAGTCATTACATGATTTTTGGCATATGCTCACCGGTGAGCTAGTTTTGACCTTGACAGATGTCCCGTGAGATTTTGAGCCTTTAGAGGCTATTCATCATTTTAGCCTCATGTTTCTTTCATGTGTGACTCTTCGTTGAGATCATTTCTCTGGAACTTGCTTTGATTCTCATTCAAGATCACGTTTGACATATGCATTTGGACAATATGATTAAGGCATTCTTTTTCTTTGATTTGTTTAGACCCCACGGCCAAATAGCCACCTTTGTTGTGTATTGCATCCCTTGCTTGCCCCTTTGATCCTATATCCGTTTTTCTTGATTTAAACCTCCTATTATAGCCTATGCCCAAATATTTGTCTTACCTTTAAGCCAAGACCAAAGGAGTGTTTCATTCTTGTGCATCATAGGGCACCAGTAAGGTGGATTGTTATCTTTTAGTGAATTTTGGCTATTTGGTGAAGAGATGTAAGATTTTGATAAATTCCTTGTTTCATTGTACAAAGTTTAGAGACAGGTTGAAATTTAAAGTTTGCTATGGATTTCCTCTTGGCTATTCCTTTCTTTTTTCGTTGGAACAAAAGAAAGAAAGGATCATGAAAAAAAAAGAAACAAAAGAAAAGAGAAAAAAAAACAAAACAAAGTGTTAGCCTTGTTGGGATTATAAGATATTTATCACTTTCGACTCTTTCTCTTTTCAATTGGAGATTTATTTTGTTCATAAATTTCAATGGTTCAAGAAGGATGTAGTATGATGCATTGGAATTGCTTAGCTCTTAATCTTTGGCTTCTAGCTCCTCATTTCCAAAATATTTGTTCCCCTCTTACCTTTACTCATGGCCCCGCTACAACCCTATGAAAGTCCTCATGATTATCTAGTGTGTTTGAATTTTAGTGATGGCGAATTTGAGAGTCTTAGCTTGTCAAGCTTATGGCAGATTTGAGTCTAAGGAATGAAAACTGAGAGAACCTTCATTATTATTAAACACATGAGTGATGAAAGCCACATAACTATAGTGAGGTTCTACCGACCTTGCTAGTCTTACTTGTTTCATATTCTGAAATGACTGTATTTGATGATTTGGGAAGATTGGTTCAAGTTTGACATTGTCGTCTATCAAAAAGGATTTCGCAAATTTCGTTCCCTAATCTATTTATTAATAATTTTTGCATATTTTTAGGTTACCTTTGGATCAGCTTTGAGATTTGAATGTTGCCTATGTCTATCTTGACAAGGTTGTGTATAGTTTTATTTTTTAGCATTGCTTGAGGATAACCAACAGTTTAAGCATGGGGGAGTTTGATAAGTGCTTAATGTATACATCGTTTTAAGGTTATTTTGTGTCAATCTTTGGGAGAATTATGTGCTTAATGATATTATTTATACTCCTATTATCGATTTATGCATGGGTACAGTTATTTGATGTGTTTTGTAGGATTTTTAGCCTTTTTGCCCAGCATTTGACCATAAATAGATGTATTTTGACCTCCCGCACAGACACCTATGAGTTGCTACGCTAGTGGAGCAAGAATAGAGCAAAAAGCCAGTTCTAGCCCAGACCACGGTCGGACCGTGGTATCTGTCACGGACCGTGGTGAGCATGACACTACTGCCTCTTCGTCTTCCTTCGGCGGTGTGGCTAAGATCAATTGAGTCCCTCTATAAAAGGCCCCATTTTGCAGTAGAAGAAGAACACACAAGCATAGAGTCAGCATAGATTATAGCTTTTGCATAGTTTTCTTCCCAAATTTTGTTGTTTCATTTAAAATTTCTAGTTTGATTTTAGTTTTGGTGAGAAATCTTGAGTGTATATGTTTGGTTTTCGAGGCGGTTCGAAGTCCTTGGTTGAAGGCCATCTTAGTCAAACCTTTGCCTCAGATTTTGCCTGATTGTTGATTAGTTTATTTAACTCTTAATCATGTGTGAGTAGTTTAATTTTTGTCTAGGGATTTAGTAGTTTATGAAAGTGTACTTGGATCTTGTTTTAATTTATAAAATTGTGCTTATTTTCATGATTCATTTGATTTTGTTTATCAAGTCATTATATTGTTGTAAGTAGATTTTTGGCCAAAATTTGCTTGCTTACTTGAAACAAACGAATGAAAAATTGAAAGGTGACATTTGGTTGTTGGACTGCCGTTGAACCTAACTTGGAGTTGTCTCGAAAGAGAGATTTGTATGTTAGGAGGACTAGAGTGTAATCAAAGATATTTAACTTGAATTAAGGCAAATTATTTTGAAAGAATGACTTTTTCTTAGTATAGGCAAATTTGATTGATTTCGAAAGAATATATCAAATTTCAAGATAGATTGCAATTCCTCAAGATTAACCGATTAGAGAAAAGCACATTATTGTCATTTTGATCCAATCCCCTTTCATAACTATGAGAATTCCTGTACATATTTTCTCTTTAATTGATTCAGAATAGTGGATTGGAAGTTGTTAAATCAAACCCTTTGAATTAGAATTTTACTTAGCACATTCTGACAGACAAGACTTGGTAAGTTACATTAGTCCCTAAGGAACGATATCTTTATCTATACTACGACTACTCGTGCGATTGCGGTAGTCCATCAATCACTCCAGATCGACATACAAGAAGGCTTAAGTGAAGATGAAGACCACAAGCTTCGCATAGCTGAATTAAGGTCGGCAGATGAGAAAAGACTTCAGATATAACAGTAGGTGGAGTGTTATCAAGCACGCTTGTCACAAGCATTCAACAAAAACATTCTACCATGCTCATTTCAGGTTGGCGATCAAGTGCTTATCACGAGAAGGCTAAGCATCATTATGCATCGCATAGGGAGTAAGTTCACCCCTGAATGGGGAGGCCCTTACATTTGTGAAGTCTACTCAAATGGTGCCCATAAGATAGTTGATACAGAAGGAGTTCGAGTAGGACCAATAAACGGTAAATTCCTAAAGCATTACTACCCTTGAAAAAGCACTTGTAAGCTCCTAAGCATGAACTTAAACTGCTCATTAAAGGGAAAGAAAAAAATAAACTCTTTGTTCTACTCATAGACCACACGAGTATAAACTGTGAATAGGTAAATAAATAAATAAAATTCTTGTTGTACTCGTGGCCTGCAAGTTTATAAACTGTGAACGACAAAACAAACAACTGAAGTATCATTTTTGAACTACGTTATGATTTGATCTTATGGAGAAATTGCAGTTTCCTATGAGTATTTAGGTAGCTTAGTAAATAGAATTATTGATGCAGTTAAATTATACACAATAAGAGATGATGAAGTGACAAATGTTGTTCTTGTATAAAAAAATATCTAAAATCCACTAACATGAATAGTTGAAGTGCAACTACAATAGACTAAGTAAATTAATCAAACAGTGCTCATCCAAGTATCAGGCTTGAGTGAGAGTTTCAATTCTTAGACATCCTACTCATGTTCCTTCAACTTCTCAACGTCTTCTAGTGATAAAGTGGCTACGACTTTAAGATCAGTAAGAAATTATTTCTTCTCAATAAGTTCTTACTTAATGGTGATCAATAATATCGATTTGGTTTTGGTGTCACTTCAAAGTTCTTATTCCTCCTCACAAGCAATATGAAGCACCTTTTCTAGTGCAGCTACCTTTTGAGTTGCATCTTTATGCTTCTCCTTGATGGCACCTAGTTCTCTTTGCGTCGTAATAAGATGAGATTGCGCTTGGTCGACTCGTTTAGTGCAATCGGACTTCTCTTTGCCAACTTCATCAATATGGCAAAGTGTCGAAGCTGCTTGTCTCAATGCAGAGTATGTAGATACACTACTCACACAAACATCTACCAGCCTCTTCAAAGAATTTGGATCTCCATTGAGTCGCTCGATGCTTTTGTTCATCACGGGAGCACCTTTATGCACTCTTAATATCTCTTAAAATGAAGCATTCTTCAAGGAGATTCGGTAGGCATACCCTATACCTCGTATGCAACAAGTAATGATGCTTTGAGAGGCAGGCCCTGGTCAAAAGGAAGTTGCAGAAACAACTGTGGCCATAGATTTTGCTTTCACAGCCTCATGGCCAGTAGTTTTCTCAACAACAGTGGGTGTTCTTTTCGCTGCCAGTTGAAGAGAGGTTGGTTCCTCGATTGAGTGCTCATAGTGGGTTTATGATGTCAGAAGGATTTGAGACCCTCTCAAGACCGATCCTCTAGCTCTTTCTAGAGCTGCCAGCTTCTTTACAACTTTTATGTCCTTCTTGGCATGAAGATCGACCTTAGAGTTGATAACTTGGCTGCCAGATTGGACTTCAGGAGTAACTATTCATCTACAATAGTGGTAGGCTCCTGTACTTGGTGAAACTCGCCAATATTGAACTTCATTAGGTGGTAAAACTTTGTATGATGAATTGTATCATTAAGATTCTGTATAGAAAAGAAAATAAGGTACATCATCAAGGTTAGTTGGCAAGTTTGAACAACTTTGGATGTTATTGAAAAAGTTGTGTCCAAGAAGCAGTCTGGAAGTATTTGCAATAATAGTCTTACACTTTTTGCACCCACGATGTTTAAAATTAGATTATGAATCCTAGTTATTATTATCATTTTTTACGGTTTCCTCTCCTTTATGGGCAATATGAACATTAGTAGACTTACTAGTCCATTCAGCATCAGAACCTTGGTTCTCAAAATTGGATCAATCCTTTGAAATTGTGACCCCTTGTGTTTTTAGACTTGGATGGGTCATATCCTGCACTCTTCTGAAGGAAACCAACGTTGGCTATAAGATCACTTATTGGCACCTTAGACCACCACTCCTGGTTTTTCCTAGTCATAAATTTGTTAAGATGTAGCAAACAACTTGGACGCATTACCATGGACTTGGTGTTGTTAGATACAAGGGAAGTGCAGAAGTATAAGGCATCACTTTAGGATGTTGTCCAAGTACAAGGGTCGAGTTTAAGTACATTAGTTATATCCTGCTAAAACCCAAATTGTCTGTTGAATCGATGCGGGCTGTAGGGCACAACATGAAAAGTCATTGCACGACAAAATGGTAGAAACTAGAATGGATAGCTATTAGGTAGTTGAGCTGCTCATAGCCGAGAATGCCATCATCATTTAAATTTCATATTTGTTTTTACTAGGCATAGAGCAACCCAAAATTAGCAATTGCCCCTTTATGAATATGTCTTCGAGTGTCATCAAAACTTTTTGCCAATCAACAGCCAGAATAATGTACCATTAAAGGCCCACCAGAAGGGGGTCCAGTTCATGATGTGTGTTAAGGTAGCATGTGAGCCAACCAAAGACATAATGAGCAAGGAAGAATGACATGGAATTTGAAGGTTTCGATGTACTAGAAATGTCGTTCAAACCACGATAAATGCTAGCCAACACTGGTACTACAAGGCTAAATGTGCATATGGCTGCCATATTGCTAGCCACATCGAAGGTGCTAGGGTGAATGAATCCTTTCTCATCTTCAGGAAGAGCAAATGTGCATAGCCAACATGAAAGAAATGTAGCCAGATTAGTACTTTCTCTTCTATCATTAGGGACTTGAAGTGCATAAAAGACAATTAGTTCTTCTCGAGTCCACTGTAGGGTCATACACTAAATTTCACCCAAAGGATTATGGGTTGACTTCAAGCGTGGCTTGGTAGGGCATGATTTGGAAGAGCTTCGCCATCTTGGGAAAGAGTCTCGTGTAACTTTTCTTTTAAACTAAAAATCTATCCAGCATTCGATGCTAACCACTTGGTCATTTGCAATTTTATGTTAGCTGAAAGTAGCAAACAAGTATCTACAAGTAGGTTGGATCAATCTTTGATTATTTTGACGCCGTTCATGTAGTGCATCGGGCTAGGCACTACTTCATCATAAGTTCTCCTATATATAGAGAGCCCACCAAGTTTGTACAAGCCCCATAGAGCTATTGACATTTCCCCTGATATAGTGTGTAGAGTATTGGTATTGGACTCTCAGGCACCAAGCCTCATAAAAGGCACAAATAATCTGGTGTCATAGTCATAAGTGTATAATGAAGCATACATTGCATCAAAGAGGCAACAAGCCCTCAACTAAGATTGAAAGCATGAGATGACGTGTTTTAGTTACTCCTAATATTTCAGAATGAAAGCAAGAATTCCCCAAATATGTGGCTCCTAATGAACTTCACCAGAGATTATTTTTTGCCCAAGTAATGGGAAACTAGTGATGGTACTACTATTGTTATGACTACCATCATGAAGAAAATAGACGTCCTCATGTACTCTATCTGCAACCTTAGTAGTCAGGGGTGATACAAAGTTAGTCCGAGAGATGGTTGGTATTTTGTTAACCTCACGACGAAGCAAGACGGATAGACAACAAATGTAGTGCCAAGCTCTGCATAGGTGTCCTTATTTTCTACAACATAAAGATAAACTCTGTCCCATTGCTTGTATTCCTTAAAGCGTGCCAAGATGGAGCACCTATAGTAAAAACAAACGACTTTGTTTTAAAAGAAAGGAGATAAAAAAAATAATAAGTCTTTCTTCTTAATAGAAGGGGAAAGCTTGTCAGTTAATGTGCAAGAATAGATTTCCAAAGACATGGAATCTTGAGCATGCTCATTCGTCGGCAACGAGTCTTTAGGTGCTACATTCCGCTGGCATATGCGAGGGCTCTCTCTTTAAAGTCTAAGGACTGAGTTTGATCGCCATATGCACAACAAGTCTTCAAGTTTGCATCCCGCCATCATATGTGAGTACTCTCTCCTCAAAGTCGATGGACCGAGTCTGATCAACCTCACACACAGCAAGCCTTAAAGTGTTGCATCCTGTTGGCATATACGAGGAATCTCTCCTCAATGTCTAGAGAACGAGTCTTATCACCCTCACACACAACAAGTCTTCAACTATTGCATTCTGCTGCATATGCGAGGGCTCTCTCCTAAAAGTTTAGGGGACTGAGTTCGATCACCCTGCATAAAGCGAGTCTTCAAGTGTTACGTCCTACTGGCATATGCAAGGATTTTCTTTTCAAGGTCTAGGGACCGAGTCCAATCCGCCTTGTGTATAGTAGGTCTTCATTGTTGCTTCCAATTGTCATGTGTGGTGATTTTTTCCTCAAAGTCTAAAGACTGAGTCATTCTCACATGTGGTGGGTCCTGAGAAGGATCAATTTGCAGCCAGACAACCATATATAAAAAAAAGGGTGGGTCTTGCATTGCAATGCAGACAATTCAAGACAATTCCAATGAAAATATTTTGTTTTTAAAAGGGGGAAACAAAATTACGAAATCCAAGGGGTAAGCAAACTAACACACAAGTATGTATAGTAAGAGAGAACCACCTTTGGGTATTTCTTGCTCAAACTATTTGCTATGAGGGGACTCTAGAAAAACTATGACTTCTTCCTATCCAAAAAACAAAAAAAAAAAATTGTTTTTGTGAGGTGGTCAAGCATTGTTAACAAAAAAAGGGCATTGCCAAGCAAAAGACGATGACGGAATCATGAACAAAGGCAAGGAAGCGGCAGCACATGGTGAATTAGTTCGAGATGGCAAAATTCCTTCAAGGTGTTGCCTGAACGTGTTTTTTTTACAAATAGCGGTCCTGCTGCAATGAGGTCTTCCAATAACTTCTCCTGCTATGCATTGTAATTCAAATCAAGAGGGATCATTACTCTCCCAGCAGTTTAGTCACTTTAGTGTCCAGGTCCAAAGTCAACTCATCCCACCTGAAGATGTCCACCTTAAATCAACTTCTTTTTAAAAAAAAAAAAAAAGGAGGTATGGGAGCAAGAGACTAATAAGTACGAAGATGTTAGGTGCAAGATATAGGGGAAGATTAAAAAAATGCATGTGCTTTTCCAAATCAATAAATTAAAGGAATTCATGCTGATATTAATTTGTACAAATGTTTAGGGCTTGTGTCAAAAAAAAAGAGACAAAAAAGAACATCACATTAAGATTACAGTGAAGGTAGGCTATTATATAAAAAGAATATGGTTTAAAAGCAAAGAGCCATCCATACTCAAATATGAATTGCAGACAAAAGATAAGACAAATGTCCAGATGTTAACGAGTATAAAAATGTGATAGGGAACTGCCTCTAGGAATTGTCTTAACGTTTTAGGGTGCAATGGGATTAGAAGAATAAAGGAAAGAGTTACTGCCTCAGTTAACAAGTGTTTAAATTTTAGGGAAGAGACATTTATATGTTGAAGATGCTATCTAATAAATTTGTAAGTATGTTTAATTGCACCAGATTTGATGCAACTCTTATGTTTAAAAAAAAAATCCTCTTCACATTAGCAGTTAATTAGAGGTAAAAAATGAATGTGCAATGTAAAAGTGGCGATGGCTAAGTCCTGAATTTGTTAGATCAATGACAAAAAAAAATTGCATTTGTCAAGTCGACAATGAGACAAATTGAGTTGACGACTAGCTTGGACAACGAACTAAAAAATGTATGTCAAGACAGGGGTCGCACTTAAATACTCGAGGACGTGCACGTAACCTAGTATGAGGGTCAATTTGTAGACGCTAAAAAAAATTTACGCCATATTACAAAATGGTTTTAGTTAATTAATTTGGGTCAATGCAAATTAATTGATTTAATTATTTCGCCCAAAAGACTACCAAGTCAACGCCCCAAAAAAGTCTCAAGTCAACGACCCAATAAGATTATCAAGTCACCGACCCAGTGCACTACCAAGTGATCAATTTAAGGAGACTCCTAAGTCATCAACCCAACTTCAAGGCCCATTCATTGATGCAAGAAGATTATTAATCTGCAAACCCTAGAGGAGAGGGGGTCTTCCCTATAAATATAGCTCTACCCCCTCATTTAACAAAAAGAAAAATTCTCGTGAAGAAGACTCTCTAGAGGTAGATAATAAGCACATCAAAACGTGGCATGGCATTTACTTTAGAGACTGAATCATACACTTAATCGAGATTCAAGCTATTCTAGCCCTCCGTGAAGTTATGAAAAAAAAGAGATTGAATAAAAGGAATTACATTTGTTCTTTTGTAACAAATATACAAAGATCATATGCATTCTTTGATTATAAATAGAAAAATTAAATTTTTTTCATATTTCTTATCTTAATTCGATTTAGAGTAGAAATTTGAGGTTACACTACTTTTTATTTGATTTTGTTAAATTTCTAATTGGATTTTTCAATAATAAATTTGAGATCTACAGTGATAATACTAGATGACAATCGATCCCATGATTGAAAAAAATTGTCAAATGATTTCAAATCCCTACCCCAAAAAACCCCAATTGACTATACCTAATTGTTAGTTTAACTGGTATTTATAAGGAGCTGATACCAGAGAAATTAGGCTTGGGAAAATTCAAGTGTTACCACTTAGTCACTTTTGTTACACCAAGATTAGAGACAATTGAAAGAGATGAATGTTCAGGTTATAAGCTCAGTACAATGTGCACGTTTTACATTCAAGTGTTGTAACCTTTTGTCTTCAAATGAATCTTCTGTTTATGGATCTCCTTGATTGTGCGTGAACCATTGGATGTAGATGATATGGCCACTGTAGTAGCTTGCAATCTCATCCCTTCATTTGAGGTGTGCAAAGATGATTCTGATACATATCTTAGGCAGTCTGAACCCACCCTTTTTGAGCATTCTTTCCAGCTAATGCTTCATCAATCTTTTATATGAAGGAGAGTGGTTTTCCATCCAACCTCTAATAAAATAGCTATTGATGTAGCCATTATGTCTCAATTTCTTGGCTAATTTGGTGTGCTTAGGTTAATTAGGGAGCCTGACAAAAAATTGTCCTAGTAGCATTAAATGGTTTATATTGACAGTTACCTGTTTCTCTGGTAATTTTGAAAATTAACTTCCTTACATGCTAGTGATTGCTTTTCTTCATTGTCTTAATGTAAAACACTGCTTACAATGATCAAAAGATGTTATATAATAACAACAACAATAATTATGTTAAGAAAAGATTAAAAAATTAATATTGCCTATGAAATATTAAAGTGCTTCTTTCATCATAGAAATATTTTAATGGTCACTATTCATAAAGACTTTTAAGCAACATGTCCTCAGTGATAAAGCACATATTGTTAGAAATGAAAAAAAATATGCTCATCAGTTTGTGAACATTTTGTTTTTGTGTAATTGCTTAAAATTTTCTATTCTAAGTGAATGACTATAATGGCCTCTGTTAGATGTGCTACTCTAACTATATTTTCATTAAGTCTAATAATCTAATGTGGCCACTCTGATTGGACTCTAACAGATCCTTTTGCCTTTTATGCCTTTTATAGAAACTAAGCTCTAACTCATGTGTACTAACAATCTCCCTTTTTTTATGAAAGAAAACTAAACTCGTCAAAACTCAGAGGAACATGACACTATTATTAAGTGGACTAAAATAAAAAAAGATGATGCAAACTCTTAGTGTCCTTGATGCTCCTCCCGAATTGGCAATTAATTTCTAATGTTTCCCTAAATTAATCATTCATGGATACCTAAAAAATAATCACAAAGGCAACAATACAATAGCATCAAGCAACAATACAGAGTATAGCGCTTTTTCCCATATGACTTTCATGATAAGGAAGGCAGGTAAGAAGATTGGGCATTAAAGTTGGAAAGGTTTTTAACACACACAAAAAATAATAATTCGCGTTGAAGAGAGGGAATGCTATTGCATGTTGTAATGGCGTCAACTCATCACAAAAATATGGGTAAATAAGTGACATGGAAGCAAACTATAGAGAGACATTAAAACAGACATTAGAGGCCACAAAGGCCCATCTTAATACCACAACAATCAAAAGAAAAAGTAGCTATAGCTAAGGGAAGTCACTGAATGCTTGAGATAGAGGTTTAAACGCAGTGAATTAATGAGATGGATGGGGGGGAGAGAGAGATCACTTCCCGGAGTTTGAAGGCTAAGAGTAGAGGTTGACTTGATAGGGCTTAGAGTACACTAGTAGAAGTAATAGTAGTACTGGGAAGTAGACCTGATGATGCGAAGCAAACCTCAATGATTGATCTACTCCTCCAAGCAAGGGCTATGAATAAAGTGGGAACAATGTTGACTTTGGAAATGGGGGTCAAGGACTTAGTTCTCCAAGGTCAATATTGACTTAGGACCCTTAATGGAGCCCAAATAAGCTTGGGAAAGGTGTTTGGACAATTAGTAACCTTAAAGAAGGAGTTTAGCTGCTTTATTCTCCAAAACTACTTTATTTGTTGATTTTCATTGTCTCCACAGAACATCTTACTTGACTTCTAGCTCAGTTTAGGAAGGACAAATGGGCTCAAATTTGGCCCAATTACATATGTATGGATAGCTCCAGATGTCTAGTTTGCATAAGGCTATAAGAACATCTTCAGATTCCAGGTATCATCAAAGAAACGGGGAGTAAACCGAAGGACTCTAGAAAATAGATGAATTAGGGGCTACTATTTCATGGATAGCTAAAGGACTCTTCTAGAAGCCACCCACAGAAAACTCTCCCTATGACTCATCTATTTGAGGTAGTGGATGACTCATCGAATCTAGCATTAGTGCAGCTAATTCTAGCATAGCTTACGTTCTTATGGTCTCCTTCACAATTGTACCACTAGTTAGGATTTTATTGGTTAATTTTCTTGTAATCATATTGGTTAGTACATGACTTGGGAAGGGGTGCTCTCCTATTTATTTGCTTAATCATTGTAATATTTTTTATACTTGGATTAATGAAATGAAAGCTTTAAATTTATGCTTAGTCTTTTCACAAAAATCTCAAATTTCTTCATCTCTTTAGGGAAGGTGGTAAGTTGAGTTCATGCCTTTAATTCAATCCATGTTACCTTGGCTTTAGAGGTTTAAAAGTTGGATGATTTATCAACTTGGTTTATTGTTCTCTAGTTTGATTCAAACAATTGGAATATTTGGGGTTTTCTTTCTCTTGGGTTATCTTTTTCTTGAAAGATTGAACTTCTTCAATTATTTGGGGACTCATCAACAAGTATTTATTGCCTTTATGTGACTACGCCCCGCCTGACCCGCCCCAAACTGATCCTAAAAAGTGAGGGTTAGTGTTTGCTTTCTTTTTCTCTATCCTGCCCCAACCCTTAAATTAAGGGTACTTGACTTTGATAAGGATCGGACTTGGGTATATGTTTTGACCATCTGTCCCAACCTGTTGACCCACATTTTTTAAAAAAATAAAATTTAAAATCAAAATAAAATACTTTGGATTTTATTTTTTCAAAGCCTTTTTGGTTTCTATTTTTCCTGCCTCCACTTTCGCTCCCCTCTCGCATTCACTTTGCCAAATCTCATTGGCTTTTAACCCTCTAATGCTCCCTCCTTGATGTTTGGAGTAGTCACTTTAGTAAACTAATCATTTTGATCACTAAATTACATATTAGAATTTTTTTAGTTATAATATATTTCATCGGAACATTACATTAGCGCATGACCTATTGTCTAGTAGGACGTTTATTGTTAAATTTTATAATGAAAATGAAACAAAGTGAAAAAAGCCATTTTCTATATAAAGAAAACTTAAGGGTTAGGTCTAATCCGATGACTCGGGGTACTCGCAGGATTAGGGTGTATGAGAGTCGGGTACGGTTAGGTTGAGAAAACCCTACCTGCTGACCCTTATGATTGGCCCCTCAACTCATCTTGGTCTTTAATTTGATCAGGTCTACCAGGAAGTTCTGAATGCTTCTTAGGTGGCTTGTTGGCTGGGTCCTTGATAGAGCCCGTTAGAGGCTTTGGTTTCTGATTCTTAGTTTCTTTGGTTTACTCTCACGTAGTGTTTGGTTGAAAGTAATACAATCACTACGTAATGGAATCCACTATATAATGCAATTGTCAATGTAATGGAATGGGATAATACTTAGATTACAATATTTGGTTACAAAGTTTTTACAATTGTAATAGGGTGAGCTCATTTATAAATAATACTTAATTTTAGACATGGCGTTAAGTACTTGCAATTCAATTCGTATTTTATTTTGTTTACTTTAATTATTTGTAGCTTTGTTGATAATTATCATCCAATATCTTATCATTATGATTATGATGCTTCACATGAGACTTACTTCACTCTATTTCTTTTAAATTACAAATTTACAATAATGTAATATTGTTCAAGTTAGCAAATAGGTGGAGACGATGATGATGATGATGATGATGATGATGATGTGAGAGAGGGGAGAGAGAGAGATGCAATGCCTAGAACATACAAAAAATTTAGTTACATCAATATGATCATGGTTTGAGTTGAACTTTATCTAATATGCAGAGGAGAGAGAAGGGGAGGTAAAGGAGGCTTCAAACCTTTAAAAACATGGTAGTATAGTCCTAAGATATGGGAAGTAAAGGAGAGATACTGGAGAGAAGAGAATGAAAGTCCCCAAATATAATAGCATTTGGTTGGGTAAACTTTGATTCGAAGGTATGCAATCACAATAGTTTAGGAAAAGCCAAGTAATTGTATTTGCATAGATTAAGGTAAAAGTGATTACAATGCAATTTTGATTACATCTCCTTAATGGCAACCAAACATGGTAGTGGAATCATCATTATCGTTTTGATTGCATTACCACTTTGATTACGCAGAACCAAACGAGCGATCAGAGTTAATTGTATTATCATCCAACCCTCTAAGATTCTTCGTCATTCACAATAGTGAGCGCTTTCACCTTTTCTTTTGGGTCATCCACTTGGACTTGAAATTTTACACTGACATCACTAAGCCTTAACACCTATAATTCCATTCTATTTACGACTGCAGTGAGTCCTGGGATTTATGGAGTAGAGCAATCAGATTATCTGGCATCTCACTGCCAGTGTGATGTCCTCACTCTGAGTTCTTATTCATTTAGCCTACGGCTTCCCCCATGTCACCCAGATCATCAAGATCGATCCACTCATTCCCATTTGTTCAACATTGAATTATTACATTTATTATCCCTAAATACTATGACTTGAAATAAATTTAATTTTGGATAATTTATTTGAGTTTTATTTATTTTGTAGTTTTTGTCAAAAATCAAGAAATTGAAGAAAGGAAAGTCTAAAATAGGAGATTGGATTTAGTGACACAAGGCCAACTTTGAACTTGATCTTTTAGCCCATCTCACGTGGCCCATGTTTATTTTTCGCCGCAATGATAATAACAGGAAAAAAAAAGAATAAATAAACACAAAAAATTCCCGCCATTCTCATGTGCCATAAGCCACTCATCTCCCCCTTGTATTTTCTCTCTGCTCTAACTTGTTGGTCCTTCAACTTCACTTCCATCTTCATCACTGCCTCCACCATCATCAGCATCTCGCAGCACCATCACGTTATCAACAACATCATCACCACCCACATGCACAAACTTCTCACACCACCATCATTAGAGTGCAACTTCATCACCCTAGTTCACTACACCTTTCTATCTATATCCACATTCATTTTTAGCGAAATCAAGGATCAAAGAAGCGAATGAACCAATTTTCAAAGCTATAAAACGGAGCAAAAGTAGTGATATTTAGGAAGTTAGGTTTTTAGGTACATTTAACTTTAGTTTTTAGATAGATTTTAGGGTTTTAGGTTACGGTTTCAATTTCGAGTTTTATTCCTTCCCCGTTTTTAGTTCTTAGATATGAAAGTGTAGCCTTTGAATTTCATGTTCTAGATTTCAATTTTGCTCATATTGAGTCTAATGTTGCGTTTTATGATTTTAAATCTCTTAGATTTGGCTCCAATTCAAATTTCCTTCGTCCTTGCTATGATGATTGTTGGTCCATTTTGCCTTATTTTGAGCTCCTTGTTTTTTTCCATTAATGGCATCAGAAAGAGCTGGGGGCTAGCTTTTATTTCCTTCATCAATTGTTGTTGAGTATGGTTGTTCTACACTTGATTTTCTGCTATGTTTTTAGGTTTTTGAATATGGGTTTTAGCAACTGTTTTTCTTCATAGCTGTGTTCTATTGAAGATACGATTACCTTCAATTAATGGAGGTGTGAACCATCAGGACGGGGCTACGCTTGGTGTTGGCTAGCACGCCGCTGTCCATTCCATCTTCCTCTTCATCCTTCTCTTTATCTATTCTAGTTTACTCCCTCTGCTTGTGATGCATCTGCTTTGTTTTCTTTCCCGTGTGATTATAGTTTTGAATTTCTAATCTGGACACTATTGCTCGATCTAGTACGATTAATGTGCATTTTCAAAGAATGACAAAGTCAGTTGAGTGGGGTCCAAAATGTTAATTAGCCTCTTTCTTCCTAAAGAGTAAAGAGTATTTTAGGTTGCCATTTATTATAATTTGTTACTCAAAAATTTGCATGTTGATTGAAAAGATGGTTACTAGTCATAATAGTTTATTTATATTTATAATGGTACATCATTTGGTTAATTTGAGTCATTTTATTAGATAATTAATATGTCAATTAATTTAGTACCCCTTATAAGTTTAGGCTAATAGTGGCCTAATTTCATCCCTGTCCTTAAGAAAATGACCCTCAAGTACCATAGTGATTAAACTACATACTTGCTGGTGTATTTTTAAATTAAAAAGATATGAACATCGATCTTTTCATATTTCAGGTTAATTAGAGTGGTTTCATTAATGATGTTGGAGGGTTCATTAATTGAACCTTTTAAAGGTGATAGTGTGGGGGTTGGCCTAAGGCAGAGGAGATTTCCTTTTGAATTGGTTAGTGGCTATACGTTCTGTTCATGACAAAATCATACTGGGAATGTTGACTTCGTAAGGCTCGAGGATTTGGCACAGATGTGTAAGGACCTAATCACTGGGGTTTTCCTTAGAGATCTTATAGGAAGCACATTATAAATAATGATGTCCTTAAGGATCCTAACCTCATAATGGAAGGCGGTGTAGAACCAACCTGTTTCCTTCTTTTTTGATTCTGTTATACTTTCCTAGAAATTTTGTAGAGGCTTCTAGCTCAGAGAGCATGCAAAGGTTAAATCTCTTATGGTGGTTGATTCCTAACCATTCCATTTTCGAAATTTGTCTATAGTAAACTTAATTTTGGATGAACATTAGGCATCCTCTATATAGAACTCATCTGAAGATTGACTAAGAATAACATCGCACACTCAAGGTACCCTTCCTCTCCAAATGAAAGATTTTCTCAGAGCTTATAGACTCGATTGGACCAAAACCTGAATCCATTATTTTGGAAGAACCTTAAGTTAAGGTTCTCACATACTACAAATGTACGATTATCAAAAGAAGGGGTATCTAACTACCCAATACTTTGTGAATCAGGAGGGTGGATAATTGGCAGGGATGCATGTAAAGTTTTCCACTCCTTCCCCCTCATATCTAGTATAAGATCTAGACAGAGATGGATATATATGGTCTGTCAAATCAATATTTCTAGGGCAAAGACTCTTGATGAGCTCTAGCTCTCCTTGTTCTTTTTGAGAATGAATTAGAGTCTTTTCCTGCATCTAGTTGCTTAGAGGTGCTTAGTTTCTTGCCTATTGTGGTGACATGCTCTGAGAGAGAGAGAAGAATAGATTGTGATACAGATCGGGCTTTAGTCCAAGAGCCTTAGCCAGAGAATAAGAAGACCTTGCTCACTAATCACCTCAATGGTCAGTTCTATGTGGGAAAGCAATGCAATTTGGAGGCTTACTTAGGGAGGTGCTTAATTTGCTAGACACCCTAAGTACTCTCCCAAGCAATTTGGGTCATTTTGAGGCTACTCAACAGCCTTAGTTCAGTTCAATTTTAATAAAGATCATCTGTAGTTTAGTGCATTTTGAGTGCTCCAACAAGTCATTAGTGAATCAATCTGATACAAGGAGTTTCATTCCTTTTTGGATAGTAACCTACCTTATTTGTTAGCACCTAATTCAGCTATTAAATGTTAGAGGTTGCTTGGCTTTCACTGAAACAACTAACATTTCAGTCCAGTATCAACAGTAGACCTGCTTCAGCAGCAGCAGTTTCGAAGGGATTATTTTGCCTCCAACTTAGTAGCTCATTTTGGCATATTTAAGGACTTGAAAATATGTCTAAATATTTATCATTGGAGGTCCTAAAGTAGTAGCATCAGATCATCCAGCATCTCCCTTTAACCAACTCCAGTACATTGAAAATATTCTTAGATCTAATGGATTTTATGGTGTTGTACTTTGCTGTCCAGCCTGCCTAAGCTCGATGTCAGCAACTGCAAATCACCTCTAAAGTCATCATTGGCAGTCCTTGGGAATGGTTTTAGCTCAACTCCTCAGTAATAGAAATTAGCAAGGGCATTAGGTGTCAAACATCAAGGGTTAGCTGTAGTTTTTAGGCTGACTGTTTGAAAACTATTTCGGCTGCTTTTAGCTCTTGGTATTCTCTGTTTTAGCCATTGATCTTGTATGCAAAGGCTGAGTATAAATTCCTTGTTTTTCATTATAAGCATGAGATGATGATAAATGAAAGACCTCAGTTGCTGATTAAGCAAGCTCTCTCAAATCTCTCTAAACTTTATCCTGTTTGGTGGTGTTTAGTGAGTGGGTTCTGTATTTGATCTTCTGGTGCCTTAGCTTTAGGAAGATTGGTAGCGAACTCCTTCAGTCCTGGTTGGTGGTGTCAACCTTTATTCCAGTACATATTCTTTCATGTTGAATTGCTAGTTTTGGTTCATTCCAAGCTTACTGATTCAGCATACATCATCCGGTATTAGAGTCCAACTTTGATTCCTGGTGAGTTTTCGTATGTTTGGTGCTCTTATTGCTTCACTCGTAGTTCACGTCTTCTTCCCACACTCTGAAACTTATTGTTTAGCCATAGAAGAACCCTACACACCAAACACAATCTAGTCATAAAGAACCTAGCTCTACAAACAGCCATAGCAAACCCTTTGTCCCACCTTGAACATCATGGTTGAGAGGGACACTACTCCCCTTCCTCAACAACCTGTTAGGGTTCGTAGGGGTCTTTCTCTAGAACAGGCTCATGAACTCAAAAGGGATAGTGTTATCTTAGGAATTCTAAAAAACATTAGGGCACTTATTACTCAGATATAGTAACTCATGAATCAACCTAGAGCTAGTGATACAGAACCACCATAGGACCCTCCTGTTTATTCCAATCCTTCCGTTGATTCCCACTATGACAGTAGCTCTTCTAATGGGGATGTTGGGCCGAGGAGGAGTGTGTACATAGATGATGATGTATCTTGGAAGGAAAACACAAACACTCAATCCAAAATTCAAAGCTAAAAGCAGAGCAATCTGAATTCAAGCTTAAGTATAAGTGAATCCGGGCATGAATGTTTGAATAAAGGATAGACTAAACTCTTGTTTAGATACAAAAACACCACTAAACTTGCGTTTAGGATCCCTAAACTATGATTAAGATACAGAAACGCCACTTAATCAAGGTTTAGGACTTACTTGATCACCACCTTAATCGACCAAATTAAGGATAAGCAAGTGAAGTATTTAGAGGAACGAAAGCAAGGTGCTCTCAATTCTGGTTTTCATTCAATGTCAAAAATCTGATTACAAAATATGCCTTAGTAAAGCATTAATACATGACCAAGCAAGCTACTAGGTAGTAAACAAGCTTGGTTGAGGTTTGCTTCGTAGGAAGGAAATGGCTTAAACAAGCTAACTTATGCACTTAAGGATAAACTAGATTACATGCTTGCTTAACTAAACTAATTACAACTAGAATATTAAGGAAAGCAAAACAAATGATGTAATTAACCTTAATAAACTTTAACTAAGCTAATACATCAGTTTACTAGCAAAAATGTAGAGAAAATCAGCCGTAAAGTTTGTTCCCTTTTCAGCTGGCCAATAAGTATGCAAGGTGAGAATTCTTCCTTTTTGCTCTCATTGGTAAAGCCCTTCCCAAGGTTTCAAAGCAGCAAATGATGATATGTTCATGGCTTCTAGACTCGTGATTGAAGGAAGCAAGCAGAGGAGAAGCTGAGAAAACCCACTTGAGAAGGAAAAACATGCAGCAGTTTACTGGGTTCTCAGAAATGGTTTTTAGCTCGGTTTTGTGTCCTTGTTCCCACCAATCAAAAGTGAGCATGATTTTAATTTCAGCGCATGGGGGGGAATCTTTAAGGTGTGTACAAGCCTCCCCTACAAAGAAATCAAGGTTAAATCATGTTTAAGTAGGAGATTTCTACTAAAACATTTTACCGTGCAGTTTTGCACCAAAATTCGCAAGTTGAACAAAATGCCTTGATCCCTTGAATTTGACTGTGCATGATTGACTTTTATTGCTTAGAGCTGAAAGCTAACATCTTAAGGATCCCAAAAATGCAAAAAATATCAGACTTAAGCCACAATGTAGCTTAAGAAATCAGATGAACAAAACCAGGTGATTTCTGGTTGTCTAACTCGGTTGCAACTATTTGGCTCTTCTCCAAAATTTGAGCCATAACTTGGACTTTAGAACTTCAAATGGACCTTGTTGGACTCTTCGGACCCTCTTCCATGTCTTGGCTAAAGGGGACTCCATCATCCTCCCGTTGTTGAAGAGATTTGATCCTCAAATCTTCAAGGTGATCATCGGCTTGGTACGCACTTAAGTCAGCCACATTGAATGTAGCTGAAACTCCATAGTCTCCTGGAAAATCAATCTTATAAGCATTGTCATTAATCTTTTCAAGTACCTCAAATGGACCATCAACCCTTGGCATGAGCTTGTTCTTCCTCTTTGAAGGAAATCTCTCTTTCCTTAAGTGTATCCATATAAGGTCTCCAGGTTGAAATACCACCTTCTTCTTGTGTTTGTTGGCTTGAGCTTGATAGGATGCATTGGTCTTCTCTATTTTGCTCCTCACCAACTCATGTATCCGCTGGATTTCTTCTACCCTAGCTGCTGCATGCACACTTGGCTTTTGATCTAAAGGTCATGGAGTAAGATCAAGTGGACTAATAGCATCAATCCCATAGACAACCTTAAATGGTGACAGACAAGTAGCCTTGCTAGGAGCCTTATTGTAAGCAAATTCTTCATGGCGTAAAATCAAATCCCAAGCTTTGGCATGAGGTTTAATTAAAGCACTTAGAAGTGTTCTTAGGGTTCCATTTATAACCTCAATTTGCCCATTAGTTTGTGGACGGCAAGTGGTACTAAACTTGAGTTTGGTACCCAACTTCCTCCACAAGGTAATCCAAAAATGGCTAAGAAACTTAGTATCCCGATTAGAAACAATTGATCTAGGTATACCTTGTAATCTAGCCACCTCCCTGAAACACAACTCAGCAATATGTGTAGCATCATTAGTTTTGTTGCATGGAATGAAATGGGACATTTTAGAGAACCTGTCTAATACAACAATGATTGAATCTTTGTTTCTTTGGGTTTTAGTCAGTCCAAGAATGAAATCCAAACTTACATCAACCCAAGGAGTAGTAGGAATGGGCAAAGGTGTGTAAAGGGCATGGGGTAAGGAGTGACTTTTGGCCACTTGACAAGTCCCATACCTCTTTAAAATGTCCTGTACATCATTCTCCATACCTCATTCTCCATAGCTGGCCATTAGGATTGCTCCCTTAGCATGATAAGTGTCTTGTTTTTACCATAGTGACCAGCTAGAGAACCTCCATGAACTTCCTTGATTAAGAGCTCTCTTGTGCTACACCTTAGTACACAGTCGTGTACCCTTGAAAAGAAACCCTTCTTGAATGAGGAAATCACCTTTGGAGTGCTTTGAACATTCAGCAAACAACTCCCCAAAGTCTTCCTCTTCAACATATTAAACTTTTAGATGCTCAAAAACAAGTACACAAGCATCTAATTGAAACAAAAGTAGATACCTCCGTGATAGAGCATCGGCACCTTGGTTAAGCTTTCCAGATTTATGCTTGATTGTGAAATGAAATGACTTGAGAAACCCAACCCACTTAGCATGACATGAGTTTAACCTGTGTTGGTCTTGTATGTACTTCAAAGCTTCATAGTCAGAATGGAGGATAAACTCACTTGCAATCAAATAATGACTCCAATGCTCTAAACATCTTACAATTGTATAGAACTCCTTATCATAGGTAGAGTACTTTCTTCTTGAATCACATAGTTTCTCACTAAAGAAGGCTAATGGCTTACCTTTTTGAGTAAGAACACCACCTATAGCAACTCTGGAGGCATCACGTTCAACTTCAAAGATCTTACTAAAGCACGGCAAAGAGAGGACAGGTGCTTGTGTAAGTCTTCTTTTGATCTCTTCAAAGGCAAATTGAGCTTTTGGTGTCCAATTGAAGGATGTACCTTTAATAACTTCAGTCATGGGGGCCATAATTGTGCTAAAACTTCGAATAAACCTCCTGTAAGAAGACGCTAATCCATGAAAAGCTCGAACATCATGAATTAATTTAGAAGTAGGCCATGATTGAATAGCTTCAATCTTGCTTTCATCTGCCTTAATTCCATCTCTAGTGACAATGTAACCTAAGAATGTTACCTCAAAAGTGAAGAAGGCACATTTCTTAAGGTTACCAAAGAGTCTCTCATGTTCGAGAACAAGCACAACTTGAGTTAAATGATCTTGATGTTCATGCTCATCGTTAGAATAAATTAAGATATCATTAAAGTAAACCAACACAAACTTGCCTATGTACAGCCTGAAAACTTGATTCATTAATCTCATGAATGTGCTAGGTGCATTTGAAAGACCAAAGGGAATAACCAACCATTCATAAAGCCCTCCCTTAGTCTTAAAGGCTGTCTTCCATTCATCACCTTCTCTAATCCGAATCTGGTAGTATCCACTTCAAAGGTCTATCTTTGAAAACACCTTAGAGCCATGTAATTCATCTAACATGTCTTCAAGTCTACGTATGGGATATTTATACTTGATTGTGATCTTGTTAATGGCTCTACTATCCACACACATACATATCCCACCATCCTTTTTAGGCACCAAAAGAGCTGACAAAGCACAAGGACTCACGGATTAAGCTCTTAGACTTCAATTCTTCAACTTACCATTGTATTTCTATGGTATCCTTTGGATTCATCTTATAAGCAGGCTTGTTTAGTAGTATGGAACCAGGGATGAGATCAATGTGGTGTTGGATATCTATTTTAGAAGGTAAACCCGTGGGTATCTCCTTAGGAAACAAGTGACAAAAGTTCTACATGAGTGTCTTGGCTACGGGGTGAGTGGGTAAAGGGTTTCTGGTTCTTCTTGAATACTTAATATCCACTCTTTAAACGCCTTGAATTCATGTTGGGAGGCCTTTAACAATGGCTCACTAACTGCCAGTACCAAATCAGAATGGTTTGGTTTATTTTGAGGCTTGATTTCATATAGTTTTGATGGGGGTAAACGGGCTAAAGTGATCTTCTTACTATCCTTGGTAAAGGAATAGGTATTTAAATAACCATTATGCATAACCTTATGGTCATACAACCATGGTCGTCCCAAAAGCATATGACAAGCATCCATAGGAAAAACATCACACCAAAGTTCATCTTGATAGTTCTTTCCAATGGAGAAAGAAACTAAGCACCGTGAGTTCACTTGGATTCCCTTGCTTTGATTGAGCCATTAAAAGTTGTAACGTTGTGGATGAGTCATAGTTTCCAATCGTAGCTTCTCAATCATGCTTAGAGAAACCACATTTGCACAGCTTCCTCCATCAATAATCAAAGAACATACCTTCCCTTGAACTGTACAACGAGAATGGAATATGTTCTCCCTTTGTTCATCTTTCACTCCCTTCTGGTTGCTTAATACTCTTCTCAAAACTAGCAATCCACCTTCATCAGCCACTTTCACTACTTCTTCTTGAGTTTCCTCAAGCTCATCCTTAAGATCATCTTCCTTTTGTTCTTCTTCAAACACCTCATTCACGGCTGACCACTCAGCTAAGGTGATTACCTTACGGTTTGGACAGTTCGCAGCTATATGCCTAAGTCCTTGACATTTGAAGCATCTTCTATTGCTCATGGGATTGGGATTGGGTCTATTTTGAGGGGCTTGGATCTTTTGAGGTGCTAGGGTTCTTTATGGAAAGGAAGGGGATGGATTTTGTGGCTTGGAAATGGGATTAGAACTCCCCTTATTAAAGGGTTGGTTATGAGCAAAAGGCTTAGGATTTTATGGGTTAGGGGGTTATCTAGCCTTCTTTTGCTACTCAACCTTGTCAGCCAGCACACATACTTCATCAAAAGTGGTGTAAGCTTACAATTCAACCACATTAGCATACCTAGAATCAAGTCCTCCTAAGTATCTGACAATGGTTTGCTCTTCAGGTTCTTGTAAATCACATTTTATTACAAGCTTTTCAAACTCCCTTGTGTACTCCTCTACATTTAAATTGCCTTGAGTCAAGTTATGAAGTTGAGAATAGCAATCTTGAACATAGATAGGGGGAAGAAACCTAACCTTAAGCTTCTACTTTATCTTCTCCCATGTTTTGATTTTAGACTTCCACTCGCTAACCCGTTTAGCACATAGGTTTGTCCACCATAATGAAGCATATTTTCTAAGTCTTAAGGCCACTAACTTGACCTTCTTGTCCTCTGGAACATCTTTGTACTCAAAAGCTCTTTCAACAGTATGCAACCAATCTAAAAACTCTTCTGGATCAAACGTACCTTGAAAATCTGGGATTTCAACCTTAAAATTATTTGTGTTAGCTTGATACCGTGGTTCTGGCCTAGTCATTCTCAATGGTTCATCTTCACTAGATAAATCAATGTTATGACTAAAGACTTGCTCTTTCCTCCTTAGTTTAGATTGAAGAATTTCTTCATTCATCTTTTGCTTTTGCTTCAAAAAGGAACCAAGTTGCTTTTGTAGATACTCATTTTGAGCTTGAGTTTCTTGATTATGTTGAGCATCTTCATGAATGTTCTTCATTAGCATTTTATTCTACCACATAAAAGCATCAAATTTCTCTTCCAAACTCATGTTAGGACTCATCTTGCTCTAGGATTGTGTTTAAACTAACACAAAGAATGTGTTTGGAATTTGAGAGGGAATGATTCTGCAAAGTGGAAGGATATACCAGGCAAAGGAGAAACCAAAGCTCTAATACCAAATATGATGTATCTTGGAAGGAAAATACAAACACTCAATCCTGAATTCAAAGCTAAAAGCAAAGCAATCTTAATTCAAGCTTAAGTCTAAGTGAATCCATGCATGAATGTTTGAATAAAGGATAGACTAAACTCTTGTGTAGGTAGAGAAACACCACTAATCTTGCATTTACGGTCCCTAAACTAAAATTAAGATACAGAAACACCACTTAATCAAGGTTTAGGACTTACTTGATTACCACCTTAATCAATTAAATTAAGGATAAGCAAGTGAAGTATTTAATTAGGGGAATGAAAGCAAGGTGCTCTCGATTCTGGTTTTCATTCAATGTCAAAAATCTGATTACAAAATATGCCTTAGAAAAGCATTAAAATAGGACTAAGCAAGCTACTAGGTAGCAAACAAGCTTGGTTGAGGTCCTCCGTAGGAAGGAAATGGCTTAAACAAGCTAACCTATGCGCTTAAGCATAAACTAGACTACATGCTTACTTAACAAAACTAATTACAACCGGAATATTAAGAAAAGCAAAACAAATGATGCAATTAACCTTAATACACTTTAACTAAGCTAATACATCAGTTTACTAGCAAAAATATAGAGAAAACCAATTGTAAAGTTTGTTCCGTTCTCGGATGGCCAATCAGAATGCAAGGTAAGAATTCTTCCTTTTTGCTCTCATGGGTTAAGCTCTTCCCAAGGTTTTAAAGCAGCAAATGATGATGTTCCTGGCTGCTAGCCTCGTGATTGAAGCAAGCAAGTAGAGGAGAAGCTGAGCAAACCCACTTGAGAAGGAAAAACACGCAGCAGGTTACTGGGTTCTCAAAAACAGTTTCTAGCCCGGTTTTGTGTCCTTGTTCCCACCAATCAAAAGTGAGCATGATTTCAATTTCAGGCCATGGGGGGAATCCTTAGGGTGTGTACAAACCCCTCTTGCTAAGAAATCAAGGTTAAATCATGGTTAAGTAGGAGATTTCTGCTAAAATATTTTAGCGTGCAATTTTGGACCAAAACAGGCAAGTTGAACAAAATGCCTTTCTCCCTTGACTTCGACTGTGCACGATTGTCTTTGATCGCTTGGACCTAAAAGCTAACATCTTAAGGATCCCAAAAATGCAAAAATATCAAACTTAGGCCACAATGTAGCTTACGAAATCAGATGAACAACACTAGGTAATTTCTGGTTGTTTAACTCGGTTGCAATTGTTTGGCTCTTCTCCAAAATTTGAGCCATAGCGTGGACTTTGGAACTTGAAATGGACCTTTTTGGACTCTTAGGATCCTCATCCATGTCTTGGCTGAAGGGGACTCCATCAGATGATCTTAAGGATTTCAGAATAGGGGCACCTGAGTTTGATGGTAACCTTCAACCTGAAGATTACCTTGAGTGGGTGCAAGCTATGGAGAGAATCATGGAGATCAAGGGATACTCTAGCAAAAAGGCCTTCAAGCTTGCTATTTTAAACGTAAAACAGTATGCATCTCCCCAGTATAAGAACCTGAAAAGAACCAGAGTAGAGCTTTAGAAGGAAAATACAAGATTAATACCTGGGTTAAGCTGAAGAAACACATGGATAAGAGGTTTCTACAAGCCAACTATAAGCAGGAACTTTATCTTAGAGTTACTTCTCTTCTGTATGAAAGCATGAAGGTTGAGCAATACATTAGGTTATTTGAGCAGCTCCAGATCAGATGTGTCTTGAGGGAGGAACATGAGCATCTAGATTCCTCAAAGGTTTAAACTCTGTAATTTTGAAAAAGGTTGAACTTTAGCTTTTCTAGACCTTTGAAGATGCCTATAAGCTAGTCGTTAAGGCCGAGAAGCAGCTCAAATGCAGAAGGACTTACTTAATTGCTCCAGCAAAACCCTCAGCTCTACTAAGGCCTTTGAATCCATTCAGATCAGATCCTCCTTCTACAGAGGACAAGGACAAGGGAAAAGGAAAGGAAGTTGCTAAGAAAGCCCCTAAAAGCTAAAAGAAGTGTTTCAAGTTTCATGGCTATGGCGATTTTCAAGCATACTTCCCTAATAGAAGGGTTCTAACCATCATAGAAACGGAAGACCTGGACTAGACGGAGGTAGAAGAGGATGAAGAAGAGTCAGATGAAGAGGCGGAGACCTCCTGCCTACCACTTGAGGAAGGTGAAATGCTCATGATCAAGAGGGTACTTCATGCCACTGAAGTCCTGCCAGAAGCTAGTTAAAGGGAGCAAATCTTTCACCCTAGATGCAAGGTGGCTAACAAAACTTCCAACCTCATCATAGATGGAGGAAGTTGTACAAATGTAGCCTCCATTGAGATGGTCAGTAAGCTCAGTTTGGCCACCATTGCTTTCCCCAGGCCTTGTACGTTGCAGTGGCTCAAAAAGGGGAATGAGGTAACAGTCTCTAAGCAAACTTTGGTTGCGTTGTCCATTAGAGAATACAAGGATGAGGTGATGTGTGATGTAGTGCCTATGAATGCTTATCATCTACTTCTTGGTAGGTGTTGGTAGTATGATAGAGATGTTGCTCATCATGGTCAATCCAACACATATTCCTTTAAACTAAAAGGCCCTTTAGCTCCCAACAAAACACACAAAAATGAAACAAGGAGGGAAAAACACGAGGAGAGTGCCTTGCTTGCCAACGGGCAAAGAGCAGAGCGTTATTTCCAATAGAAAACCTATATTTGCTGTTCTTATGATGGAATTTGCCCCTAGTTTAGATCCCACCACCTTTTACCCCTTAGTTCGGCCCTTACTATAAGAATTTGAGGATGTCTTTCTTCAAGACCTATCCCCTGGCCTTCCTCCCAAAATGGAAATTGAGCACCGGATAGACTTGTTTCCTGGAGGCCCTCTACCCAACAAACCTGCTTACGGATGCAGCCCTAATGAAACCAAAGAGTTACAAAGGCAGGTTTAAGAATTTATTGACAGGGGTTATGTGAGGGAGAACAAGAGTCCATGCTCAGTTCCAGCTCTTTTAGTGAGTAAGAAATATGGCAGTTAGAGAATGTGTGTGGACAGTGGGGCCATCAAATACATTACAGTTAAGTATAGGTACCCTATTTGTAGACTTGATGACACGTTGGGTGAGCTTCATGGTTCTAAAATCTTCCCCAAGATTGATTTAAGGAGTAGTTATCACCGGATCAAAATGAGAGAGGGAGATGAGTGGAAGATTGCCTTCAAAACTAAGAAAGGGCTTTACGAGTAGCTTGTTATGACATTTGGGCTATCTAATGCCCTCAGCATATTCATGAAGGCTGATGAATGAGGTGCTCAAGCACTACATTGGTCTGCTTCTAGTGGTATACTTTGATGATATCCTTGTGTACAGCAAGACTGGGCAAGATCATGTTTGGCATTTGAAGTAGGCCTTTTCCACACTTAGAGCACAGAAGATCTATGGGAAGCTTGAAAAATATGAGTTTTGTTCCAAGGGTTGTTTTCATTGGATATGTAGCCTCCTGTGATGGAATTCATGTAGATGAGACCAAGGAAGAGGTAATTAGATCATGGCCAGTCTGCAACTCAGTTACAGCAGTGAGAAATTTTCATGGCCTATCTTCTTTCTACAGAAGGTTTATCAAAGATTTTAGCTCAATCATGGCTCTAATCACAGAATGTATAAATAAGGGAAGCTTCTCTTGGCCTCCAGTAGCTCAGAAAGCCTTTGAGACTATCAAATAGAGGCTTTGTGAGGCACCTATTCTAGCATTGCCAAATTTTGAGGAACTCCTTGAGGGGGAGTGTGATGCCAGTGCAATGGGCATTGGGGTTGTTCTGACTCAACTCATAAAACCCTTGGCCTATTTCAGTGAGAAACTAGTAGTCCCAAGCTCAATTATTCTACATATGACAAGGAATTCTATACAATAGTGAGAGCCAAGAGTCATTGGAGTCATTATCTCAAACCTAAGGCCTTTGTCCTTCAATATGATCATTAGGCTTTGAAGTTCCTCAATGGTCATCCTAAACTCAATGCCAGGCATGCCAAGTGGGTTTATTTTCAGCAAGCCTTTACTGATCACCTTTAATGTGGGAGACCTTAGCCCCTATGTGGAGGATGACATTGATTATGGGGATTTGAGGGCAAATCCTTTCAAAGGAGGGTAGGATGATGCAAATCAGGCTTCAGTCCAAGACCCTCAGCCAGAGAATAGGAAGGCCTTGCTCACTGATCATCTTAATGGTCAGTTCTGTGAAGGGAAGCAATCCAATTTTGAGGCTTGCTTAGGGAGGCCCTCAATTTGCTAGATACCCTAAGTACTCTCTTAAGAATTGGGAGTCATTTTTGGGCTAGCCAGTAGCCTTAGTTCAATTTAATTTCAATAAAGATCATCTACAGTTCTGTGCATTTTTTAGTGCTTCAAGAAGTCATTGGTGAATCAATCTGAGTCAAGGAGTTTCAATCCTTTTTGGATTGTAACCTAGCTCATTTGTTAGCACTTAATTTAGCTATTAAATGATAGAGGTTGCTTGGCTTTCACTTAAATCAATTACAATTCAGTCTAGCATCAGCAGCAGACCTACTCCAGCAACCGTAGTTTCATGGGGGGTTATTTTGCCTCCAGCTTAGTAGCTCGTTTTGTTATGTTTAAGGAATACAAAATATGTCAAAATATTTATCATTGAAGGTCCTAAAGCGGCAGCATCAGATCATCCAGCATCTACCTTTAACCAACTCAAGTACATTGGAAATACCTTTTGATCCAATAGATTTTAGGGTGTTGTACTTTGCTATGCAGCTTGCCTAAACTCGATGTAAGTAGCTGTAAATCACCTCCAAAGTCATCATTAGCAGTCCTTGGGGGTAGTTTTAACTCGACACCTCAGTAATAGAGATTAGCAAGGGCATTATGTGTCAAAGATCAAGGGTTGGCTACTGTTTTTAGGCTGATTGTTTCAAAATAGTTTTAGCTGTTTTTAGTCCTTGGTATCTTCTATTTTAGCCCTTGATCTTGTATGCAAAGGTTCAGCATAAAAGCCTTGTTTTTCATTATAAGCATGAGATGATGATAGATGAAAGACTTCAGTTGCTAGTTCAAGCTAACTCTCTCAAATCTCTCTAAACTTTATATTGTTTGGTGGTGCTTAGTGAGTGGGTTTTGTATTTGATCTTCTGGTGCCTTAGCTTTAGGAAGATTGGTGGTGAACTCTTTCAGTCTTGGTTAGTGGTTTCAAACTTTATTCTAGGACATATCCTTCAATGTTGTGTTACTAGGTTTGGTCATTCCAAGGTTATTGATTCAGCATACATCATCTGGTATCAGAGCCCAACTTTAATTCTTAGTGAGTTTTCTTCTGTTTGCTGCTCTTGTTGCTTCATTCGTAGTTCACGTCTTCTGTCGACACTTTGAAACTTGTTGTTTAGCCACAAAAGGACCCTGCACACCAAACACAATCCAGTCACAAAACACCTAGCTCTTCAAACAGCCACAATAGACCTTTTGTCCCACCTTAAACATTATGGCTGAGAGGGATATTACTTCTCCCCCACCTCAACAACCTGTTAGGGTTCCTAAGGTTCTTTCTCTGGGGTAGGCTCCTGAACTCATAATGGATAGGGTTATCCCAAAAATGTAAGAAAACATTAGGGCACTTACTCCTCAGATACAGCAACTCATGAATCAACCTAGAGCTAGGGATAGAGAAGCACGACAGGGCCCTCCTGTTGGTTCTAATCCTTCCTTCGATTCCACTATGGCAGTAGCTCTTCTAATGGGGATGTTAGGCCCAGGAGCAGGAGAGTGCATAGAGATGATCTTGGGGATTTCAAATAAGGGCACCTGAGTTTGATCGCAACCTTAAACTTGAAGATTACCTTAAGTAGAGCATTATGTAGATCAAGGGATACCCTGGGGAAAAGGCCTTCAAGCTTGCTATTTTAAAGTTGAAACAGTATGCATCTCTTCAGTATAAGAACCTGAAAAGAACCAGAGCAGAGCTTTGGAAGGAAAATCTAAGATTAAAACATGGGTTAAGCTAAAGAAACACATGGATAAGAGGTTTCTGCCAGCCACCTATAAGTAGGAACTTTACCTCAGAGTTACTTCTCTTCAGCAAGGAAGCACGAAGTTGAGGAATACATAAGGGAATTTGAGCAGCTCCCGATCAGATGTGTCTTGAGGGAGGAGCATGAGCAGACCATTGCTAGATTCCTCAAAGGTTTAAACTCTTCAATTCTAAAAAAAGGTTGAACTTTAGCCTTTCTGGACCTTTGAAGATGCCTACAAGCTAGCTGTTAAGGTTGAGAAGCAGCTCAAATGCAGAAGGACTTGCTCAACTGTTCTAGCAAAACCCTTAGCTGTAGTAAAGCCTTTCAATTTATTCAGATCAGATCCTCCTTCTACATACGACAAGGACAAGGGGAAAGGAAAGGAAGTTGCTAAGAAAGCCCCTAAAAGCTAAAAGAAGTGTTTCAAGTTTCATGGCTATGGCGATTTTCAAGCATACTTCCCTAATAGAAGGGTTCTAACCATCATAGAAATGGAAGACCTGGACTAGACGGAGGTAGAAGAGGATGAAGAAGAGTCAGATGAAGAGGCAGAGACCTCCTGCCTACCACTTGAGGAAGGTGAAATGCTCATGATCAAGAGGGTACTTCGTGCCACTGAAGTCCTGCCAGAAGCTAGTTAAAAGGAGCAAATCTTTCACCTTAGATGCATGGTAGCTAACAAAACTTGCAACCTCATCATAGATGGAGGAAGCTGTACAAATGTAGCCTCCATTGAGATGGTCAGTAAGCTCAGTTTGGCCACCATTGCGTACCCCAGGCCATGTACCTTGCAGTGGCTCAAAAAGGGGAATGAGGTAACAGTCTCTAAACAAACTTTCATTGCCTTTTCCATCACCCAATACAAGGATGAGGTGATGTGTGATGTACTCCCATGGATGCTTATCATCTACTTCTTGGTAGGCCTTGGTAGTACGATAGAGATGTTGCTCATCACAGTCAATCGAACACATATTCCTATAAACTAAAAGGCAAAAAGATGTCTTTAACCCCTTTAGATCACAACTAAACACACAAAAATAAAACAGGGAGGGAAAAACATAAGGAGAGTGCCTTGCTTGACGACATGTTTGATGAGCTTTATGATTCCTAAATCTCCTCCAAGATTGATTTAAGGAGGGGTTATCACCATATCAGATTGAGAGAGGGAAATGACCGGAAGACTGCCTTGAAAACCAAGCAATAGCTTTACGAATGGCTTATTGAGCCATTCGGGCTGTCTAATGCCCCCAGCACCTTCATGAGGCTGACGAATGAGGCCCTCAAGACCTACATAGGTTTGTTTGTAGTGGTATACTTTGATGATGTCTTGTGCATAGCAAGACTGAGCAAGACCATGTTCAGCATTTGAAGTAGGTCTTCTCCACACTTATAGCATAGAAGCTCTATGGAAAGCTTGAAACGTGTGAGTTCTTTGTTCCAAGGGATGTTTTCCTTGGATATGTGGTCTCCTGTGATGGAATTCAAGTAGATGAGACCAAGGTAGAGGCAATCAGATCATGGCTAGTCTGCAATTAATTTACAGCAGCAAGAAGTTTTCATGGTCTATCCTCTTTCTACAGAAGGTTTATCAAAGATTTTAGCTCAATCATGGCTCCAATCACAGAATGTATAAAGTAGGGAAGCTTCTCTTGGCTTCCAATAGCTCTTAAATCCTTTGAGACCATCAAATAGAGGCTTTGTAAGGCACCTGTTCCGGCATTGCCTAATTTTGAGGAACTCTTTGAGGTGGAGTGTGATGCTAAAGGGGTGGGCAGGCGGTCTCAAGCTCAATTATTTAACATATGACAAGGAATTCTACGCAATAGTGAGAGTCTTGAGTCACTGGAGTCATTATCTCATATCTAAGGCCTTAGTTAGTCACTCTAGTCGTCAGGCTTTGAAGTTCCTTAATGGTCATCCTAAACTCAATGCCAACCATGCCAAGTGGGTTGAGTTTCTGCAAGCCTTTACTTTCTCTACCAAGTATAAGAAGGGATTGAAAATGTTGTAGCTGATGCCCTTTTAAGGAGGTATACTTTGATATGAGTTCTGGGAGCAAAGCTCTTGGGTTTACAAGCCATGCAAGCCTATTTCCTTGAAGATCTAGCATTTTAAGACTTAGTGAATAACACTCCAGCTCAAGGTCCCTACTTGAAGCAAAAGGGATTTCTGTTTAAAGCGAGTAGATTGTGTGTTCCAGCCTATCCCTTGAGGGAGTTATTGGTTAGGGAAGCCCATGGAGGATCCCTTGCTGGCCACTTTGGTTTGAACAGGAGCCTAGACATCCTCCGGGAGCACTTCTTTTGGCCTAAAATGGGAGAAGACATTTGTAGGGTTGTGTCAATACGCTCTATCTGCCACAAAGCCAAACGTCGGATCCATCAAGTCCTTTACCTCCACTGAAGCCCCTCCAGAAGCTAGTCAAAGGGAGGAAATCTTTCACCACAGATGCAAGGTAGTTCACAAAACTTGCAACCTCATCATAGATGGAGGAAGTTGTATAAATGTAGCCTCCATTGATATGGTTAGTAAGCTTAATTTGGCCACCATGGAGTACCCCAGGCCATATACCTTACAGTGGCTCAAAAAGGGGAAAGAGGTAATAGTCTCTAAATGAACTTTGGTTGCCTTGTCCATTGGCGAATACAAGGACCAGGTGATGTTTGATGTACTCCTATGGACGCTTATCATCTACTTCTTGGTAGGCCTTGGCAGTGTGATAGAGTTGTTGCTCATCATAGTCAATCCAACACATATTCCTTTAAACTAAAAGGCAGAAAGATGACCATGACCACTTTACATCCCAACCAAACAAACAAAACTGAAACAGGGAGGGAAAAACCCAAGGAGAATGCCTTGCTTGTCAATGGGGGAAGAGTAGAGAGAGTTATTTCCAAGGGGAAACCTATATTGTCTGTTCTTATGATGGCATCTGCCCCTAGCTCAGATCCCATAACTTTTTATCACTTAGTTCAATCCTTACTACAAGAATTTGAGGATGTCTTTACTCAAGACCTACCCCCTGGCCTTCCCCCCAAAAGGGGAACTAAGCACACGATAGGCTTGATTCTTGAAGGCCCTCTACCCAACAAACCTGCATCCAGATGCAACCCTAATGAAACTAAAGAGTTACAAAGGCAGGTTCAAGAATTGATTGACAGGGGTTATCTGAGGGAGAGCATGAGTCCTTGCTTAGTTCTAGCTCTTTTAGTGCCTGAGAAAGATGGCAATTGGGGAATGTGTGTGGATAGTAGGGCCATCAACAACATTACAGTCAAGTTTAGGTACCTTATTCGTAGACTTGATGACATGTTAGATGAGCTTAATGGTTCTTAAATCTTCTCCAAGATTGATTTAAGGAGCGGTTATCACCATATCAGAATGAGAGAGGAAGATGAGTGGAAGACTGCCTTCAAAACTAAGCAAGGGCTTTATGAATGGCTTGTTATGCCATTTGGGCTGCTGATGAATGAGGTGTTCAGGACCTACATTGGCCTATTTGTAGTGGTATACTTTGATGATATCCTTGTGTACAGCAAGAGTGAGCAAGACCATATTTAGCATTTGAAGTAGGTCTTTTCCACACTTAGAGCACAGAAGGTCTATGGGAAGCTTGAAAATTGTGAGTTGTTTGTTCCAAGGGTTGTTTTGTCCTATGATGTAATTTAAGTAGATGAGACCAAGGTAGAGGCAATCAAATCATGGCTAGTCCGCAATTTAGTTACAGCAGTAAGAAGTTTCATGCCCTAGCTTCTTTATACAGAAGGTTTATCAAAGATTTTACCTCAATCATGGCTCCAATCACAGAATGTATAAAGCAGGGAAGCTTCTCTTAGCCTTCAGCAGCTCTGAAGGCCTTTGAGACCATCAAACAGAGGTTTTGTGAGGCACATGTTCTAGCATTGCCTAGTTTTGAGGAACTCTTTGAGGTGGAGTGTGATGCTAGTGGAGTAGGCATTGGGGTTGTTCTGACTCAACTCATAAAACCCTTGGCCTATTTAAGTGAGAAACTAGTGGTCCCAAGCTCAATTATTCAACATAAGACAAGGAATTCCATGCAATAGTGAGAGCCATGAGTCATTGGAGTCATTATCTCAAACCTAGGGCCTTTGTCCTTCACTTTGATCATTAGGCTTTGAAGCTCCTCAATGGTCATCCTAAACTCAATGCCAGGCATGCCAAGTGGGTTGATTTTCTGCAAGCCTTTACTTTCTCTACGAATTGTGCTTTGATCTCAGTTCTGGGAGTAAGCTCTTGGGTTTACAAGCCATAAAAGCCTATTACCCTGAAGATCTAGCATTTTAAGACTTAGTGAAGAACACTCCAGCTCAAGGCCCTACTTGAGGCAAGAGGGATTTCTATTTAAAGAGAGTAGATTGTGTGTTCTAGCCTGTCTCCTGAGGGAGTTATTGGTTAGGGTAGCCCACAGAGGATCCCTTATGGGCATCTTTGGTTTGAACAAGAGCCTAGACATCCTCAGGGAGCACTTCTTTTGGCATAAAATGGGGGAAGCTGTTCATAGGGTTGTGTTAAGATGCTCTCTCTACCACAAAGCCAAAAGTCAGATCCATCAAGTGCTTTACACCCATTTCCAATTCCATTAAGCCCTTGGGAGGATGTGAGTATGGATTTCATAGTTGCCTTACCAAGAACTTAGAAGGGTAAGGATTTAGTAATGGTGGTTGTTTACAAGTTTTCAAAAATGCCTCACTTGGTAGCCTGTCATAAAGCTGATGATGCATCCTATGCTCTTGACTTTTACTTTAAGGAGATAATCAGGCTACATGGGGTACCAAGGACCATTGTGAGTGATAGAGACACCAAGTTTTTGTCTAATTTTTGGAGGAATCTTTGGTATCTGTTGGGAACTAAGATACTGTACAGCACCACCTGCCATCCCCAGACTTATAGCCAAATTGAACTTACAAACAGGACTCTGTCTACCCTCCTCAGGACTTTAGTCCAGAAAAACCTGAAAGGGGTTTGATCTCAAGCTCTCACATGCTGAGTTTGCATACAATAGAACACCTGCCAGGGCTACTAGGTGTTCGGCATTTGAGGCATTGCATGGGATCAGTCCCCTTACTCCTACTGATCTTATCCCACTGCCTACTAATTGCACACTCAATTTTGAGGCTAAAAAGAGGGCGAAGGAAATGAAGAAGCTGTATAAGCATATTAGATCTCATATAGAGAAAGTCAATGAAGCATACAAGGACAAGGCCAAGAAGAATGGAAAGAGTGTTTACTACAAACTTGGAGATCTTGTTTGGTTGCAGCTTAGGAAAGAAAGGTTTTCTACCAGGAGGAAAAGCAAGCTGATGGCCAGAGGAGATGGACCTTTCAAGGTCCTAGCCAAGGTGAGGACTAATGCATACAAGCTGGAGCTCCCTGGGGATATGGCCGTCTCTGTAACCTTTAATGTAGGAGACTTTAGTCCCTATGTGGAGGATGACATTGATTATGGGGATTTGAGGGCAAATCCTTTCAAAGTAGGGGAGGACGATGCAGATTAGGCTTCAGTCCAAGACCCTCAGCTAGAGAATGGGAAGACCTTGCTCACTGATCATCTCAATGGTCAGTTCTGTGAGGGGAAGCAATGCAATTTTGAGGCTTGTTTGGGGAGGTCCTTAATTTGCTGGATACCCTATGTACTCTCTCAAGCAATGGGAGTCATTTTGACGCTAGCCAACAGCCTTAGGTCCGTTTAATTTCAATAAAGATCATCTGCAGTTTAGTGCATTTTTTAGTGCTCCAACAAGTCATTGGTGAATCAATCTGAGTCAATGAGTTTCAGTCCTTTTTGGATTGTAATCTAGCTCACTTATCAGCCCCAGCAATAGTAGTTTCAAAGGGATTATTTTGCCTCTACCTTAGTAGCTTATTTTGGCATGCTTAAGGACTAGAAAATATGTCTAAATATTTATCATTGAAGTCCCTCAACATGGCCGCACCAGATCATCTAGCATATGCCTTTAGCTAGCTCAAGTACATTGGAAATACCCTTTGATCCAATGGATTTAAGGGTGTTGTACTTTGTTGTCCAGCCAAGCTAAACTTGACGTAAGCAGCTGTAAATCACCTCTAAAGTCATCATTAGCAATCCTTAGGAGTGGTTTTAGCTCGACACCTTAGTAATATAGATTGGCAAGGGCATTAAGTGTCAAAGATCAGGGGTTAGCTGCTGTTTTTCGGCTGATTGTTTCAAAACTATTTTAGCTGTTTTTAGTTCTTGGTATTTTCTGTTTTAGTCTTGATCTTATATGCAAAGGCTGAGAATAAAATCTTTGTTTTTCATTGTCAGCATGAGATGAAGATAGATGAATGACCTCAGTTGCTAGTTCAAGCAAACTCTCTCAAATTCTCTCTTAACTTTATCCTGTTTGGTGGTGTTTAGTGAGTGGATTCTGTATCTGATCTTCTGGTGCCTTAGCTTCGGGATGATTGGTGGTGGACTCCTTCAGTCTTGGTTGGTGGTGTCAACCTTTATCCCAGAACATATCCTTCCATGTTGAGTTACTAAGTTTGGTTCATTCTAGGCTTACTGATTCAACACACATCAGATTGGCTAGGGTTTGCTTTTGGTTCGGAGAGAGCTTTTAGGAATGCGATGAGTGTAAGAGAAAGCAAGAATGATAAGATGCGTATATATGGAGTAGGCCTATTAGACTAGTTATGGGGATAAGCCAATGGGAGCACATGCAATAACTATCTAACGATTACAAATCATAAATGAACTCCCTTTTTAAATAGTAATTCATTTTCAATTATGTTTAGGTGGAAATGTTTGAAATCCATTTGAGGGTAACTTAAAATCCCTCACCTATAACTTCCAACTACTAATTAACTGGAATTATGGGTGGAAATGTCCTAAAATATTATATGCTTAACCAAGAGTCTTAGAGACTATTAGTTGCAACTTTTTGTCTCTAATTGGACAAGCGTGCTAGTTGGGTTAGCATATTTGACCATTTCTTTAGTCATTGTTCCTGCATCACACTTCAAAAAATTTATTAGCAACAAGGTAGGTAAGTAGAATGACTCCCCCTCAATCTGTGCTTCTTATGATCCCAATTCTATTATCTTTGAACACAAGCTGGGTGGGGCAGGCATCAGACCATGGCGGTCCAGTAAACAAGGTCAAGCAAGTTCTGGAACTAAATCTAAGTCCCAGTGCAGGTGCAAACGTGGTTCCTAATGACTAGGCATGAATAATTCAAGAATTTCACCACTTCTAACCGACCCAAACAACAAAGGCAGAATTCAACAAGGTCTAGCAAATTCTGGAACTAAATCACTCCGAACAACATCAGCAAATTAAACTTCAAAACAATCAAATTCATAGAAGAATCCATCTCAATTGAAGTCCCAGAGCATGTGTGAATGTGGTATCCCAATTATTAGCAAGAAGAATTCAACAATTTCATGACTTTTAAGCCAGCCAAACAATACAGGAAGATGACGACATAATTGAAATTCAACCAAACAGTGAAATTCATCTCAATTGCCATATTTGAATTATAGGTAAGGACATAGAACGCTACTGCAAGCAAGTGTCGAAACCACCAACCTAGTAGATTTCAGGAGTAGTCGATGATGATGAAGGCGAACAGAATGGCCCCCGGTGCCGATGATGCCCAGAAGAACGGTGTGATTAAGTGTCAATCAAGATGCCCAGCACACGATGCACGCCGATTTCGCTCAACCCAACCACCAAGAGCAAGAAAAAGCTACTGATTACAGGAAGATGACGACATAATTGAAATTCAACCAAACAGTGAAATTCATCTCAATTGCCATATTTGAATTATAGGTAAGGACATAGAACGTTACTGCAAGCAAGCGTCGAAACCACCAACCTAGTAGATTTCAGGAGTAGTCGATGATGATGAAGGCGAACAGAATGGCCCCCGGTGCCGATGATGCCCAGAAGAACGGTGTGATTAAGTGTCAATCAAGATGCCCAGCACACGATGCACGCCGATTTCGCTCAACCCAACCACCAAGAGCAAGAAAAAGCTACTGATTTTAGCCCAGAGGATCGACCCACGGTGACTTAGTGAGATTGAGCGACAGAGATGTGCTCTAGGGTTTTCGAAAGAGAAGCCCCTGGAACTCGAATGTATGTGGAATTAACTTCCTAGCTAGGCAACGCACTTAATTAATTAGCTCTTTTAGGTCATTAATTACACATACAACAACAAAACCCGCCAATATTAAAAATTTGGAGGGATTCTTTTTACTAACCAACACCAACAATATTTTCTCCAATAACAAAAATTATTTGCATTGCTAATGTCTATAATTTATAGGATATATAAAAAGTGAAAAAGTTTTTTTTTTAAATTAATGCCCATAAACTTTTACGTTGGAGAAAATTTTGTTGACATTGCCTTTGTTATTACCAACAGAACTTAGAAATTCTATTGGCTTTCATACAACATTCCCAATAATATTAAATCTATTGAAAAATCGTTGGCATTGATATTCAATGTCAACAGTAATTCTTTTTGTTGGTGTAGAGCACTATTTTTGTAATGTTTGTTTGAATAACCATTGACTTTGTAAGCAACAGTTGTTATTCCCATTTCTTTAATGGTAGATAGCATCTCGTGCTCTGATTTGCCATCAATGTTTCAAACACAGATAGATTGACCATTCTAGTTTCTATTAGTGGATTGGCCTCTTTCTTCATGTTGGATATCTGGAAGAGTAGGCCTAGGATAGTAATTCCTAGTTCTAGCGTTTCTCTAGTTATTGATTTTGTTAAGAGCAAGAGGCTCTTGTTCTTCATTGAAGGTTTTTTGGATAGTAGCTCTGACCTCTTCTTGGTCACTACTACTCGTAACAGCTTCTTCATCTGTTGAGGGAGGCGTGTTGTCATTTTGTTGGTAAGTTTTGTCATTTTGTTGTTCATACCAAGATTTATGGCAAATAAAACTCTTTCAAACAATGTGAAGTTTCGCTTTTGTAAAACTCTTCTATCTATAAACAAGTCAATCCCCTACAATTAAAACAAAATCAACAACTTAAAACATTCATAGATATTTTTGAAAGTTACTGAAAGAAACGAACTGGCTGTTTCTGCTTCAAAATGGTTTCGTTCAAAACACAAATTAGATTCCTCAGGCATGGCGTCTTTCAAGGGACTATTAAACCCATTGTTAGATCACTCGCCTTTGCAAACAAATTTCTAGATGTTATTAAGGACAAGAAATAGTTGGAAAGATTTCTTGGTTGCCATAATTAGATTTGAGATTTCTTCCCTCATCTACGACAATTGTGTGCTCCCCTATATAAAAGACTTAGGAAAAGTCCTGAACCCTTATCTGATACACACACTGACATAGTCAGACAAATCAAACAAAAGGTTGAGCGAAACGTCCCCAGAATACTAATGACATGTTTTACGGAAAACTACAACAGAAGACTTAATGATAGAAGGCCCTACCGCCATACTGATAAGGATAATGCTCAATGAAATGATTTAATCTTGCAACTCATGTTTAAATCACAATATCTATTAAATTGAAGCACTTTAAGACCAAAGTCCATAATAGTTCAACTTCAATACAATCGAATTAATCATACTATGTGCTAACTCGTACTCCATACTACACAAGTATATTGAATCTAGACCCAACTTGACCCTGAGGTTGATCCCAACATTCATGCTATGCTGAATCCACTGTGACCATCTGATGACTTCCAAAAGGGCTTGCTAAATAGAGAAACATGTGATACTTCATCACCTAAAATGAAAAACATGAAAACAATTCGAAAATGTGAGCCAAGAACTCAGTGTATACATTCCTGTATTGTAAAATGAGCGTAGAAACACTGTTGATGGGTACCCGCCTTTGCAATTCATTTAGTTTGCAGTAACAATGAAAATGAAAGTAATATAAAACTAAATTGCTCATTATTATCTGGATGTCAACCTCTTACAATGATATGATTTATACATAGGTGTACATCTGCCAATTCGATCAAGAGTTAGCATAAAGCAGCGCGCGCAAATGATGGCTGACGCCCTATAGATGATAACTAATAGGGTCACAAGTTAAATGATAAATTGTTATGTAAACTTATTCATTAATAAACCCATTCAGAGTTGTGACTTGATAAAGGTGGTATGCTTTCTGGAGATACAGGCAATGGACGTACCTTGAGTCTTTAAAAATGTCATCTGACTTGATAACTATGTTTTGACTTGATAACAGTTATGCATAACAGGAAACGATAACTAGGCCTCGACTTTGTTTCATAAATGTCATTGTAGGTATGTGTAGTCAGTAAATGATCCTTACGCAGATAATTGAGTAAGAAAAACTATGTGTAATAGAAATTGAGTAATTAAACGGTATACGTAACTTGAGTATTTCAATATAACTTCGAAACTGAATTAATGAAAGTAATTAAATTTGATATAAAGTAAATGAAAGTAAAATACACTACAATGAGATAAATGAGATTACAAATGAAAAGGTCTTGATGGTGACAAATGGGAGAGTAGTTTTGGCCTTTTTTGAAATAGGTTGCTGATGCGGGTTTAAGGTTCGCTGATGTATAAGTTGGTTCAAGATAACAGCTAGTGCACTAGATTGGCTTGATAATTACATTGGATACATTCTGAATTGAGGAAGTAATAAAGGTTTGAGGCCAAGAGAGATATATCTTGGTTCAAATCAAAATAGCATAAACTGCAATAACTTGGTATGATAAATATGATTTTTGAGTCAAACATTCTCTCCACTTCCCATATTTCATTTACAAGTCCATTAAAATATAGTTTTTCACCCCAAATAGATTATTAATCCCAATGAAAGCTATTAAACTCCGCAAACTTGGTACTTTCTTTGTAATGTCCATAAGTGATTCAAAACTCATAATTAAGCTCCCAAAATGCATGTTTTTCTTCTTTTCTCTCACAAATTGAGCTGAAAACTCCAATAAAATCCATGAATATTCATTTTTCCCTTAAATGACCTTACTTGGCCCAAAATACACAAAATGAGTGCATGATCAATCTTTATTATTGGCTTTTGCACAATTACTCAAAATGCTTCCAAAAATCACCAAGCTCAAAATATTCAACCAAAATTCATGAAATCTTATAGGAAATTTGAAAATTATGGGCAATCTACGGTTAATTTTTCAGAATTTTCCTTCAAGTATACGCTACACAGAAATTGCAATAACAACCCAATTTGGACAAAAGCAGGTCAGTTCACTTCAAAAATTCATAACTTTCACCCTTGAATTCAAATGGAGACCTAAAATCCCAATATGGAAAGATAAAGAAGTCCCGAAAAACTTTCATTTACAACACAAAATATGATTCCCACAATAGGGTTCCCCAAATGGGCCTAGAGCATAAGTGTGTTAGTTTTGGTTAAACCTGCGCTGTTCTAGCAAAACAGCCATAACGTTTTCCACAGAACTCGAATTAAGGCAATTCAAAAGGAATTTGAAAGTTAACACACTGACATATCTACCCACCAAGTATCATAATTTTGCAGTAGGCCGATCATTACCAGTTTAATCTCAATCTGCCATTTTCAGCCCTCACTGTTTTTGCTTTCTCCTCTTTTTTTCACATAAATCCTCACTTGAAATCATTCCAAATCACCAAAAACATCATCATAATTATCAATAAGACTAAAGATTACAAAATCATATACAAAACAATACAAATCCATCACTTGGCCTAAGCTAACTTGATCATGACAAAACCTTTACCTTAACATGCATCAAGCTCAACCCCACCATGATCAATATCCCCAAAATCAATAAAATTTGCATAATAACATCTACTTTGATCTCAAGAGCATGAATCACAGCCAAAACAATCATAAAACCAAAAATACATTAAGATCAAGCTAGGGTTTACTCACTTTGATGCTTGAAAAACAAGAGATGTATGTGGTGTGAGCTGTGGGGGATGGCTAGTGGTGGTTGTGGTGGTCGGAGGCAGACCTTGGCTGGCCGGAAAAGGCCAGGAGATGGCAACACAACTTGGGGAGAAATGGGGCCATGGGGTAGAGGGAGAAAGGAGAGAAAGAGATGTGTGAGTGATCTTTTACTTGGCTAAGAGTGAAAGAAGCATTACTTGGCTAATTTTATCTGTCAAAAGGCGGATTTTGTTAACGATGGTTAGATTTAAATCATGGTAATTAGTTAGGTTAGTCAAGCAAGCTTGTTGGATTATGATTGGCTTGCACGGTTTGGGGTCCGGGAAGGGAAGTAAATCGTATGCGATTAAATTTTCATAGCTCGAAATTAAATTTTTGCGAGGCTATAAAAATAATAGTAATAATAATAATAATAATAATAATAATAATAATAATAATAATAATAATCAACAACAACAACAACAACAAACTCCCAATGCGGGTCCCGCTTTCGCGGGGTCTGGGGAGATCCAACTGTAGGCAACCTTACCTCTACTGGTATTTCTACCCATAGAGAGGTTGATTCCATAAGACCCACAAAACAGCTTTGAGAAAAGGTTTGAAGAGAAAACGATTGCAATACCGACGACCGACGTAAGGGAAAAGGGGAGGGGGAAAGGGGAGAAAGCTTGAGATAGAGAGCGGGGATATACCTCAACAAACCAGGGGCGCTTGGTGCCGTGACATCCCTAGAAAGCACAACCTGCAGACAAGCATACCAAAATCCTACCCACCCCACCCTACCCCACACCGCCTACGCTACTGCCCCCTACGGAGTCGGTCCCCTACAATCAGGGACCTTAATCCTGTCCCGCCACAAACTCCTATCCTGAGCCATGTCCTCCATAAGACCGACAACTCTCAGGTCCTCTCTAACCACCTCTTCTAGGTTCTTCTTCGGCCTACCCCTCGCTGTCTTACCGCTGGGGGGTTTATACTCTCGCACCTTCGCACCGGGGCTGCCACGCCTCTCCTCTTCACGTGGCCGAACCATCTGAGCCTCGATTCCCTCAACTTCTCCTCTATGGGGGCCACTCCAGCTAGGCCCCTAATTACCCCATTTGAGATCCTATCCAATCTCGTAAAACCACACATCTACCTGACCATCCTCATCTCAGCTACCATCAACCTTTGGACTTGCGCCTTTTTTAGAGGCCAACACTCCGATCCATAGAGAACAGCCGGTCTAACTACCATTCGATAGACTTTGCCTTTCAGACCCATGGGCACTCTTTTGTCACACAGCACCCCTGACGCTGATTTCCACTTTTGCCAGCCCACTCTAATCCGCTGGCTAATATCCTCGTCAATGTCCCCATTCTGATGGATGATCGAGCCCAGATACTTGAATTTGGTGACCTTCGGTATTGCCCTCCCATCTAGAACGATTTCTCCCCCCTCTTCTATCCTTCCGCTGAAACAGCAGTGAAGGTATTCCGTTTTCGATCTACTCAGCCGAAAGCCCCTAGCCTCAAGAGTATGCCTCCAACTCTCCAACCTGTCATTCACCCCCTGCCTGGTCACATCGATAAGGACGATGTCATCTGCAAATAGCATGCTCCAAGGCACCTCGTCCTGGATTCCTCTAGTGAGTTCGTCCAAAACTAATATCAATACCTACTATTAATAATAATAATAATAATAATAATAATAATAATAATAATAATAATAATAATAATAATAATGAATTCTTAAATTATAATTATCAATGCCTACTATCGATTCACCTGAAATTTTACGATAATTGAAACCCGAAACGCAAAGTGGGACCCAAAAATTTGCTAAATAAATAAATTAGCTGTGTTTGAATTAATAAACATGATTTGGTTAAATAAATAGATAACCATAAAAACAAAGATGATTTAAATAAATATGGGTTAGAGTCAGGATATTACAGCCTTCCCCCCTTAAAGAGTTTCGTCCTTTGAACTTATGAGTTTTATGAAAATATGCACTGATGTCACAAATAAATGTGGATATTTACCTTCATCTCTTTCTGGGTCTCCCCAAGTGGCTTTTGAGGATGTATGATTGCCCAAATTACTTTTTGCCTCATCTTAAACTGTGATTGTCTCCTACTTTTGTTAACATAACTCTTTTGTCGGCCTTGTCTTACCTTAACACGACCTTGAATTTCTTTCGTAATACTTGCTTGGATTAAATCTATTCTTATATCCAATGCTTTTTCTAGCTCGCTCCAATAAGACCCGACATTGCTTAAGATTATACTCTTATCAAAATGTCCTTATTTAGTGTTCTCAAGGCATCTCCTGCGCTCCCCTCATCTGATTAATCAAAGGTCTGCTCCAATTCCACATTAGACAATGAAATGAATATCGCTAGGAATGAAAATGAGGGAATTGGTAGTTAAGCGAGTCATTAAGTTTTGAACAAAAATATATTGCACATTTAACAATGGGTTTGCAAAGACATGGAAGGTCACGCTAATATGAAATATCGGGTTGAAATGCAAGGGAGATTGAACAATATTGGATAGTATCAAGTTTTGAAGATGAGACAAGCAAACAATTTCAAGAATTACTATTAAAGGGCATTCTTGCAAAAGGTAAGCTGTCATTGGCATGGTTTAGATAACAATTGAATCCATTTAAACAAATGGCCTAGATAAAGAGATGTTATAGACCAAGTGAGTGTCAATAGCAAAGGAATAATGCCCCTGAACAATCCAAGGTTACTAGGGCCGAAGTAAATCAATGACTGGAAGTAATGGGAGCATTGCTGGTGTAAGGTCTTAGTGACAAGAGCAGCCTATTTCTATGCATGGCAATTAAATCTTACTCATATCACCCATATAGTGCCAAGTAGCACACCGCAAGCTACTGAATTACCGTCACAGGATTCCTTATAGTAATTCCATCTCATACTGATTTAACTCAAAGATATACCAAGTTGCAAATGGCATTCCCACAATAGGTTTTAAACATCACTGTACTCAATATCATGTATGTTAATACACCTCAATGAAACTCTCAAATTCTGGAGCGAAATGGACAGAGTTCTGCCTAAAAACTAACTAAAACCCAGGCTTAAAGCCTTACAACATGTACTTATAATGAAAAATCACACTTTAATAGCTCGATGGCCGCACGACGGAGTTCATAACTCAACGGGTCACACACCTGAAGTGCACAATCGCAAAACTTTAAACAAATGAGAGAAATGAAACATACAATACAACTCAAAGACAAATGAGAGCATGCCTCAGTAATAGATGACCTAAATGGTTCCACACTCCACTTTGCTAATGCTTGAATCTCAGGATATTACCAAATGATTCAGTCACCCAAATGAAAATGGTTCCTCCATGTATGCTCATACATATGAACTTATAGTCAATAGCTCATTTAACCCATCCAATATAACTTATGCACACCTTGATAGCTAACTTATAAACACTTGATAGCTCCCAGTGGCCCTAAAAACCTGGCTCTGATACCAAATCTGTAACGCCCCTAGAAAACTAATGACAACTTTTACGGCAAACTACAGCGGAAGACTTAATGATAGAAGGCGCTATTGCCGTTCGAATAAGGACAAGGCTCACTGAAACCATTTAATCTTACAACTTATGTTCACATCAAAATATCTATTAAACTAAAACACTCCAAGATCAAAGTCCATAATAGTTTAATTTCAATATAATCGACTTAATCATACCACGTGCTAACTCACACTCCACACTACACAAGTATATTGAATATAAACCCAACTTGACCCTAAGGTCGACCCCAACATTCATGCTATGCTGAATCCACTATGAGAATCTAATGACTTCCAAAAAGGGCTTGCGAAATGGAGAACCAGGTGATATTTCATCACCTAAAATGGAAAGCATGAAAACAATTCGAAAATGTGATCTAAAAACTTAGTACATGCATTCCTGTATTGTAAAATGAGCGTAGAAACACTGTTGATGGGTACCCACCTTTGCAATTCATTTAGTTCATAATAACAATGAAAATGAAAGTAATATGAAGCTGAATTGCTCATTATTATCTGGATGTGAACCCCTTGCAATGAAATGATCTATGCATAGGTGTACACCTGCCAATCTGATCAAGAGTTGGCCTAAAGCAGCACTGATAAATGATGGGCTGACGCCCTACAGATGATAACTGACAGGGTCACAAGTTAAATGAAAAATCCCTGTATAAACTAATTCATTAATAAACTCATTTAGAGTTGTGACTTGATAAACATAGTCTGCTTTCTGAAGATATAGGCAATGGGCGTACCTTGAGTCATTAAAAATATCATATGACTTGATAAATACGTTATGACTTGATAGCACTTATGCATAACGGGAAACGATAACTAGGCCACGACTCTTTTTTATAAATGTCATTGTAGGTATGTGTAGTCAGTAGATGATCCTTACTCACATAATTGAGTAAGTAAAAGTATGTATAATAGAAATTGAGTAATTAAATGTTATACATAACTTGGGTATTTCAATATAACTTCAAAACTGAATTAATGAAAGTAATAAAATTTGATATAAAGTAAATGAAGCTAAAATATACTACAATGAGATAAATGAGATTACAAATGAAAAGGTCTTGATGGTGACAAATGAGAGAGTGGGTTTGGCCTTTTCTGAAATAGGTTGCTGATACGGGTTTAAGACTTGCTGATGTATAGCTCGGTTCAAGATAATAGGAGTACGCTAGATTGGCTTGACAATTACATTTGATACATTCTGAATTGATGAAGTAATAAAGGTTTGAGGCCAAGAGAGATATATCTTGGTTCAAATCAAAATAGCACAAATTGCAATAACTTGGTTTGATAAATATGGTTTATGAGTCAAAAATTCTCCCCACTTCCCATATTCCGTTGGTAAGTTCATTAAAATACCGTTTTCCACCCCAAATAGATTATTAATCCCAATGAAAGCTATTAAACTCCGCAAACTTGGTACTTTCTTTGTAACATCCATAAGTGATTCAAAACTCATAATTAAGCTCCCAAAATGCATGTGTTGCTTCTTTTCTCTCATAAATCGAGCTAAAAACTCTAATAAAATCTATGAATATTTAATTCCCCCTTAAATAACCTTACTTGGACCAAAATACACAAAATGACAGCATTATCAATCTCACCCAATCTTTGTTATTGCTCTACACACAATTACTCAAAATGCTTCCAAAAATCACAAAACTCAAAATACTCAACCAAAATTCATGAAATCTTATAGGAAATTTGAAAATAATATGGGAAATGTATCGTTAATGTTTCTAAATTTTCCTCCAAGTATACGTTGCACAGAAATTGCAATAATAGCCCAATTTATACCAAACCAGGTCAGTTCACTTCAAAAATTCGTAACTTTCACCCTTGACTTCAAATGGAGACTTAAAACCCCAATATGGAAAGCTTAAGAAGTATTGAGAAAGCTTTATTTGCAACACAAAACATGATTCCCATAATAGAATTCCCAAAATGGGGCTAGAACACAAGTGTGTCAGTTTTGGTTGAACTTACGCAGTTCTAGCAAAACAGCCATAACATTTTCCATAGAACTTGGATTAAGGAAATTTAAAAGGAATTTAAAAACCAAAATACTTCCTATCTACCCACCAAATATGATACTTTCTCAGTGGGCTGATCATTACCAGTTTAATCTCAAAGCCACCTCTGTTTTCTACCATTTTCAGCCCTCACTGTTTTTACTTTCTACTCTTTTTTTCACATAAATCCTCACTTGAAATCATTCCAAATCACCCAAAACATCATCATAACCATCAATAACACTAAAAATTACAAATCATAAATAAAACAGTACAAATCCATCACTTGACTTAAGCTAACTTGATCATGATAAAACCCTAACCTTAACATGCTTCAAGCTCAACCCCACCATGATCAATATCCCCAAAATCAATAAAATTTGCATGATAACATCTACTTCGATCTCAAGAGCATGAATCATAACCAAAACAATCATAAAACAAAAAATACATCAAGATCAAGTTAGGGTTTACTCACTTTGATGCTTGAAAAACAAGAGATGTATGTGGTGTGAGGTGTGGGGGATGACTAGTGGTGGTTGTGGTGGTCGAAGGTAAGCCTTGGCTGGCCAGAAAACACCAGGAGATGGCAGCATAGCTTGGGGGGAAAGGGGGCCATGGGGTAGAGGGAGAAAGAAGAGAAAGAAGTGTGTGAGTGATCTTTTACTTAGCTAAGAATGAAAGAAGCATTACTTGGCTAATTTTATCCATCAAAAAGTGGCTTTTTGTTAACCATGGTTAGATTTAAATCATGGTAATTAGTTAGGTTAGTCAAGCAAGCTTGTTGGATTATGATTGGCTTGTACGGTTTGGGGCCCAGGAAGGGAAGTAAACCATATGCGATTAAATTTTTGTAGTTGGAAATTAAATTTTTGCGAGGCTATAAAAATAATAGTATTAATAATAATAATAATAATAATAATAATAATAATAATAATAATAATAATGAATTCTTAAATTATAATTATCGCGTCCTACTATCGATTCACCTGAAATTTTACGATAATTGAAACCCGAAATGCAATGTGGGACCCAAAAGTTTGCTAAATAAATAAATTAGGTGTATTTGAATTAATAAACATGATTTGGCTAAATAAATAACCATAAAAATAAAGATGATTTAAATAAACATGGGTTAGGATTGTGATATTACATTGAATCTTTACCATGTCTAGGTATTCCCTATCCCTCTGCATTCATGATAGTTGAAACAAATGCATCTGATAAAGGTTATGGAGGAATCCTTAAACAACGAATGCATGATAAAGACTAGCTAGTTAGATATCATTATGGCATTTGGCTCGGTTTGCAACAAAATTATTCTACTACAAAAAGAGAAATTTTATCTGTTGTTCTTTGTATTTCCAAATTCCAAGATGATCTATTTTACAAAAAATTCCTTCTTAGAATTGATTGCAAATCAACTACAGCTGTTTTACAAAAAGATGTTAAGAATTTTGTTTCAAAATAAATTTTTGCCCGATGGCAAGTTATTTTACAAAAAGATGTTAAGAATTTAGTTTCAAAACAATTCCTTACCAGATTTCCTTATAAGAATATCTTTGCAAGAAAGGGATGACAAAATTACTTATGCTGATTTCACGATGAGCAAAAAGGACAAAGGCAAAGGTATACAAAAGGCCGAAGACTAAAAAATAATTCCTACAGAAAACACCTTTTTACCATTGACAGATTTCCCTCCATTATCTTGTAAAACTGTTGTCATAAATTCTCCTGCAAAAAATTCATGTGACAATAACTTGGCCTGTTATATTGAACACCTTTTTCTGACTAGCTACAAAATTGCCCCTACAAATACTTTCTATACAGGATTTACCATGAACATTAAAGACAATTGTTCAGTTGAACAAAATCTCTTCTCATCCCAAATTACAAAGTACCCACATGAACCTCTTCTTTTTTATCTTCGTGACCATTAGCTCTACTATACTTCCTCTTCTGGACCTAGATACAATGAACATGCAATTTTCATCGACTACCAAGAATGGTATGTTTCTACAGAAATATTGTTTCACCATTACCTCAAAGTTGTTAAAGCTTATCAACCACATGTGCAAGATGTTAACAATCACCCAATACTCATCATTATGCCCACTGGATAAATTGAAACATTTAGATTTTTCCACAAATATTAGATAGCCTTTAAACAACATATTTTTCAATTTGTCTCAAAAATCTCCCCTAATCTTCACATTGCCCTTTTTACCAAAGTAATTCTCATGTCCTAGTACCTCTTCGGTATTCCATACAATTTGACATTTCCTGCCTTATTCACACAAAAGACGGGTTGCGATGCAAATTTCTACAAGATTACCCTCAATATTAGTAGACCAAAAGTCTCACACAAAACAACAAGGTATCCTCAAAATACTCAAGGATGACCATGCAATGTGACAAATCCTTTTACAAAAGCTCATTGACAAAGACGACTTAGGCAACGATTCAAGCTCAACAGAGTTAGCTACAAAACCAAGGATATGTGATCTACAAAACAACAAGGTCTTGAGCTTTGGCAAAAATTACGGTCATTATCTTAACAAAAATATTTCTTTTGTAGGTGAAGACAAAACTCTTGGCATACATTATTCACTACAATTCCCCCCGATAATATACTATTCATCTACAGTATCGACAAAATACTATTCATGAACAGTTCTCAAGGACAAAATTTTCAAAAGATCTATAGAGTAAAACTGCTACCTTTTGACAATTGCGACCTAACTTTCGGCGCATGAGAAAAGAAGACAATTGAGCATCATTTCACCGCCATTATTGAGCTCCTCTCAGCTTTATATAAGGCAGACTTTTCATTTGGAAAAAAGCATCAGAAAACTACAGCAACAAAAAAGAGAAACCTTCTCACTTTCCTCTTAGAATTTTCTTTGCTCTCTTCATTTTATAAATCCCAATACAAGTTTCAAATCGATAATTTCTAAGTTATTATTATTATAAAAGTATCTATAAGTTTTCTTTTAAGTCCTTACTTTCTGTACATTTTCCTTTGTGTGTTTTAAGGTTTTGTTTAATAAAAAGTTTTATATTACTCCTATTGTTTTTTAGAGTAAATGCTTGAGGTTTATCATCCTTAATTTGAAGTAAAATAGTTTATTTTGAATTTAAAGGTAGAGGATTTAAAAATTTTGTATTGAGGTTTGTAGACATCAATCGAAAATAGACTCTGTACATTATTGCAAAATTTGTGAAATCATGAAACTCCTCACCTTGAATTTGCGCATCAAACTTCAAGGCTTCAAGTGTATGGGACATGAAAGATCAACACAGAAGTCTGACTAACAATTGAAGAAAATTGGTCCGTTATATATATTGGTGTTAATCATGGCTAATAGAGACGATTTGTATTTCTTTAACCTTTTCTCTTAAGGCCATGTAAATAGGTGTGTTAATACCTTTTCTTATAAAAGGTTTAACAACAACTTGTACTAATCCAATATGCATAAAACAAAATTTGTCTTTTAAATGTATCTCAATTACTTCATATTTGATCAAAGAAATAGTTTGTAATTCGTTTTGTAGACTTGTTATTTCTTCATGAGTTTTGTTCGAAAAGGCAGTTTGAAAGCTAAATGTACCAATTTTGTAAATTACTTCCATACTAACTTCAGGAATATCCCAATTGTGGAAATTGTCAGGAGATGGGGCCTTAACAAGGACATTTGTTCTAATCTCATTACTATTAACTATATCACTACTATGACTATCTACGCTAAAAGACAATAACGTTCTAAATTTACTAGCCATCTTCTACCCATAAGCAGTGATGATAAAAGTCTTAACACGAAGGACAGAATAAAGACAGGACCACCGGGATAACTTACTAGGACCACCTCTACAGACTGACTAATGGCTTTACAGTTGGCCAATGGCTGACCAACACCTAGCAAATATCATACACAGACATGCACATGAATTTCTTTGATATCAGGAGGGAGCATGATCGAAAAATATGAAAAACACTGAGAGTAATACAAAACTTTATTAAACAAAAGCTTAAAACACACAAAAGGAAATGTACAGAAATTAAGAACTTAAAAGAAAACTAAAAAACTTACGAGTACTTTTGTAATAATAATAACTTATAAATTGTCGATTTAAAACTTGCATAGGGATTTGTAAAATGAATAGAGCAAAGAACATTCTAAGAGGAGAGAGAGAAGGTTTCTCTTTTTTGTTGCTGTAATTTTCTGATGCCTTATTTCAAATGAAATGTTTGCCTTATATAGAGTTGAGATGAGCTCAATAATATAGGTGAAATGATGCTCAATTGTCTTCTATTGTCATGCGCTGAAAGGTGGGTTGCAATTGTCAAAAGGTATTAGCTTTACTCTATAGATCTTTTGAAAATTTTATCCTCGAGAACTCTTCATGAGTAGTAATTTGTCGGCACTGTAGATGAATAGTATATTATTGGGGAACTGTATTGAATAGTGTTTGCTGATAGTTTTGTCTTCACTTATAAAAGAAAGATTTTTGTTAAGAAAATGGCCCTAATTTTTGCCAAAGGTCAAGACCTTTACGGGCTGTTTTCTTTTGTCTTTATTTTTTATTTTGTCATAGATCATAAGCATCTTGAGAGTCCTGAAGATCACATATCCTTGGTTTTGTAGCTGACTTTCCTGAACTTGAACCGTCTTTTGAGTCGTCTTTGTCAAGAAGCTTTTGTAGAAAGATTTGTCCCATAGAGGGGTCATCCATGAGTACTTCAAGGATATCTTGTTGTTTATGTGTGAGACCTTTAGTCTGAGATTTTGTAGAGGACATCTTGGTAGGAGTAGATGGTCCAAGTGCAAAATCCTTTCGTTTGTCAAAGGTGTGAAGGTTATGGATAGTGTATTTTTTGGATTTGTTTTCCAAAAATACTCCACATTTTCTTTTCCGAAGAGCTTGGTTTTGTACTCAATCCACCATTTGATCTTATAGATTTGGGCAACTGACAGGGGAAAAGAGTTAGGAAGATAATTTTGGTATCTGTATTCCCAGCAGAAAATCCAAGCAATGTTAAAGGTTTTGAAAAATTGAACTTCTTTTGTATAGGTATCATAGGCTGGGGTATTTGTGATCCAGAAATCCCGTCGGTCCTTGGCTTTATAGGGTAGGACAGAAGGAGAACAATTAAACATGGTCCACCAACGATGGAACCAAATGGGAAATGTGAATGGGGCTTTGTCATGAAAGTTAAAAAACCATGAATGAATTTCTGGTGTATGGAAGAAAGCTTTAAACCAAGCCATATGGTAGTGAAAATAATTGTAGGTTACAGGTTCAAATGGAACATAGAATTGTCTAGCTTGAAAAGGATCTTTCGATTATTGGAACTTCATAACATTTTTTATGATACATTTGAATACAGAATGTAAAAAGGATTGGCATTGTCTGTGGTATGAGTAATGTCAACAAACTCGGTGTCAATGAGAATGAGTTTATAAAATTGTCTGGTTTTTTGTGGATGGTAACAAAGGTAACGAGAGTTGCCAAAGTTTCTTTGGACTAAATCTCGAATAAGAAGATTTGTAGGGGCAATTTTGCGGCTCGTAACGAAGAGGTGTTCAGTATATTTGGCGAAGTAATTGTCACATGAATTTTTTGTAGGAGAGTTTGTGACAGCAACTTTATAAGACGATGGAGGGAAATCTGTCAATGGTAAAAAGATGTTTTTTGTATGAGTGATTTTGTAGTCATCGGCATTTTGTATACCTTTGCGTTTGTCCTTTTTGTTCATCGTGACATCGGCATAGTAAGTAATTTTGTCATCCCTTTCTTGCAAAGATATTCTTGTAGGGAAATCTGGTAAGGAATTGCTCTCTCCTTTGATAAATTCAATTTCAAAATCGGAGGAAGATAAAATAGCTTGCAATCGGGCAACATTTTATTTTGAATCTAAATTCTTAACATCTTTTTGTAAAACATCTTTTTCTGATTCGCAAATAATTCTAAAAAGGAATTTTTTATAAAATAGATCATCTTGGAGTTTGGAAATACAAAGAACAACGAATAAAATTTCTCTTTTGATAGTAAAATAATTTTGTTGTGGATCGAGCCAAATGCGAGAATGATATCTAACTAAATCTCCTTTATCATGCATCTAATGTTGAAGGATTCCTCCATAACCTTTATCATATGCATCTGTCTCAACTATCATACATGCAGAGGAATGACGAATACCTAAACATGGTAATGATTCAACCTTTTGTTTAATTTGTCTAACAATGTTAGTGTGTACATCAGACCAGGGTTTAAGGTTTTTCCCAAGTCTTCTATACAGGGGAGCACACAATTGTCTAATACTAGGGAAAAAATCAGAAATGTAATCAACGCAACTAAGAAATTTTTGCAACTATTTCTTATCCTTAATAACATCTGGAAATTTGTTTACAAAGGTGAGTTATCTAACAAGGGTTTGATAGTCCCTTGAAAGATATCATGCCTGAGAAATCTAATTTATGTTTCACATATAACCATTTTTGAAGCAGAAACAGCCAGTTCGTTTCTTTCGGTAACATTAAAAAATATCTGTAAATGTTTAAAACATTGATTTTGTTTTAACTGTAAGAGATTGACTTGTTTATAGATAGAAGAGTTTTGTAAAAGTGAAACTTCACGCTGTTTAGTAGCAGAAAGAAAATTAAAAGAGATTTGTTTGCCAAGAATCTTGGTATGAACACCAGATTCATTAACATAAAATGGATAGATTTGTGTTAAAAATGGAGCTATGAGAATTAGGCAATGAGTAATATTTTGAACCATCAAAAATATATTTTTGAACAATAATCATTATTTTGAATATAACCTTTATTAAGCTTATATTTGATGTTCAAAGGTTCTCCATTGGCGCTCCATAATTGTTCTTTTGTTCTTTCACAATACTTAGTAGGTATGACTTCTTCTGTTATGTAGTTTTGATCAAGTCCACTGTCAATGAGAGCCATTGCATTTGTAGAGAAATCATTGACTAGTATTTTGACAATAGAATACCAGTTTTGAAAGGTAACTTGAGATATGGTATGAAGAAGTTGTTCTTCTGAGACTTCATTTTTATGAGCATTTTCAATATTTTGAAGATTGTGTGGAATTTTGGAGGAACTCGGAATTTGTGTTTCTAGGATGGAGAGTTTTGCCTGGAGTTCTAGATCAGCAGCTTTGAGATTAATAATCTCTTGCCTAAGATCTCAAACTTGAGCTTTCAGCTTGTTGACTTTAATTTGGATGTCTTTTGTATTGAGTTGTTGGAAAGGATTTGGTATTGAATATTTTTGAAATAGCTTGGTTAAGCTAGGAGTTTCTATATCAAACTTAATGACTTTCTTTTCTTCTTCAAGAATTAAGTCTTTAAGCTCGCTCAGACACCCCTTTTTTATGTCATCATCAGAAATCTTTCCTATTCGGTCAAGTAGGAATTCTTTATGATTTTTGTTTGTAATAACGTTGATTGCTTTGATGGGAGAAGAATCATAGTAAGATTCTTCTTCTTCATAGCTTTGATAGTAATCAACATTATTGTCTGTGTCAGATGAGTTTTGTGCTATGACAGCCAGAAGTTTCTTTTGGAGTTCATGTTGATCAACAAATAACTCATTGATCTTGTCTTCTATTTTGCCCTGAATGGCTTTGTGACCTGGTTTGCAGCATTTGTAACAAACGGCTTGTTTTTCCTCGTCCTTCTTCTTTTTAGAAGAGGTTGGTTTAGGATTAGAAGTTGGAGGTGAAATGTTTGAGGGCTGATTTGTTCTTTTGAATCTTTTGCTAACGGCTTTATTAGCTCATTTAGCATTGGAAGAAGGGGTTCTATTATTGTAATGCCAAATGCTTCATAGAAAGTTCCCATTTCCTTTTTGGATTGGGTCTGGCTTGAATTTTGAGTTCATTGCAAAGGATAATCCCTTCACTTTTGACAACTCCAAAGATCACACCAAATGTAAGAAGATGGAGAGGGATATCATTAGTCCCACAATGTTGTCTGCGTTTTGAGAGAATTCTTTCTCCAAAAAGCTTTGGTAGGCCTGCAATGAATCTCTCTTTCCAGAAACTTTGCATGCTATCCTCTCTCTTTAAGACATTGGTAAAGAATACATGTTTATACCATTTGTGATCAGTGACAGTTGGGCAACTTAGGTTGATAAGGATAGTTTTGGCTACAACTTGTCCTTCTTGAGGATCGCCAATAAAATAAAGAGTGATAGTATGAATTAGGGATTCATACATGTCTTGGATTTTTTCACCATGTTCATCCATTTGTCTTGTAGTATGATTAAGAATAGCCAACATTTCTTCGAAGCTAAGATAATTATCCGACCAATTCTTTAATTGTACAAAGAAACTGAGGACAATTATCGTAGCTACATTTTGGTTTGAATAACCATTGACTTTGTAGGCAGTAGCTGTTATTCCCATTTCTTCAATGGTAGATAGCATCTCATGCTCTGATTTGCCATCAATATTCTAACCATAGATAGACTTACCATTGTAGTTTTTATCAGTGAATTGGCCTCTTTCTTCATATTGGTGATGAATGTCTTATTTGCACATATTATTTACGAGTTTGGGAGTCATTTTAGGGATTAAAATGCTAAATTATATGACTTATGCCCCTATTTCTTCTATTAAGCTTTGGTTTCGATTATTTCGGAAATGATTGCAGATTTCAAGTTTACAAGCCCAAAGCGAGTGAGTAGAAGATGTTTTTGAGGAATAGTTGATCAAAGAAGCTTGCAAAAGAGGCCCAAAATGGCCCAACATGGACGTACCAGGGCAATTACCGCGATCCAGGTTGCTTGAGGACGAAGTAATGAAGTGAAACATGGAGACCCTAGAGCCTAGTTGCCACCACGATCAGCCTGTGGTGGGGACCTTTTCCCCGGCTTGCTCAATTTTCTTCGCGGTTGTTCGGATTCTGTCCATTTCTGTAGTTAGGAGCCTTGAGTTTGCCTATAAAAGCACGATTTTTGGCTGCTCTTGGTAGGCCATCTTATCACCCACCATCTCATCCACCATTATAGAATATTTTAGATTAGGTAGAGAGAGAAAGAAAGAGAGTCGACGTGAGATCTTGCAAGGATTCCATGCTGGGTTTGCGATCGACAAATTCAAGTGCGATTTTTGGCTGAGCAATTGTTCTCTCTTCCTTTCTTTTCCCCCTTATTTTAGAATTCATGTTTTGCAATTTTGATTAAGACTAGTAGTTGTGATCTTGGATTTATGCAAATCCTAGTTTATTACACAATCCTACATTGTTAAATTTGGTGTTTTTGAGTTTGTTGGATTGTTTTATCGAATTGTAGATGCTTATTGCCTTGCGAGAAACTTGATCACTTTCTTGCATGTTGTGGGTATTGGGTAATGAACTGCAAGGTGAAATCTAATACTGGAATCCTAGAATTTAACTTGATTGTGTGGAGTCTTGAGAAAGTCCCACCGATTTAGAAACCATTGATTTGATAATCGCATGCTTAATGAACCTAAATAAACCAGGAGCCTTTAAGAAATGATAATTGGTTAGATTTAGGTATTTCGCTTCACCTTGAAAGAGGGGTTATGAAACTTCGATTATCATTTTGAAAATAACAATTAGAGTAAAAAGTGCTAGTTTGATATTTTGGATTAGGAAAATTGCTTGATTTGTTTAATTCCTTGAATTTTATCCATTACGTTAGAGAGTTTATTATTAACATTTCAATCTCAAACTTGGGTTCACTTAACCTATCTTGAGAGATTATAACCCAATATATCAACATAGTCTTTGTGGGATCGACCTTGAATTACTATGACGCCACCGTGCGCTTGTGGCCGTACCAAGTTTCTAACGCCGTTGTCGGGGACTACTGTTGGATATTGGGCTTTTCTTGATAGGTTTGACTAAGCATATTGTTCTCATTTAAAAAAAAAACCACAAAAAAATTTGAAAATTAAAAGTTTTTTATTTTTCCCAATTCGAGCATGAACTATTTTGGAGGTATTTTAAGAGATTAAATGTCTTTCTTGCTCAATGCAGCTATTATGTGGGTATACGGGAAATTGTAGGCATTCTTGATGATGGTGTGAATAGTGAAACCTGAACTCTTATGGAGTATTGGGGTTTTCATGGTCAGAATGTTGATGAATCTTAGTGTTCTCTTGAGTGGATTGCTTAGGATTCATTTGCGTTTGAGAAGGCTAGTTGTGTTTTTGGTTATTCTTTTCCTGATCCTTTGCATTTAATGCTAAATCATATTATGCTCCTTTTTGGTGTGACTTGTGTGGTTCTTCTGACCATAATATTATTTCATGTCCTTTCTATGTATGCTATGTTCAACCTGATTCATCCTTTCCTTTAGCTCAGTACATGGGGCTCGAGGTGGGTGAGCCTTTTGGATTGATTGCTAAGTTTGATGTAGGTGATTCATATTGTTCATCAGATGATACTCTTGATTTAGTGCATAATCTAGTTAACACTCCTTTAGAGGGGTGTCATTATGAGTATTTGCATTAGGAGTCTTTCAGCCTTTGTTTTAATTATGCTTTCCCCAATCCCCTTGGTCATTCTATTACAAGAAATAATCCATCCTCCCATATTTGTGCCACTACACTTAATAAAGTATGGAGAGAAAAACGAGAAATTTGATAGTTTTCTTGACTCCACATTTAATAAGTGTAGGAAAGTCATAAACATTTTCCTATACTTATCAATTGTGGGGAACTAATTTTGTAATGCCCGCATTTTATTTAAGCTATCTAGCCTATTTCTTGATATTATGAATTGTATTTTATTATTTTAGCTAAGTTAAATTAATATCAACGTGCTTGCGTAAGTGATAATTTTATTAAAAAGAGAATTATTATTATTATTACTAATTTTGATATTATACAATAGTCTTAATAAGCATTTATAAAGATTTTCAATGAGTACTAAGTTGAGTAGGGATAGTCTTAATAAGCATTTTTGAGGATTTTCGAATACGACAAGATCGTCAAGCATTAGAAATTATTTCATTGAATATTAGACTGAGTGTTATTATCGGGAATGAATCGCGTTAGAACTTAGATAACATCTTGAATTTAGGCTAGGTATGAAAATTGGGTTGAGTAATGCTAGATGATTGGACAAACCAAAAAAAAAAAAAGGAAAAGGGTCCTGAGGCCCCTTCTTCCTCCCAGAAAAAACAGGCGGGGGGGGGGGGGGTTCGAACAAAAGAGCAGGCCTGGCTCTACTCTTCCTCCTAACCCCCCGCGACACTGAAGAGAAAGAGAAAGAGAGAGAGAGAGAGAGCGAGGCCGGAGTGGGTGGACATGGCGGAGACCGCCTAGGAGATGAAAGAGGGGGTGGAGTATGCAGTGTCGGGCAACGGCGAACCCTAACTCGCCCCCGGCATGACACCAATGCCACCTAGACCTGGCAAATGGGTCATTCGGTTCGGGTGCGGGTCGGATCAAGTTCGGATCAGGTCATGTTCGGGTCAAGTTACACTTCGGGTCATTTTGGTTTGGGTCGGGTATGGTTCGGTTCGGGTCGATTTCGGGTCAACTTATTTTTGGTCAAATATGCTCGTCATGCCAAAACAAGCAACTTTGTAGAAAATTTCGGGTCGGGTATGGTTCGGGTCGGGTCAATTAGGGTTTCGAGTCTACTTTCGGGTGAACATATTTTGAGTGTCGGGTCGGGTTTAGGTCCGGGTAGTTTGGTTCGGGTTTCGGGTCTCGGGTCAGTTTTGCCAGGTCTAATGCCACTATCGCTGATGTCAACGGTGGTGGCTGGGGCTTAAGTCCGTCGACCATCAGGACGCAACAATAGCAGTGGCAGTGTGAGGAAGGAAAAATCAAGGGTTTAGGGTGGTTGTTTCGCGCCTAACTGTAGCACGAGAAAAGGGGAAATTTTCAGGTTCGTGAGCACTCAAATCAGTCCCAAAAGCTCTTAAAACGAGTCATTAGCTTGGATTTGAGGCGGGTCTTTCTCTTCCTCCTAATTATTAGTAATTTCAAACAAATTTTAACAATTATAGGTAATTCATGTTTAATTCTGAAATTGTTATCAGTAATTGAAGGATTTGAGGGTGAAATCTGGTAAAAATGGTGATGATGCTGATTTGGGATTCATGCATGTTGAATTGGTCCATATTTTTGCTAACCGGTCAATTAGGAAATTTTAGAGCAAGCAGATTATACTCTAGTGTTGTCATTAAGATCAATTTAAACATGTTTAAATTCGATTTTGGTGATTACATACGTATAGTATGCTTGTGGTTATTGGTTTTGTGAATTAAACACTTGAATTGTTATGATACTAAACTGAGCTTGGTAGTTGGATGATTTAAGGTGGAACTAATGAGTGATTTGAGGTTTTTGTGGATGGTGTTGTGTGAGGAGGGACCCTGGGTTTAATATTAATCGCAATTGTGTGAATTGTAAAGTAATTGTGATATTAGGTAGATTGTGCTGAAGCTATTCCTGCGAAGTGAAATGAATTTCCTATTTGTGAACCCCTCCCTCTTGAATTGATAAAATGATGTTATATGAGTGAATTGTGAACTTTAGAAATCTTTAGAAGGGTCGTTAGAATCTTGTTTTCATAATTTTAAATGTTTCTAAATATTCATCAGTTGCCTGTTCGATTGATAAAGTGTTTGCAGCCTGAAATGACCCTAAATCGTCGAACTAGTCATTAGAAATCTTTAGATCAGCGATCATATGGAAATCAAACATCACAGCAATACAACATAGTAAGTGAGCTTCATGACACCTCGACTAAAGCACTAAATCGTCTATCTAATTTCATGGCCATGTGTAATTCTTTCGCGTGCAAAGATGAATCCTCTCCAACAACTATTTGTGAATGACAGCACAATTTCTTTAGTTCTTCTGTTATGTCTAGCCTCCTGGAAAAAGATAATAAAGGAACTGACTCAGTTTGATGGTCGGATAGAATAGTAAGGTTTAGAAGACCATGGATCATTCCATTTCACTCATGTTAATCTTGGATAGAGTTTAAATTGTAAGAGGTGTGAAAATAATGATTCATAGCCCTTTCATAGTCAACAACCTTTCAATATTACCAACTGGTAGGAGAATCTTGTTTTAAATGCTAAAGTAGAGCAATTAAATCATACACACTGAATCACTAAGAATCTGTAGCAATAGCTTATTGGATCTAGAAAAAAAAAGAGATCCTATTTCAGAACTCATTTAAGAATGAGCTGTGGGCATTTTGGGGGGGGGGCGGGGGGGGGGGGCGAGGACATTGAAGCAGGAAGTGCAGAACAACATCGATCAGGGGATTGATTGATAGAAGTTGCAGCACATAGAGTAAAAGTTCACCATCGCATACAAATCTTCAACATGATGCTAACATTATTCTTTATTTCATGGTTTCTCTAAAGGCCTTCTTCATCATCCCCCACTTACCCAAAGGAACAAAAACAAGAAAAACAGTGTCAAGGGGCATCCTCAGGCCTTCCAAACATAAAGTATTAATAGGCTATGGCTGAATAACTACAATAATAATCCAAAATATGTTATTTCCTCTTTCGCTCTCTCATGTAGCTATTCTCTCCACTTATTTTAAGTTTTACCTTCCCTATTGTCTAAATGAGCCCTATAATTCATTTGTGAGTAAGATGGTGTGCATGCATATGCACCCCCCTTAAAACAGCAAAGAAAAAGAACCCAAACCAGCCACCACATACCCCCTTGATTGGGGGGGGGGGGGATTAGGGTGAACTGCCACTGGTGATTTCCTGAGGTGTGGTTTGGCTTGATTTATCCTTATATACAATACACTAAGAATGCATTAAAGTCAGGGAAAAAGTTTTCCCGTAAATGTTGTGCATGACTCTTCACAGAGAGATGATTGATGAAAGACATTCCATTCTTTTACCAGCTTCTACCAAAACCCACAATATTTGGGGCTCAAGAGAAAACAGTCACTTTTACCCCCCTCGACCTTTTTTGAAATGATTTTTTAACCCCTCACCTATTGATAATAATTTTCAGCTACCTTTAGAAACTTGTTTTAGTTCTTTAACACCCCTAACCTTTTTTGTTTTAGACAAAAACTCTTAGAAAATTGCAGAAAAGGTCCCTGGATTGGCTAAACTTATGCAAATAAGCTATTTTAAGGGTCTAAATAGGAAATATGTTTGCTTTTAACGATTAATCTTCTTATAATGACTTTATTGGTACTAGTTATCATAATCTACTACTTATATCTTATACATTATACTTTATGTGGTTATAGGCCACCATGCTTAGCAAAATAATTAAAACTTAATTAGCGAGTTTCGACCATTACTTGAACTAAGTCGGCGCTGGTCTTCGACGTTCGTCTAGCTTTTGATTTATAGAGATTGCTAATCTCAAGTACACCTTCGTTAGAACAGGCATAACATAGATCCGTTTCGTTTCCTAGCTTGAACTGTAGTCACTAATCAAGTTCTTTATAATTTTAAAGGATAGTGGAACTTTAATCAATAAATTATAATATTAAGGACATAAGGTTCAATTAGATAACATTCCCCACTGGGAAACCTCTTTTATTGAATGAAAGCTGGAAATTGGAAATATTATAATGAAAATCTTGAAGAGGGACTTAAGCTGAGATCATTCGAGATGCTTGCTGATATAGAAATGGAGAATTCCAACCTCCCTTGTGCTCAAGAATGCTCAAATGGTCGTGTCGCTTTTCAGCACTCAACCTCTTCTTTTATAGAGCACTTATTTTTCACATGGCTATAGTACACACTGACTCTTCACATGAGTACAGTACACACTTTATTTTACAGACCAGGCACTTGTCAAAATAGTACAATAATGAGGCAGTAACTTTTCAGAGCTTTTAATGATGACAAGACTAGTCATCATTATTGAGATTCTGCATGCCTTCATCTCTAATTATATTTTTCAGACCATCATTATCTGGATAATCGTCAAAACCTTAATCTAATTAAAGATTCTCTGGATCCCATTTCTCAAATAACTTAAGAAGATATTTCTTTCCTTTTTTTAATATGAACTTTCCAGCTCCAACGTCGAAGAGATAATCAAAAATATCTGCTGACATTGCTCCTTCCACCTTCATGTACTTTTTAAACTCATTACCATAGGCGAAAGTAGTATTTCCACAATGCATTAACATTTTTACTTGTTCAATTAATGCCCAAATTTGATGATAAATATTGAAAAATCCAATGGCCCTTGCTAAAGCGGGATCAATAACTAATTCCCGTCGTTTAGGAACCCATGCTTGTCGTTGATTATCGAGATCGTCGTAATCAACTATCTGAATAAGATAATGGGCTGGCTTGGTTTTTCTATTTTCATATTCGATTAATGCGCTATACACTTCCAAATTTAAACATCTCCTAATTGAAATTTTGGTTGGACCTTCAGGAGATGTAAGAATCCAATGGATTCTTCAGAACATGCATTGCTAAAATTTCGTTAGACTTGAGAAAAGTGAGAACTTTGGATATGGGATTTCTATAAAGTAAAGTATTAGTACTCCCAAGGTTTAATGATAGGGTCATTTGGAGATATTGAATTTGTTGGGAAACTAACCCACCAACTCCAGACTGGTCGGGAAAGTAGATAGTTGTATCCTAGGACTCCCAGATATCATAGGAATAATGACGATAAAAGTTGATGCTGTCTGCATACCACTCATTGAACCATTTTTCTTAAACATGAGAACTTATTTTTTCTTGAATATCATAAAGAAATCTAAGGTAATTAACTTGTAACTCTAGAAGGGAAAATCTTTGGGCTATTAGGTAGGTTGTAGATAGTGAACCAAAACATGATCTACTTTTGTACGGAATTTTAGGTTATCAATAAGGACTCTATTGGAAGGAGAAACCCGTTCTAGTAGGAATGACATTTCATTAAGGATTTCCTCCTTTTCTAGCAGGAGGTCGACTTTGACAATCACCATTGGCGAGTTCTAAAGTTAAACTGTCTGTCAGAGAGTTCTTCGATCTCTGTATATGTTCAATAGAGAGGGAAAACTGGTTAAGCCATAATTGCCTACATAGGAGTTGCCTTTGCAAATTCTTTTTCACAAACCCAAGTATTCCTTTGCAATAAGTTCGAATAAGAAAAGGTTTTGGGGCCAAAAAGATTGAGAGCTTTTCAATTCCGCTTATGACTACAAGAATTTCTTTTTTCATTGTGGGATAGCTGCATTCTGCCTTATTAAAACTTCTACTGTAATATTTGCAGAGTTTTTCTCATTCTTTGATTTTAAGTACCGCAATCTAGTGCTCATTGCTAGCATCTGTCTCAAGAATTCATCTCCTTCATTAGGTAAATTAAGAACAGGAAGATTTTTACACATATTTTTGAAGTTTTGAACAATCTTTGTATCATTTATAGTCCTTGTCTAATTTACTTCTTTCTTGAGTTTCTGCTGCAATGGTTTTCTCAGTTTAGCTAAATCTTTAATGAAATCTGAAGCATAAGTAAGGCATCCAAGAAACCTTTCTAATTTCTGTTTATCTTTAATCTTTTCAGGAAAATTTTCTATTTTGTCCAAAATATGCTTTTGAAGGATGAGTTGTCTAACCTTTATCTCCAGGCCTAACTCAATTTATTGTTCTACATAAATGCATTTGTTCTTACCGAGTATAATGCCATGATCAATGCATCTTTGGGTGATAGCTAAGACATCATTACTCTCCATTCATAATGTCCTTGTGGGGCACTAAATGCAGTTAAAGGAATACTTTCCTCATCCATTTTTATCTGCCAATAATCGCTTTTGCAATCCATTTTCGAGAACCAAGAGGCTCCCTGAATTCTATTGAAAAGGACAGTTTTGTTAGGGATATAATAACTATCAAAGACAGTATTATTATCATTAAGCTTTTCATAATTGGTTACAATTCCTGCTTTTCCTCTTTTTTCTTCTACATGATTTCTTACCATGAAAGTGGGACTGCTGTGAGGACTTTTGCTGTTTCTGATTAATCCTTTATCTAGAAGTTCTTTGATTTGTTTGTCAAATTCTTGGATATCTTGGTGTGTATAAGTCATTTGTTTGACTTGGATAATAGTATTGGGATTCAACAAAGTAATTTTTGCAAATGTCTTATCTTTATCCCAAAATTTTAGTGGATTATCAGAGTAGAGTTCTTTCCATAATTTTTCTTATTGTTCAACAATCTACTCTTTAATAGATAATTCAAGTAATGAGATTGTCAATGCTATCTCATGTTGTGCTGGCATTGCCTTCTCACCACGCTGGTTGTGTGTGAACTCAATTTTCTGATGAGTGTAAGTGTTACTTAATTTCTCAATGGGAACTGAGTGACCATTAATTGTGAATATTATTTAGTTTATGGTATTTGTGTATAGAGAATATAATCTTTGAAAATTATTTCCAATAATCAGTAGCCCATAGAACTGGTATAATGGCTTGAAGTCCTCCTAATTCTATGGATAATCCTTCTATGGCTTCATTGTGGCGCATAATACTATTATCAACTATCCCTGTAAAGGATTCTTGGCTTTTTTCCACAAAAATTCTAGAAATAATAATCTTTTTCCAAAGCATATAGAACAACCACTATGAATGTAGGCACATAACTCATATTTATTATATCCCTCCAAGCATACTTTTATTGGGATATAGATGCTATTGGAATTTGTATTAGTAGCTTCATGGCATATCTCCATAGTCATATTTTTGACTGATTCATCTTCATAGACTGGTTTACTAATTGTTCTAGTTTTGTACTCAATTACCTTTCTTTCTAGACTCATACTTTGATCTACAATGGGTCTTGCAAATTCAAAACTCATTATAGTCATTTCACTGATCATTCTAATTGTATCATCTTCTTTAAGCTCTTCTTTAGTTGATGAAGATCCTTCTTCCCAATCTAATCTTGTATTCATGCTTCTTAATAATTGGGGTTTTATGGTGATTTTACGCTCCTCATCAATTTTTATTATATTTTTCTTATTGACCTTCGTGGGGTTGGCCAAGCTAGATATCCATGAACGATCAATTTTTATGTTCTGAGGATTGGACTTAATTCCTTGGATCTTTTGCATAGGGGTGGGACTTTTAAATTTTTCTGCTTTTATCGTTGTTACCTCAATCTTTGGAGCTATAGTATTATCTAATTTGTAGACAATTTTTCAAAATATTCTAAACGGATATCCCCCTCTTTTCAAATCCATCCCAACTGTTTTTATTTTAAGGGATAGGAAGTTTTTAGCAAATTCATCCTTTAGACTCACATAATATCCAGGTCGATAGTTGAATCCTACTCATCCATTGCATAAATTAGTCTTAATCCCAATGATAGGTTGATTATTAAATTCAGTATGCCTAATATCATAGAGTAAAGCGTAAAGATCAATATCTTTACCATAATATTATAATGGAGTGATTTGAACTTGGACACTTCTGACATGGATATACCTATACTTCCTATCTTTGTTATGCTTAAGGATATTTTTCCAATTAATGAGATTAACTTCCGCAACATCATACTCACAATCCTTTATCTCAAGATCCCCTTCCATCATTTCACATATGTATTTGCTTTTTAGCTGAAGGATGGATTTTTTTATAGATCATGTCCTTTTGGATTATGGGAAGAACCTGGTCTCCTTTGCCTTCCTTATGATCATTGTCTACAACAAATTCATCTCTTTGAAGATCACCAAGACTGACAAAGCCACTTTCCATCATATGACTTGCTTCTTCATAATCACTTTCTTCATATTCATTGTCTAATATAATCTCAACAATCCTTTTGTTATTACTTAGGGCTAGATCTAATGTCTCATCTTCACTAAGCTGAACATAATCTAGGCTCTCCAAAGTTTCAATAAGTTTGTTATTCTTCCTATTTTTGCATTCATTAACATAATGTCCTACTTCTCCCCATGCCCAATATTTGCAGTTGTTTTTCCCTACAGGGCAATAAGCAGCTTTCCTAAAAAATCTACGTTTTTAGGACATGGCTTGTTATAATATTTTCTTCTATATTTTTCTCCCCTTTACTTGTTAAAGCTCTTTTTCTTATAAAATTTTCTTCTCTTCTTCTCTTTTCAGGGGCTTTTCCCCATTGATGAGGTGAATCCCAACAAGTTAGGAATTGCTTCTTAATTTTCTTTTGCTTTTGGAGATAAAGACATTGATCATTAACCCATTTTCTTAAATAAGAGATTCTTGAACCAAGGGTGTCAATGACATCTGTTCATTCAAACCACGCAATGTATTTTTCATTGATTATCGTTTATTGGATACGACAATTCATCATAGAACATACCAAGATTAGTTTCGTTATGCCCAATTTTTTAATAATATTGACTAAATTCTGCAATATAATTTTTCAAATATCTCATATCCTATAATTCTATATTATTAATCTTTCTCTGCCATTCTCTTACCTTTTTTTTGGAATTAAGTTTAGCTTTGATAATCTTAGTTTTAATTTCCTTAAATAAATTCTTGAACATTGCAGCTGGTGTTTTCATTATTCTTAATGTATTTTTTCCATCTTCAGTTAATGAATCATACCAGTCAGCTACAGTTCTAGAGAAACTATGCTCAATGTAGTTTAGAAAATTTATGGAAGTCCAGGTAGTATTTAGATTTAAGACACTATTCATGCCTCTTTTTCAATGTTCAATTATTTCTTCTCCGTTACGAGCTTCATCTGTGTTTAAGATGTATCTCGTCTAGCTAATCGGAGTAAGGCCAATTTCTTCAAAGGTTGTATTTTGCCTTGGGATAAACCCAAAGAAAAAATTGGTTGTTCGTTAGGCTAGAACGTACCTAGGTCTTATAAAATGAGTATTTCTTTTAGATGGTTAACCAAATTCTTCAGGTTTAGGAACAAAATTATTAACCAGATTGGTCTCTATTTCTCCTAAATTGAGTTCTTCTCCGATTTCATTAATCTCATCTTCGATAGTCATTTTACCACATTTTTTTTATCCAATTTTCTTCTGACTTCTTCTAAAGGTAACACATTAAGATCTTCTAATTTAATCAGATTCATCTACTGACATATTTCTTCTTCTAATTGGACATTATAAGTCTCTTCATCATTATCAGATAATATGTTATGTTTATCACTGATGACGCCCATAACCTTATTTAATTCTTCTGGATTCTTTCTCAAACATATTTTGTAGTTCTTTAAGAGTATATTGCTTATACTCCATCACGTTCTTTCTTCTTTGCTTTTTCAGTTGATTTTTCTCCTCACTTTTCTCGTACTTCTTTTTGGATTTTTATATCTTGTAAAGGAAATAAATTCTTGTCTTGTGAGTTTTGGAAAGGGTATTTATGCTGAAATGGAGTATTGATACTGGAAGTAGATTTTTCGCTATGTCTAACTTCGTTAACTAGAGAAAGGAGGACTGATATTTGCTTCTTAAGCTCCTTGACTTCAGTCTTGATTTTAGCTAATTCTACTTTTAATTCTAGAACTACATCAATTATATAGTTTAGTTGTGGTGCTATTGGAGAAAGTCCTTTCGGTGCGTGAACAATATGTGAATAATTTGGTCCAGGACAAGCAGATGACGATTCAAGTATTAATCACATTTAATTAGCTAAATTATCTTGATTATTTTTGGTCAAGTGGCTCTGATAGCATATGAAAGAGGATCGAAAATACTACTTAATGAGAGAAAATGCACATGCACAAAACTAAAATTTTCGAAAGTAAGTTTTTAAGTATTTCGGTTAAATTGTAAATTTTAAAAGTTCAAGGACTTAAGAAAAAACAGAGGGTACCTAAAAATTAAAATACATAAACGTCGAGATACTAAAATATTAATTCAAAAAGCTCAGGGTTTAAAAAATTAATAGCTAAGACATGAGGGTACCCAAATGTGATTACCTAGGCTCAAGAGACTAAGAGAAGACAAACATATGATGCATGTCCCAGCACACTTAGTCTTATAGAATCCGTATAGCAACTATGTCAAATTAAGAACACTGAGAAATATTCTACTTGTTAATTGCGTCCAAAAACTCATTAAATTAGCACTTTCTTACTGGTCCAACCACTGTAAATTTTAGATTAAAAAAAAGGAAGAGCGGGCGTGGGGGGGAACAAGAAATGAGTGTTATACTAATGTCCACCAAAATCCTATCCCGCTGGAAAATGCATTTCATATCAAGTAGCAAATTAATAGGAAGAGAGAGGCCAACAAAGAGGGATATAGAGGTAGAGGAACTTACTCTCTTACAGGCCTGAAGAATATCTAATTCTAATCCAATAGTATTCCTGCAAACTTCCTGCCATATTGAAATGCGTCCATTGACATTAAACCATCTTATATAAGGGATTAATGCATGAGAGGTTAAAGGTAGAAACATGCATTCTACCTTGCTGAAGTACCACACCACACATCCAATAGAAATATAATAGATTTAACATCACCTATAAGTAGTATAAAGCTTTCTGAGACGAAGATTCTTTCAATGAACTATTGATAGACAAGTTCAGAAAAGAGGACCTTATTGTACAACCATTCTATCCAAGATGGTGCTCTGTAAAGAGCAGTAACGAGTATCAAACCAAGAACACGCTCCCTATATTTTATTTGCACGTATAAAAGTGAACAAGCGATAATGAATATGAAATGACTTGAGACATCTTTAGCACTTATGGGGATTAATAAAATTTAACTCACAGCAAATAAGGTTAAAATATATGCTCCTATTGTCATACCCATACACATCACTACACCAAGTCTGCATCAACAAATAAACCAAAGTTACATCAAACCCATTGGTTAATGCAAATCCTAATATTTCCAACAAAGTAATATGTGCAAGTGCATAGTCCTCGACTAGCTTCCTAGTATCCATCTTTGACAGAATAGGTCTTTGGCAGCACTCGCAGTTAAAAGTCAAGAAACTATATTTGAATAGAAGAAAATGGGCTTGCAAGAAGATACGGTAGGAAAATTACTCAAAATAATTGAGAACCTCTAATATGTGGTCATCCAAGTCATCTACTGATGGTGAAGGGCCATCATAACTAATTGGAGTAGCTCCCAACTGAAATAGTTCTTCAAATAATTTACATATTAGAAAAAATGCAACAAATTGTCAACCATAGCTAGACAAGATTCCAACCAGAAAAACATATAAGCAAAAGAAAATATACAAATGAGGTTCAGTAATGTAGGCACAAACCTCGTGCCCAGGAGGGCTGATGTGTTATATGCAGAAGTTGGGGAGAAGCAGAGATAATGCTTCTGGACACATGAGCAATCCTTTAAAACAAGATTCATCTACTCAATTACTTCAGGAAGGAACACATATTTCATCATCATCATTCTTAAAAAAGAAGGAAAAAAAAATTTCTAATGCATTGAAGGTTAGCATGCTACTTCATCATTTAAGATTTAAAATTCATACTACAACATAACCCAGTAGCTCAAACTTTCTACCACTGGTTCTCTATCTTTTGCTAAATATTCAAAAGTCATTAAGAAGTAACACTACTATCACACTGAATAGACAAACATATAAGTAGCTATGAGTGACACAAAAAAAGTAAAGCAATATATTGTTTACAAGTCAAAGCCAAGTTCGGGTAAGTTACAAGAGTTGGCTTATCCGAGTCTCCATAAATAGCAATCGACACTAAACAGTTTTCACATAACAATCCTGCATGAGAGTGCCATAAACATTTACACAATGCATTTAGTACAAATTAGCATACCTCGGTCAAAATATTGAGATAAAACGAGAGTGGGGTAATGTCAACAGTTTCAAATCAAAAGAGATCTAACAGGCAAAGCTATTGCCACGTCTTTAAGTTGCTCTTTTCTGATTTCAAGGTAAAGAATACCTTTCACTTTGGTCTCCACCTAAAACTTCAGTCTACTAGTAATCTATGTTGCTTCTCCACAAGGGCATTGAATATATTACTAAATGCGGCTTAAATGTTGTCAATTAGCACTAGTAAAGAAAGCTACAAAACCAAGTTGACATATCACCTTGAAAGACAAAGGTAATAGCTAGCATTTTTTGGCACATTATGAAGGAATAATTTTAGGTCTAACCTAATTTTTTTTTTTAAAAAAACCAATCCAAAAAAGAGCATAAGGAACCAGCTAAATGTTTTTAGCAAAGAGCTAAATAAATTGGTTTCAGTTCAATATTATCGCGTTCCATAGCACAACCCTTTAATTTGAAGCAAATAACATTCTGGATTACACCCCTCCACTAACTAGTTGATATAGTGTTAGAATGTTGCTAATTGCTGCAAAACAACAACAATCCAAGATTCAATTATGGATCACAACTGAATGGTTGATAGCTTGCCTTTCATAGTGTTTCTGCATTTTAGCACTATGCAAAATTGAAGGAGAAATGTAAAGCTTTAGAGGCAGAGAAGCGGGAGTATGAAGTGAGGACTAAGGTATACCACTTGTTTCTTGTTAACCTACTGGTACTCACTTCGGTTCTATTGTTGGTTGAACTCGGTTGCAGTTCTATAGTTGGTTGAACTCAGTAGTGGTTGTATTATTGGTTGAACTTGGTTGTGGTTGTATTATTGATTGAACTCGATTGTGGTTCTATTGTTGGTTGAACTCGGTTGGGGTTCTATTGTTTGAATGAACTCACTTGGGTTCTATTGTTGGTTGAACTTTGCTGTGGTGCTATAGTTGATTGAAATCTGTTGTGCGTTTTTAAACTTGATTCTGCTGAGTCTACGTCTTAGTTAATCTCTTTCATTATCTTTTCTAATAATTCATTTTTTTGTGTGTTTCGATTGTCTAACAGGTTGTATTTTTGGAGCATACATCTCTCAGTGAAGAAAACGAAGATGGAGATTTTTTTATATATCCTTGGATGTTAGGCATGTTCTCAAAGTATAGTTTTAGATAGTATATAGATCAATAAAATGTTCAATCAGCTACCTACAACAAAAAAATTAGCAGGATCAATTCAAACCAATGCAAGAATATTTAGTTTTGATTACCTTAGTGTTTGTTGTTGTGTCTACAATTATGTTTTTTTTTTTTCAGGCACTAATGTGTAATTTATTTAATTGATGTTTGATCTATTTTAATTTGTTGGTTTGTTAATTTTGTTCATTTATGTAGGGTGATACACGCTGGTAATTAGTATAAAACTTGTTAATTAAAAAGAGAACAATTGTATACAATTTTTCGATTTTAACTTAATAAGGTTTATATTAACTTAAGAACAATTGTATGCCCTTAGAAAAATAATGTGGAACACTTTCTTCGCTTTCTCTTTTGATTTTTTTTATGGCTTTATGTTTGTTTAGGAGAGCATTAACTTTCTTTGCTGTGATTATTTTCATGCTCTCTTATTGCCATGCCTGGAAGATCTATGCTAAGGAGTTTGACAAGCTTCTGTGTGCCTTGGCGATGTCTGATGGAGTCTTGACATCATGATAGAGTGGCTGATGCTCCATATGCCCCGGTTATTGTGAGGTCGCATAGCTTAGGTGCACTGTGCACCTAACCTGGATAGATTGTTTTCTTTTATTCCCTTTCTCTTACTTTCTTTAGTCTGAATGATAATGCTTTATCTAAGCATGGGGGAAGGGTGGCTTCAAGTTTTTCATTTTGGTTTTTAGTTTACATGCATGTTAGAGCATGTACTTTTAGGTTTCTTTTTGTTTGCATTAGTGTGTTGCATTTAGTTGATTTTTAGGTCTGCATATAGGATTGTATGTAAAGATGGTGAGGATTAGTTTGAGATAACCTCTGATGATATGTTTATTAGGCAAAATTGCTTTCATGAGCTTGATAAACTTCTAGTGTGTAATCCCGTTTGATGATAAAATTTATGAAGGTTTTGTAAATATTTCTTGTGTTGACCTTGTCTTGTTTGTGGACTATTTTGTCCCTTGGAATCGTTAGCACTAAAGTTGGTACATGAGAATAATTTTATAAGCTTAATGAGACATTGGTAGACAACTCATGAGATTTTGAGTTTTTTAAAAAACTAATTCATTATGTATAGTCTTATGTTTCTTTCATGTGCGCAACTCTTCCATGTTGCATCTCTAGAACTTGTGTAGATTCTTGTTTAAAACCACAATAGCAGTTCATAGTTGATGATATGATAGAGACATTTTTTTCTTTGAATATTTAGCCACATAGCCAAATAGCCTACCCTTGTATTACATGTTTTTCCCTTTGTTAGCCCCTTTGAGCTTATGTTCGTCTTTGTTGTGAGCACTTCATCTTAGCCCTTGGCTAAACACATGTTCCTAACCTTTAAGCCAAGTTTATGGAGCATCACTTCATCTATGTAGTGGGTGGTTTTGAGGGTAATTTTGTTTAAGGTGGATTTGGTATGTTGGTTTGTTGAGGGAATGATGACATTGAGCATTTGCTTTGATTCCCTCTTGTTTGGGTTGTGTATATATATTCGGTTATGAGTTGACAATTAGTGGTGCTATGTCTTTCAATAATTGAAGTTCTTATTTGATTTTCCAAAAAAAGAACAAAAAAATATGAAGAAAAAAAATCATGTTGAAAAAAAAAACCAAAGAGAAAAGACAAAAAAAAAAAGAAAAAGAATATGACCAAGTTGATTGGCATTAGTGTCAACTCATTTCCTACATGATTCATTTGGGGTGTATTCATTGTATTTCCTAAATGATGTCCTTTGTGATTCTTTGGGGGTGATCACATTTGATGTCGTGCTTGTGGTCTCGTACTTTTTCGAAACCTTCTTTTGAAATGTCTTGTGTGCTTTTTGCGGTTGCCATTGATTATTGTTCTTGCATGTGTACGCTTAATGTTGTCTAGCATGAGGAGGTTGCCTTACTTAGGAATCTTCGATGCATCTGCCTTGTAAGTTTTGTATAGAGTTTGCTTGAGGACAAGCAAAGATTTAAGCATGGGGGAGTGATGAATATCATATTTGCACAGATTATTTATGTGTTTGGGAGTCATTTATGGGGATTAAAATGCTAAATTATACGATTTATACCCCTATTTCGTCTATTACACTTTGGTTTTGTTTGTTTAGGAAATGATTGCAGATTTCGAGTTTGCAAGCCCAAAGTGAGTGAGCAGAAGATGTTTTTAAGGTCTAGTGGATCAAAGAAGCTTGCAAAAGAGGCCTAAAATGACCCAACACGGACGTACCGGGGCAAGTACCACGATCCATGTTGCTTAAGGACAAAGCAACGAAGCAAAACATGGAGACCCTAGAGCCTAGTTGCCACCACGGTCAGCCCGGGGGGGGGGGGACCTTTTCCCCAACTTGCTCGGTTTTCTTCGCGGCTATTCGGATTCTGTGCATTTTTGCCACTAGGAGCCTTGAGTTTGCCCATAAAAGCACGATTTTTGGCTGCTTTTGGTAGGCCATCTTATCACTCACCATCTCATCCACCATTATAGATTTTTTAGATTAAATACAACAACAACAACAACACCACCTCCCAGTGTGGGTCCTGCTTTCGCGGGGTCTGGGGAGATCCAACTATAGGCAACCTTACCTCTACTGGTATTCCTACCCATAGAGAGGTTGATTTCAAGAGACCCACGGAAAAGGTTTTGTGAAAAAGTTTTATAGAGGAAAGCGTTTGCGAAGCATTTAAAGAGGAAAATAAGTGCCAAAGAAGCTGAAGCTGAAGCTGAAAGAACGTACCTTAACAATCCACGTTAAGTAGCTGCCGTCACTCCCAGAAAAAAGCACAACTTGCATACGAGCACGACAAACCCCTACCGGCACTAAGCCACTGCAGCTACTGACAACTACAGAGTCGCTTCTCTGCCATCTAAGATTCTAATCCTATTCGGCCATAGCCTCCTATCATGAGCCAGGTCCTCCATCAAACCCACTACTTTCAAGTCCTCTCTAATCACCTCGTCCAAACTCTTTTTCGGTCTACCCCTTCCTCTCTTACTACCGGGAAGGTCGATCAACTCACACCTCCTCACTGGGGCGGCCATACTTCTTCTTTTCACATGACCGAATTATCGGAGTCTTGATTCCCTCATCTTCTCTACTATGGGGGCCCCTTTAGCTAAGTCCCTGATTACACCATTCCTAACTCTGTCCATTCTCGTAAAACCACACATCCACCTGACCATCCTCATCTCAGCTACCATCAGCCTCTGGACCTGCGTCTTTTTTAGAGGCCAACACTTCGATCCATATAAGACAACTGGTCTGACTACCACCCGATAGACTTTGGCTTTCAATCCTAAGGGCACTCTCTTGTCAGACAGCACCCCTGAGGCAGACTTCCATTTTTGCCAACCCACTCTTATGCGCTGGTTAATATCCTCGTCAATGTCCCCATTTTGCTGGATGATCGAGCCAAGGTAGTTAAACTTATCTACCTTAGGTATTTGTCTCCCATCCAGGGTGACTTCTCCCCCCTCTACTATCCTTCCACTGAAACAACAATGCAGGTATTCCGTTTTCGATCTCCTTAATCTAAAGCCTCTAGCTTCCAGCGTAAGCCGCCAACTCTCCAGCTTGTCATTCACCCCCTGCCTGGTCTCATCGATGAGAACAATGTCATCTGTAAAAAGCACACACCATGGGACCTCAACCTGAATCTGTCTAGTAAGTTCATCTAAAACTAAGGTGAAAAGGAGCGGGCTTAGGGCTGAGCCCTGATGCAGACCCATACTAACAACGAAGTCATTTGAGACCCCTTCCGGCGTCCTAACACTCGTTCGCCCTCCCTCATACATATCCTTTATCACACGAATATATAAGGGCGACACCCCTTTCTTTTCCAAACAGCTCTATAATACTTCCCGCGGGACTCTATCATATGCTTTTTTCAGGTCAATGAACACCATATGGAGATCCACCTTTCTATCCCTGTACAAACTCATGAGCCTTCTGAGAAGGTAAATCGCCTCTATGGTCGATCTGCCTGGCATAAAACCAAATTGATTCTCTGAAATTGCAACATCTCTTCGCAACCTTCTCTCAATCACCTTCTCCCATAGCTTCATAGTGTGACTGAGCAACTTGATACCCCTAAAATTATTACAGTCTTGAATATCCCCTTTGTTTTTGTATAGGGGGATGACTGTACTAGCCCTCCATTCTCTAGGCATGTTAGCGGTCCTAAAAATGACATTGAAAAGCTCCGATAACCACTCTAAACCTGCTTCCCCCAAACGCTTCCAAACTTCCACCAAAATCTGGTCCGGACCCTCTGCCTTCCCATTCACCATCTTCTTCAAGGTCTCTTTAATCTCATCCTTTGTTATATGGCCACACACTCGTGGATCAATATGCCTATCGCTGCCTTCTCCGCCCCTACTACAGGCTTCTCCCATCCCTTCCCCATTAAGGAGTTTAGCAAAGAACCTTTGCCACCTCTCCTTGATTTCATCATCCTCATACAACACCTTATCATCTTCGTCCTTGATGTGCCTCACCACACCTAAATCCCTAGTCTTTCTTTCCTTAGCCCTTGCCATTTTAAAAACTTCCTTCTCCCCCTCCTTGGTCCCCAATCTATGATACCGTTTATCAAAAGCCAGGCTCTTTGCTACCACCATAGCTTTCTTGGCTACCTTCTTAGCCGCCTTATATCTAATACTCTTAGTCTCCCTTTCTTCATTTGAACCACTATTCATGACCTCTGCGTAAGCCTCTTTTTTCTCCTTGACTTTCTCCTTTACCTCCTCGTTCCACCACCAGGCACCCTCCATTTTGTTGCCACCTCTCCTGGAAGAACCCAGGATTTCCTTAGCCGACCTTCGAATACAATATGCCATAGCTTCCCACATTGAATCTGCATCTTCTGCCCTCCTCCAAGCTCCTTCCTCAGTAATTCTCTCTGCTATTAACGTCGCGTTCTCCTTTGTGAGGGTCCACCACTTAACTTTGGGGTCTTCTAGTCTCCTCTTCTTCCTCTTTGAACACTTGAACTCTGCATCCAGAACCAGCAACCTATGTTGCATTCCCAGATACTCGCTAGGGATCACCTTACAGTCCTTACACAATCTCCGGCTATGGCAGATTCAAGCGCGATTTTTGGCTGAGTAATTCTTCTCTCTTCCTTTCTTTTCTCCCCTTATTTTAGAATTCATGTTTTGCAATTTTGATTTAGATTAGTAGTTTTGATCTTAGATTTATGCAAATTCTAGTTTATTACCCAGTCCTGCATTGTTAACTTTGGTGTTTTTGAATTTGTTGGATTGTTTTATCCAATCGTAGATGCTTATTGCCTTGCGAGAAACTTGATCACTTTCTTGCATGTTGTGGGTATTGGGTGATGAACTGAAAGGTGAAATCTAATACTGGAATCTTAGGATTTAACTTGATTGTGTGGAGTCTTGAGAAACTCCCATCGATTGAGAAACCATTGATTTGATGATCGCATGCTTAATAAACCTAAATAAATTAAGAGCCCTTAAAAAATGGAAATTAGTTGGATTTAGGTATTTCACTTCACCTTGAAAGAGGGGTTGTGAAACTTCGATTATCGGTTTTAAAATAACCATTAGAGGAAAAAGTGCCAGTTTGATATTTTGGATTTGGAAAATTGCTTGATTAGTTTGATTCATTGATTTTTATCCATCACATTAGATAGTTTATTATTAACATTTCAATATCAAACTTGTGTTCGCTTAGCCTATCTTGAGGGATTATAACCCATAGATCAACCTAGTCTCTGTGGGATCGACCTTGATTTTCTACGACACCACCATGTGCTTGCAGCTGTATCAATTGGATATTTGGAGGAGTAGGCCTAGGATAATAATTTCTAGTTCTAGCGTTTCTCCAGTTATTGATTTTGTTAAGAGCTAGAGACACTTCTTCTTCTTTGAAGGTTTTTTTGGATAGTAGCTATGACCTCTTCTTGGTCACTACTACACGTAATAGCTTCATATGTTGAGGAGGGCGTGCTATCATTTTGTTGGCAAGTTTCGTCAAGGTAGGTGAAAGCCTTATTTTTTCCAGAGATGTCAAGATCTTTGATTTGCTTAGAAATGGTGCGAAGGATATCCAAATTTGAACTTTTCCCTTTGGACAAAGACTCAATTTTTGCTTTGGGGATACTGTCTAATTTGACTAATGGTTTGGAAATACTTTCTATAAAGGGAGAGGGTTTCGTACTGGTGCTAGCAACTTCTTTTTTGGAATTCGTTTATGTAGAAAGTTGGTTCAATTGTTCTGCAATAGTATTAAGGATGGCGTTTGTGTAATTAGCTTCGTCATGAACTTTTTTGAGATCACCAAGCTGGACAGTGTCGATATCTATTCCATCCCGGCGACTTTTGTAATAATAATAACTTACAAATTGTTGATTTCAAACTTGTACAGGGATTTCTAAAATGAAGATAGCAAAGAAAATTCTAAGAGGAGAGAGAGAAGGTTTCTCTTTTTTGTTGCTGTAATTTTTTGATGCCTTGTCCTAAATGAAATGTTTGCCTTATATAGAGCTAAGGGGAGTACAATAATAGAGGCAAAATGATGCTCAATTGTCTTCATTTGTCATACGTCGAAAGTTAGGTTGTATTTGTCAAAAGGTAGTAGCTTTACTCTATAGATCTTTTGAAAATTTTATCCTTAAGAACTGCTCATGAATAGTAATTTGTCAGTACTATAGATGAATAGTATCTTGTCAGGGAATTGTAGTGAATAGGATCTGCCAACAGTTTTGTCTTCACTTGTAAAAGAAAGATTTTTGTTAAGATAATGGCCTTAGTTTTTGCCAAAGGTCAAGACCTTTACGGGCTCTTTTTTGTTGTCTTTATTTTTGATTGGTCATAGATAATAAGAATCTTGAGAGTCCTGTAGATCACAAATTCTTGGTTTTGTAGTTGGCTCTATTGAACTTTAATTGTCGTTTGAGTTGTCTTTGTCAAGAAGCTTTTGTAGAAAGATTTGTCGCATAGCTTGGTCATTCGTGAGTACTTTGAGGATATCTCGCTATTTTTATGTGAGACCTTTAGTCTGAGATTTTGTAGAGGATGAGGAGACCTCCATCTTGGTAGGACTAGATGGTCCAAGAGTAGAGATACTCCACATCTCACTATGGAGAGTGTATTTTTTGGTTTTTGTTTTGCAAAAATACTCAACATTTTCTTTTTCGCAGCGCTTGGTTTTGTACTCATTAGACCATTTGATCTTATAGATTCAGACAACTGACAGGGGAAAAGTGTTAGGAAGATAATTTTGGTATCTGCATTCCTAACAGAAAATCCAAACAATGTTAAAGGTTCTGAAAAATTGAACTTTTTTTGTATAGGTATCATAAGCAGGGGTATTTGTGATCTAGAAGTCCCATGCATCCTTGGCTTCACAAGGTAGAATAGAGGGAGGACAACCGAACGTGGTCAAACAGAGGGAGGACAACTGAACATGGTTAACCAATGATAGAGCCAAATGGGAAATGTGAATGGGGCTTTGTCATGAAAGTTAAAAAACCATGAATGAATTTCTGGTTTATGGAAGAAAGCCGTAAACCAGGCTATGCGGTAGTCAATATAATTGTAGGTTGCTGGTTCAAATGGAGCAGAGAATTGTCTAGCTTGAAAAGGATCTTTCAATTGTTGGAAATTCATAACATTTTTTATGATACATTTTGAATATCGAATGTCGGGGGGATTGGCATTGTCTGTGGTATGAGTAATATCAACAGACTGGGTATCAATGAGAATGAGTTCATAAAATTGTCTGGTTTTTTGTGGATGGCCACGAAGGTAAGGAGAGTCCCCAAAGCTTGTTTGGACTAAATCTCGAATAAGAAGATTTATAGGTGCAGTTTTTTAGCTGGTAAGAAAAAGGTGTTCAGTATATTGGGCAAAGTAATTGTCACATGAATTTTTTGTCGGAGAATTTGTGACCACAGTTTTATAAGATAATGGAGGGAAATCTACTACTGGTAAAAAGGTGTTTTTTGTAGGAACGATTTTGTAGTCATCGGCCTTTTGTATACCATTGCCTTTGTCCTTTTTGCTCATTGTGAAATCTGCATAGTAAGTAATTTTGTCATTCTTTCCTTGAAAAAATTCTCTTATAAGGACATCTATCTGGTAAGGAATTGTTCTCTCATTTCATAAATTCAATTTCAAAATCGAAGGAAGATATAATAGCTCGCCATCGAGCAAAAATTTGTTTTGAAACTAAATTCTTAACATATTTTTGTAAAACATCTTTTTCTGATTTTTAATCAATTCAAAGAAGGAATTTTTTGTAAAATAGACCATCTTGGAATTTGCAAATACAAAGAACAACAGATAAATTGCTCTTTATTAGTACAATAATTTTCCTGCGGACTGAGCCAAATGCTAGAATGAAATCTAACTAGCTGTTCTTTATCATATATTCGTTGTTTAAGGATTCCTCCATGACCTTTATTAGATACATCTGTCTCAACTATCATGAATGCAGAGGGATGAGGAATACCTAAACATGGTAAAGAGTCAACCTTTTGTTTGATTTGTCTAACAATGTCAGTGTGTACAAGGTTCAAGACTTTTCCTAAGTCTTTTATACAGGGAAGCACACAATTGTCGTAGATAAGGGAAAAAATCTGAAATGTAATTAAGGCAACCAAGAAATCTTTGCAACTATTTCTTGTCCTTAATAACATCTGGAAATTTGTTTGCAAAGGAGAGTGATCTAACAATGGGTTTAATAGTCCCTTGAAAGATATCATGCCCTAGAAATCTAATTTGTTTTAAATTAAACCACTTTTGAAGCAGAAACAACCAGTCTGTTTCTTTCAATAACGTTTAAAAATATCTGTAAATGTTTAAATTGTTGATTTTGTTTTCACTATAAGAGATTGACTTGTTTATAGATAGAAGAATTTTGTAAAAGCAAAACTTTCATGCTATTTAGCAATAGAAATAAAATTGAAAGAGATTTGTTCGCTAAGAATCTTGGTATGAACACCAGATTCATTAACAGAAAATGGATAGATTTGAGTGAAAAATAGAGTTCGAAGAATTAGGTCATGAGTAATGTTTTGAAAAATTAAAAACATATTCTTGAAGCAATAATCATTATTTCAAATATAGTCGTTATTAAGCTCATATTTGATGTTCAAAGGTTCTCCATTGGTGCTACATAATTATTATTTTGTTCTTTTACAATACTTATAGGTATGATTCCTTCTCTTATGCAGTTTTAATCAGCTCCACTGTCAATGAGAGCTACTGCATTTGTAGAGAAATCATTAACTACTATTTTATAGATAGAATACCACTTTTGAAAGGTCACTTGAGATATGGTATGAAGAAATTGTTCTTCTAAGACTTCATTCTCAGGAACATTTTCAATGCTTTGAAGATTGTCTGGAATTTTAGAGGAACTCGGAATTTGTGTTTCTATGATAGAGAGTTTTGTCTAGAGTTGCAGATCAGCAGCTTTGAGATTAATAATCTCTTGTCTAAGATCTCAAACTTGAGCTTTCAGGTTGTTGACTTCAATTCGGATGTCTTTTGTAGTGAGTTGTTAGGATGGTTTTGGTATTGGATATTTTTGAAATAGTTTGGTTAAGCTAGGAGTTTCAATATCAAACTTAATGACTTTCTTTTCTTTTTTGATAATTAATTCTTTAAGCTTGCTCAGATACTCCTTTTTTGAGTCATCATCAGAACTTTTTCTTATCAGGTCAAATAGGATTTCTTTCTGATTTCTGTTTGTGATAACGTTGATTGCTTTGATCGGAGAAGAATCGTAGTTAGATTCTTCTTCCATAGAACTTTGATAGTGATCACCATAATTGTCAGTATCGGATGAGTTTTGTGCTATAACATCTAGTAACTTCTTTTCGAGTTTAGGGTTATCAGCAAATAACTCATTGATCGTCTTTTATGTTTTGCATAGAAAGGCTTAGTGACCTGGTTTGCCGCAGTTGTAACAAACAACTTGTTTTTTCTCGGCCCTCTTCTTTCTAGAAGAGGTTGATTTGGGATTCGAAGTTGGGGGCAAAATGTTTGAGGGTTGATTTGTTCTTTTGAATCTTTTGCTAATGGCTTTCTTAGCTCGTTCAACTTTGGAAGAGGGTGCTTCGATTTTTGTAATGCCAAATGCTTCACAGAAAGTTCCGATTTTCTTCCTAGATTGGGCCTTTTTTAATCCACATTTAGCTTGAATTTTGAGTTCATTGCAAAGGATAAGTCCTTCACTTTTGACAACTCCAAAGATCATACCAAATGTAAGAAGTTGGAAAGGACATCATTAGTCCCACAATGTTGTCTGAGTTTTGGGAGAATTCTTTCACCAAACAACCTTGGTAGGCCTTCAACGAATTGCTCTTTCCAGAAACTTTGCACGCCATCCTCTCTTTTTAAGACAGTGGTAAAGAATAAATCTTTATACCATCTGTAATCAGTGAGAGTTAGGTATCTTAGGTTGATAAGGACAGTTTTGGCTGTGGCTTTTCCTTCTTGAGGATTGTCGATGAAATGAAGAGTGATGGTATGATTTAGGGTTTCATACGCATCTTGGATTTGTTCACCATGTTTACCCAATTCTTTTGTAGTGTGATTGAGAATATCTAACCTTTTGTCCCACCAATTCTTTAATTGTCTACAGAAACCAAGGATAATTATGGTTGCTACATTTTTGTTTGAATATCCATTGACTTTATAGGCAGCAGCTGCTATTCCCATTTCTTCAATGGTCGATAGCACCTTGATAAGTGCTTAATGTATACATCATTTTAAGACAATTTTGCTTCATTTTTAGGAGAATTATGTGCGTTATGTTATTATTTATATTTCTATTCTCGATTTATGCTTCAGTATAGTTGTTTTATGTGTTTTGCAGGATTTTAAGTCTTTTCACCAAGCATTTGACCATAAATAGATGCATTTGACCGTGGTGAGCTTGTAACTGCTGCCTCTTCGTCTTCCTTCGGCTGTGTGGCTGAGATGAAGAGAGGTCCTCTATAAAAGGCCCTGTTCTGCAGTAGTAGAAGGCCTCCTTGCACAACCAAAAGCATAAAGTTAGCATAGATTAGAGTTTTAGCTTAGTTTCTTTCTTTCTCAAATTTTGTTGTTTCTAGTTTGATTTTTTTTTGTTTTGGTGAGAAACTCTGAGTGTATTCGTTTGGTTTTCGAAGCGGTTTGAAGCCCTTGGCTGAAAGCCATCTCAGTCAAGCCTTTCTTTTAGATTTTGTTGGATTGTTGGTTAGTTTTGTTTATTTCTTAATCATGTCCGAGTGGTTTTCTTTTGTATAGGGATTTCGTGGTTTATGAAAGTGTAGTTGGATCATGTTTTAATTTATATTGTTGTGCTTATTTTCATGTTTGGTTTGATTTTGTTCATCAAGTGTTTGATATGTTGTAAGTGGATTTTTGGCCAAAATTTGCTTGCTAACTTGAAACAAACAAGTGAAAAACTTAAAGGTGACATTTGGTTGTTGAACTACTTGATTAAACCTAAATTGGAGTCGTCTCAAAAGAGAGATTTGCATGTTAGGAGGACTAGAGAGTAATTGAAGATATTTAACTTGACTGAAGGCAAATTAGTTTAAAAGAACAACTTTTGCTTACATTTGGTTATTGAACTGCTTAATTAAACCTAAATTGGAGTGGTCTCAAAAGAGAGATTTGCATGTTAGAAGGACTAGAGAGTAATTGAAGATATTTAACTTGACTTAAGATGAATTAGTTTGAAAGAACAACTTTTGCTTAGTTTAGGCAAATTTGATTGATTTAGAAAGAATAGATCAAATTTCTGAATAGATTGGAATTCCTAGAGATTAACCTATTAGAGAAAAGTACATGATTGTTGTTTTGATCCAATACTCTTTCATAACTATGAGAGTTCCTAGACATATTTTCTCTTTGATTGATTCAGAATAGTGAATTAGAAGTTGTTAAATCGACCGATTTGAATTAGAATTTTATTTAGCATAGTCCGACAGACAAGACTCGGTAAGCTACATTAGTCCCTGAGCAGCGATATGTTTATCTATACTATGGCCACCGTGTGCTTGCGATAGTCCCAATCAAGTTTTTGGCGTCATTGCCAGGGATTAAACTGTTAATTATTGAGCTGTCTTACGAAAGTGACTAAGTATTTTATTGTTTCTTTTTCTTGTTATTTTCTTTTCTTGTTTAATTGCGTTGGGAGTGTTGGTGGAAGTGCTTGCAGGAATTCTTCCTAGTTTATACGGAGTCCAATCTTGTCCGAACACGATCCTAAGATTGAGAGGATTTTCTACTTAAGAAGGAAAAAGCAAAGAATTGAAGAACAAAGGCGCGAGGCAAGAAGGAATTCAAACATTATGGGAGGAGGAGGTGACCAAAGAAGGACTCTTCGAGATTTCGTTACCCCTGGAGTCCAAGGGATCGCCTCAACCATCGCTCGCCCTACTATAGATGCCAACAATTTCAAGCTCAAATCGGCACTCATTTCCATGGTGCAACAATCCCAGTTTGGCAGAACTCCTTTGGAAGACCCGAATCTACACCTCTCGATCTTTTTAGAGGTGTGCGAAACATTGAAGCTCAATGGAGTCTCCTGTGATGCGATTCGCCTACGTTTATTTCCTTTCTCATTAAGGGATAAGGTAAGGGCTTGGTTGCACTCCTTTCCATCTGGATGCATTACCACTTGGGATGAGTTGACAAGAGCATTCCTCGCTAAATTTTTCCCTCCAAGCAAAACAACAAGCCTCAGGAATCAGATCACCAACTTCATGCAAAAAGATGATGAGACACTCTATGAAGCCTGGGAGTGTTTTAAAGATCTACTGTGTTTGTGCGCCCATCATGGTCTTCAGTGTTGGATGATTATGCAAGCCTTTTATAATGGTGTGACCCAATCTATAAGGTCCACTATTGATGCAGCGACAGGAGGAACTCTAATGAGCAAGACTAAGGATGAAGCCTATAATTTGATCAAGGGGATGGCACTAAACAACTTTCAATGGTCCACTGAATGAGGCCAACCCAAGCGGGTTGGAGGTAAGCCTGAAGTTGATGCACTTATTTTAATTTCTGCTAAAGTACATGCTATGACTCAAAGACTAGATCGGATGAATGTTAATGTTGTGAATTCTAGTGACCCCTCCCCTTGTGAAATTTGTGGTTCTGTTGAGCATATGATTTTGAATTATTAAGTTGGGAGTCCTTTTTCCCAAGACCCTAATGAAGTTAATTATGTTCAAAATTTCAAACCAAGACGGACCAATGACCCTTACTCTAATACCTATAATTCGAGTTGGAAGGATTATCCAAAATTTTCTTATAGGTCTCATCCAAACCCATCAAATATACCCATCATGAATGCTAGACTACCCCTAGTTTTCAAAGACCCCCATTCCCTTCTCAGATGCCCCAAAAGTCTAATTTAGAGGTAATGATGGAAAGCATGCTTATGGAACAACCAAAATAGGATGAGTATATTAAGCAATCCTCAAAGGTTGATGTGCTTACAGCTCATAATAGGATGTTAGAAGCTTAAATTGCCCAAAAAGCTACTTTCTCATCTATGCCCCTAGATAGATTTCCTAGCAAGCCTGAACCCAATTCTCATGAGCACTATAGCTATGTTACCATGAAGGAAGAAGAAGAGGACTTATTGACCTTGAGGAAACACCAATGGAAGAGGGTAGGGAAACAATCACGGCTGGAAATAAGGAGAGAAATAATGATGGCAAGACTGCCACATTCAAAAAGAATGACACTGTTGAGATCCCCACCATTTTTCCACCTAACCTCCCTAACCAAGGTAGTTTTTCTATCCCCTGTATTGTGGGAAAGGTGGAAATTGAGAGAGGTCTATGCAATTTAGGTGCTAGTATCAGCATAACGCCTATTCTTTGTTTCATAAGTTTCACCTAGGACCATTACTAGCCGCACCTTTTTCACTACAATTGGCTGATGGTTCTGTAACGCAACCTATAAGCAAATTGGATAATGTGCCAGTCAATATAGGAGACATTTAGGTGTTGGAGGACTTCATTATAGTTGATATGCCTGAAACCGATGATGCTCAAATTATCTTAGGTCGGCCCATTTTGGCGATAGCCGGTTGCCACATTGATGTAAAAGAGGGTCTTATATCTTTTGAGGTAGAAGGGAGGTTTGTTGTGTTTAATCATTGAAAGGAGGACGTGGTTTCTCCTTATTCTTCTATATTAGATGCATTACGCCTTTCCCTTGAGATTGATATTGAGGATGTCTTGAATTATGAAGATCCTCCTTATTCTGGCCGGATTTCTTATGAGGACCTCGACCAAGGCTATGTTAAGGTGGAGTTTGCTGCTCCTATGCCACCTAACAAGCCCGCGGTTGAGGCCCCTATTCCTAATGAGTCTTCCATGAGTGATTATTATAGGTTTGCACAAACTGTTCTCTCTATGCTCTCTATGGAAGGTTTTGATGCAGATTTTGATGTAGAGGTAAACAAGTTGATGGTAACGCATCTGATGGGCGACAAGAGCGATTTGCTTTGTATGCAGATAATGCATTATGGCACTAAGTTATGAAGATGAAGGATTTGCAGTCAGAACTTTTAAGATGGTACCTTCACTTGAAGAAATTTGATTTTCTAGTCCGGGATAAAGCCAATATCCATACATTTTCTGAGTCGGGTTAAGCATAGAATATGGATCAAGCTCTTGAGCTTAAAAGAGCGCTTCTTGGGAGACGGCCCAAGTTATCTGCCTTTTTCTTTCTTTGGTTTTGATTTTTACTATTTTTTTTGTAGTTTGTGTAAAAAAAAAACCCAAAAAAAGGAAAAAGAAAGAAAACCATGAATAAAATGTTTAGCACCATGGCCAAAACCTCCAGCACTACGGTCATGGGATGCCAAACATCAGAAATTTTTTTGTGTCAGCAGCCACCACAGTTGGCCTGGGGTGCATCCCACGGTCCGTGGTGGACTGCTACGGCCCGCGGTCTAGGTTTTTTTTACCGTGGAGCCATTTCTTCTCCCTCACTTCTTTTTCTTCAACCTCGACTCTCTCTCTCTCTCTACCTCCATTTTCTCTCTTTAAACTCTTCATAAAATACTTCTAATATTCCCTTATTTCTTCTCCATTTTCAATAATTTTCACACCAAATCATTTCCTTTCACTCAATGTTCCCTTTTTCTTCACAAATTTCATCTCTTTTGTTCTTCATCTTCTTCTTCAAATTCATCTCACCTTCACTCATCCACCATACCCATCCTTTGCTCTCTCTTATTCTTTATATTTTTACTTAATTTCTTCAATTTTCTAGGTTTTAGTTCTTATTTTGGTTTTAGTTTTGGTTTTGCTTAGAGTTTGCAACCATGGCACCAACCAAGAGACAAAGGAGCACTGAGGAGGTTGGGTCTTCAAGTCAAGCACCACCTCGGCCTCAAAGGACACCCCAAACATCCACCATTGCGTAACATTCCTCACCCCCTTGGTTTGACGCATCCCGATCATGTTGCTAGGCACAATTGTTTGAATGAACATATGGTTGTGGCAACTAGATATTATGATGAGGAATTGTTAGCCCAATTGGGAATGTTGGATGATATTAGATGGTTGTTTGCGTAAGGTGGTATGGAACACCTTTTAGAAATCAAAGAGTGTACATATCGGGACCTGACCCTAGAATTCTTAAGTACACTCCATGTCGAGGTCACTAGAGGACCTCAATGTCAAGTCAGATATATATCGTTTTATTTGCGGGAAAAATTGTATGAACTGAACTTTTGGGTGAACTTTTGGGGAATGTTAGCAACAGTACTTGATGTAAAGCTCAACGGAACTGAGTTTACAATCAAAGAGAAGCAATGGAACGGTTTCAGATTCACTTGAACTCAAGGAACCCGTGACTGAAATGGTTGAATAGGATAGAGCTAATCTTGGATTTTAGATACAGAATCACCACCAAAACCAAGGTTAGGGCCCCTAAGTTTGATTAAGATATAGAAAATCACCACTTAATCAAAGTTAGGACTCACTTGGACACCACCTTAACCGGCCTAGTTAAGGATAAGCAAGTTAAGTGTTTTTTAAAAGAAAGCTTCAAATGCTCTCTACGGTTTTTCTCATTCAAAATCTGAAGTGAAGTTCAACAATGTCCGAGAGCTCCTTTTGTTACACGCTTAGTAAGCTCACTAGCAAGCAAGCAAGCACCTTACCTTACCCTCCTAGGGAGGAAAGGTATTAAATTAGCTTAAACTCCACGGTTATGACTAACCGGTTGTAAAGCAAGCTTAAGTATAATCTAAGTACATCCAAATCAACAAGGAAAGCAAGAAAAATGTTTATTACAACTTAATTAACTTATACTTAAGCTTAATCAACCAGAATTCGAGTCAAGAAGCATATGCTCAGCCGTAAAGTTGCTTCCCCTTTTCGGTTGACCAATGAAAGCCGTGAGACAACTTTCCTTGCAGCTTGCTTCTTATTAGCTATTCTGCCTAGGGTTGCAGCCAATGATGGTAGCTTAGGGACATGTGCCATGCATTGAATTGTGTGCCACTCTAGCTGAAGATGAGTAAACCCACGGTTGAAGGCAAGATAAACCGGTAGTAGTAAACCGGGTTCACCGACAGTTTACAACCCGGTTTTCTGGCTTGGTTTAACCTTAGCAAAACTGATCATGATTTGAATTTCAGGCCATGAGGGGAAACTTTGAGGTGTGTATAAACCCCCCTGCAAAGAAATCAAGGTTATGTCATGTTAAAGTAGGGTAATTCAGCTTAAACATTTAACTGTGCAGTTTGAAGCCCAAACTGGCTGGTTAGGAAAAAGGCCTTGATCTCCCATCCTCTTGTGTGCATGATTTGAAATTAATGCTTGGACCTAAAAGTTAACATCATGAGGATTCCAAAAATGCAAAAATATTTGACTTAAGCCACAATGTAGCTTAAGAAATGAGGTGAACAAAACTGGGCATTTTTTGGCCGTTTAGCCCGTTTGTTGCAGTTTGATCTTCTTGTAAAATGTAAGCCATCTTCTTCACTTGGGACCTTGTTCTTGGACGTTCTGGCTTTGATTCAGCATGGTCAAGGTCTTGGCTAGGTAGGATTCCATCAGTACTAGTTTGTCAAAATGCGCACATATTAGGAACCCTTGGATTAGAGTAGCTTAGCGTATTTTGGCTTGTTGCCTTTGTGCTCGGGACGATAGTATGAATGTTCCGAGACTATCTAAGTTGTACCTTTTGTCCTGTATGCTTGATGGAGTTCAGCTTGACCCAAGTTCCTTTTTAGCTAGCTAATTGCATAGTGCTACTGTTAGCACTAAATGTAGGATAGTCATTGGTGGGATTGTAACTACTATTGTAAGATTCTTGGGTGTTGAGCCCAATTCTGAGGACCGAGCTTCTGGGTCCAAGCGGCCTGATCAAGCTGCTTTTGAGATTATGAACTTTTGTAAAGTAGAGGCTGGCCATTTAATAAGTGGTTAAAGTGTATATCATTCTAGCATCATTTTGCTACATTTTTAGGATAATTATATGCTTTATGCTATAATTTATACTCCTTTTCTCGATTTATGTTTGGATATGGTTGTTTGATGATATTTGTAGGATTTCAGACCATTTTACCCTTATTTTGGCCTCATTTAGATGTATTTTAACTCCCCACGGATGCCCCTAAGTCGCCATACCTGTGGAGCAAGAGAAGAGTAGAAGAATTGAGTTCCAGCCAACACCATGGTTGGTCCGTGTTGGAAGCATAACTGCTAATCTCTTCGTTTTTCCTCATCGTGTGGCTTAGGTTGATTGGGTTTTCCTATAAATAAGGCGTCCTTCAGCAGTAGAAAATACGCACCATCCCATTCCATTCCTTTTCGTCTCTTCAAGTAGATTAGGATTATAATTTAGAGTGAGGGAGAGCAAGTAGACAAACAAGATTCGTGAGGAAGCGGGATCGGGCTTTGCAATCAAAAGATTCAAGCACGCATTTTAGCTGAGCAAACTCTTCTCTCTTCTCTTCTCTTTTCTCTTTAGATTTGTCATTTTACAGTAGTTACATGTTTAATTTAATCATGCGTGAGTTGTTTAATTTTTGTCTAGGGATTTAGTAGTTTATGAAGTATAGTTGGATCATGTTTTAATCTATAGAATTGTGCTTATTTTCGTGATTGGTGTGATTTTGTTTGTCCAGTAATCGTATTGCTGTGAGTGGATTTTTTGCCAAAATTTGCTGCTTACTTGAAACAATCGGGTGAAAAATTGAAAGGTAATATTTGGTTGTTGGACTGCTTGATAAACCTGGCATAACGTCGTCTCGAAAGAGATATTTGCGTGTTAGGAGGACTAGAAAGTAATCAAAGATGTTTAACTTGAATTACAATAAATTAGTTTGAAAGAACAACTTTTGCTTAGTTTAGGCAAATTTGGTTGAGTTCGAAAGAATAGACTAAATTTTTGGAGAGATTGTAATTCCTCGAAATTAACCGATTAGATAAAAGCACATGTTCATCATTTTGATCCAATCAAATTTCATGAGTACATGAATTCCTAGGCACTTTCTCCTTAATTGATTTAAAATTAGTGAACTAGAAGTTGTTAAATTGAAATCCCTTAAATTAGTTATAGTTGTTTCCTTATCTTCATATTTTTATCAATCTAAAGTTTGGATTCGCTTACCATATCTTGAGGGAATATAATCCAATAGTTTCACCTAGTCTATATGGAATCGACCTTGATTTGCTACAATGCCACCGTGCGCTTGCAGGCCTATCAAGTTTTTGGCGCCGTTGCTGGGGATTAGTGTCGAATATTGGGTTTTTCCTGATAGGTTTGACTAAACATTTTGTTTTTCTTTTAAAAAAAAACCAAACAAATTGAAAATTAAAAAAATAAAAATAAAATAAAATTTGAGAAAAAAACAGTGGCAATTTTCCATTTCCCCCAACTCAAGCATGAATTATTTTGGAGGTATTTTAATCGTTTAAATGTTTTTCTTGCTCAATGTGGTTATTGTATGGATAAACGGTAAATTCTAGACATTGTTGACGAGGGTGTTGAATAGTAAAACCCGTAGTCTTTTAGAGTGTTGGGGTTTTTGTGGTAAGAATATTGATGAGGCATGGTGTTTGCTTGAGTGGGTTGCTTGGGATTCATTTGAGTTTGAGCAGGATAGTCCTGTTTCTAGATATTCATTTTCTGATCCTTAGGCATTCTATTCTAGATCTTATTATGCTCCTTTTGGTGTGATTTCTATAATTCTTCTGACCATGATATAAATTTGTGTCGTTATTATGCATGCCATGCTCAACTTAACTTTGCATCACCTATGGACAATACTGATGTTGTCCTATCCTTACATGATTCATCATTTCCTTTAGCTCAGTGCACGAGGCTCGAGGTGGGTGAGCCTTTTAGGATAGTTGTTAGGTTTGATGTTGCAGATGCATGTTTTGAGTTAGAAGATACTTTTTTTAAGGTGCATGATCTAGATAAGACTCCTTTGAAGGGTTCATGTGATGTGTTTGTGCGTGAGGAGTCTCCTAACTTTGGTTTTAATGATAATGTTCTCCCTGATCCACTTGATCATTCCCATGCTTCCCCTCTTTGTACACTACCCTCTCAGTCCCCCAGGTATTATCCTAATGAGCCCATTAATAATTTCCTAATTTGTGATGCTAATAATGATTTGGGCTATGAGAATAATGTGTTTGATGTGCTTGGTGGGAGTACTAATAATTTTGTGTCCCTAGGTTACTTTAGAGGGTGTGATCCCTCCATTGACCCTTATTGTGTATGCCTAGGAGACTTGCCTAAGAAAATAACATGGACTACATTCTTTAATCATTCTTATGGTTTTTCTAAGGCCTTTGATAAGGTTAAGAGAATATTTGTTGTCTTTGGTGTAATTTTGGTTATTACCTCTTACCTTGTATTTTCTAAATATTGGTCCCAGGAGTTTAATAAGCTCCTGCACGTGTTAACGGCGTCTGCTTTCATGAGTCAAGTCTTGACGTCGTGATGGAGTGGTTGATGCTCCATGTGCCCTGGTTATTACTAAGCTGCACGGCTTAGGTGCACTCTGCACCTAACCTGGTGAGATCGTTATATTTTGTTTCCTTTCCGTTCTTTTACTTTCTTTTCTTTGAATAATAATGCCTTATCTAAGCATGGGGGAAGGGTAGTTTCTATATATTTTGTTTTGGTTTTTAGTTTGCATACGAGTTAGAGCATATAGTTTTAGGTTTTCCTTTTGGTTTGCATTAGTGTTTTGCATTTAGTTGCATTTTTAGATTTGCATTTTAGATTTGCATATAGAGATAGTGTGATTGGTTTGAGATAACCTCCAATGATGCTTTTGTTTAGGCAAAATAGCTTTCATGAGTTTGAGTAGCTTTTGATGTGCAATCCCTTTCGGTGCTACAAATTTGTGAAGGTTTTGTCAATATTTCTTATTTTGACCATTGTCTTGATTGAGAACTATTTTATCCCTTGGAGTCCTTAGCAGTAATGTTTGTACATGGGAGTTATTTTATGAGCTTAATGAGACTTTGGTAGATATCCCATGAGATTTTAAGTCTTATTTGGACTAAGTCATTATACTTAGTCTCATGTGTGTGACTCTTCCCTGTTGCATCTTTAAAACTTACCTCGACTCTTGTTCAAAACCACATTAGCATGTGCATAGTTGATGATATGATGGAGGTATTTCTTTCTTTGGTGTCTTTGGCCACTTAGCCAAGTAGCATACCTTTGTATTACATGTTTATTCCCTTTCCTAGCACCTTTGAACTTATATCTGTCTTTGTTGTGATCCCTTCATATTAGCCCTTGGTCAAACACATATTCCTACCATTAAGCCAAGTCTATGGAGCATCACTCCATCTATCTAGTGGGTGGTTTTGGGGATAACTAAGTTCAAGGTGGCTTTGGTATGTTGTTTTTTTTAGGGATTGATGATATTGAGCATTTGCTTTGGTTCCCTCTTGTTTGGGTTGAGTATATGTATTAAGTTGTGAGGTGATTGTAAGTGATCCTATGCATTTCAATAATTGCAATTTTCGTTTCATTTCCCGAAAAAAACCAAAATCGAAACAAAAAAAAAAACAAAAAAGGTTATTTTGACGGGAAAAAAAAGGAAGTTAACGTCATGTTGAGAAAAAAAAGCAAAAAAAAAGGAAAACAAAAGAGAAAATGAAAAAAAAAAGAAAAAAACTTCGTGATTGGCATCGGATATGTAAATAGCTTGCATTCTTTTCCTTGTCAACTTGTTTCCTATTTGATTCGTTGGATATGTTCATTGTATTTTATTGTTTGGAATGTTGGTAAACTCTAAGGTTGCTTCGTGGTTTGTTGGTTGCTCCCTAGTCACTTGTCTTAGTAGCTCTACATTGTCCAAATTCGTTTGTCCACTGCTTTCCCTTTGCCTTTCTAACCCACATTACAACCCATATAAAGTCCGCTAGATAGTCTTGTGCACATCGCATTTTAGTGGTGGCGAATTTGAGAGCCTTGACAAACATATGGTAGATTGCATCTTTGGAATGAGTCTTGAGTGAACCTATGTTATATTTCAAACACATGAGCGAGAGTGATTCACGTTTCCCAAAAGTGAGGTTCTACCGGTCCATTTAGCTCTACAATTCCATGTGCTTGCATGACATGCTTTGTGGTTTTTTGGGGGCGATCAAGTTTGATGTCGAGCTTGTGGTCATCTACTTTTTTGAAAACATTCAGCTTCTTCTAATTCTAAAATGTTTTGCGCATTATTTGGGGTTGCCGTTGATTGGCATTCTTGCTTGTGATATGCTATGGCTTGCCTACTTCAAGGAGGTTATTACCATTTTGAGTCTTAAGAAGCATTTCCTTTTGTCGGTTTTATCTACTGTTTGCTTGAGGACAAGAAATAGATTAAGCATGGGGGAGTTTGATAAGTACTTAAAGTGTGTATCATTTCGCTACAAAAATGTCGTCCATCTTCGACGAACAATGCATTGGGAAAGTGGACTGTCGGACTTGTCGCCAATTTTCGACGGAATCTCCTAGGGATTCCGTTGGATTTTCAAATTTCTGACGGAATTTCCATCAGACCCTTTTTCCGTCGGAATTTCAGTCGGAAATTGGCGCGTATTTTTCAAAAAATATTTCTGGATCTGCGATAAAAACCGAGCGAACGCAAGGAGAAGAAGATAGAGAGAGAGCGTGCGTGAAGAGAGAGAGAGAGTGCACGAGGAGGGGGAAAACAAAGAAGAGGGAGAACCATGAAGATTGTCAATGATCGGTGACGGAATTCGCCGCCCTCTGTGGCTTACCGGTAAGTTCTTCCATCTCACCTACTTTGTTCTTTAAAAATGAAAATTTTGAGTTGGTTAGTGTTTAATAGTGATTGATTTGTTGCATGGAGTGAAAGATTGGAACCGCCGCTCCGTTGCCGTCGCCGCTTATGGATGTTCAGAATAATTTTAAAATTAGCAGTCTCAATTTTCAGACATAAATATTTGTATTGGCTAGTTATTATATATCTTATTTGTGGTGGTTCTTTTTCAAATTTTAAATACAGATATATATATATGTGTAATTAATTCAAAAAAACGTATTATTGTTGTTATTAAATTAAATTCATGTTATTGATCTTCTTTTTTGAAGATGGAAAATTTTTTCCGTTAGAAATCCTGACGGAAATTTCTGTCGAAAATTCCATCAAAAAAAGTTCCCCCATCTGTAAGTCAAAATTACGTCCGACAGAATTTTCGACGGAAATTTCCATCAGAAAATCCGTCGAAACCTGTTGGAACAAAATCTCCAGTGAGCATTTTCCAGACGGATAAAATCCGCTGGAAATTCTGTCGAAAATTCGTCTTTTCCGTGGGAAATTCCATAGGCATTGAGCAGCATTTTTGTAGTGAATTTCAGGGACATTTTACTGTATTTTTAGGAGAATTATCTACTTCATGCTATAGTTTATACTCCTTTTCTTGATTTATGCTTGGGTATGGTTGTTTGATGATATTTGTAGGATTTTAGACCATTTTGCCCTTGTTTTGGCCCTCATTTAGATTTATTTCGACTCCACACGAATACCCCTGAGTTGCCATGCCCGTGGAGCAAGAGAAGAGTAGAGGAATTGAGTTCTGGTCAGAACCACGGTCGATCCGTGGTGGAAGCATAATTGCTAATCTCTTCGTTTTCCCTCATCGTGTGATTGAGATTGATTGAGTTTTCCTATAAATAGGGCGCCCTCAGCAGCAGAAAACACACACCATCCCATTCCATTCCTTTTCCTCTTTTCAAGTAGATTAGGATTCTAGTTTGAAGTGAGGGAGAGCACGTAGAAGAAGATTCACGAGGAAGCGGGATCGGGTTCTGCAATCGAAAGATTCAAGCACGCATTTTGCCTGAGCAAACTCCTCTCTTTTCTCTTCTCTTTTCCCTTTAGATTTATCATTTCAGAGTGGTTAGATGTTTAATTTAATCGTGCGAGAGTAGTTCAATTTTTTTCTAGGGAGTTAGTAGTTTATGAAAGTATAGTTGGATCATATTTTAATTATAGAATTGTGCTTATTTTCATGATTGGTTTGATTTCATGCATCAAGTAACTGTATTGTTATGAGTGGATTTTTGGCCAAAATTTGCTTGCTTACTTGAAACAATCGGGTGAAAAACTGAAAGGTGACATTTGGTTGTTGGACTGCTTGATAAACCTGACATAGCGTCATCTCGAAAGAGAGATTTGCATGTTAGGAGGAGTAAAGAGTAATCGAAGATGTTTAACTTGGATTAAGACAAATTAGTTCGAATGAACGACTTTTGCTTAGTTTAGGCAAATTTGGATGAGTTCGAAAGAATAGAATAAATTTTTGGAGTGATTGAAATTCCTCAAAATTAACCGATTAGAGAAAAGCACATGTTCATCATTTTCATCCAATCAACTTTTATAACTACATGAATTCCTAGGCGTTTTCTCCTTAATTGATTTAAAATTAGTGAATTAGAAGCTGTTAAATTGAAACGCCTTGAATTAGTTATAGTTGTTTCCTTATCTTCATATTTTTATCAATCTAAAGTTTGGATTCGCTTAGCATATCTTGAGGGAATATAATCCAGTAGTTTCACCTGGTCTCAGTGGGATCGACCTTGATTTGCTACAATGCCACCGTGCGCTTCTGGGCCTATCACCATTTATGTTTAATTTACCCCGAGGATCAGCTTTTGCCGCTTCCCACTGTCGATCGAATCGCTCTACATCACCGGCTTAACCTTGATATGGTATCTGGTGATGAGGAGGTTGTTCGACCGACACGCCATCATCCAGCCCCTCACTCTAGTCAAGCCGAACCTGGTTCTTCCTATCAACCACCCCCTCCTAACTATTCTAACCTCCAAGACACCCCTAGATCCATTCAAAAGGACCAAGTTTCACTCCGAGCATTTTGTTGCTTATGAGAATGCTGCTCTTAAGGACTTTGTCCAAGAGTGCCACAATCCGCTTCGTGGGTTGCTTGCTTCCCAGACACAATATTTCTAAGACTATAGGGCGTGTCTAGAGACCTAGCGGGATTGACATATCTCTTATGGCCAACCATCCCATCCTCCACCACCATCTCCTTTTTGAATGCTATGCGCTACTCCCCTTCCCTTTTTCTATTATGTGCCCACATTGAGGGCAATGTGTGATTCAAGCGTGGGGGAGTTAGTTAGTTGTTATATTTAGCGTCTGATACCTATTTTTGGTTTGGTGTGATTGTGGTTTGTATATGTAGTTAGTGGTAGTTCTTGTAGTTTTTGATTTTAGTACTTAGTTTTGTTTAGTAGTGCATTTAGTTTTCTTTTTATTCTAGGTTGTATTTTTGTTTTTGGTCTTTTTTTCTTTTTGTAGTTTTTGATTTTAGTATTTAGGTTTGTTTAGTATTGCATTTAGTTTTCTTTTTATTCTAGGTTGCATTTTAGTTTTTGGTTCTATTTTCTTCCCCCCCTTTTTAAGTCCATTTGCATTTTTAGTTTGCATTGTTATTAGGAGGATGCATGAAAACAACAAAAAAAACACAAAAAAAAAAAATTAAAAGAGAAAAAAAAAATCATTTGATGATGATCTTTATAGATTTGGTAGACTTCTATGGTTTAATTTGTTCCTTTAAGTCGCCCCAATTGTGCATAAAATGTTTCTGAATGAGTTTTCGAAATAATCTCCATGTTTTGACCACGTTTTGGATGTAAGTTGATTTACCCCATGAGTCTTTACATGATTTTGGCATGTGTTTACTAGTGAGCCAGTTTTGACCTTGGTAGATGTCGCTGTGTGATTTTGAACTTTTAGAGGCTATTCATCATTTTAGTCTCATATTTTCTTTCATTTGTGACTCTTCCTTGACGTCATTTCTCTAGAACTTGCTTTGATTCCCATTTAAGATCACATTTCGCATATGCATTTGGGCAATATGATTAAGGCATTTTTCTTTCTTTGATTCGTTGAAACCCATGGCCAAATAGCCACCTTTGTTGTGTATTGTATGCCTTGCTAGCCCCTTTGAGCCTATGTCTGTTTTTCTTGATTTAAACTTCCTATTATAGCCCATGGACAAATAGTTGTCTTATCCTGAAGCCAAGACTAGAGGAGTGCTTCATTCTTTTGCGTCAAGTATAATAGGGCGTTAGTAAGGTGGATTGTTATCTATTAGTGAATTTTGGCTGTTTGCTGTAGGGAGATGAGATCTTAATAAATCCATTGTTTTATTGTACAAGGTTTAGAGAAGAGTTGAAATTTAAAGTTCGTTATGGATTTTCCCATGGCTATCCTTATTGTAAAAAAACAAAAAAAAGAAATTAAAAAAAAGAAGCAATGGAAAAAAAAACAAAAATAAAATAAAATCAAAAGACAGTGTTAGCCTTGGTGGGATTGTAAGTTATTTGTAACCTTCAACTCTTCCTATTTTGAATTTGGGATTTATTTTGTTGATAAATTGATATAGCTTAAGAAGGATGTAGTATGATGCATTAGAAATGTTTAGCTCTTAGTCTACGGCTTCTAGCTCCTCATTTCCAAAACATTTGTTCCCCTCTTACCTTTACCAATAGCCCCTTTACATCCCTATGAAAAGTCCTCATGATTGTCTAGTGTGTTTGCATTTTGGTAATGGAGAATTTGAGAATCTTCTCAAGCCTATGGTAGATTTGAGTCCAACGAACGAGAATTAAGAGAACCTTCATTATTATAAACACATGAGTGCTGAATGCCACATAACTATAGTGAGGTTTTACCGGCTTTGGTAGCCTTACTTGTTTTATGCGCAGGAATGACTGCATTTGATTATTTGGGGAAGATTGATTTAAGTTTGACATTATTGTCTATCAAAAGGTTTTTGCAAATTTCATTCCCTAATATGTTTATTAATGATTTTTACATCTTTTTGGGCTACCTTTGGATAAGCTTTGCCATTTGAATGTACCTATATCTATCCAAAGGAGGTTGTGTAAATTTTTGGTTTTTAGCATTGCTTGAGGACAAGAAACAGTTTAAGCATGGAGGAGTTTGATAAGTGCTTAATTTATACATCATTTTAAGGCTATTTTGCTTTATTTTTATGAGAATTATGTACTTTATGTTATTATTTATACTCATATTCTCAATTTATGCTTGGGTATAGTTGTTTTATGTGTTTTGTAGGATTTTAAGTCTTTTTATCCAGCATTTGACCATAAATAGATGTATTTTGACCTCCCCCACGGACACCCATGTGTTGTTACGCCCGTAGAGCAAGAAACAAGCAGAAAGCTGGTTCCAGCCCAGACCACAGTCGGACCGTGGTAACTGCCACAGACTGTGGTGAACCTGTAACTCCTCTCTCTTTGTCCTCCTTCGGCTGTGTGGCTGAGATCAAGCGAGCTCCTCTATAAAAGGCCATGTTCTGTAGTAGTAGAAGGCATCCGTACACAACCAAAAGCATAGAGTTAGTATAGATTAGAGTTTTAGCCTAGTTTCTTTCTTTCTCAAATTTTGCTGTTTCTAGTTTGATTTTTTTTTAGTTTTGGTGAGAAACCTTGTGTATATGCATTTGGTTTTTGAGGCGGTTTGAAGCCCTTGGTTGGAAGCCATCTTAGTCAAGCCTTTCTCTCAGATTTTGGCGGATTGTTGGCTAGTTTTGTTTATTTCTTAATTGTGTCTTAGTAGTTTTCTTTTGTCCAGGGATTTAGTGGTTTGTGAAAGTGTAGTTGGATCATGTTTTACTTTATAGAATTGTGCTAATTTTCATGATCGATTTGATTTCGTTTATCAAATGTTTGAAATGTTTTGAGTGGATTTTTTGCCAAAATTTGCTTGCTAACTTGAAACAAACAAGTGAAAAACTCAGAGGTGACATTTGGTTGTTGGACTACTTGATTAAACCTAACATGGAGTCGTCTTGAAAGAGAGATTTGCATGTTCAGAGGACTAGAGAGTAATTGAAGATATTTAATTTGAATTAAGGTAAATTAGTTTGAAAGAACCACTTTTGCTTAGTTTAGTAAAATTTGATTGATTTCGAAAAAATAGATCAAATTTCTTGATAGATTGCAATTCCTCAAAATCAACCGATTAGAGAAAAGCACATAATTGTTGTTTTGATCGAATACCCTTACATAACTACGAGAATTCTTAGACATATTTTCTCTTTGATTGATTCAGAATAGTGAATTAGAAGTTGTTAAATCGACCCCTTTGAATTAGAATTTTACTTAACACAGTCCGATGGACAAGACTCGGTAAGTCTCATTAGTCCCTGAGGAACGATATCTTTATTTATACTACGGTTACCTGTGCGCTTGCGGTAGTCCTAATCACACCTCATGTTTTGATTTGCTATCAATGTTCCAGCCACAGATAGATTGACCATTGTAGTTTCTATGAGTGAATTGGCCTCTTTCTTCATACTGGATATCTGGAGGAGTAGGCCCAGGATAGTAATTCCTAGATCTATCGTTTCTCTAGCTATTGATTTTGTTAAGAGTAAAAGGCTCTTTTTCATCTTTGAAAGTTTTTTGAATAGTAGCTATGACCTCTTCTTGGTCATGCTACTAGTAGCGGCTTCTTCACTTGTTGAGGAAGATGTGTTGTCGTTTTGTAGGCAAGTTTTGTCACGGCAGGTAAGAGCCTTATTTTTGGCAGAGATGTCGAGATCTTTGATTTGCTCTGAAATGGTATGAAGGATATCCAAATTTGAACCTTTTGCTTTGGACAAAGATTCACCATTTGCTTTGGGGATACAATCTAATTTGACAAATGGTTTGGAAATATTTTCTGTAATGGAACAGGGTTTTGTACTGGTGCTGGCAACTTCTTTTTTGGAATCAGTTTTTGTAGAAAGTTTGTTTAATTCATGCATATTGCAAAAGTGGCCGGGAGGGAATAGATATCGACACTCTCCAACTTGGTGATCTCAAAAAAGTTCATGAGCAAGCAAATTACACAAACGCCATCCTTAATACTATTGCAGAACAATTGAACCAACTTTTTGCAAAAGCTGATTCCAAAAAAGTAGTTGCCAGAACTAGTACAAAGCCCTCTCCCTTTATAGAAAGTATTTCCAAAACATTTTCAAGAAAGTATTTCCAAACCAAATGTTGAGTCTTTGTCCAAAGTGAAAAGCTCAAATTTGGATATCCTTTGTACCATTTCTGAGCAAATCAAAGATCTCAATATCTCTGCGAAAAATAAGGCTCTCACCTGCCTTGACAAAACTTGCCAACAAAATAACAGGACGCCTTCCTCAATAGATGAACAAGTTGTTACTAGTAGTAGTGATCAAGAAGTGGTCATAGCTACTATCCAAAAAACGTTCAAAGAAGAAGAAGAGCTTCTCGCTCTCAAGAAAATCAATAACAGGAGAAACACTAGAACTTGGAATTGTTATCCAAGGCATACTCCTTCAGATATCTAATGTAAAGAAAGAGGACAATTCACTGTAAGAAACTACAATGGTCAATCTATCTATGGCTGGAACATTGATGGCAAATCAGAGCACGAGGTGATATGTACCATTGAAGAAATGTCAATAACATCTATTGCCTACAAAGTAAATGAATATTCAAACAAAAATATAGCTACCATAATTGTGCTAGGTTTCTCTGGACAATTAAAGAATTGGTGGGACAATTATCTCACCTTCGAAGAAAGGTTAGCTATTCTCCATCACACTACAGAAGAATTAGATGAACATAGTGAACAAATCTAAGATGCGCGTGAAATCCTCATTAATACCATCAATCTTCATTTCATCGGCAATGCTCAAGAAGGAGAAGCCGTAGCCAAAATTGTCCTTCTCAACCTAAGATGCCAGCTCTCACTGATTATAGATGGTATAAAGATGTATTCTTTACCAATGTCTTAAAGGGAGTGGATGGCACGCAAAGTTTCTGGAAAGAGCGATTCATTGCAGGCCTACCAAAGTTGTTTGGAGAGAGAATTCTCTCAAAACGCAGACAACATCGTGGGACTGCTGATATCCCTTTCCATCTTCTTACATTTAGTATGATCTTTGGAGTTCTCAAAAGTGAAGGGCTTATCCTTTGCAATGAACTCAAAATTCAAGCTGAATATGGATCAGAAAAGGCCTAATCCAGAAAGGAAATGGGAACTTTCTGTGAAGCATTTGGCATTACAAAAATAGAAGCTCCTTTGTCCAAAGCGAAACGAGCTAAGAATGCCATTAGTAAAAGATTCAAGAGAACAAATAAACCCTCAAACATTTCACCTCCAACTTCTAATCCCAAACCAACATTTTCTAGAAAGAAGAAGGTTGGGAAAAACAAGTTCTTTTCTACAAATGCAGCAAACCAGGTCACAAAGCCTTCCAAGGCAAAACAAGAAAGAAGATTAATGAGTTATTTGCTGATAACCCCGAACTCCAAAAGAAGCTCCTGGCTGTTGTAGTACAAAACGCATATGACACTGATAATGATGTTGATTACTATCAAACACTGAGGAACAAGAAGCTGACTATGATTCTTCTCCCATCAAAGCAATTAGCTTTATTACAAACAAAAATCAAAAAGAATTCCTACTTGACCTAATAGGAAAGATTTCTAATGATGACACAAAAAAGGAGTATTTAACCAAGCTTAAAGACTTAATTCTTGAAGAAGAAAAGAAAGTCATTAAGTTTGATATGGACACTCCCAGCTTATCCAAGATATTTCAAAAACATCCAATACCAATTCCTTTTCAGCAACTCACTACAAAAGACATCCAAATTGAAGTCAACCAACTGAAAGCTCAAGTTCGAGATCTTAGACAAGATATTGTTAATATGAAAGGTACTGATCTAAAACTACAGAAAAAACTCTCCTTCCTAGAAATACAAATCACTGTACAAGTTTCAAAACGACAATTTGTAAGTTATTATTATTACAAAGATATCTGTAGGTTTTCGAAGCTTTCTTCTAAGTCCTGAATTTCTGTACGTTTTCTTTTGTGCATTCTAAGCTTTTGTTTCATAAAGTTTTATATTACTCTCAGTGTTTTTCATGTTTTTAAGTCCTGCTCCCCTTTGGTATCAGAGCCATTCAGCGCATGTCTGTGTATGATATTTTCTAGGCATTAGTTAGATGTTGATCAGCAGTAAAGCCGTTGGCTGATTCCAAAAAAGAAGTTGCCAGCACCAATACAAAACCCCCTCCCTTCACAGAAAGTATTTCCAAACCATTTATCAAACAAGACAGTATCCCCAAAGCAATCATTGATTTTTTATCCAAAGAAAAAAACTCAAATTTGGAGACCCTTCGCACCACTTCTGTGCAAATCAAAGATCTCGGCATCTCTGCCAAAAATAAGGCTCTCACCTGCCTTAAGAAAACTTGGTGACAAAATGGCAGCACGCCTTCCTCAACAGATGAAGCTGTTACCAGTAGTAGTGACCAAGAAGTGGTCATAGGTACTATCCAAAAAACCTTCAAACAAGAAGAGGAGCCTCTCAATCTTAACAAAATCAATAACTAGAGAAATGCTAGAACTAGGAATTATTAGCCTAGGCCTACTCCTCCAGATATACACTATGAAGAAAGAGGCCAATTCACTGATAGAAACTGCAATGACCTATCTATTTGTGGTTGGAACATTGATAGCAAATCAGAGCATGAAGATGGGAATAGCAACTGCTGCCTACAAAGTCAATGGATATTCTACAAAAAATGTAGCTACCATAGTTGTCCTAGGTTTCTCTGGACAATTAAAGAATTGGTGGGACAATTATCTCACCTTTTAAGAAAGGTTAGCTATTCTCAATCACACTACAGAAGAATTGGATGAACATGGTGAACATATCCAAGATGCGTATGAAACCCTAATTCACACCACTCTTCATTTCATCAGCAATTCTCAAGGACAAGCCGCAGCCAAAACTGTCATTATCAACCTACGATACCCAACTCTCACTGATGACTGATGGTGTAAAGATGTTTTGTTTACCAACGTCTTAAAGAGAGAAGATGGCTTGCAATGTTGTTGGAAAGAGCGATTCATTGTAGGCCCACCAAGGTTGTTTTGAGAAAAAATTCTCTCAAAACTCAAACAACATTGTGGGATTGATGATATCCGCTTCCATCTTCTTACATTTGGTATGATCTTTGGAGTTGTCAAAAGTGAAGGGCTTATCCTTTGCAATGAACTCAAAATTCAAGCTAAATATGGATAAGAAAACGCCCAATCTAGAAATAAAATGGGAATTTTCTGTGAAGCATTTGGCATTTCGAAAATAGAAGCTCCGTCTTCCAATGCTAAACGAGCTAAGAAAGCTGTTAGTGAAAGATTCAAAAGAAAAAATCAACCTTCAAACATGTCGCCTCCAACTTCCAACCCCAAACCAACCACTTATAGACAAAAGAAGGTTGGGAAAGAACAAGTTGTTCGTTGCAAATGCGCCAAAGAAGGTCACAAAGCCTTCCAACGCAAAATAGAAAAGAAGTTCAATGAGTTATTTGTTGATAACCCGGAACTCCAAAAGAAGGTCCTAGCTGTTATAGCACAAAACTCATCTGACACTGATAATTATGTTGATTACTATCAAAGTACTGAGGAAGAAGAATCCGACTATGATTCTTCTCCCATCAATGCAATCAGCGTTATTACAAACAGAAATTAAAAAGAATTCCTACTTGACCTAATAGGAAAGATTTCTAATGATGACACAAAAAAGGAGTATCTAAGCAACTTTAAAGACTTAATTCTTGAAGAAGAAAAGAAAGTCATTAAGTTTGATATAGAAACTCCCAGCTTAACCAAGTTATTTTAAAAATATCCAATACCAAATCCTTTCCAGTAACTCATTACAAAAGATATCCAAATTGAAGTCAATGAGTTGAAAGCTCAAGTTTGAGATCTTAGACAAGAGATTATTAATCTCAAAGCTACTGATCTAGAACTACAGTAAAAACTCCATCCTGGAAATACAAATCCCTATACAAGTTTTAAATTGACAATTTGTAAGTTATTATTATTACAAAAGTATCTACAAGTTTTCTTAGTTTTCTTTTAAGTCCTTAATTTTGGTAGGTTTTCTTTTGTGTGTTCTAAGCATTTGTTTAATAAAGTTTTCTATTGCTCTTAGTGTTTTTCGTCTTTTCCAATCTTGCTCCCCTCTGGTATTAGAGCGATTCATGTGCATGTTTGTGTATGATATTTTCTAGGCGTTGGCTAATTCCAAAAAAGAAGTTGCCAGCACTAGTACAAAACCATCTCCCTTTACAGAAAGTATTTCCAAACCATTTGTCAAATTAGACAGTATTCCTAATGCCAACGTTGAATCTTTGTCTAAAGAAAAAGGCTTAAATTTGGATATCCTTCGTACTGTTTCAGAGAAAATTAAAGATCTAGACATCTCTGCCAAAAATAAGGCTCCTACCCGCCTTGACAAAACTTGCCAACAAAATAACAACACGTCTTCCTTAACAGATGAAGAAGCTGTTACTAGTAGTAGTGACCAAGAAGAGGTCATTGGTACTATCCAAAGAACTTTCAAAGAAGAAGAAGAAGAGCCTCTCGCTCTTAACAAAATCAATAGCTGGAAAAATGCTAGAACTAGGAATTACTATCCTAGGCCTACTCCTCTAGATATCCAATATGAAGAAAGAGGCCAATTCAAAGATAGAAGCTACAATGGTCAATCTATCTGTGGCTGGAACATTATTGGAAAATTAAAGTATGAGGTGCTATCTACCACTGAAGAAATTGGAATAGTAGCTACTGCCCACAAAGTCAATGGATATTCTAACAAAAATGTAGCTAACATAATTGTCATAGGTTTATCTGGACACTTAAAGAATTGGTGGGACAATTATCTCACCTTTGAAGAAAGGTTAGCTATTCTCAATCACACTATAGAAGAATTGGGTGAACATGGTGAACAAATCCAACATGCGTATGAAACCCTAATACATACCATCATTCTTCATTTCATCTGCAATCCTCAAGAGGGACACACCGCAGCCGAAACTATCCTTATCAGCCTAAGATGCCCAACTCTCACTGATTACTGATGGTATAAAGATGTATTCTTTACCAATGTCTTAAAGAGAGAAGATGACATGCAAAGTTTTTGGAAAAGAGCGATTCATTGCAGGCCTACCAAAGTTGTTTGGAGAAAGAATTAACTCAAAACTCAGACAACATTGTGGGACTGATGATATCCCTTTCCATCTTCTTACATTTGGTATGATCTTTAGAGTTGTCAAAAGTGAAGGGTTTATCCTTTGCAATGAACTCAAAATTCAAGCTAAATATTGATTAGAAAAGGCCTAATCCAGAAAGGAAATTGGAACTTTCTGTGAAGCATTTAGCATTACAAAATAGATGCTCCTTCTTCCAAAGCTAAACGAGCTAAGAAAGCCGTCAGCAAAAGATTCAAAAGAGCAAATCATCCCTCAAACATTTCGCCTCCAACTTCTAATCCCAAATCAACATCTTTTAGAAAGAAGAAGGTTGGGAAAAAACAAGTCGTTTGTTACAAATGTGGCAAACCAGGTCACAAAACCTTTCAGTGCAAAACAGAAAAGAAGATCAATGAGTTATTTGCTGAGTAGCCTAAACTCCAAAAGAAGCTTCTAGCTACCATAGCACAAAACTCATCTAACACACACAATAATGTTGATTAATATTAAACTCAGAAGAAGAAGAATCCGACTATGATTCTTCTCCCATTAAAACAATCAACATTATTACAAATAGAAATCAGAAAGAATTCCTACTTGATCGAATAGGAAAGATTTCTGATGATGACATAAAAAAGGAATATCTGAGCAAGCTTAAGGACTTAATTCTTAAAGAAGAAAAAAAAGTCACTAAGTTTGATATAGAGACTCTAAGCTTAACCAAGCTATTTCAAAATGTCCAACACCAAATCCTTTTTAGCAACTCACTACAAAAGAATCCAAATTGAAGTCAACGACTTGAAAACTCAAGTTCGAGATCTTAGACAAGAGATTATTAATCTCAAAGCTACTGATCTAGAGCTCCAAGTGAAACTCTCCATGCTGAAAACACAAATTCCAAGTTCCTCCAAAATTCCAGACAATCTTCCAAATATTAAAAATGTTCCTAAAAATAAAGTCTCAAAAGAACAATTTCTTCGTACCATATCTCAAGTTACCTTTCAGAAGTGGTATTCTATTATCAAAATAGCAGTGAATGATTTATCTACAAATGCAATAGCTCTCATTGATAGTGGGGCTGATCAAAACTGTATAAGAGAAGGAATCATACCTACTAAGTATTGCGAACGAACAAAAGAAGAATTATGTAGCACCGATGGAGAACCTTTGAACGTCAAATATAAGATTAACAAAGGTCATATTAAAAATAATGATTATTATTTCAAACATATATTTATGACTGTTTAAAATATTACTCGTGACCTAATCGTCAGAACTCCATTTTAACACAAATCCACCAATTTTATGTTAATGAATCTGGTGTTCATACCAAGATTCTTGGCAAACAAATGTCTTTCAATTTTCTTTCTGCTACTAAACAGCGTGAAGTTTTGCTTTTACAAAACTCTTCTATCTATAAACAAGTCAATCTCTTACAGTTAAGACAAAATCAACAATTTAAACATTTACAGGTATTTTTGAATGTTACTGAAAGAAATAGACTGGCTATTTCTGCTTCAAGAATGGTTTTATTCAAAATACAAATTAGTTTTCTCGAGCATGATGTCATTCAAGGGACTATTGAACCCATTGTTGGATCACTCGCCTCTGTAAACAAATTTTGAGATATTAAGGACAAAAAACAGTTGTAAAGATTCTTGGTTCCCTTAATTACATTTCTGATTTTTCCCCTCATCAGCGACATTGTGTGCTCCCTTCTGGTATCAGTGCCATTCATGTGTATGTCTATGTATGATATTTGCTAGGCGTTGGTAAGTCGTTGGTCAGTTGTAAAGTCGTTGGTTAGCTTGTAGAGGTGGTCCTGATAAGTGGTCCTGGTAGTTTCGTCTTTAATATGTTTTTCTTGTCCAGACTATTATCATCACTTGTGTATAAAAGATGGCTAGTAAATTTAGAAAGTTATTGTCTTTTAGGGTAGATAGCCATAGTAGTGATATAGTTATTAGTAATGAGATTAGAACAAATGCCCTTATTAAGGCCCCATCTCCTGACAATTTCCACAACTGTGATATTCCTAAAGTTCGTATAGAAATAATCTACAAAATTTGTACATTTGGGTTTCAAAGTGCCTTTTCAGTCAAAACTCATGAAGAAATCATGAGTCTACAAAATGGATTACAAAATATTTCTTTGTTCAAACCTGACACTATTCAGATACATTTAAAAGACAAATTCCATTTTATGCATATTAGATTAGTACAAATGGCTATTAAACCTTTTATAAGAAAAGGTATTAAGGCACCCATCTACATGGCCTTAAGAGACAAAAGGTTAAAGAAATACAAATCGTCTCTATTAACCATGATTAACACCAATATACACAATCGACCAATTTTCGTCAATTGCTATCTAGACTTCTATGTTGATCTTTCATGTTCACGACACCTGAAGCCTTGAAGCTTGATGTACATATCCCAGGCAAAGAGTTTCATGATTTCAAAATTTTATAAGAAAGGGATGACAAAATTACTTACTATGCAGATTTCACGATGAGTAAGACGGACAAAGGCAAAGGTGTACAAAAGGCCGATGACTACAAAATCGTTCCTACAAAAAACACCTTTTTACCATTGATAGATTTCCCTCCATTATCTTATAAAATTGTTGTCACAAATTCTCCTACAAAAAATTCGTGTGACAATTACTTCACTTGATATACTGAACACCTTTTTCTTACTAGCTATAAAATTTCCCATGCCAATCTTCTTAATCGAGATTTAGTCCAAAGAAACTTTGGTGACTCTTCGTACGTTGCGACCATCCACAAAAAACTAGACAATTTTATGAACTCATTCTCATTGACACCCAGTCTGTTGATACTGCTCATACCGTAGACAATGCCAATCCTTCTTACAGTTTGTATTCAAAATGTATCATCACAAATGTTGTGAATTTCCAACAATGGAAAGATCCTTTTCAAGCTACACAATTCTCTATTCCATTTGAACAAGCAACCTACAAGTATATTGATTACCGCATGGCCTGGTTTAGAGCTTTCTTCCATAAACTAGAAATTCATTCATGGTTTTTTAACTTTCATGACAAAGCCCCATTCACATTTCCCATTTGGTTCTATCGTTGGTGGACCATGTTTGGTTGTTCTCGTTCTATCCTACCCTGCGAAGCCAAGGATGGTGGGATTTTTGGATGACAAATACCCCAACCTACAATACCTATAGAAAAGAAGTTCAATTTTTCATAACCTTTAACATCGCTCGGATTTTCTACTGGGAATATAGATATCAAAATTATCTTCTTAACTCTTTTTCCCTATCAGTTGTCAGGATCTATAAGATTAAATGGTGGAATGAGTACAAAACTAGGCCCTATGGAAAAGAAAATTTGGAGTATTTTTGCAAAACAAAAACCAAAAAATCCACTCACTATAACCTTCACACCTTTGACAAATGAAAGGATTTTGCACTTGGACCATCTACTCCTACCAAGATGGGGGTCTCTTCGTCCTCTACAAAATATCATACTAAAGCTCTCACACAAAAACAACGAGATATCCTCGAAGTGCTCAAGAATGACCCTACAACGCGACACATCTTTATACAAAAGCTTCTTCACAAAGACGACTCAAATGATAATTTAAGTTCAGCAAAGTTAGTTACCAATCCAAGAATCTGTGATTTAGAGAACTCTCAAGATCCTTGTGATCTATGACAAATAAAAAATAAAGACAAAACAAAAGAGCCAGCAAAGGTGTTGACTTTTTGCAAAAATTAGGGCCATTATCTTAACAAAAATCTTTCCTTTGTTGGTGAAGACAAAACTGTCTGCAGGCACTATTTACTACAGTTCCCCCGACAATACATTATTCATCTATAATGCCAACAAATTACGATTCATGAACAGTTCTCGAGGACAAAATTTTCAAAAGATCTATAGAGTAAAGCTACTACCTTTTGACAAATGCAACCCAACTTTCGGCGCATGACAAATGAAGACAATTGAGCATCATTTCGCCTCTATTATTGAACTCCTCTCAGCTCTATATAAGGTAAACATTTCATTTGGAAGAAGGCATCAGAAAATTGCAGCAATAAAAAAGAGAAACCTTCTCTCTTTCCTCTTAGAATTTTCTTTGCTCACTTCATTTTACAAATCCCTGTACAAGTTTCAAATCGATAGTTTCTAAGTTATTATTATTGCAGAAGTATCTGTAAGTTTTCTTAGTTTTCTTCTAAGTCCATAACTTCTGTAGGTTTTCTTTTGTGTGTTCTAAGCTTTTATTTAAAAAAGTTTTATATTACTCTCAGTGTTTTTCATATCAGAACGCAGCAGGATAGAAAAATACGAAAAACACTGAGAGTAATATAAAACTTTATTAAACAAAAGCTTTGAACACAAGAGAAAACGCATAAAAATTTAGGACTTAAAAGAAAACTAAGAAAACTTGCAGATACTTTTGTAATAATAATAACTTTCAAGTCATCGATTTGAAACTTGTATAGGGATTTGTAAAATGAAGAGAGCAAAGAAAATTCCAAGAGGAAAGAGAGAAGGTTTCTCTTTTTTGTTGCTGTGATTTTCTGATGCCTTCTTTCAAATGATTTGTCTACCTGTATAGAGTTGAGAGGAGTTCAATAATAGAGGCGAATTGATGCTCAGTTGTCTTCTTTTGTCATACGCTGAAAGTTGGGTTGCATTTGTCAAAAGGTAGTAGCTTTACTCTACAGATCTTTTGAAAATTTTGTCCTTGAGAACTGTTCACGAATAAAAATTTGTCAACACTGCAAATGATTAGTGTATTATCGGAGAACTGTAGTGAATAGTATTTACCAACAGTTTTGTCTTCACCTACAAAAGAAAGATTTTTGTTGAGATAATGGCCATAATTTTTGCCCAAGGTCAAGACCTTTGCTTGCTCTTTTCTTTTATCTTTATTTTTTATTTGTCATAGATCATAAGGATATTGAGAGTCCTGTAGATCGTAGATCCTTGGTTTTGTAGTTGACTCTGCCAAACTTGAATCATCGTTTGAGTCGTCCTTGTGAAGAAGCTTTTGTGGAAAGATTTGTCGCATTGAGGGGTCATCTTTGAGTACTTCGAGAACATCTCACTATTTTTATGTTAGACCTTTAGTCTGAGATTTTGTAGAGGATAAATAGACCTCCATCTTCGCAGGTGTAGATGGTCCAAGTGCAGAATCCTTTTGTTTGTCAAAGGTGTGAAGGTTATGGAAAGTCTATTTTTTAATTTTTGTTTTGCCCACATTTTCTTTTCCCCAGAGCTTGGGTTTGTACTCATACCACTATTTGATATTATAGATTTGGACAACTGACAAGGGAAAGGAGTTAGGAAGATAATTTTGGTATCTATATTCCCAGCAGATAATCCAAGCAATGTTTAAGGTTTTGAAAGATTGAACTTCTTTTGTACAGGTATCATAAGCAGAGGTATTTGTGATCCAGAAGTCCCATCCATCCTTGGCTTCATGGGGTAGGACAGAGGGAGGACAACCAAACATGGTACCACAATGATAGAACCAAATGAGAAATGTGAATGAGGCTTTGCCATGAAAGTTAAAAAACCATGAATGAATTTCTGGTATCTGGAAGAAAGCTCTAAACCACAGGATGCAGTAGTCAATATATGTTTGAGCTAAAAATGTACTATTTTTAAAGTACTTTTTCACCGGTTTTATGCTCGTTTTAATAATATTTTTTTAGGTTTTTAATTGATTTTATTTTATTTTGCAGATTTTTAATAAATATGGAAAAAGGGTTGAAAAATGGCAGAAAATGCAAGAAATGTGGGGAAAATGACGGGAATTCAAAAACCGGTCCAAAATTCAAGAAACCCGGCTCAAGCAGCAAAAGAAAAAAACCCAAACCGGTCCAGCAAAAAATCAGTCCGACCGGGTTAGAAAATCCGGTTCAGTTGAACCGGTTCAGTACTTAATCCCCCTCCCCTTCCTTTCTTCGTGTCTGTCTTCTCCTCGCGTTGCCCTGACCCCCAACCCAGAGAACCAGACCCAGAATCCCTGCTTCCTCCTCGCCATGCCATCTCGCTCATCTCTCTCTCTACCTCATCATCTCTCTCTCTCTTCCAGCACATCACCCTCGCCCACAGTATCTCTTCCCAAAGCCACCCAGAACCCACAGAATCCCGTAAGCCCAAATCCACCCACAGTTTCACCATCCACTTCGCACCATCCCACCACCAGGACACGTACCCACTTGTGTTGGCTTCATCAGGCACCAGCCACGACACCAGCATCGTCACCACCTTCATCCACCGTCCACGCACACCAGCAAATCGACGGTCGATGGACGAAGGAGGTCGGGTATAAAGCAAGGAGGCGACACCATTGGAGGAGGTTAGGTAATTTAGGAGTAGGTAATTTAGTTAGGAATTTAGGAGTAGGATTAGGATTTAAATTACGTTTTAGTTTCGTTTAATTTCGTTTTTCTAGCTTTCATATTCGAAATTAGGGTTAGTCTTCAAATTAGGTTTCGATTTTAGATTCAATTGTAGCTTTTGAATTCGTGTAATTTGGGTTGATTTCATTAGTACCGAGTTGTAATTGCAAGGTTTAGTCAGTTTAGGCTTTAATTTTTATGAAATTGGTTTGAATTTGGACGATGGTTATCTGCTGCGAAGTTCGATTTGCTGGGTTGGTGTTCTTCGCCATTAATGGAGGACACTAAATCTGGGTTTGATGGTTCATGCTAGGTATATCAGTTTATGCTTGCTTTGCATCGATTTCCATCTTGTCTCCGTTCTGTTTCAATTCGTTTTACCCCTTCCCATGCTCCTCGGTTCATGTTCTACCTGCCTTGGTTCGAATTTTAGGATTGATTTTGATTGTTGCTGATTATTGTGTTGTGACTGCTATTGGTTTGGTTGATATTGCCGGTTAGGGTAGATTTAGGCTTGATACATATGCCCTGTTTTGACCTTGATTTAGTTTAGTGATGATGATTGTGAGATTGGTTTAATAAGTTAATTTTGTTTTGGTTGAATGATTGCTTAAGCTCAATTTTGTTGTTTTAGTTGAGTTAGCTTGGCAAATCCGGTAAATTGCATTAGTCTGAACTTTTCATTTGTGCCTTTGAGGTGATGTTGCTGGAATAAGGTTGCTAGTTAAGTTTCAAAGCTTTAGTTGATTAGTATCTTCGTTGAATTAATTGAATTAGTAATTTAGATGATTTTAGTTGATTTGGGGTATCACTTAGGTTAGTTAATTAGTTTAATCATTTTGGTTAAATGACCATAATCTAAACGTCTTCCCTGTGGACCGAACCTCAAAGTAATACAACTGACAATCGGGTGCTTGAGGTTTCCTTTTTCTTTAGTTTAGTTTCACCCCCTCAAAGAACCACCAACAATTTTGGCGCCGTTGCCGGGGAGGACGGCATGAGATTAGGTCATATTTCGTAGTTTAGTTTATTAGTCATTTTGTTTAGTTGATACTCATTTAAGTCGTTTCCTGCTTAGCCATTTCGTAACTTTGTTTTCGAATCGATTCTTAATTTTTCTATTTTGTTTTCGTTTTTATTTGTTTAGTCCTTTTTGTTTTCAAAAAAACCAAAAATCCAAAAACATTTGAAAAACCTCCAAAAATCCAAAAAAAAAGAAGAAAAATGCTTAAAAACTCAAAAACATTTGAAAATTTTGAAAACCACCAAAAAAAGTTAGAGAATTCAAAACCCCAAAAAAGAGTGAAAAATTAAAAATCCAAAAAAAAAAAATTTAAAAATGCCAGTTTTCAGTTTCCCACAATATGAGCATGAACATTTTTGGAGCTATTTATCACGACTTAATGATTATCATGCTCAATTGCATCAAACTTTTCAAAAATGGGAAATCTGTGAGGTCATTGTTTTGGGTCTAAATGCTGAATTTAGGGGTATTGTTCAGTCTATGTGCCCAGGGGGTTTGCTAGGATTGTTATCTAGATCTCAAGATGAAGTTTGGGATTTCTTTGAAAAATTAGCTTGGGATACTTACGAGTTTGAACAAGCTAAAAATAATTTTGGATACCCACCTTCTGACGAGTATGTTTTTCCTACTAATCCTTCCCCCTAAGATCATTTTATAAACCCATATGACTCATTTCACTCTTATATGCCTCCTATGCTGTGTGATTATTGTGAATCTCCTTATCATGATGCCTCTACTTGTCCTTATCATGTTACATGTGCAAGCCTTGAGAAGAAACTTAATGATATGACTAATCAAATGATAGAGACTATGAAATTTAGATTTGCTGAATATTCTCAATGTTTTGTCCAAAATAGGGAGCCTTCTAGTGAGATTGATTCTAGTTTAGGATCTCCTAAACCTGATATTGATCTCTATGATGACGTTAAACCTTCTTATTCTACTAGGCTTGATTTCCATGAAAACATGTGTTTGCCTAGTTTAGAACAAGCTAGTGACCTCCCTAGGTCTCTATTAACAGAGCTTGCACCATTCACTAGCTCACCTGAAAATGTCACTGATGAACAATTTGATCTTGATAGTGAGTTAGAAATAAGCATCGCACCTGCAATTGAGCTTCATAATTTGGATGATTCAAAAGATATTTCACAGGAGTTGCATGAAGAAGTGACTGAACTCACTATGTTTGACTTTGATGATGATATTTTTTGTGCAGAATTTGAATCTTTTTCATATGAGCTTGATATTCCTGAAGGTCTTGATGTGGATTTTCATGTTGAATTTGAATTGTTCTCTTTTGATCCCATCATCCCTGACCTCCTGTTCAAATCAGATGATAATATTTTGCATATAGAATATGAATCTTTTTGTGAGTTTGATGTCAATATGAGTTTGAGTAAGGATTATGGTATTGAGTATGAATCATTTTCTGTTGATCCTATTCAAACTGACATCCTTTTTGATTACTGCAAGCCTGAATTTGTTGAGCCTGAGAACATTGCCACTAAGACATTTGATTTAGACCAGACTCTTGCACACATTAACCTTGAAGGACTTGTGGATTTAGGACCCTTTGCTTTGCCTAGACAGTTCATTCATGCTAATCCAATTTCTAGGCTAATAACCTCACCACTGGCTCATTTTGAGTATGTTCATTTCATTCCTGATTGGGCCCAATTGTTTGAGAAGTCGGAACGGGCCCTTAACTGTGCTTTATTGACTATATGGATGTACCCAATCTGGTTCCAACTCACTGTTTTCTAAAGTTGCTATACTATTGAGAGTTGGGCTTCTGTGTTTGATAAGCTGTTGCGTGCTCTAACGAGTTTTGATTTAAGTAGCACTTTTTCAGCTTAATATGGAGTGGCTGATGCTCCATAAGCTTTATAGTTTGGGTACAACCTGTATCCAACCTGGTATGATCGTTCCACTCTTCTTTTCTTTTTCATTTCTTTTCTTCCTTTTCGTACTTAGTTGTATATATTACATTTTGTAAATACTTGTTAATTGTGAATATCTAGGGTGTTTCTTATGTCTCATTTTGTTTCCTAGCCTAGCATGTTTTAGTTTTTCCTTTGATTTCATTTTTGTTTAGTAATTTCATTTTTGTTTTATTTTTGTTTTTCTTTTCTTTTATTCTGTTTTAGATTTCTTTTGGTTTAGTTTGAAATTTAGTAGGTCCTTGATTATTGTTTTGGTTTTGTTTTTGTAAATATGGGTGTTTCCTTTGCTTTTAGTTTTGATTTTCATTTTCATTTCGGTTTTATTTGGTTTTAGTTTCATTTTTGGCTTTCTTTTGTGATTTGGTTTTTCTTGGCTTTTGTGAATATGTGTGTGTTTTGTTTTGTTTTGTTTTGGCTTTGCTTTTGATTTTAGGTGTGTCCTAGTTGCATATATTTTAGATTTTTCGGTTGTATAGTTTATGTGCTTGATTTTTAGCGCCTTAATTCCCACAATGTGGACATTGTGAAGTTTTGGTGTGGGGGTGAGGTGCTACCTTTTTTTTCAAATTTTTGAGATTTTTGTTGTTTTTGTGGACATTTTTACTATTTCTGATTAGTTTGAATCCCCTGTGCTTTAGTTGTTAGTTTGTATATAAATAGGATGTGCATGATAAGTCTCCAACTTCGAATATGATAGTCTAAGTCCTAATTCTAACCCCAGTTGTTCATTAAAGGTTGTGTTATCCAGTCCTTATTTATTCTTTCATCATTATCTTTAGGTTTTAGGTTTCCATCAATGATTCTCCCACTAGCTTATGGCATGATTACTTTGGAAAAAATTGCAGAAAAAGTGTATTATGAATAAAAGAAAAAAAAAGAAAAAGAATAAAATTTAGAATGACAAGTATCCCTTTGAGGCATGCGCCACTGGGACCCTTTGAGGCACATGCTACTGAGTGTTACCCTTTGAGGCAATATTGCTATTGGGAAAGCTTGCTTCCAAAGTCAGTATAAGAATAAATGTAGTTATGTCAACCAAGTGGGATTCAGTCTATTTTGGTAAATTTGAGTCCTGGAGATGATGATACACTTGCACAACAACCACCGGGATGGATTCAAATCTTGATGTTCAATGGAGTGAAAAATTAGTGTTTTGATGTCATTTAGAGGTAGAGGGCTTTGAAGTACATTTTATGTATATACAGGTTAACAATGAGTACATGGGTGATTTAGCTGATTAGAATTTGTGCATTTGTTTCCCGAGTTTTGTACATATCAGTTTTGAGAAAACCCAAAAAGATTTTCTTTTATTTTTGAATAATTTTGTGGGTATTTTCACTTTGAAACCCTCACGAGACCTCACTCGTCCACTTGGGAGTCCAAGGGGTTTAAAGGGCTTGTTGCATATGCTAAATGCAATCGTGTTTCCTACGACAGTGAGTTAGGATTTTCTTTTTCTTATTTTTCATTTTCTTTTAGTTAGTTTAGTTTGTTTTACTCGAGGACGAGCAAAATCTTGGTGTGGGAGTATTTGTTTGAGCTAAAAATGTGCTATTTTTAAAGTACTTTTTCACCGGTTTTATGCTCGTTTTAATAATATTTTTTTAGGTTTTTAATTGATTTTATTTTATTTTGCAGATTTTTAATAAATGTGGAAAAGGGCTGAAAATGGCAGAAAATGCGAGAAATGTGGGGAAAATGACGGGAATTCAAAAACCGGTCCAAAATTCAAGAAAAACGGCCCAAGCAGCAAAAGAAAAAAAACCAGACCGGTCCACTTCGCACCATCCCACCACCAGGACACGTACCAACCTGTGTTGGCTTCATCAGGCACCAGCCACGACACCAGCATCGTCACCACCTTCATCCACTGTCCACTCACACCAGCAAATCGACGGTCGATGGACGAAGGAGGTCGGGTATAAAGCAAGGAGGCGACGCCATTGGAGGAGGTTAGGTAATTTAGGAGTAGGTAATTTAGTTAGGAATTTAGGAGTAGGATTAGGATTTAAATTACATTTTAGTTTCGTTTAATTTCGTTTTTCTAGCTTTCATATTCGAAATTAGGGTTAGTCTTCAAATTAGGTTTCGATTTTAGATTCAATTGTAGCTTTTAAATTCGTGTAATTTGGGTTGATTTCATCAGTACCGAGTTGTAATTGCAAGGTTTAGTCAGTTTAGGCTTGAATTTTTATGAAATTGGTTTGAATTTGGACGATGGTTATCTGCTGCGAAGTTCGATTTGCTGGGTTGGTGTTCTTCGCCATTAATGGAGGACACTGAATCTGGGTTTGATGGTTCATGCTAGGTATATCAGTTTATGCTTGCTTTGCATTGATTTCCATCTTGTCTCCATTTTGTTTCAATTCGTTTTACCCCTTCCCCTGCTCCTGGGTTCATGCTCTGTTTCAATTCATGTTCTACCTGCCTTGGTTCGAATTTTAGGATTGATTTTGATTATTGCTAATTATTGTGTTGTGACTGCTATTGGTTTGGTTGATATTGCCGGTTAGGGTAGATTTAGGCTTGATACATATGCCCTGTTTTGACCTTGATTTAGTTTAGTGATGATGATTGTGAGATTGGTTTAATAAGTTAATTTTGTTTTGGTTGAATGATTGCTTAAGCTCAATTTTGTTGTTTTAGTTGAGTTAGCCTGGCAAATCCGGTAAATTGCATTAGTCTGAACTTTTCATTTGTGCCTTTGAGGTGATGTTGCTGGAATAAGGTTGCTAGTTAAGTTTCAAAGATTTAGTTGATTAGTATCTTCGTTGAATTAATCGAATTAGTAATTTAGATGAGTTTAGTTGATTTGGGGTATCACTTAGGTTAGTTAATTAGTTTAATCATTTTGGTTAAATGACCATAATCTAAACGTCTTCCGTGTGGACCGACCCTCAAAGTACTACGACTGACAATCGGGTGCTTGAGGTTTCCTTTTTCTTCAGTTTAGTTTCACCCCCTCAAAGAACCACCAACAATATAATTGTAGGTTGTTGGTTCAAATGGAACAGAGAATCGTCTAACTCGAAATGGATCTTTCCATTGTTGGAAATTCGTAGCATTTTTGATTATACATTTTGAATACCGAATATCGGAGGGATTGACATTGTCTGTGGTAGGAGTAATATCAACAGACTTTTTGTGGATGGTCACAAAAGGAAGGGGAGTCACCAAAGCTTCTTTGAACTAAATCTTGAATAAGAAGATTTGTAGGGGCAATTTTGTAGCTAGTAAGAAAACTGTGTTCAACATATCAGGTGGAGTAATTATCACATGAATTTTTTGTAGGAGAATTTGTGACAGCAGTTTTATCAAATACTGGAGGGAAATCTACTAGAGGTAAAAGGTTTTTTTTTTTTTTTGCAGCAATGATTTTGTTGTCATTGACCCTTTGTGTACCTTTGCCTTTCTCCCTTTCGCTCATTGTGAGATCTACATCGTAAGTAATTTTGTCATTCTTTCCTTGCAAAAATTCACTTGTAAGGAAATCTGGTAAGGAATTGTTCTCTCCTTTGATAAATTCAATTTCAAAACTTAAAGGAAGATAAAATAGCTTGCCATCTGGAAAAAATTTGTTTTGAAACTAAATTCTTAACATCTTTTCATAAAACATCCTTTGCTGTTTTGCAATCAATTCTAAGAAGGAATTTTTTGTAAAATAGATCATCTTGGAATTTGTAAATGCAAAGAACAATAGATAAAATTTCTCTTTTGATAGTAGAATAATTTTGTTGCGGACCAAGCAAAATGCCAGAATGATATCTAACTAATTGTTCTTTATCATGCATATATTATTTAAGGATCCTCCATGACCTTTATTAGATGCATCTGTCTTAACTGTCATAAATGCAGGGGGATAAGGAATACCTAAACATGGTAATGACTCAACCTTTTGTTTAATTTGTCTATCAATGTTAGTGTGTATATCTAACCAGGGTTTAGGGTTTTTCCTAAGTCTTCTATACAGGGGAGCACACAATTGTCTAAGTCTAGGGAAAAAATCATAAATGTATTAATTAAGGCAACCAAGAAATCTTTGCAACTATTTCATGTCCTTAATAACATTTGGAAATTTGTTTGCAAAGGCGAGTGGTCTAACAATGGGTTTAATAGTCCCTTGAAAGATATCATGCTCGAGAAATCTAATTTGTGTTTTGAATTAAACCATTTTTGAAGTAGAAACAGCCAGTCTGTTTCGTTCAATAACATTCAAAAACATATGTAAATGTTTAAATTGTTGATTTTGTTTTAACTGTAAGAGATTGACTTGTTTATAGATAGAAGAGTTTTGTAAAAGCGAAACTTCACACTGTTTAGCAGCAAAAAAAAATTGAAAGAGATTTGTTTGCCAAGAATCTTAGTATGAACACGAAATTCATTAACATAAAATGGATAGATTTGTGTTAAAAACGGAGTTCCAAGAATTAGGTCATGAGTAATATTTTGGACAATCAAATATGTATTTGTTAAAGAAAAATCATTATTTTGAGTATAACCTTTATTAAGCATATATTTGATGTTCAAAGGTTCTCCATCGGCACTGCATAATTGTTCTTTTGTTTTTTCACAATGCTTAGTAGGTATGATTCCTTCTCGAATTCAGTTTTGATTAGCCCTAAAGTTAATGAGAGCTATTACACTTGTACAGAAATCATTGACTACTATTTTGACAATGGGATACCACTTTCAAAAGGTAACTTGAGATATGGTATGAGAAATTGTTCTTCTAAGACTTCATTCTCAGGAACATTTTCAATGTTTAGAAGATTGTTTGGAATTTTAGATGAATTCAGAATTTGTGTTTCCAGGATGGAGAGTTTTGTCTAGAGTTTTAGATCAGTACCTTTGAGATTAATAATCTCTTGTCTAAAATCTCAAACCTGAGCTTTATGCATGCCGACTTCAATTTGGATGTCTTTCGTAGTGAGCTACTGGGAAGGATTTGGTATTGGATTTTTTTAAATAGCTTGGTTAAGCTGGGAGTTTCTATATCAAACTTAATGACATTCTTTTCTTCTTCAAGAATTAATTATTCAAGCTTGCTCAGATACTCCTTTTTTGTGTCATCATCAGAAATTTTTACGATCAGGCCAAGCAAGAATTCTTTCTGATTTCTGTTTGTAATAGCATTGATTGCTTTGATCGGAGAGGAATCATGGTCAGATTATTCTTCCTTAGAACTTTGATAGTAATCAGCATCACTGTTAGTATCAAATGAGATTTATGCCATAACTGCCAGGAGCTTCTTTTGGAGTTTAGGGTTATCAGCAAATAACTCATTGATCTTCTTCTCTGTTTTGCATTGGAAGGCTTTGTGGCTTGGTTTGCCCCATTTGTAACAAAGAACTTGGTTTTTCCCACCCTTCTTCTTTCTAGAAGAGGTTGGTTTGGGATTAGAAGTAGGAGGCAAAATATCTAAAGGTTGGTTTGTTCTTTTGAATTTTTTGCTAATGGCGTTCTTAGCTCGTTTAGCTTTGGGAGAAGGAGCTTCTATTTTTGTAATGCCAAATGCTTCACAAAAAGTTCCCATTTCCTTTCTGGATTGGCCCCTTTCTAAACCATATTTAACTTGAACTTTGTGTTCGTTACAAAGGATAAGCCCTTCACTTTTGACAACTCTAAAGATCATACCAAATTTAAGAAGACAGAAAGGGACATCATTAGTCCCACAATGTAGTCTAAGTTCTTAGAGAATTCTTTCTCCAAACAACTTTGGTAAGCCTATAATAGATTGCTATTTCTAGAAACTTTGCATGCTATCTTCTCTCTTTAAGACATTGGTAAAGAATACATCTTTATACCATCAGTAATCAGTGAGAGTTGGGCATCTTAGTAAGGGCAGTTTTGGCTTCAGCTTGTCCTTATTGAGGATATCCAATGAAATGAAGAGTGATGGTATGAAGTAGGGTTTCATATGCATCTTGGATTTGTTCACCATGTTCATCCAATTCTTCTGCAGTATGATTGAAAATAGCTAACGTTTCTTCAAAGGTGAGATAGTTATCCCACCAATTCTTTGATTATCTAAAGAAACCTAGAAGAATTATGGTAGCTATACTTTTGTTTGAATATCCATTGACTTTGTAGGCAGCAGTTGCTATTCTCATTTCTTCAATGGTAGATAGCACCTCATGCTCTGATTTGCCATCAATGTTCTAGCCATAGATAGATTGACCATTGTAGTTTCTATCAGTGAATTGGCCTTTTTCTTCGTGTTGGATATCTAGAGGAGTAGGCCTAGGATAGTAATTCCTAGTTCTAGCGTTTCTCCAGCTATTGATTTTGTTAAGAGCGAGAGGCTCTTCTTCATCTTTGAAAGTTTTTTAAATAGTAGCTATGACCTCTTCTTGATCACTAATACTAGTCGCAGCTTCTTCATCTGTTAAGGAAGATGTGTTGTCATTTTGTTGGCACGTTTTGTCAAGGCAGGTAAGAGCCTTATTTTTGGTAGAGATGTCGAGATCTTTTATTTGCTCTGAAATGGTACGAAGAGTATCCAAATTTGAGCCTTTTGCTTTGGACAAAGATTCACCGTTTGCTTTGGGGATACAGTCTAATTTGGACAAATGGTTTTGAAATACTTTCTATAAAGGAGGAGGGTTTTGTAGTGGTGCTGGTAACTTCTTTTTTGGAATCAGTTTTTGCAGAAAGATGGTTCAGTTCTTCAGCAATAGTATTAGTGTCCCATCTCCTAACAACTTGCATAACTGGGATATTCCTAAAGTTAGTATGGAAACAATTTACAAAATTGGTACATTTAGCTTTCAAACTGCCTTTTCAATCAAAATTCATAAAGAAATCGTGATTCTACAAAATGGATTATAAACTATTTCTTTGCTCAAACTTGAAGCTATTCTAATACATTTAAAAGACAAATTTCGTTTTATGCATATTGGATTAGTACAAGTTGTTGTTAAACCTTTTATAAGAAAAGGTATTAACGCACCTATTTACATGGCCTTAAGAGATAAAAAGATTAAAAGAATACAAATCTTCCCTATTAGCCATGATTAACACTAATATGCATAACAGACCAATTTTCTTCAATTGTTATCCAGACTTCTGTGTTGATCTTTTATGTCGCATGACATCTGAAGCCTTGAGGCTTGATGTGCATATTCAACGCAATGAGTTTCATGACTTAAAAAACTTTACAATTATGTACCATGTCCATTTGTGATTGATGTCTACAATCCTCAATAAAAATTTTTGAATCCTTTACCTTCAAATTCAAAAGAAACCATTTTACTTTAAATCGAGGATGATAAACCTCAAGTTTTTACTCTAAAACTTCTCAAATGGGATGAAGTAACAATTCTAGAAGCTATTGAGCTAGAAGACGCCCAATCTGCTTCTCATGACAAAGCCAAACAAATGAATGATATTGAACAAATCATAAAGGAACCTAATGGTCGAGTTCTCTTACGATTTTGCACTTTTCGTGAACCTACAAAACTCCCCAGTACTTCTATTAGTAGAAAATCATTTTTCGATTTCCACTTAGAAAGAAGTATCCCTTTAGAAGAACAACAAAAATATTGGTTCAGGTCACCCATACCAGAACCGATTATCAATGATCTTCCATCTCCATCTTCATCAGGAATTGGATGTGGATGTCATGTTCTCACGAGAACGAATTTTACAATTGATTGGCCTTTCTTTAAGGAAGATTATTACTCCACCAGTAATGCTTCCGAGCACCAATGGTTCGAACAAATTAATAGAAACCTTAGAGAACAAGTCAAAAAGGAATAGATAGCTGACATGTAGAGCTTGTAGTTAACATCCGTTTTTTCTTATGGTTTCTTAAATTGATGTCAAAAAAGGGTTTGAATGATGTTCATACACTTCCAAGTATACACGTTCAAACTAGCCTTTCAACAGTGTGGCATCCTGCTGATGGCACAAGTATGGTCTCTATCCATCCTCCGACTCACCAACTTTTAAAGCTTTTTGTCAAGGAAGATATTGTTCATGCTTTTCCTTACAAAACTGGCTAGGAGGGAATGAATACCAACACTGTCCAGCCTGGAGATCTCAAAAAAGTTCGTGAGCAAGCCAATTACACACACACACACACCATCCTTAAGACTATTGCAGAACAACTGAACCAACTTTCTGTAAAAACTAATTCCAAAAAAGAAGTTGCCACCACCAGTGCAAAACCCTCTTCCTTTACAGAAAGTATTTCTAAACCATTTGTCAAATTAGACAGTATTCCCAAAGCAAACGTTGAATCTTTGTATAAAGAAAAAGGCTTAAATTTGGATATCCTTCGTACCATTTCAGAGAAAATTAAAGATCTAGACATCTCTGCCAAAAATAAGGCTCCTACCCGCCTTGATAAAACTTGCCAACAAAATGAGAACACGTCTTCCTCAATAGATGAAGAAGCTATTACTAGTAGTAGTGACCAAGAAGATGTGATAACAACTATCCAAAAAACCTTCAAAGAAGAAGAAGAGCCTCTTGCTCTTAACAAAATCAATAGTTGGAAAAACGCTAGAACTAGGAATCACTATCCTAGGCCTACTCCTCTAGATAGCCAACATGAACAAAGAGGCCAATTCATGGATAGAAACTACAACGGACAATCTATCTGTGGCTGGAACATTGATGGCAAATTAGAGCATTGGGTGCTATCTACCATTGAAGAAGTGGGAATAGCGGCTGCTGCCTACAAAGTTAATGGATATTCAAACAAAAATGTAGCTACCATAATTGTCCTAGGTTTCTCTAGACAATTAAAGAATTGGTGGGACAATTATCTCACCTTTGAAGAAAGGTTAGCTATTCTGAATCACATTACAGAAGAATAGGATTAACATGGTGAAGAAATCCAAGATGCATATGAAACCCTAATTCATACCATCACTCTTCATTTCATCGGCAATCCTCAAGAAGGATAACCCGCAACCAAAACTGTCCTTATCAACGTAAGATGTTCGACTCTTATTGATTACATATTGTATGAAGATGTATTTTTTACCAATGTCTTAAAGAGAGAAGAAGGCATGCAAAGTTTCTAGAAAGAGCAATCCATTGTAGGCCCACAAAGTTGTTTAGAGAAAGAATTCTTTTAAAACTTAGACAACATTACTAATGATATCCCTTTCCATCTTCTTACATTTGGTATGATCTTTTGAGTTGTCAAAAGTGAAGGCCTTATCCTTTACAATGAACTCAAAATTCAAGCTAAATATGGGTTAGAAAAGGCCCAATCCAGAAATGAAATGGGAACTTTCTATGAAGCATTTGGCATTACAAAAATGTAAGCTCCTTCGTCCAAAGCTAAACAAGCTAAGAAAGTCGTCAGGAAAAATTTCAGAAGGACAAATCTACATTCAAACATTTTACCTCCAACTTCCAATCCCAAACCAACCTCTACTAGAAAGAAGAAGGCCGGGAAAAAACAAGTTGGTTGTTACAAATACGGCAAATCAGGTCATTAAGCCTTCCAATGCGAAACAGAAAAGAAGATAAATGAGTTATTTACTGATAACCCTGAACTCCAAAAGAAGATTTGATACTGACAATGATGTTGATTACTAACAAAGTTCTGAGGAAGAAGAATCTGACTATGATTCTTCTTCGATCAAAGCAATCAACGTTATTATAAATAGAAATGAGAAAGAATTTCTACTTAACCTGATAGGAAAAATTTCTAATGATGACACAAAAAAGGAGTATCTGAGCAAGCGTAAAGGCTTAATTCTCGAAGAAGAAAAGAAAGTTATTAAGTTTGACATAGAAACCTCTAGCTTAACCAAACTGTTTCAAACATATCCAATACCAAATCCTTTCTAATAACTCACTCCAAAAGACATCCAAATTGAAGTCGATGAGCTGAAAGCTCAAGTTCAAGATCTTAGACAAGAGATTATTAATCTCAAAGCTACTGATCTAGAGCTCCAAACAAAACACTCCATCCTAGAAACATAAAATATGAGTTCCTCCAAAATTCTAGACAATCTTCAAAATATTGAAAATGTTCCTAAAAATGAAGCCTGAGAAGAACAATTTCTTCGTATTATATCTCAAGTTACCTTTCAAAATTTGCATTCTATTGTCAAAATAGTGGTAAATGATTTCTCTACAAATGCAATAGCTCTCATTGACAGTGGAGTTTATCTAAACTGCATAAGAGAAGAATCATAACTACTAACTATTGCGAAACAGCAAAGGAACAACTATACAGTGCCAATGGAGAACCTTTGACTATCAAATATAAGCATAATAAAGGTTATATTCAAAATAATGATTTCACAAATATATTTATGATTATTAAAAATATTACCCATGACCTAATTCTCATAACTCCATGTTTGACACAAATCTACCCATTTTATGTTAATGAAACTGGTGTTAATACTAAGTTTATTGACAAACAAATCTCTTTCAATTTTCGTTCTGCTGCTAAACCACGCGAAGTTTCGCTTTTACAAAACCCTTATATCTATAAAGAAGCCAATCTCTCACAGTTAAAACAAAATTAAAAATTTAAACATTTACAGATATTTTTGAATTTTACTGATGGAAACTGACTGGCTGTTTCTGCTTCCAAAATGGTTTTATTCAAGAGACAAATTAGATTTCTCGGGTATGATATCTTTTAAGGGACTATTAAAGCCATTGTTAGATCACTCGCCTTTGCAAACAAATTTCCAAATATTATTAAGGACCAAAAATAGCTGCAAAGATTTCTTGGTTCCCTTAATTACATTTCAGATTTTTCCCTCATCTACGACAATTGTGTGCTCCCCTCTAGTATCAGAGCCATTCATGTGCTTGTCTGTGTATGGTATTTGATAGGCATTGGTTGGCCATTGGTCAGCTGTAAAGTCTTTGGTAAGCCTCTAGAGGTGCTCTTGGTAAGTGGTCCAGGTGGCCCCGTCTTTAATCTGTTCTGCATGTTCAGACTGTTATCATCACTGATTATGCTTAGAAGATGGCTAGCAAATTTAGAAGGTTATTATCTTTTAGGATAGATAGCGATAGTAGTGATATACTTAATAGTAATAAGATTAGAACAAATGCCCTTATTAAGGCCCCATCTCCTAACAATTTCCACAACTGGGATATTCCTAAAGTTAGTATAGAAACAATTTACAAAATTAGTACATTTAGCTTTCAAACTGCCTTTTCAATCAAAACTCATGAAGAAATCATGAGTTTATAAAATGGATTACAAACTATTTATTTGATCAAACTTGAAGTTATTCAGATACATTTAAAAGACAAATTCCGTTTGATGCATATTGAATTAGTACAAGTTGCTATTAAACCTTTTATAGGAAAATGTATTGACGCACCTATTTACATGGCCTTAAGAGACAAAATGTTAAAGAAATACAAATCATCTCTATTAGCCATGATTGACACCATTATACACAATGGACACATTTTCTTCAATTGATATCCAGACTTTTGTGTTGATCTTTCATGTCCATGACACCTGAAGCCTTGAAGCTTGATGTACATATTCCAGGCAATGAGTTTCATGATATCAAAATTTTCGCAAGAAAGGGATGACAAAATTACTTACGATGTAGATTTTACGATTAGCAACAAGGGTAAAGGCAAAGGTATACAAAAGGTTGATGACTACAAAATCATTTCTACAAAAAACACCTTTTTACCATTGACAGATTTCTCACCATCATCTTAAAAAACTGCTGTCACGAATTCTCAAAAAAAAATTCATGTGACAATTAATACACCTGATATACTGAACATCTTTTTCTTACTAGCTACAAAATTGCCTACAAATCTTCTTATTCAAAATTTCGTTCAAAGAAGCTTTGGTGACTCTCCTTACCTTTGTGACCATCCACAAAAAACCAGACAATTTTATGAATCCATTCTCATTGACACCCAGTCTGTTGATATTACTTATACCACAGACAACGCCAATCTGTCCTACATTCAGTATTCAAAATGTATCATAAAAAATGGTATGAATTTCTAACATTGGAAAGATCCTTTTTAAGCTAGACAAGTCTTTGTTCCACTTGAACCAGTGACCTACAATTATATTGACGACCGCATCGCCTGGTTTAGAGCTTTCTTCCATCAACCAGAAATTCATTCATGGCTTTTTAACTTTCATGGCAAATCCCCACTCACATTTCCCATTAGGTTCTATCATTAGTGGATCATGTTCGGTTGTCGTCCCTCTGTCCTACCTTGTGAAGCTTAGGATCAATAGGACTTCTAGATCATAAATACTGCTACTTATGATGCCTATACAAAAGAAGTTAAATTTTTCAAAACCTTTGACATTGCTTGGATTCTCTGTTGGGAATATAGATATCGAAATTATCTTCCTAACCCCTTTCCCCTATTAGTTGTCTAAATCTATAAGAACAAATGATGGAATGAGTACAAAACGCAGCTTTGGGAAAAAGAAAATGTGGAGTATTTTTATAAAACAAAATCCAAAAAATACACTCTCCATGAGACAAACAAAAGGATTTTGCACTTGGACCATCTACTCTTGCCAAGATGGAGGTCTCTTCGTCCTCTACAAAATCTCAAACTAAAGGTCTCACACAAAAATTTTGGGGTATCCTTGAAGTACTCAAGGATGACCCCTTGATGCAACAAATCTTTCTACAAAAGCTTCTTCACAGGGACAACTCAAACGGCGATTCAAGTTCAGCAGAGCCAGCTACAAAACCAAGGATCTGCGATGTACAGGACCCTCAAGATCCTTATGATCTGTTACAAGTCAAAAATAAAGACAACAGAAAAGATCCTGCAAAGGTCTTGACCTTTGGCAAAAATTAGGGCCATTATCCTAACAAAAATCTTTCTTTTGCAGGTGAAGAAAAAATTGTCGGTATACAATGTTCACTACAGTTCCCCAACAATGCATGTGACAATTACTTTGCCTGATATACTAACACCTTTTTCTTACTAGCTACAAAATTACCCCTATAAATCTTCTAATCCGAGATTTAGTCCAAAGAAACTCTTGTGACTCCCCTTACCTTTGTTACCATCCATAAAAAACCAGATAATTTTATGAAGTCTTATTGACACCTAGTCTGTTGATATTACTCATACCACAGACAATGCCAATCCTTCTTACATTCTGTATTCAAAATGTATCACAAAAAATGTTATGAATTTCCGGCAATGGAAAGATCCTTTTCAAGCTACACAATTCTCTATTCCATTTGAATCAGCAACCTGTAATTATATTGACTACAGCATGTCCTAGTTTCGAGCTTTCTTCTATAAACTAGAAATTCGTTCATGGTTTTTCAACCTTCATGACAAAGCCCGATTAACATTTTTCGTTTAGTTCTATCATTGGTGGACCATGTTTGGTTGTTCTCCTTCTATCCTACCCTGTGAAGCCAAGGATGGATGGGATTTATGGATCACAAGTACCCCAGCCTATGATACCTATACAAAAGAAGTTCAATTTTTCAGAACGTTTAACACTGCTTGGATTTTGTGCTGGGAATACAGATACTAAAATTATTTTCCTAGCTCTTTTCCCTTGTCAATTGTCCGAATCTATAAGATTAGATGGTGGAATGAGTACAAAACCAAGCCCTACGGAAAAGAAAATGTGGAGTATTTTTGCAAAACAAAAAGTAAAAACTATACTCTCCATAACCTTTAGACCTTTGACAAATGAAAGGATTCTGCACTTGGACCATCTACTCCTGCTAAGACGGAGGTCTCTTCATCCTCTACCAACTCTCAGACTAAAGGTCTCACACAAAAACAGTGAGATATCCTCGAATTACTGAAGGATCACCACTCGATGCGATAAATCTTTCTGAAAATGCTTATTCACAAAGATGACTCAAACGACGATTCAAGTTCAGTAGACTCAGCTACAAAACCAAGAATCTGTGATTTATAGGACTCTCAAGATCCTTATGATCTTTGACGAATCCAAACTAAAGACAAAAGAAAAGAGCCCGCAAAGGTCTTGGCCTTTTGCAAAAATTAGGGCCATTATCTTATCAAAATTTTTTCTTTTGCAGGTGAAGACAAAACTGTCGGTAGACACCATTCACCACAGCTCCCTAACAATGCACTATTCATTTACAGTGCTGACAAATTACTATTCCTAAATAGTTCTCATGGACAAAATTTTTAAAAGATCTACAGAGTAAAGTTACTACCCTTTGACAAATGCAACCCAACTTTCAACACATGACAATGAAGACAATTGAGCATCATTTTGCCTCTATTATTAAACTCCCCTCAACTTATATAAGATAGACATTTCATTTGGAAGAAGGCATCAGAAACTTGTTGCAACAAAAAAGAGAACCTTCTCTCTCTCCTCTTAGAATTTTCTTTGCTCTCTTCATTTTACAAATCCCTACACATGTTTCAAATTGACAATTTGTAAGTTATTATTATTACAAAAGTATATGTAATTTTTCTTATTTTTCTTTTAAGTCCTTAATTTCTATACGTTTTCTTTTGTGTGTTCTAAGCCTTTGTTTAATAAAATTTTATATTGCTCTCAGTTTTTTTCGTATCAGGGGGAGCAGGATCAAAAGATATGAAAAACACTGGGAGTAATATAAACCTTTATTAAACAAAAGCTTAGAACACACAAAAGAAAACGCATAAAAATTAAAGGACTTAAAAGAAAACTAATAAAACTTACAGATACTTTTGTAATAATAATAACTTTCAAATTGTCGATTTGAAACTTGTACAGGGATTTGCAAAATGAGGAGAGCAAAGAAAATTCTAAGCGGAAAGAGAGAAGATTGCTCTTTTCTATTGCTGTAATTTTCTGTTGCTGTAATTTTCTGTTGCTGTAATTTTCTGATGCCTTCTTCCAAATGAAATGTCTACCTTATATATAGCAGAGAAGAGTTCAATAATAGAGGCAAAATGATGCTCAATTGTGTTCTTTTGTCATGCACCGAAAGTTGGGTTGCATTTGTCAAAAGGAAGTAGCTTTAACCTGTATATCGTTCGAAAATTTTACCCTTGAGAACTATTCATGAATACTAATTTGTTGGCACTGTAGACGAATAATGTATTGTCAGGGAACTTTATTGAATAGTGTCTGCCGACAGTTTTGTCTTCACCTACAAAAGAAAGATTTTTGTTAAGATAATGGCTGTAATTTTTGCCACAGGTCAAGACTTCTGTGGGCTCTTTTCTTTTGTCTTTATTTTTGATTTGTCACAGATCATAAGCATCTTGAGAGTGCTGTAGATCACAAATCTTTTGTTTTGTAGCTAACTCTACTGAACTTGAATCGTTGTTTGAGTCATCTTTGCGAAGAAGCTTTTATAGAAAGATTTGTCGCATCGCGCGGTCATCCTTGAGTACTTCAAAGATATCTCGTTGTTTTTGTATGAGACCTTTAGTCTGAGATTTTTTAGAGAACGAAGAGACCTCCATCTTGCCAGTACCATCTAGACAGTCCAAGGGCAAAATCCTTTTGTTTGTCAAAGGTATGAAGGTTACGGAGAGTGCATTTTTTGGTTTTTGTTTTGTAAAAATACTCCACATTTTCTTTTCCCCAGAGCTTGGTTTTGTACTCATTCCACCATCTGATCTTCTAGATTTGGACAACTGACAGGGGAAAAGGGTTAGGAAGATAATTTTGGTATCTGTATTCCTAGCAGAGAATCCAACCAATGTTAAAGGTTCTAAAAAATTGAACTTCTTTCGTATATGTACCATCAGTAGGGGTATTTGTGATCCAGAAGTCCCATCTATCCTTGGCTTCACAAGGTAGGCCAGAGGGAGGACAACCAAACATGGTCCACCAATCATAGAACCAACTGCAAAATGTAAATGGGGCATTGTCACGAAAATTAAAAAACCATGAATGAATTTCTGGTTTTTGGAAGAAAGCTCTAAACCACAACATGCAGTACTCATTATAATTGCAGGTTGCTGGTTCAAATGGAACAGAGAATTGTCTAGCTTGAAAAGGATCTTTCCATTGATGGAAATTCATAACATTATTGATGATACATTTTGAATACTGAATGTAGGCGAGAATGGCATTGTTTGGGGCAGGAGTAATATCAACAGACTGGGAGTCAATGAGAATGAGTTCATAAAATTGTTTGGTTTTTTGTGGATGGTCACAAAGGTAAGGAGAGTCACCAAAGCTTCTTTAAGATAAATCTAGAATAAGAAGATTTGCAAGGGCAATTTTGTAGCTAGTACCAAAAAGGTGTTCAATATATCGAGCGAAGTAATTGTCAAATGAATTTTTTGTAGGAGAATATGTGACAGTAGTTTTATCAGATAATGGAGGCAAATCTATTAGTCGTAAAAAGGTGCTTTTTGTAGGATCGATTTTGCAGTCATCAACCTTTTGTATACCTTTGCCATTGTCCTTTTTACTCATTGTGAAATCTACATAGTAAGTAATTTTGTCATTCTTTCCTTACAAAAATTCTCTTGTAAGGAAATCTGGTAAGAAATTGTTCTCTCCTTTGATAAATTCACTTTTAGAATCGAAGGAAGATAAAATAGCTTCTCTTCTGGCAAAAATTTGTTTCAAAATTAAATTCTTAACATCTTTTGGTAAAACATCTTTTGTTGATTTGCAATCATTTCTAAGAAGGAATTTTTTGTAAAATAGATAATCTTGCAATTTCGAAATGCAAAGAACAATAGATAAAATTTCTCTTTTGATGGTAGAATAATTTTGTTGTGGACCGAGCTAAATGCTAGAATGATATCTAACTAATTGTTCTTTATCATGTAGTTGTTGTTTAAGGATTCCTTCGTAACCTTTATCAGATGCATGTGTCTCAACTATCATAAGTGCAGAGGGATGAGAAATACCTAAACATGGTAATGACTCAACCTTTTGTTTAATTTGTCTTACAATGTCAGTGTGTATATCTGACCAGGGTTCAGGGTTTTTCCTAAGTCTTCTATACTGGGGAGCACACAATTGTCTAAGTCTAGGGAAAAAATCATAAATGTATTAATTAAGGCAACCACGAAATCTTTACAACTGTTTCTTGTCCTTACAACATCTGGAAATTTGTTTGCAAAGGCGAGTGATCTAACAATGGGTTTAATAGTCCCTTGAAAGATATCACGCCCGATAAATCTAATTTCTGTTTTGAATAAAACCATTTTTGAAGCAGAAACAAGAAGTCTGTTTCTTTCAGTAACATTTAAAAATATTTGTAAATGTTTAAAATGTTGATTTTGTTTTAACTGTAGGAGATTGACTTGTTTATAGATAGAAGAGTTTTGTAAAAGCGAAACTTCACGCTATTTAACAGTAGAAAGAAAATTGAAAGAGATTTGTTTGCCAAGAATCTTGGTATGAACACAAGATTCATTAACATAAAATTGGATATATTTGTGTTAAAAACGAAGTTCCAAGAATTAGGTCATGAGTAATATTTTGAACAATCAAAAATATTTTTTTGAAACAATAATCATTATTTTGAATATAACCTTTGTTAAGCTTATATTTGATGTTCAAAGGTTCTCCATCGGGACTGCATAATTGTTTTGATCAGCTCCACAATCAATGAGAGCTATTTTATTTGTAGAGAAATCATTGACTCCTATTTTGACAATGGATTAACACTTTTGAAAGGTAACTCGAGAAATCGTATAAAGAAATTGTTCTTCTGAGACTTCATTCGCAGGAGCATTTTCAATGTTTTGAAGATTGTTTGGAATTTTGGAGGAACTCGGAATTTGTGTTTTCAGGTTAGAGGGTTTTGTCTGAAGTTCTATATCAGCACCTTTGAGATTAATAATCTCTTGTCTAAGATCTCAAACTTGAGCTTTCAGCTCATTAACTTCTATTTGGACGTCTTTTGTAGTGAGTTGCGGGAAAGGATTCAGTATTGGGCATTTTTTAAATAGCTTGGTTAGGCTGGGAGTTTCTAGATCAAACTTAATCACTTTCTTTTAAGTTTGCTCAGATACTCCTTTTTTGTGTCATCATCAGAATTGTTTTCGATCAGGTCAAGTAGGAATTCTTTTTGATTTCTGTTTGTGACAACATTGACTGCTTTGATTGGAGAAGAATCATAGTCGGATTATTCTTCCTTAGAACTTTGATAGTAATTAGCGTCATTGTTAGTATCAGATGAATTTTGTGCCATAATAGCCAGGAGCTTCTTTTTGAGTTCAGGGTTATCAGCAAATAACTCATTGATCTTGTTCTCTGTTTTGCATTGGAAGGCTTTGTAACCTGGTTTGTCACATTTGTAACAAACAACTTGTTTTTTCCCGACCTTCTTGTACCTAGAAGAGGTTGGTTTAGGATTGGAAGTTCGAGGTGAAATGTTTGAAGGTCGACTGGTTCCTTTGAAGCTTTTCCCAACGGCTTTCCTAGCTCGTTCAGCTTTGGAAGAAGAAGCTTCTATTCTTGTAATGCTAAGTGCTTCACAGAAAGCTCCCATTTCCCTTCTCGATTGGGCCTTCTCTAATCCATATTTAGCTTGAATTTTGAGCTCGTTGCAAAGGATAAGCCCTTCACTGTTGACAACTCCAAACATCATTCCAAATGTAAGAAGATGGAAAGGGATATCATCAGTCCCATAATGTTGTTTGAATTTTCAGAGAATTTGTTCTCTAAACAACGTTGGTAGGCCTGCAATGAATCACTCTTTCTAGGAGCTTTGCATGTCATCCTTTCTCTTTAGCACATCGGTAAAGAATACATCTTTATACCATCTGTAATCAGTGAGTGTTGGGCATCTTACATTGATAAGGACAGTTTGGGCTGTAGCTTGTCCTTCTTGAGGATTGCCAATGAAATGAAGAGTGATGATATGAACTAGGGTTTCATATGCATGTTGAATTTGATCACCATGTTCATTCATTTGTTCTATAGTATGATTGAGAATTACTGGTAGATAGCTCCTCATGCTTTGATTTGCCATCAGTGTTCCAGTATAGATAGATTGATGATTGTAGATTCTGTAAGTGAATTGACCTCTTTCTTCATATTGGATATACGGAGGAGTAGGCCAAGGATAGCAGTTCCTAGTTCTAGCGTTTTTCTAGCTATTGATTTTGCTAAGAGCGAGAGGCTTTTCTTCTTCTTCTTTTAAAGTTTTTTAGATAGTAGCTATGACCTCTTCTTTGTCATGACTACTTGTCATAACTTCTTCATTTGTTGAGGAAGACATGCTGTCATTTTGTTGGCAAGTTTTGTCAAGGCAGGTGAGAGCCTTATTTTCGGCAGAAATGTCTAGATGGTTGATTTGCTCTTAAATGGTATGAAGGATATCCAAATTTGAGCCTTTTGCTTTGGAGAAAGATTTAATGATTGCTTTGGGAATACTGTCTAATTTGACAAATGGTTCGGAAATACTTTCTATAAGGGAAGATTTTACAATTGATTGGCCTTCCCTTAAGAAAGATTATTGCTCCACTAGTAATGCTTCCAAGGATCAATGGTTCGAACAAATTAACAAAAACCTTAGAGAACAAGTAAAAAAGGAATGGATAGCTGACATTTAAAAGCTTGCAGTTAACATTCATTTTTTTCTTTGGTTACTTACATTTATGTTAGAAAAGGGTTTGAATGGTGTTTATACACTTCCAAGTATAAACATTCAAACCAGCCTTTTAGAAGTTTGCCATCTAGCTGATGGCACAAGCATGGTCTCCGTCTATCCTCCAACCCACCAACTTATAAAGCTTTTTGTCAAGGAAAAGACTGTTCAAGCTTTTCCTTACATAAGTAGCCATGAAGGAATGGATATGGATACTATCCAGCTTGGTGATCTCAAAAAGGTTCATGAATAAGCCAATTACACAAACGCCATCCTTAATACTATTGCAGAACAATTGAATCAACTTTATGCGAAAACTGATTCCAAAAAAGAAGTTGCTAGCACCAATACAAAACCTCCCTTTCTTTACAGAAAGTATTTCCAAACCGTTTGCCAAATTAGATAGTATTACCAAAGCAAATGTTGAATCTTTCTCCAAAGCAAAAGGATTAAATTTGGATATCCTTCGTGCCATTTTAGAGCAAATTAAAGATCTAGACATTTCTGCCAAAAGTAAGGTCTTACTTGCCTTGACAAAACTTGCCAACAAAATGACAACACACCTTCCTCAATAGATGAAGACATTGTTACTAGTAGTTGTGACCAGGAAGCAGTCATGGCTACTATCCAAAAAACTTTTAAAGATGAAGAAGAAGGGCCTCTCGCTCTTAACAAAATCAATAGCTTGAAAAACGCTAGAACTAGGAATTATTATCCTAGGTCTACTCCTTCAGATATCCAATATGAAGAAAAAGGCCAATTCACTAATAGAAATTACAATGGTCAATCTATCTGTAGCTGGAACATTGATGGCCAATCAGAGCATGACATGCTATCTACCATTGAAGAAATGGGAATAGCAGTTGTTGCCTATAAAGTCGATAGTTATTCAGACAAAAATGTAGCTACCATAATTCTCGTTGGTTTCTTTGGGTAATTAAATAATAGGTGGGACAATTATCTCACCTTCATAGAAAGGTTAGCTATTCTCAACCACACTACAGAGCAATTGGATGAACATGGTGATGAAATCCAAGGTGCGTATGAAACCCTAATTCATACCATCACTCTTTATTTCATCGGTAATCCTTATGAAGGACAAACCGCAACCAAAACTGTCCTTATCAACCAAAGATGCCCAACTCTCATTGATCACAGATGGTATAAAGATGTATTCTTTACCAATGTCTTAAACAGAGAGGATGGCACGCAAAGTTTCTGTAAAGAGCGATTCATTACAGGCCTACCAAAGTTGTTTGGAGAAAGGAAAAAAGTAGGACAACATTGTGGGACTGATGATATCCCTTTTCATCTTTTTACATTTGGGTTGATCTTTGGAGTTGTCAAAAGTGAAGGGCTTATCCTTTGCAACGAACTCAAAATTCAAGGTGAATATGGATCAAAAAAGACCCAATCCAGAAGGGAAATGGGAACTTTCTGTGAAGCATTTGGGTGCACAAAAGTAGGAGCTCTGTCTCCCAAAGCTGAATGAGCTAAGAAAGACGTTAGCAAAAGATTCAAATGAACAAATCAACCCTCAAACATTTCGCCTCCAACTTCTAATCCCAAACCAACCTCTTCTGGAAAGAAGAAGGCAGGGAAAGAACAAGTTGTTTGTTACAAAAGCAGTACACTAGCTGACAAAGCCTTCCACTGCCAAACAGAAAAGAAGATCAATGAGTTATTTGTGAATAACCCTGAACTCCAATAGAAGCTATTGGCTGTTATAGCACAAAACTCATCTGATACTGACATTGATGTTCATCACTACCAATGTTCTGATGAAGAAGAGTCTGACTACGATTCTTCTTCGATCAGAGCGATCAACGTTATTATAAATAGAAATGAGAAAGAATTTCCACTTGACCTGGTAAGAAAACTTTCTGATGATGACACAAAAAAGGAGTATCTGAGCAAGCATGAAGACTTAATTCTCGAACAAGAAAAGAAAGTCATTAAGTTTGACATAGAAACCCCTAGCTTAACCAAACTATTTCAAACATATCCAATACCAAATCCTTTCTAATAACTCACTACAAAAGGCATCCAAATTGAAGTTAACGAGGTGAAAGCTCAAGTTTGAGATGTTAGACAAGAGATTATTAATCTCAAAGGTACTGATCTAGAACTCCACACAAAACTCTCCATCCTGTAAACACAAATTCTGAGTTCCTCCAAAATTCCAAACAATCTTCAAAACATTGAAAATGTTCATTTGAATGAAATCTCAAAAGAACAATTTCTTCATACTATATCTCAAGTTACCTTTCAAAAGTGGTATTCTATTGCCAAAATAGGAGTCAATGATTTCTATACAAATGCAATAGCATTCATTGATTGTGGAGCTGATCAAAACTGCATAAGAGAAGGAATCGTGCCTACTAAGTATTGTCGAAAAACGAAAGAACAATTATGCAGTGCCAGTGGAGAACCTTTGAACATCAAATATAAGCTTAATAAAGATTATATTCAAAATAATGATTATTGTTTCAAAAATATATTTCTAATTGTTCAAAATATTACTCATGACCTAATTCTTGAAACTCCGTTTTTAACACAAATATATCCATTTTGTGTTAATGAATCTTGTGTTCATACCAAGATTCTTAGCAAACAAATCTCTTTCAATTTTGTTTCTACTGCTAAACAGTGTGAAGTTTCACTTTTACAAAACTCTTCTATCTATAAACAAGTCAATCTCTTATAGTTAAAACAAAATCAACAAATTAAACATTTACAGATATTTTTGAATGTTATTGAAAGAAATGCACTGGCTGTTTCTGCTTCAAAAATGGTTTTATTCAATACACAAATTAGATTTCTCAGGCTTGATATCTTTCAAGGGACTATTAAACCCATTGTTAGATCACTCACCTTTTGCAAACAAATTTCACATGTTATTAATTATAAGAAATAGTTGTGAAGATTTTTTGGTTTCCTTAATTACTTTTCAGATTTTTTCCCTCATCTACGACAATTTTGTGCTTCCCTATATAAAAGACTAAGGAAAAGTCCTGAACGTTGGTCTGATATACACACTTACATTATCAAACAAATGAAACAAAAGGTTAAGTCTTTACTATGTTCAAGTATTCCTCATCCCTTTGCATTCATGATAGTTGAGACAGATGCATCTGATAAAGGTTATGGAGGAATCCTTAAACAACGAATGCATGATGAAGAATAGCTAGTTAGATATCATTCTGGCATTTGGATTCCGCAACAAAATTATTCTACTATCAAAAGAGAAATTTTATCTATTGTTCTTTGTATTTCCAAATTCTAAGATGATCTATTTTACAAGAAATTCCTTCTTAGCATTGATTGCAAATCAGGGAAAGATGTTTTACAAAAAGATGTTAAGAAGTTAGTTTCAAAATAAAATTTTGCCCAATGGCAAGCTATTTTATCGTCCTTCAATTTTGAAATTGAATAGATAACAACTCCTTACCAGATGTTCTTATAAGAGAGTTTTTACAAGGAAAAAATGACAAAATTACTCACTATGTGGGTTTCAAAATGAGCAAAAAGGACAATGGCAAAGGTTTACAAAAGGCAAATGACTACAAAATCGTTCCTACAAAAAACACCTTTTTACCATTGGCATTTTCCCCTCCATTATCTTATAAAACTATTCTCACAAATTCTCCTACAAAAAATTCATGTGATAATTACTTCGCCTGATATACTGAACACCTTTTTCCTACTAGCTATGAAAATTTTCATATAAATCTTCTTATTTGACATTTAGTCCAAAGAAGCTTCAGCCACCCTCCTTACCTTTGTGACCATCCACAACAAACAAGACAATTTTATGAACTCATTCCCAGTGACACCCAGTATGTTGATATTACTCATACCACAGACAACGTCAATCCTTCCTACATTCTGTATTCAAAATGTATCATAAAAAGTGTTATGAATTTCCAACAATGGAAAGATCCTTTTCAAGTTAGACAATTCTCTGTTCCATTTGAACTAGCAATCTACAATTACATTAACTACCGCATGGCCCGGTTTTGAGCTTTCTTCCATAAACTAGAAATTCATTCATGGTTTTCTAACTTTCATGACAAAGCCCTACGCACATTTCCCATTTGGTTCTATCATTGGTGGACTATGTTCGGTTGTTCTCCTTCTGTCCTACCCTGTGAAGCCAATGATGGATAGGATTTCTAGACCACAAATATCCTAGCCATTGATACCTATACAAAAGAAGTTCAATTTTTCAGAACCTTTAACATTGCTTTAATTTTCTACTGGGAATACTAATACCAAAATTATCTTCCTAACTCTTTTCCCCTATCAGTTGTCCGAATCTATAAGATCAAATGGTGGAATGAGGACAAAACCAAGCTCTGTGAAAAAGAAAAAGTGGAGCAATTTTGCAAAACAAAAACCTAAAAATACACTCTCCATGACCTTCACACCTTTGACAAACAAAAGGATTCTACACTTAGACCACCTACTCCTACCAAGATGGAGGTCTCTTTGTCCTCCACAAAAACCAAAATCTCACACCTTGGCCTTCTTCCTAATGAAATGCCTATTTTAAATAGAGCTAAAAGGAGCTGAATGATGGAGGCGAAATGATGCTCAATTATCTTCATTTGTCATACACTGAAAGTTAGGTTGCATTTGTCAAATGGTAGTAGCTTCACTCTGCAGATCTTTTCAAACCTTTTGTCCTTGAGAATTGTTCATGAATAGTAATTTGTCGGTGTTGTAGATGAATAGTGTATTATTAGGGAACTTTAGTGAATAGTGTCTGTCGATGTTTTTGTCTTTAACTACAAAGGAAAGATTTTTGTTAAGATAATGGCCCTAATTTTTACCAAAGGACAAGACCTTTACAGGCTTTTTCCTTTTGTCTTTATTTTTGTTTTGTCACAGATCATAAGGATCCCGAGAGTCCTGTACATCACAGATCCTTTTTGTAGTTGACACGGCTGAACTTGAATTGTCACCAAAGTCATCCTGGTCAAAGAGCTTTTGTAAAAAGATTTGGCGCATAGCGGGGTCATCCTTGAGTACTTCGAGAATACCTCGCTGTTTTGTGCGAGAACTTTAGTCTACTGATATTGAGAGTAATCTTATAGAAATTTGAATCGTAACCCATCTTTTATGTGAATAGGGCAGGAAATGTCAAATTGTATGTAATATTGGAGAGGCATTAGATCATGAGAATTGCTTTGGTCAAAAGGGTAAATATGAAGATCAAGGAAGATTTTTGAGACAAATTGGAAAATATGAGGTTGCAAAGCTATCCAATATTCAAATTGTTTGTGGAAAAATCTAAATGTTTCAATGTGTCCAGTAGGCATAATGATGAGTACTTGGTGATTGTTAACATCTTGCACAACTGTTTGATAGGCTTTAACAATTTTGAGGTAATGTTAAAAAGTTATTTATGCAGAAACATACCATTCTTGGTAGTCGATGAAAATTGCATGTTCATTCTATCTGGGTCTAGAAAAAGAAGTATAGTAGAGTTCATGGTCACGAAGGTAAAAAAGAAGCGGTTCATATGGGTAGTTTGTAATTTGGGATGAGAAGAGATTTTGGTCAACTGAACAATTGTGTTTGCTCCTTATGGTGAATCCTTCATAGAAAGTATTTTGTCATTCTTTCCTCGCAATAATTCTCTTGTAAGGAAATCTGGTAAGGATTTGTTCTCTCCTTTGAAAAATTTAATTTCACAATCGAAGGAGGATAAAATAGGTTGCCATCTCGCAAAAATTTGTTTTCAAACTAAATTATTAACATACTTTTGAAAAACATCTTTTGTGGATTTGCAATCAATTCTAAGAAGGAATTTTTTTATAAAATAGATCATCTTGGAATTTGGAAATCCAAAGAACAACAGATAAAATTTCCCTTTTGATAGTAGAATAATTTTGTTGCGAACCGAGCCAAATACCAAAATGGTACCTAACTAACTGTTCTTTGTCATGCATTCTTTGTTTAAGGATTCCTCCATAACCTTTCTCAGATGCATTTGTTTCAACTATCATAAATGCAGAGGGATGAGGAATACCTAGGTATGGTGAAATTTCAATCTTTTGTTTGATTTGTCTGACTATGTCAGTGTGTATATCAGACTAGGTTTCAGTGCTTTTCCTAAGTCTTTTATACAGGGGAACACACCATTGTTGTAGATGATGGAAGAAATCTAAAATGTAATTAAGGCAACCAAGAAATCTTTGCAATTATTTCTTATCCTTAATACCAATGAGAAATTGGTTTGCAAAGGGAAGTGATCTGACAATGGGTTTAATAGTCCCTGGAAAGATATCATGCCTGATAAATCTAATTTGTGTTTTGAGTAAAACCATTTTTGAAGTAAAAACAACCAGTCTGTTTCTTTCAGTAACGTTTAAAAATGTCTATAAATGTTTAAAATGTTGATAAATAGTTTTGAAAAATATGAACACATCATCAATGTAAACAATGATGAAGGAAGTGTAAGGGTTAAAAATGTCATTCATAATGTTTCGAAATTCAAAAGGAGCATTTTTTAAACTAAAGGGCATTACGTTCCATTCGTAATATCCAAATGGTACTGTGAATGTTGTTTTGTAGTGATCAGATTCCATAATCTGAGGCTTTCACATCGAAGTTTGAAAATATTTTGGCGTCATATAATCGATTTAAAAGATTTCCTTTGTTTGGGATAGGATAACGAATCCATTGTGATGCTTTGTTTAAAGGCTTATAGTTAATAACCAGCTTGGGAACGCCTCGTTCCTTTTCAGCAGCGTTATTAACATAGAAGGCTGCACAACTCCAAGCAGATTTTGATGGTCGAATAAGCCTTTTCTCAACAAGATTTTGAGTTTCCTTTTTGCAGAAATGAAGGAGTTTAGAATTCAATTGAGTCGATCTGGCTTTTGGTAGGAATGTTTCATTCATCAAAATCCTTTTCCTAGGGCAGAGATATAACATGCTTCTTTCTTTCCCAGAATGCATTGGGAAGATCTGAACATATTTTTGTCTTAAAGACTTGTTGAAGGTCAAGGATTTTTTGTTAAATAGAAGAATTTTGTTGTTCTTCTTGAATTCTTAGAAGAGATTTCTTCTTGTAAATCGGAAATTTGATTTTGTTTTAACTATAGGAGATCGACTTGTTTACGGATATAAGAGTTTTGTAAAAGCAAAACTTCGCATTATTTACTAGTAGAAAGAAAATTGAAAGAGATTTGTCTGCCAAGGATCTTGGTATGAACACCTAATTCATTAACATAAAATGGGTAGGTTTGTGTTAAAAATGGAGTTCCAAGAAGTAGGTCACGAGTAATGTTTTGAACAATCAGAAATATATTTTTAAAGCAATAATCATTATTTTTAATATAACCTTTATTAAGATTACATTTGATGTTCAAAGGTTCTCCACTAGCGTTGCATAATTATTCTTTTGTTCCTTCACAGTACTTGGTAGGTATGATTCCTTCTCTCATGCAGGATTGATAAGCTCCACTGTCAAAGAGAGCAATTACATTTGTAGAGAAATCATTGACTACAATATTAACGATAGAATACCACTTTTGAAAGACAACTTGAGACTCCTGAGACTTCATTCTTAGGAACATTTTCAATGTTTTTAAGATTGTCTGGAATTTTAGTGGAACTCGAAATTTATGTTTGTATAATGGATAGCTTTGTCTGCAGTTCCAAATCAGTAGCTTTGAGATTAATAATCTCTTGTGTAAGATCTTGAACTTGAGCTTTCAGCTTATTGACTTCAATTTGGATGTCTTTTCCAGTGAGTTGGAAGGAATTTGGTATTGGATGTTTTTGAAATAGTTTGGTCAAGCTAGGAGTTTCTATATCAAACTTAATGGCTTTCTTTTCTTCTTTGAGAATTAAATCTTTAAGCTTGCTCAGATACTCCTTTTTTGTGTCATCATCAGAAAATTTTCGTATCAGGTCAAGTAGGAGTTTTTGTGGATTTCTATTTGTAATAACGTTGATTGCTTTGATTGGAGAAGAATCAAAGTCAGATTCTTCTTCCTCAGAACTTTGATAGTAATCAACATCATTGTCAGTATCAAATGAGTTTTGTGCTGTAAAAGCTAGGGTTACCTTTCAGAATTCAGGGTTATCATCAAATAGCTTATTGATCTTCTATTCTATTTTGCATTGGAAGGCTTTGTGACCTGGTTAACGGAATTTGTAACAAACAACTCGTTTTTTTTCCAGCCTTCTTCTTTCTAGAAAAGGTTGGTTTGGGATTAGAAGTCAGAGGTAAAATGTTTGAAGGTTGATTTATTCATTTGAATCTTCTGCTAACAACTTTCTTAGCTTGTTTAGCTTTGGTAGAAGGAGCTCACATTTTTGTAATGCCAAATGCTTCATAGAGACTTCCCATCTCCTTTTTGGATTGGGCATTTTCTGATCCATATTTAGCTCGAATTTTGAGTTCGTTGCAAAGGATAAGCCCTTCACTTTTGACAACTCCAAATATCATTCCAAATGTAAGAAGATGGAAAGAGATATCATCAGTCCCACAATGTTGTCTAAGTTTTGAGAGAATTCTTTTTCTAAACGACTTTGGTAGCCCTACAATGAATTGTTGTTTGAAGAAACTTTGCATGACATTCTCTCTCTTTAAGACATTGGTAAAGAATACATCTTTATACCATCTGTTATTAGTGAGAGTTAGGCATCTTAGGTTGATAAGGACAATTTTGGCTAGGGCCTGTCCTTCTTGAGGATTGCTGATGAAGTGAAGAGTAATGGTATGAATTAGGGTTTCATACGCATCTTGGATTTGTTCACCATGTTCATCCATTTCTTCTGTAGTGTGATTGAGAATAGCTAACATTTCTTCGAAGCTAAAATAATTGTCCCACCAATTCTTTAATTGTCCATAGAAACCGACGACAATTATGGTAGCTACATTTTTGTTTGAACATCCATTGACTTTGTAGGCAGCAGTTGCTATTCCTATTTCCTCAATGGTAGATAGTACCTCATGCTTTGATTTTTCATCAATGTTCCAGCCACAGATAGATTGACCATTGTAGTTTCTATTAGTGAATTGGCCTCTTTATTCATATTGGATATCTGGACGAGTAGGCCTAGGATAGTAATTCCTAGTTTTACCGTTTTTCCAGCTATTGATTTTGTTAAGAGCGAGAGGCTCTTCTTCTTCTTTGAAAGTTTTTTGGATAGTAGCTATGACATCTTCTTGGTCACTACTATTAGTAAGAGTTGCTTCATCTGTTGAGCAAGACATGCTTCCATTTTGTGGGCAGGTTTTGTTAAGGCAAGTAAGAGCCTTGTTTTTGGCAGAAATGTCTAGATCTTTGATTTGCTCTGAAATGGTACGAAGGATATCCAAATTTTGTCCTTTTTCTTTGGACTAAGATTCAACGTTTTCTTTGGGAATATTGTCTAATTTGACAAATGGTTTGCAAACACTTTTTGTGAAGGAAGAGGGTTTTGTACTGACGCTGGCAACTTCTTTTTTGGAATCCGTTTTTGCAGAAAGTTGGTTTAGTTGTTATGCAATAGTATTAAGGATGGCGTTTGTGTATTTATCTTGCTCATGAACTTTTTTGAGGTCACCAAGCTAGACAGTGTTGGTATCCGTTCCCTCCCAGCTAGTTTTGTAAGGAAAAGTATGAACAATCTTTTCCTTGACAAAAAACTTAAAGGCTGGTGAGTGAGAGGATGGATAGAGACCATACTTGTGCCATTAGCTAGATGCCACACTTTTGAAGGGCTGGTTTGAATGTTTATACTTGGAAGTGCAAAAACATCATTCAAACCCTTTTCTGACATAAATTTTAAAAACCATAGGAAAAAAGGGATGTTAACTTCAAGCTTTGCATGTTAGCTATCCATTCCTTTTTTACTTGTTCTCTAAGGTTTCTATGAATTTGTTCGAACCATTGTTGCTTAGAAGAATTACTTGTGGAATAATAATCTTTGTTATGTAAAGGCTAATCAATTGTAAAATCCATTCATGTGAGAACAGTACATCCATATCCTATTCCAGATGAAGAAGGAGATGGAGGATCATTGATAACTGGTTCTGGTGTGTGTGACCTGAACTAATATTTTTGTGGTTCTTCTGACGGGATACTTCTTTCTAACTAGAAATTAACAAAAGATTTTCTGCTAGTAGAAGTACCAGGGATATTTTCAGGCTCACAAAAGGAGTGAAATCGTAAGAGAACTCGGCCATCAAGTTCCTCTATGATTTGCTCAATGTCATTCACTTTTTTGGCTTTGTCATACAAGGCAGATTGGGCGTCTTCTAGCTCAATAGCTTTAGGAATTGTTACTTCATCGCATTTGAGAAGTTTTGGAGTAAAAACTTAAGGTTTATCATCCTTAATTTGAAGTAAAATGGTTTCCTTTGAATTTGAAGGTAAAGGATTCAAGGATTTTGTATCGAGGTTTGTAGAAATCAATCGAAAATAGACACGGTACATAATTGTAAAGTTTTTGAAGTCATGAAACTCATCGCCTTGAATATGCACATCAAGCTTCAAGGCTTCAGATGTCATGGGAAGTGAAAGATCAACACAGAAGTCTGGATAGCAATTGAAGAAAATTGATCCGTTATGTATATTGGTGTTAATCATGGCTAATAAAGACAATTTGTATTTTTTTAATCTTTTTGTCTCTTAAGGCCTTGTAAATAGGTACGTTAATACCTTTTCTTATAAAATGTTTAACGACAACATGTACTAATCCAATATGGATAAAACCTAATTTGTCTTTTATATGTATCACAATTGCTTCATGTCTGATCAAAGAAATAGTTTGTAATCCATTCTCTAGATTCACGATTTCTTCATGAGTTTTGATTGAAAAGGCAGTTTAAAAGCTAAATGTACCAATTTTATCAATTGTTTCTATACTAAGTTAGAATATCCCATTTGTGGAAATTGTGGGAAGATAGGGCCTTAATACTATTGCTGAACAACTAAACCAACTTTCTCCAAAAATGGATTCCAAAAAAGAAGTTGCTAGCACCAGTACGAAACCCTCTTCCTTTACATAAAGTATTTCCAAACCATTTCTCAAAATAGACTGCATCCCCAAAAGCAAATGGTGAATCTTTGTCCAAATCAAAAGGCTCAAATTTGAATATCATTCGTACCATTTCAAAGCAAATGAAAGATCTCGACACCTCTGTAAAAAATAAGGCTCTTACCTGCCTTGACAAAACTTGCCAACAAAATGACAGCATGTCTTCCTCAACAGTTGAAGAAGTTGTTACTAGTAGTAGTGACCAAGAAGAGGTCATAGCTACTATCCAAAAAACTTTCAAAGAAGAAGAAGAAGAGCCTCGTGCTCTTAACAAAATCAATAGCTAGAAAAACATTAGAACTAGGAATTACAATCATAGGCCTACTCCTCTAGATATCCAATACGAAGAAAAAGGCCAATTCACTGATAAAAACTACAATAGTCAATCTACCTATGGCTGGAACATTGATGGAAAATTAGAGCATGAGGTGCTATCTACCATTAAAGAAATGGGAATAGCAGCTGCTGCCTACAAAGTCAATGGTTATTCAAACATAAATGTAGCTACCATAATTGTCCTCAGTTTCTTTAGACAATTAAGGAATTGGTGGGACAATTATCTCACCTTCAAACAGAGGTTAACAATTCTCAATCATACCACAGGAGAAATGGATAAACTTGGTGAACAAATCCAACATGCGTATAAAACCCTAATTCATGCCATCACTCTTCCGTTCATTGGCAATCCTCAAAGAGGACAAGCCGCAGCCAAAACTGTCCTTATCAACCTAAGATGTCCAACTCTCATTGATTACAGATTGTATAAAGATGTATTCTTTACCAGCGTCTTAAAGAGAGAGGATGGCATGCAAAGCTTCTGTAAAGATCGATTCATTGCAGGCCTACCAACGTTGTTTGGAGAACAAATTCCTCAAAAATCAGACAACATCGTGACAAAAATGATATCCCTTTCCATCTTCTTACATTTGGAATGATCTTTGGAGTTGTCAAAAGTGAAGGGCTTATCCTTTGCGCCGAACTCAAAATTCAAGCTAAATATGGATCAGAAAAGGCCCAATCCAGAAAGGAAATGGGAACTTTCTGTGAAGCATTTGGAATTACGAGAATAGAAGCTCCTTCTTCCAAAGCTAAACGAGCTAAGAAAGCCATTGCAAAAGATTAAAAAGAACCAATCGACCTTTAATAATTTGGCCTCCAACTTCCAATCCAAAACCAACCTATTCTAGACAGAAGAAGGCCAGGAAAAAACAAGTTGTTTGTTACAAATGCAGCAAACCAGGTCACAAAGCCTTCCGATGCAGAACAGAAAAGCAGATCAATGAGATATTTGCTGACAACCCTGAATTCTGAAAGAAGCTCCTAGCTGTTATAGCACAAAACTCTTCTGATATTGAAAATGATGTTAATTGCTATCAAAGTTCTAAGGAAGAAGAATATGACCATGACTCTTCTGATCTTGTTACCTTTCAAAAGTGGTATTCTATTGTCAAAATAGTAGTCAATGATTTCTCTACAAATGTGATAGCTCTCATTGACAGTGGAGTTGATCAAAACTGCATAAAAAAGGGAATCATACCTACTAAGGATTGTGAAAGAACAAAAGAACAATTATGTAGTGCCAATGGAGAACCTTTGAACATCAAATATGAGCTTAATAAAGGTCATATTCAAAATAATGATTATTGTTCCAAAAATATATTTCTGATTGTTCAAAACATTATTTATCACCTAATTCTTGGAACTCCGTTTTTAACACAAATATACCCATTTTATGTTAATGAATCTCGTGTTTATACCAAAATTCTTGGCAGACAAATCTCTTTCAATTTTCTTTATGCCGCTGAATAGCACGAACTTTCGCTTTTACAAAACTCTTCTATCTATAAACAGGTCACTCTCTTGTAGTTAAACAAAAAATCAAATTTCCCATTAACAAAAAGAAACCTCATATAATAGTATTGAAGAACAATTGCAAAATCCTGCTATTTAACAAAAAATCCTTGACCTTGAACCAGTCTTTAAGAGAAAAATATGTTCAGATCTTCCCAATGCATTCTGGGAAAGAAGCAACCGAACTGCAATTCCATTGGATAAAATTTTCAAAAGATCAACGGAGTAAAGCTACTACCTTTTGACAAATGCAACCGAACTTTCGACGCATGACAAATGATGACAATTGAGCATCATTTTGACTCTATGATTGAGCTCCTTTAAGCTCTTTATAAGTAAGACATTTCATTTGAACGAAGCATAAAAAATTATAGCAACAAAAAAGAGAAACCTCCTCTCTCTCCTTTTAGAATTTTCTTTGCTCTCTTCATTTTACAAATCCCAGTACAAGTTTGAAATCGACAATTTCTATGTTATTATTATGACAAAAGTATCTGTAAGTTTTCTTAGTTTTCTTTTCAGTCCTTCATTTCTGTGTCTTTTTGAATGTTTATACTTGGAAGCGTATAAACATCATTTAAACCCTTTTTTGACATAAATGTACGAAACCAAAGAAAAAGGGGGATGCTAACTACAAGCTTTTGCATGTCAGCTATCCATTCCTTTTTGACTAGTTCTCCAAGACTTTTGTTAATTTGTTCGAACCATTGGTGCTTGGAAGCAGTACCGGTGGAGTAATAATCTTCCCTAAGGAAAGGCCAATCGATTGTAAAATCTGTTCTTGTGAGAACATTGCATCTATATCCTATTCCTGATGAAGGAGATAGAGGATCATTGATAACTAGTTCTGGTATGGGCGACCTAAACCAATATTTTTGTGGTTCTTCTGAAGGGATACTTGTTTCTGAGTGAAAATTGAAAAATGATTTTCCACTAGCAGAAGTACCTTGGAGATTTGTAGGTTCACAAAAAAGGCAAAACGGTAAGGGAACTTGGCCATCGGGTTCTTCTATGATTTGCTCAATATCGTTCATTTGCTTGGCTTTGTCATGAGAAGCAGATTGGGCATTTTCTAACTCAATAACTTCTGGAATTGTTACTTCATCCCATTTGAGAAGTTTTGGAGTAAAAGCTTGAGATTTAGCATCCTCAATTTGAAGTAAAATGGTTTCCTTTGAATTTGACGATAGAGGATTCAAAAATTTTGTATTGAGGTTTGTAGACATCAATCGAAAATAGACACGGTATATAATTCCAGAGTTTTTGAAGTCATAGAACTCGTCACCTTGAATATGCACATCAAGGTTCAATGCTTCAGGTGTCATGGGGCATGAAAGATCAACACAGATGTCTAGATAGCTATTGAAGAAAATATGTCCATTATGTACATTGGTGTTAATAGTGGCTAATAGAGATGATTTGTATTTTTTAAATATTTTGTCTCTTAAAGCCCTGTAGATAGGTGGTTCATACCTTGTCTTAATAAAAGGTTTAACAACAACTTGTACTAATCCAATATGCATAAAACGGAATTTGTCCTTTAAATGTATCAGAATAGCTTCTGGTTTGATCAAAGAAATAGTCTGTAATCCATTTTGTAGACTCACGATTTGTTCATGAGTTTTGATTGAAAATCCAGTTTGAAAGCTAAATATACCAATTCTGTAAATGGTCTCTATAATAAATTTGGAAATATCTCAGTTGTGGAAATTATCAGGAGATAGGCCCTTAAGAAGGGTACCTGTTCTAATCTCATTACTGCTAACTATATCACTACTATGGCTATTTATTTTATAAGATAATAACTTCCTAAACTTATTAGCCATCTTCTATGCATAAGCAGTGATGATAAAGGTTTGGACATGCAGAACAGATTAAAGACAAGACCACTTACCCGAACCACCTCTATGGGCTTACCAACAACTTTACAACTGACGAATGGCTAACTAATGCCTAGCAAATATCGTACACAGACATGCACATGAATTGCTTTGATACCAGAGGGGAGCAGGATCGAAGACTATGAAAAACGCTAAGAGTAATATAAAGCTTTATTAAACAAAAGCTTAAAACACACAAAAGAAAATGTATAGAAATGCTGGACCTATAAGAAAACTAAGAAAACTTACAGATACTTTTGTAATAATAGTAACTTACAAATTGGCGATTTGAAACTCTTTCAGGGATTTGTAATCTAAAGAGAGCAAAGAAAATTCAAAGAGAAGAGAGAGAAGGTTTCTCTTTTTGGTTGCTATAATTTTTTAATGCCTTCTTCCAAATGAAATGTCTTCCTTATATAGAGCTAAGAGGAGCTCAATAATAGAGGCAAATGATGCTAAATTGTCTTCTTTTGTAATACATCGAATGTTAGGTTGCAATTGTCAAAAGATAGTAGCTTTACTCTATAGATCTTTAGAAAATTTTGTCTTGGAGAGCTGTTTATGAATAGTAATTTATCGGTACTGTGGGTGAGTAGTGTATTGTTGGGGAACTGCAGTGGATAGTGTATGTCGGTAGTTTTGTCTTCAGTTACGAAAGAAAGATTTTTTGTTAAGATAATGGCCCTAATTTTTTCCGAAGGTCAAGACATTTGCAGGCTATTTTATTTTGTATTTATTTTTGATTTGTCACAGATCATAGGGATCTTAAGAGTCCTGTAGGTCATAGATTCTTGGTCTTATAGCTGACTCTGTTGAACTTGAATCATCGTTTGAGTCGTCTTTGTCAAGAAGATTTTGTAGAAAGATTTGTCGCATAGCGGGGTCATCCTTAAGTACCTCGATGATATCTCGTTGTTTTTGTGTGAGACCTTTAGTATGAGATTTTGTAGAGGACAAAGAGACCTCCATCTTAGCAGGAGTAGATAGTCCAAGTGCAGAATCCTTTCATTTGTCAAAGGTGTGAAGGTTGTGGACAATGTAGTTTTTTGTTTTTGTTTTGCAAAAATACTCCACATTTTCGTTTCTGCAGAGCTTGGTTTCGTACTCATTCCACCATCTGATCTTATAGATTCAGACAATTGACAGGGGAAAATAGTTAGCAAGATAATTTTGGTATCAGTATTCCCAACAGAAAATCCAAGCAATGTTAAAGGTTCTGAAAAATTGAACTTCTTTTGTATAGGTATTATAGACTAGGGTATTTGCGGCCTTGAAATCCCATCCATCCTGGGCTTCACAGGGTAGGACAGAAGGAGAACAGCCGAACATGGTCCACCAATGATAGAACAAAATAGGAAATGTGAATAGGGCTTTTTAATGAAGTTAAAAAACCATGAATAAATTTCTAGTTTATGGACGAAAGCTCTAAACTAGGCCATGCGGTAGTCGACATAATTGTAGTTTGCTGGTTCAAATGGAATAGAGAATTGTCTAGCTTTAACAGGATCTTTCCATTGTTGGAAATTCATAACATTTTTGATGATACATTTTGAATACAGAATGTAAAAGGGAGTGGTGTTGTCTGTGGAATGAATAATATCAACATACTGGGTGTCATTGAGAATGAGTTCATAAAGTTGTCTGCTTTTTTGTGGATGGTCATAAAGGTAAGGAGAGTCACCAATGTTTCTTTGGACTCAATCTCGAACAAGAGCATTTGTAGGGGCAATTTTTTAGCTAGTAAGAAAAAGGTGTTCAGTATATCGAGCGAAGTAACTGTCACATTAATTTTTTGTAGGAGAATTTGCAACCGCAGTTTTATAAGATAATGGAGGGAAATTTGTTAGTGGTAAAAAGGTGTTTTTTAATTTGTAGGAACGATTTTGCAGTCATCGACTTTTGTCTACCTTTGCCTTTGTCCTTTTTGCTCATAATGAAATCTGCATAATAAGTAATTTTCTCATCTCTTTCTTGCAAAAGTTTTCTTGTAAGGAAATCTAGTAAGGAAGTGTTCTCTCCCTTTGTAAATTCAATTTCAAAATCGAAGGAAGATAAAATAGATTGGGATCGGGCAAAATTTTGTTTTGAAACTAAATTCTTAACATCCTTTTGTAAAACATCTTTTGCTTATTTGCAATCAATTCTAAGAAGGAATTTTTTGCAAAATAGATCATTTTGGAATTTGGAAATGCAAAGAATAGATAAAATTTTGCTTTTGATAGTAGGAAAATTTTGTTACAGACCGAGCCAAATGCTAAAGGAGAAACAACAAAATAGGTATTTCAAAATTCACATGAAACCTAGTACCTAATTCTATTAAAATAAGCAATAAGAATAATACTTATTTATTGCTTATTGGGAATCTCAATTGAAAAAAGACAATTCATTTCGAAATTGAATTGATTTTTGAATCGATTTTCTATATTAGAACTAGCAAAGAGGTGAAGGAATACAATGATTTTTTATCATGCATCTGTTGTTCGTTATCATGCATATATTGTTCTTTATCATGTATCTGTTGTTTAGGGATTCCTTCATAACCTTTATCAGATGCATCTGTTTTAACTATCATGAATGTAGAGTGATGGGGAATACCAAGACATGGTAAAGACTCAGCCTTTTGTTTGATTTGTCTGACAATGTCAGTGGGTATATCAGACCAGGGTTCCAGACTTTTCCTATGTCTTTTATACAAGGGAACACACAATTGTTGTAGATGAGAGAAAAAATCTGAAATGTAATTAATGCAACCAAGAAATCTTTGCAATTATTACTTATCCTTAATGGCAACTAGAAATTTGTTTGCAAAGGCGAGAGATCTAACAATGAGTTTAATAGTCCCGGGAAAGATATCATGCTAGAGAACTCTAATTTATATTTCAAATCAAACCATTTTTGAAGCAGAAACAACCAGTTCGTTTCTTTCATTAACACTCAAAAATATCTGTAAATGTTAGAATGTTGATTGTGTGTTTAACTGTAAGAGATTGACCTATTTATAGATAGAAGAGTTTTGTAAAAGCAAAACTTGACACCGTTTAGTAGCAAAACAAAAATTGAAAGATATTTGCTTGCCAAGAATCTTGGTATGAACACCATATTCATTAACACAAAATGGGTAGATTTGTGATAAAAATGGAGTTCCAAGAATTAGGTCATGAATAATGTTTTGAACAATAATAAATATATTTTTGAAACAATAATCATTATTTTGAATGTAACCTTTATTAAGGTTATATTTGATGTTCAAAGGTTCTCCATTGGTACTGCATAATTGATCTTTTGTTCTTTCACAATACTTAGTACATATGATTCCTTCCCTTATGCAGTTTTGATCAACTCCATTGTCAATGAGAGATATTGCATTTGTAGAGAAACCATTAGCTACTATTTTGATAATACATTGCCACTTTTCAAATGTAACATTGGATATGGTATGAAGAAATTGTACTTCTGAGACTTCATTTTCAAAAACTTTTTTAATATTTTCAAGACTGTCTAGAATTTTGGAGGAACTCGAAATTTTTCTTTTCAGGAAGGAGAGTTTTGTCTAGAGTTCTAGATTAGTAGCTTTGAGATTAATAATCTCTTGTCTACGATCTCAAACTTGAGCTTTTAGCTCCTTGATTTCAATTTGGATCTCTTTTGTAGTGAGTTACTAGAAGGATTTAGTATTGGATATTTTTGAAATGGCTTGGTTAAGTTGGGAGTTTCTGTATCAAACTGAATAAATTTTTTTTCTTCTTCAAGAATTAAGCCTTTAAGCTTGCTCAAATACTCCTTTTTACGCCAGCATCAGAAATCTTTCCTATTAGGTCAAGTGGGAATTCTTTCTAATGTCTATTTATAATAATGTTGATTGCTTTGATGGGAGAAGAATCATAGTCGGATTCTGCTTCTTCATAGTTTTGATAGTAATCAACATTATTGCCTGTGTCAGACGAGTTTTGTGCTGTGACAACTAGATGCTTCTTTTGGAGTTCAGGCTGATAAGGAAATAACTCATTGATCTTCTTTTCCATTTTGCACTGAAAGGCTTTGTGACCTAGTTTGCCGCATTTGTAACAAACGACATCCTTTTTCCCACCCTTCTTCTTTCTATAAGAGGTTGGTTTGGGATTGGAAGTTGGAGGCGAAATGTTTGAGGGATGAGTTGTTCTTTTAAATCTTTTGCAAACGGCTTTCTTGGGTCGTTTAGTGTTGGAAGAAGGAGCTTCCATTTTTGTAATGCCAAATGCTTCGTAGAAAGTTCCCATTTGCTTTCTGGATTGGGCCTTTTCTAATCCATATTAGCTTAACTTTTGAGTTCATTGCCAAGGATAAGCCCTTCACTTTTGACAACACCAACGATCATACCAAATGTAAGAAGATGGAAAAGGATATCATCAGTCCCACAATGTCATATGAGTTTTGAGAGAATTCTTTTTCTAAACTTTGGTAGGCCTGTAATGAATCGCTCTTTCCAGAAACTTTGCATATCATCCTCTCCCTTTAACGCATTGGTAAAGAATACATCTTTACACCATCTGTAATTAGTGAGAGTTGGGCATCTTAGATTGATAAGGACAGTTTTGGCTGCAGCTTGTCCTTCTTGAGGATTGCCGATGAAATGAAGAGTGATGGTATGAATTAGGGTTTCATATGCATCTTAGATTTGGTCACCATGTTCATCCAATTCTTTTGTAGTGTGATTGAGAATAGCTAACCTTTCTTCAAAAGTGAGATAATTGTCCCACCAATTTTTCAATTGTCTAGAGAAACCTAGGACAATTACGATAGCGACATTTTTGTTTGAACAACCATTGACTCTATAGACTACAACTGCTATTCCCATTTCTTCAATGGTAGATAGCACTTCATGCTCTAATTTTCCATCATTGTTCCAACCACATATAGATTGACCATTGTAGTTTCTATCAGTGAATTAGCCTCTTTCTTCATATTGGATATTTGGAGGAGTAGGCCTAGGATAATAATTCCTAGTTCTAGTGTTTCTCCAATTATTGATTTTTTTAAGAGCAAGAGGCTCTTCTTCTTCTTTGAAGGTTTTTTGGATAGTATCTATGACCTCTTCTTGGTCACTACTACTAGTAATAGCTTTATCATCTATTAAGGAAGGCACGTTGTTATTTTGTTGACAAGTTTTGTTAAGGCATGTGAGAGCCTCATTCTTGTCAGAGATGTCGAGATCTTTGATTTGCTCATAAATGGTAGTAAGGATGTCCAAATCTGAGCTTTTCGCTTTGGAAAAATACTCAATGTTTGCTTTGGGGATACTGTGTAATTTGACCAATGGCTTGGAAATACTTTCTGTAAAGGGAAAGGGTTTTGTACTGGTGTTGGAATTTTTTTTTGGAATCAGTTTTTGCAGAAAGTTGGTTCAATTGTTTTGTAATAGTATTGAGGATGGCGTTTGTGTAATTGGCTCTAATTGTCTTCATTTGTCATGCTCCGAAAGTTAGGTTGTATTTGTCAAAAAGTAGTAGCTTTACTCTATAGATCTTTTGAAAATTTTTACCCTCGAGAACTATTCATGAATAGTAATGTGTCGGGACAGTAGGTGAATAGTGTATTGTCGGGGAACTGTACTAAATAGTGTCTGCCGATAGTTTTTTCTTCACCTGCAAAAGAAAGATTTTTGTTAAGATAATGGCCCTAATTTTTGCTAAAGGTCAAGGCCTTTACGACCTCTTTTCTTTTGTCTTTATTTTTGTTTTGTCATATAGACCGTAAGGTTCCTGAGAGTCTTGTAGATGACAAATCCTTGGTTTTGTAGCTGACTCTGTTGAACTTGAATCGTCGCCTGAGTCATCTTTGTCAAGGAGCTTTTGTAAAAGGATTTGTCACATTACGGGGTCGTCCTTAAGTATTTCGAGGATGCCTTGCTGTTTTGTGTGAGACTTTTGGTCTACTGATATTGAGAGTAATCTTGTAGAAATTTGCATCATAACCCATCTTTTATGTGAATAAGGCAGGAAGTATCAAATTGTACGAAATATCAGAGAGGTATTAGAACATGAGAATTGCTTTGCTCAAACAGGCAAACGTGAAGATCTGGGAAGATTTTTGAGACAAATTGAAAAGTATGTGGTTTAAAAGTTGTCCAATACTCAAATTGTCTGTGCAAAAATCTAATTGTTTCAATGTCTCCAATGGGCATAATGGTTAGTATTGGGTGACTGTTAACATCTTGCACAAGTGTTTGATACGCTTTAACAACTTTGAGGAAATGGGAAAAAGGTATTTCTTCAAAGACATACCATTCTTGGTAGTCGGTGAAAATTGCATGCTCATTGTGTCTGGGTCCATAAAAGGGACTATAGTAGAGTTCATAGTCACGAAGGTAAAAAAACAAAAGGTTCATGTGGGTAATTTGAAATTTTGTATGAGAAGAGATTTTGTTCATTTGAACAATTGTCTTTTTGTTCATGGTGAATCCTGCATAGAAAGTATTTTGTCATTTTTTCCTTACAAAAACTCTCTTATAAGGAAATCTGGTAAGGAATTGTTCTCTCCTTTGATAAATTCAATTTCAAAATCGAAGGAGGATGAAATACCTTGCTATTTGGCAAAATTTTGTTTTGAAACTAAATTCTTAACATCCTTTTATAAAACATCTTTTGCTGATTTGCAATCAATTCTAAGAAGGAATTTATAGTAAAATAGATCATCTTGGAATTTGAAAATGCAAAGAACAACAAATAAATTGATAGTAGAACAATTTTGTTACGGTCCGAGCTAAATGCTAGAATGATATCTAACTGATTGCTCTTTATCATGCATCCTCTTTTTAAGGATTTCTCCATAACCTTTATCAGATGCATCTGTTTTAGCTATCATGAATGCAAAGGGATGGGGAATACTTAGACATGGTAAAGACTCAACCTTTTGTTTGATTTGTCTGATAATGTCAGTGTGTATATCAAACCAGGGTTAAGGACTTTTCTTAAGCCTTTTATACAGGGGAGCACACAATTGTTGTAGACGCGGGAAAAAATCTGAAATGTAATTAACGCAACCAAGAAATCTTTGCAACTGTTTTTTGTCCTTAATAATATCTGGAAGCTTGTTTGCGAAGGCGAGTGATCTAACAATGGGTTTAAAAGTCCCTTGAAATATATAAAGCTTGAAAAATCTAATTTGTGTTTTGAAGAAAACCATTTTTGAAGCAGAAACAGCTAGTTCGTTTCTTTCATTGATATTTAAAAATACTGCAATTGTTTAAAATGTTAATCAGTAGGTTTGTCAAGCACTAACACATCATCAACGTAAACAATGATGAATGAAGTATAAGGGTTGAAAATATAATTCATAATGTTTTGAAATTCAAAAGGAGCATTTTTTTAACCAAAGGGCATTACATTCCATTCGTAATGTCCAAATGGTACTTGGATGCTATTTTGTAGCGATCAAATTCCATAATCTGAATTTGCCAAAAGCCTGACTTCATGTCGAATTTTGAAAATATTTTGGCTTCAAATAATTGATTTAAAATATCTCTTTTGTTTGGGATAGGATATCTAATCCATTGTAATACTTTGTTTAAAGGCTTATAGTTAATAACCAGCCTAGGAACTCCTCGTTCCTTTTCAGCAGTGTTATTAACATAGAAGGCAGCACAACTCCAAGGAGATTTAGAAGGTCGAATATTCCCTTTTTCAAGAAGGTCTTGGATTTCTTTTTTATAGAAATCAAGGAGTTCAAAATTCATATGAGTTGGCCTGGCTTTGGTAGGAATGTTTCGTTCATCAAAATCCTTTTCGTAGGGAAGAGCTACAATATGCTTCTTTCTTTCCTAGAATGCATTGGGAAGATCTGAACATATTTTCTCCTAAAGACTTGTTCAAGGTCAAGGATTTTTCATTGAATAGAGGGATTTTGCAATTATTCTTCTATTCTTTTATAGGATATTTCTTCTTGTAAATGGAAATTTGATTTTGCTTTAACTGTAAGAGATTGACTTGTTTATAGTTAGAAGAGTTTTGTAAAAGCGAAACTTCACACTGTTTAGCAGTAGAAAGAAAATAGAAAGAGATTTGTTTGCCAAGAATCTTGGTGTGAACGCCAGATTTATTAACATAAAATGGATAGGTTTATGTTAAAAACGGAGTTCCGAGAATTAGGTCATGAGTAATATTTTGAACAATCATAAATATATTTTTGAAACAATAATTATTGTTTTGCCAATAATATTTATTAAGCTTATATTTGATGTTCAAAGGTTCTTCATTGGCACTGCATAATTGTTCTATGGTTCTTTCACAATACCTAGTAGGTATGATTGCCTCTCTTATACAATTTTTATAAGCTCCACTGTTAATGAGAGCTATTGCATTGGTAGAGAAATCATTGACTACTATTTTGACAATATAATACAACTTTTGGAAGGTAACTTGAGACATGGTACAAAGAAATTAATCTTCTGAAACTTCATTCTTACGAACATTTTCAAAATTATGAAGATTTTATGGAATTTTAGAGGAACTCGGAATTTGTGTTTCCAGGATGGCGAGTTTTGTCTGGAGCTCTAGATCAGTAGCTTTGAGAATAGTAATCTCTTGTCTAAGATCTCGAACTTGAGCTTTTAGCTCGTTGACTTCAATTTGGGTGTCTTTTGTAGTGAGTTGCTGGAAAGGATTTGGTATTTGATATTTTTGAAATAGCTTGCTTAAGCTGGGAGTTTCTATATCAAAGTTAATGATTTTCTTTTCTTCTTCAAGAATTAAGTCTTTAAGGTTGCTCAGATACTCCTTTTTTGTGTCATCATCAGAAATCTTTCCTATTAGGTCAAGTAGGAATTCTTTCTGATTTATGTTTGTAATAACGTTGATTGCTCTGATGGGAGAAGAATCATAGTCGAATTCTTCTTCCTCAGTATTTTGACAATAATCAACATCATTGTCAGTGTCATATGAGTTTTGTGTTATGATAGCCAGAAGCTTCTTTTGGAGTTTTGGCTGATCAGCAAATAACTCATTGATCTTCTTTTCTGTTTTGCATTGAAAGGCTTTGTGACCTCGTTTGCCGCATTTGTAACAAACGACTTGTTTTTTCCCAACCTTCTTCTTTCTAGAAGAGGTTGGTTTGGGATTGGAAGTTGGAGGCTAAATGTTTGGGGCCTAATTTGTTCCTCTGAAGCTTTTGCTAATGACTTTCTTAACTTGTTAGCTTTAGAAGAAGGACTTCTATTTTTGCAATGCCAAATACTTCACAAAAAGTTCCCAGTTCCTTTCTGGATTGGGCCTTTTCTGATCCACATTTAGCTTGAATTTTGAGTTCATTGCAAAGGACAAGCCTTTTATTTTTTATAACTCGAAATATCATACCAAATGTAAGAACATGGAAAGGGATATCATTAGTCCCACAATGTCGTTTGAGTTTGAGAGAATTCGTTCTTCAAACAACTTTGGTAGGCCTGTAATGAATCGCTCTTTCTAGATACTGTGCATGCCATCTTCTCTCTTTAAGACATCGATAAGGAATACATCTTTTGATGGAGTCCCCATCAACCAGGATGAGGAAGAACGTTCAAAAAATCTATCAAGGTCCTTTACAAACTCCAAAGTTCAAACAATGGCTCAAATTCTGGAGAAGAGCCAAACTGAAGCAACCGGGTTATACAGCCAGAATCTGCCTGGTTTTGTTCATTTTATAACTTAAGCTGCATTGTGGCTTAATTTTGAGATTTTTGCATTTTTGGAATCCTCAAGATGTTTACTTTCAAGTCCAAGCATTGAATTCCAATGATACACAAAGGAAGATGGGAGATCAAGGCATTTTGTTTAACTAGCCAGTTTTGATCCAAAACTGCACGATTAAATGTTTTAGTGGATTTCACCAATTTAACCATGATTTAACCTTGATTTCTTTGCTGGGGGAGTTTGTACACATCCTAAGGTTTCCCCCCATGGCCTGAAATCCAAATCATGACCACTTTTGCTAAGGTTTATTCAGGTTTGAAAACCAGGTTAAAAACTGCCCGTGAACCCGATTTGATGAAGCCGGCTAATTTTACCTTCATCCGTGGGTTTTCTCCTTTCTAGCTAGAGCGGAACACGTCCCAAGGCTTCCAAAACATCAATCATCAGCTGCAAAAGGAATTTGTCTAGAAAAGAACAACCAACGGGAAGCAAGGCATCAAGGAGGATGTCTCTTTAAGCTAATTTGCCAGCCGAAAAGGAAACACCACTTACGACTGCTGCCCTTCCCTTTTGTTAGATAGCTACTTGTATTAGGCTTAATTACATGTGGTTATTGTAAACTTCATTTGCTTTGCTTTCTTTTTTCATTTGGATTGTGATTAGCCTAAGTTGATCATCCTTGTATACGGGTTAGCTTAAATCATGAGATTAGCTTAAATTTAACACGTTTCCTCCCTAGGAAGGAAACCTTAGGTGCTTGCTTACTTGCTTAGGTGTTTTCTAGGCTTGTAACAAAAGCATTCTCACAGCCATTTGCTGCATTATTACACTTTTAATCAAAAACTCAACCTAGAGACCTTTCGTGCTTGCATGCTTTCAAATACTTCACTTGCTTATCCTTAATTTGGTCAATTAAGGTGGTGTTCGAGTAAGTCCTACTCTTTGTTTAAGTAGTGATTCTGTATCTTAATCAAAGTTTAGGGACCCTAAACTAGTTTTTGGGGGTGTTTCTGTATCCAAACATCAGTTTATTTCTATCATTCTTCCTGATTATCTACACGGGTTCAAAGAGAGCTAAGCTAGTTTTCAGTTTGCAAACCGTGTGTTCTTGATTTCTAGCTTTGGTTTTCATTCTATCGCATGAAGATAGATCATATTTGGTATCAGAGCAAAGGTTTCACCTTGGCCTGGTATGCCCATCTCCTTCCAGAATTCGTCCTTCACTTCATTTCCAAACACACTTTTAGATTCGGTTCTAGTTTGAGTGTAAACGCATTCTGTGAGTATGAGTTCGACAAGCATGACTTTGGATGAAAGATTTGAAGCCTTAATGATGCAAAATGAGTTGCTGGCTAAGAAGATTCAAGATGATGCTCAAAGGAATCAGGAAACTCAAGCACAAAATGAGTATCTAAGAAGGCAGCTAGGTTCGGTTTTGAAGCAAAAGCAAAAACTGAATGAAGACACCTTTCAATCTAAACCAAGAAGGTATGAACAAGTCTTTATCCGTGAAGTTGATTCTTCAAGTGAAGCGAAACCAACCATAATGCCTAGAATAGAGCCACGGATGCAAGCAAACACCAACGATTTCAAGGTAGAGATTCCTGAATTCGAAGTAAGCTTGATCCTGAAGAATTTCTTGATTGGTTGCATACTGTTGAGAGGGTTTTCGAATATAAAGATGTTCCTGAAGAAAAAAAAAGGTCAAGTTAGTGGCCTTAAGATTGAGAAAATATGCATATTTATCGTGGACCAACTTGTGTTCTAAACGGGTAAAGGAAAGAAAAGCTAAGATCCGTACGTGGGATAAAATAAAGTCTAAGCTTAAGGCTCGTTTTCTTCCATCTACTTATGTCCAAGATTGTTATTCTCAGCTTCATAACCTTAATCAAGGCAGTATGAGTGTTGAAGAATACACAAGAGAGTTTCAGAAGCTCTTAATTAAATGTGACATTCAAGAGCCCGAAGAGCAAACCGTAGTTAGATTCTTGGGAGGACTTGATCCTAGTTACTCTAATGTGGTTGAATTGCAAGCTTTTACGTCTGTTGATGATTTTTGTGTGTTGGCTCACAAGGTGGAGCAGCAAAAGTAGGCCAAACAGCCCCAAAAACCTCAAAATACATGGCCTTTCACCGGGAACCAACCTTTTCACAAGGGGAGTTCCAATCCTTTTTCTAAGCCACAAAATCCATCCCCTTCCTTTCCACAAAGAACCCCAGCACCACAAAAGGCCTAAACACCTCAAAATAGACCTTCTCCTAACCCAATGAGAAATAGAAGACGCTTTAAATGTCAAGGACTTGGGCATATAGCTTTGGATTATCCAAACATAAAGGTGGTTACTCTAGCTGAATGGGCAGTCGAGAAGGAGAGCTTTGAGGAGGAGGAAAATGAAGATGAAAATGAACCAGAACTTGAGGAAACTCAAGAGGAGATCGTGGAAGAGGCTGATGAAGGAGAACTCTTGGTTTTAAGGAGAGTTCTAAGCAATCAAAGAGGAGTTAAAGATGAGCAAACAGAGAACATCTTTCACACCCGTTGTACTGTCCAAGGCAAGGTGTGTTCTCTAATCATTGATGGAGGGAGCGGTGCAAACATGGGTTCTCTTAGCATGATTGAGAAGCTAGGCTTGCAAACAATGACTCATCCACATCCATACAACATCCAGTGGTTGAATCAAAGCAAGGGAATTCAAGTGAGCTCTCGGTGCTTGATTTCTTTCTCCATTGGAAAGAACTATCAAAATGAGTTATGGTGTGTTGTTATTCCTATAGATGCATGTCATATGCTTTTAAGGAGACCATGGCTGTATGACCGTGGGGTTATGCATAATGGCTACCTAAACACTTACTCATTTACCAAGGATGGCAAGAAGATCACCTTAGCCCCTTTATCCCCATCTAAACTGCATGAAATTTAACCACAAAATAAGCCTAAGCAAGCTGAAATGCTACTGTCTGTGAGTGAACCCATTTTGAAGGCTTCTCAACATGAGTTTAAATCCTTTAAGGAGTGGATATTAAGCCTTCAAAAAGAACCAGAAAGTCCACTACCCACTCACCTCATTGCTAAAGCACGCATTCAAAACTTCTGTCACTTGTTTCCTGAGGAGATACTTATGGGTTTGGCTCCTAAGAGGAATTTTCAACATCACATTGATCTTATTCCAGGTTCCATCCTACCAAACAAACCAGCATACAGGATGAATCCAAAAGACACCATGGAAATTCAAAGACAAGTTGAAGAATTGAAGGATAAAGGCTTGATCCGTGAGTCTTTAAGCCCATGTGCCGTTCCAGCTCTATTGGTGCCTAAGAAGGATGAAGGAATGAGAATGTGTGTTGATACCAGGGCCATTAACAAGATCACAATGAAGTATAGGTACCCCATACCTAGACTTGAAGACATGTTAGATGAGTTATATGGCTACAAAGTGTTCTCCAAGATTGATCTTCGAAGTGGTTACTACCAAATCAGAATTAGAGAAGGTGACGAATGGAAGACAACTTTCAAGACTAAAGGAGGTCTTTATGAATGGTTGGTAATGCCTTTTGGTCTTTCTAATGCACCTAGTACTTTCATGACGTTAAGGAACCAAGTGTTCAGACCGTACTTGGGAAAGTTTGTGGTAGTCTACTTTGATGATATTCTCATGTATTCTAAGAATGAGCCTAAGCATTAAGATCGCTTAACACAAGTAATGCTTGTTCTAGAACGTGAGAAGCTATTTGGTATCCTTTAGAAATGTGCTTTCTTCACTCCTAAAGTTACATTTCTTAGTTATATTGTTACTGGAGATGGTATTAAAGTAGATGAGAGCAAGGTTGAGGTTATTCGGTCTTGGCTAGTTCCAAGGAGTATCCATGATGTTCGAGCTTTCCATGATTTAGCTTCATTCTACAAGAGGTTCATTCGTGGTTTTAGCACTATTATGGCTCCTATGACTGAAGTTACTAAGGGTAAATCATTTGTATGGACACCGAAAGCTCAATTTGCCTTTGAAGAGATCAAGACTAAGCTTACTCAAGCGCCAATTCTATCCTTGTCGTGCTTCAGTAAAGTCTTTGAAGTGGAATGTGATGCCTCTAGAGTTGGTATAGGTGGTGTTTTTACTGATGAAGGTAAACCTCTAGCCTTCTTTAGTGAGAAACTTTGTGATTCAAGAAGAAAATACTCCACCTATGATAAAGAGTTCTATGCTATTGTGAGATGTCTAGAGCATTGGAATCATTATCTTATTAAAAGTGAGTTTATCTTACATTCTGACCATGAAGCTTTGAAGTACATTCAAGGGCAACATAAGTTGAACTCACAGCATGCAAAGTGGGTTGAATTTATACAGTCATATAATTTCACAATCAAGCACAAATCCGGAAAACTCAATCCAGGGGTAGATGCTCTATCTCGGAGGTATCTTCTTTTGTTTCAATTAGATACTTGTGTACTTGGTTTTAAGCATCTAAAAGCTTTTTATGACAAGGATGAAGATTTTGGGGAGTTGTATGCTAATTGTTCCAAGCACCCCAAAGGAGATTTTCTAATCCAGGAGGGTTTTCTTTTCAAGGGTACACAACTGTGTGTACCAAAGTGTAGCATGAGGGAGCTTCTAATCAGGGAGGTTCATGGAGGTTTTATAGCTGGTCATTATGGGGAGAACAAGACACCTACTATGCTAAGGGAGCACTACTACTGGCCAGCCATGGAGAAAGATGTACAAGACACTCTAAAGAGGTGTGGGACATGTCAAGTGGCTAAGAGTCACTCCCTACCCCACGACTTATACACACCTCTACCTATTCCCATATTACCTTGGGTAGATGTAAGTATGGACTTCATTCTTAGACTGCCTAAAACCCAAAGGAAAAAGGATTCTATCTTTGTGGTGGTAGATAGGTTTTCTAAAATGTCTCATTTCATTCCTTGCAACAAGACTAATGATGCTACACATATAGCTGAATTGTATTCCAGGAAAGTGGCAAGATTATATGGTACTCCTAGGTCCATTGTTTCTGATAGGGGTAACAAGTTTTTGAGTCATTTTTGGATTACATTATGGAAGAAGCTAGGTACTAAACTGAAGTATAGTACTACTTGTCATCCACAAACTGATGGGCAAACTGAGGTTACTAATTGAACCTTAGGAACACTTTTAAGGGCTTTGATTAAACCTCATGCCAAGGCTTGGGATTTGCTTTTACCCTATGCAGAGCTTGCTTATAACAGGGCTCCAAGCAAAGCTACTGGTTTGTCTCCATTCAAGGTGGTCTATGAGATTGATCCTCTTAGTCCACTCGATCTTACACCACGACCCCTAGACCAAAAGCCAAGTGCAGATGCAGCTACAAGGGTAGAAGAAATCCAGAAGATTTATGAGCTAGTAAGGAGCAGAATTGAGAAGTCTAATGCATCATATCAAGCTCAAGCCAACAACCATAGGGAGAAAGTGGTATTTTAACCTGGAGACCTCGTGTGGACTCACTTAAGAAAAGAGAGATTTCCACCCAAAAGGAAGACTAAGCTTATGGCAAGGGCTGATGGTCCATTTGAGGTACTTGAACGTATAAATGACAATGCTTATAAGGTTGATTTGCCAGGTGACTATGGAGTTTCAACCACATTTAATGTAGCCGATTTAGGCCCTTACCAAGCCGATGATTACCTTGCTGATTTGAGGATCAAATCTTCTCAACAAGGGGAGGATGATGGAGTCACCATCAACCAGGATGAGGAAGAAGGTTCAACAAGTCTATCAAGGTCCTTTACAAACTCTAAAGTTCAAGCAATGGCTCAAATTGTGGAGAGGAGCCAAACTGAAGCAACCGGGTTATACAACCAGAATCTGCCTAGTTTTGTTCATCTTATAACTTAAGCTACAGTGTGGCTTAAGTCTGATATTTTTTCATTTTTGGAATCCTCAAGATGTCTACTTTTAGGTCCAAGCGTTGAATTCCAATCATACATAAAGAAAGATGGGAGATCAAGGCATTTTGTTTAACCACCCAGTTTTGATCCGAAATTGCACGGTTAAATATTTTAGTGGATTTTACCTACTTAACCATGATTTAACCTTGATTTCTTTGCAGGGGGGTTTGTACACATCCTAGGGTTTCCTCCCATGGCCTGAAATCCAAATCATGACCACTTTTGCTAAGGTTTATTCAGGTTTGAAAACCGGGTTAAAAACTTCCCATGAAACCAGTTCGATGCAGCTGGCTAATTTTACCTTTGTGCATGGGTTTTCTCCTTTCTAGCTAGAGTGGCACATGTCCCAAGGCCTCCAGAACATCAATCATCAGCTGCAAAAGGAATTTATCAAGAAAAGAACAACCAATGGGAAGCAAGGTAGTAAGGAGCATGTCTCTTAAAGCTAATTGGCCAGCCGAAAAGGAAACACCACTTTACGACTGCTCCCCTTCCCTTTTGCTAGATAGCTACTCGTATTAGGCTTAATTACATGTGGTTAAGGTTGTAAACTTCATTTGTTTTGCTTTCTTTTTTTCATTTGGATTGTAATTAGCCTAAGTTGATCATGCTTGATAATAGGGCTATCAAAAGCTGACCCGACACGATTACCGACCCGAACCGAACACGAAATTAGGCGGGTTTGGGTAAAGATTTTCAACCCGTTTAATTAAATAGGTTGACACGATTAACCCGTTTAATTAAACGGGTTAGGTTCAGGTTGAAATTTTCGACACGAAAAAATACCTATTTAACCTGTTTAAATAAACAGGTTAAACAGGTCAACCCGTTTACCCATTTACAGTAACTCGTTTAACCCGTCTATCGATATATAATTATGTGTAGTTTTTTTGAACTTTTTTGGGGGCCATTAAAATTTTAATTTTCAGATTTTTGGCTAGGGGGTGGGGAGTTCAAATTTTATATACTTCACATTTTTTGTTCATAAGTCCATAAAGGCCACCCTATCAAGTGAAAACCCTAGATATAAAAGGCTTCTTGCCTTCTTCAGTTCTTCATTCGCAATACCACTCCACCTCACAGAGCTAGAGCTTGTTTGAGTTGCTTCAGCCTTCAGTCCCCCCTCTCTTGTCCTCTCTACTGATCTGATCTCCCCATGTCCTCTCCACTCCCCTCGCCCCATCTCCTCGTTACTGATCTCTAGGACTTGCTGATCTCCTCAGAAGCCAGTTCATTCAGTAGTTGGTATACCAAGAATTCATGTAATCATGTATTGTTTACAAAGTGTCCAGCTGCAGTCTCAGGCTCACACACATGTTCATTTAAAGTTTGAAACTTAAGTGGGTTAAACAGGTTAAACAGGTAAGTGGTACCTGATTCTGACCCGTTTAACTTAAACGGGTTAAACATGTCAAAATCAGGTTGACCCTTTAAATGTTAAACGGTTTCAGGTTGGATTTTTCAACCCGTTTATTAAACAGGTCAGGTTTAGGTTGGGGGGTTTTCAACCTGTTTAACTTCGACCCGAACACGAACCCGACCCGACCTGACCTATTTGACAGCCTTATGCTTGAATACGGGTTAGCTTAAACCGTGAGATTAGCTAAAATTTAACACATTTCCTCCCTAGGAAGGAAACCTTAGGTGTTTGCTAGGCCTGTAACAAAAGCATTCCCACGGCCATTTGCTGCATTATTACACTTTGAATAAAAAACTCAGCCTAGAGAGCTTCCGTGCTTTCATGCTGTCAAATACTTCACTTGCTTATCCTTAATTTGGTCGATTAAGGTGGTGTTCAAGTAAGTCCTAATGTTTGTTTAAGTGGTAATTTTGTATCTTAATCAAAGTTTAGGGACCCTAAACTAGTGTTTGGTGGTGTTTCTGTATCCAAACATCAGTTTAGTTCTACCATTCTTCTTGATTATCTACACGGATTCAAAGAAAGCTAAGCTAGTTTTTCAGTTTACAAACCGTGTGTTCTTGATTTCTAGCTTTTGTTTTCATTCTATCCCTTGAAGATACATCATCTTTACACCATCTGTAATGAGTGAGAGTTGGGCATCTTAGGTTGACAAGGACAATTTTGTTCAAAAGTGAGATAATTGTCCTTCTTGAGGATTGCCAATGAAATGAACAGTGATGGTATGAATCAGGGTTTCATATCCAATTCTTCTATAGTGCGACTGAGAATTGCTAACCTTTGTTCAAAGGTGAGATAATTGTCTAGCCAATTCTTTAATTGTCCAAAGAAACCTAGGACAATCAAGGTGACTATATTTTTGTTAGAATATCCATTAACTTTGTAGGCATCAGCTGCTATTCTCATTTCTTGATTGGTATATAGCACCTCATGCTCTCATTAGCCATCAATGTTCCAACCACAGATAGATTAACTGTTAGATCTTAGAGTATACTTCCATAAGAGGGGGGGTGAATTGTGGTGTCTGATTTTCGCGTTATAAGTAACAAACACCCTGACAGAGGTTGTTCTCCGATGACGAACACCCTGTTGACTTGTTTGCAGGGGGTGTTTTCAGATATTGTAAATACGAAAATCATCAAGATAAATGCGGAATTAAAGCACACACTATTTTTACGTGGAAAACACCTCTAGCCCAACTGAGGTGTGAGAAACCACGACCTACCTCGTGTAGGATTTAACCACTTCACTAAACCGGGCTTAACACGTTACAAATGTAACACACCTTGTTACAACTTGCAACCACGTAATCTCCTTCTCAAGGCAGATTACACCACGTTCCAATCTCACCAGATTGGACACGTCCAAAGTCCACACGACTTAGGACCACTCACTCACTTTTCTGATTCAAGATCAGGGTTACAAACACCTTACAGGGGGTGCTTCTGACTAAGCAGATGTAAGGTACAATGAAGTTCCTATTATGCCAATATATTGAAAGCTTGCTTTAAACACAACTTGAACTGGTTTTTCTTTTCTCAAGTGAAGCTCAGAAATTCTTTTCACTAGAAAAACCTCTTTTGAAATTTGCCTTTTGGGAATGTTGTGTTTCAAGATTTCTTTTTGCTTTCTTCTCACTATAGCTCAGTATGTGTCTCCGTGTCTATCTTTTCGTGAAAACTGAGTTGTTTTTAACCACAAATTCCAACGGTCAAAAACCAAGGAGAGGAAAGGAAATCATCTAATTTTGGAAGGTGATTTTTCAAGAGAAAAACAAAACTCCCAACGGCTAGTGATAAAACATTTTCCAAAAACTAAGGGATTTGTTATCTTAAGAGATAACCTTTATCTCCTTATAGCCGTGGGTAAGCTTTAAGCAAGGCAATCAGAAATTTTTAGCAATTTAAAAACTTTATCACATCCGAAGATATGGGCAGAGAAAATCTTTCAATTTTGGCAAATCTCCCAAATCTATTTTCCCAAATCTCCCATAATATATTCAAGAAATATATTTTCCAGAAGAATAACATTTGAAAATATTCTGGAGATTTTGGCCAACCGAAATAATAATTTCAAGGATAATCGGGTATGGCCACTTCAGGTCAGAAACACCCTAGGCACCCTGTTTGCAGGGTTGTTCGCAGTCTGGTGTTCTGAAGCACTTAGTGCAAATACCGATTCAAGAGATGTTAAAAAGCTTTTTCAATATTGGCATATTAACAAGAATCTAAATAAATAAAGCCTATATACCCAAGACTTCTTGTTTTGAATCTTGTCCAAGATCCGTAGAGCTGCTGTGAACATCAAGGCTACCTTGTTTGCTGGGGTTGTTCTTTGCATCGCTAGAGAAGCTGCTGGGAACATCAAGGCTACCTTGTTTGTTGGAGTTGTTCTTTGCATTGCTAGAAGAGCTGCTGTGAACATGCCTTACATCCAACTGTGAGATGGCGTTCTTGACTAAATGTAGAATCACCCAAAGAACCTGTTTTAGAGGCTTGTTCTCACATGTAGCAAACCGGTTAATACAGTAAAGATTACAAACACCAGTTAGGCCTGTTTGTAGATCATGTTTGGAGCAACACTACTTGGACACATTTTTACACTTGGATTTGTTATCATCAAAACTTGAATATAAAAACTCAACATTAACCGTTGTAGTTTTTATCAGTGAATTGGCCTCTTTGTTCGTATTGGATATTTGGGGGAGCAGGCCTTGGATAGTAATTCCTAGTTCTAGCATTTCTCAAGTTACTGATTTCGTTAAGAGTGAAAGGCTCTTCTTCTTCTTTGAGGGCTTTTGGATAGTATCTATGGCCGCTCCTTGGTCACTCCTACTAGTAAAACCTTCTTCATTTGTTAAGGAAGATGTGTTGTCTTTTTGTTAGCAAGTTTTGTCAAGGTAGGTAAAAAGCCTTATTTTTGGCACAAATGTCTAGATATTTGATTTACTCTGAAATGGTATGAAGGATATCCAAATTTGAGCCTTTTACTTTGCACAAAGATTCAATGTTTGCTTTAGGAATACTATCTAATTTGACAAATGGTTTGGAAATACTTTCTATAGAGGAAGAGGGTTTTGTACTTGTGCTGGCAACTTCTTTTTTGGACTTAGTTTTTGCAGAAAGTTGGTTCAGTTGTTATGCAATACTATTACGGATGTTGTTTATGTAATTGGCTTGCTCATGAACTGTTTGTGGTATGGGTGACCTGAATCGATATTTTTGTGGTTCTTCTAAAGGGATACTTTTTTCTGAGTAAAAATCGAAAAATGATTTTCTACTGGTAGAAGCACCAGGGAGATTTGTAGGTTCACAAAAAGAGCGAAATCATAAGAGTACTCGACCATCAGGTTCCTCTGTGACTTGCTCAATATTGTTCTTTTGTTTGGCTTTGTCATGAGAAGTAGATTGGGCCTCTTTTAGCTCAATAGCTTCTGGCATTGTTACTTCATCCCGTTTGAGAACGAGTACAAACTTGAGGTTTATCATCCTCAATTTGAAGTAAAATGGTTTGTTTCGATTTTGAAGGTAAAGGATTCAAAAATTTTGTATTGAGGTTTGTAGACATCAATTGAAAATAGACACGGTACATAATTGTAAAGTTTTTGAAGTCATGAAACTCGTCACCTTGAATATGTACATCATGCTTCAAGGGTTCAGGTGTCATGGGACATGAACGATCAACACATAAGTTTGGATAGCAATTGGCGAAAATTGGTTTGTTATCTATACTGGTGTTAATCATGGCTAATAGAGACAATTTATATTTTTTTAATCTTTTATCTCCTAAAGCCATGTAAATAGTTGTGTTAACACCTTTTTCTTATAAAAGATTTAACAGCAACTTGTACTAATCCAATATGCATAAAAAAAAATTGTCATTTTCAATATGTCTGAATTGCTTTAGGTTTGATCAAACAAATAGTTTGTAATCCATTTTGTAAACTCACGATTTGTTCATGAGTTTTGATTAAAGAGCCAGTTTGAAATCTAAAAGTACCAATTTTGTAAATTGTTTTAGTGTGTCTAGACACGTAGAATAAATTAAAGATGGGATCGCCAGGACCACCTCAACAAGCTGACCAACACCTAACAAACACCATACACAGACATGCGCATGAATGGCTTTGATACCAGAGCGGAGTAGGATCGAAGAATACAAAAAACAATAAGAGTAATATAAAACTTTATTAAACAAAAGCTCAAAACACACAAAAGCAAACATAAAGAAATTACAGACTTAAAAGAAAACTAAGAAAACTTACCGATACTAGAGGGGAGAAGGATCGAAAAATATGAAAACACTGATAGTAATATGAAACTTTATTAAACAAAAGCTTAAATCCCAGAAAAGAAAACATACAGAAATTAAGGACTTAAAAGAAAACTAAGAAAACATACAGATACTTTTGTAATAATAATAACTTAGAAATTGTCGATTTGAAACTTGTATAGGAATTTGTAAAATAAAGAGAGCAAAGAAAATTCTAAGAGGAAAGAGATAAGGTTTCTCTTTTTTGTTGCCGTAATTTTCTGATGCCTTCTTTGAAATGAAATGTCTACCTTATATAGAGCTGAGAAGAGCTCAATAATAGGGGCGAACTTATGCTGAATTGTCTTCTTTTATCATGCGCCGAAAGTTGGGTTGTAATTGACAAAAGATAGTAGCTTTACTCTATAGATCTTTTGAAGATTTTGTCCTCGAGAACTGTTTATAAATAATAATTTGTGGGCACTTTAGATGAATAGTGTATTGTCAGGGAACTGAAGTGCATAGTGTTTTTGCTATTATAAGGCCACTTCTTTTTTGGAATCAATTTTTGCAGAAAGTTGGATAAACTATTCTATAATAGTGTTAAGGATGGCTTTTGTGTAATTGGCTTGTTCATGAACCTTTTTAAAATTTTGGATTTGAAACCTGTAAAGGGATTTGTAAAATAAGGGGGCAATGAAAATTCTAAGAGGAGAGAGAGAAGGTTTCTCTTTTTTGTTGCTGTAATTTTCTGATGCGTTCTTCCAAATGGAATGTCTGCCTTATAATAGCTAAAAGGAGTCCAATAATAGAGGCAAAATGATGCTCAATTCTCTTCATTTGTCACGCTCTGAAAGTTGGGTTACGTTTGTCAAAAGGTAGTTGCTGAATAGTAATTTATAGGTATTGTAGATGAATAGTGTATTATAAGGAAATTGTAGTAAATAATGTCTACCACTAGTTTGTCTTCATGTGCAAAAGAAAAGATTTTTGTTAACATAATGGCCCTAATTATTGAAAAAGGTCAAGACCTTTGTGGGCTCTTTTCATTTGTCATTCTTTTTTATTTATCATAGATCGTAAGGATCGTAAGAGTTATGTAGATCACAGATTCTTGGTTTTGTAGTTGACTCTACTGAACTTGAATCATCATTTGAGTCATCTTTGTTAAGAAGATTTTGTAGAAAGATTTGTCGTATAGCGAGGTTATCATTGAGTAGTTCAAGAATATCTTGTTGTTTTAGTGTGATACCTTTAGTCTAAGATTTTGTAAAGGACGAAGAGACCTCCATCTTGGCAAGAGTAAATGGTCCAAGAGCAGAATCCTTTCGTTTGTGAGAGGTGTGGAGGCTATGGAGAGTGTATTTTTTGTTTTTGTTTTGCAAAAGTACTCCACATTTTCTTTTTCGTAGAGCTTGGTTTTGTACTCATTCCGTCATTTGATCTTATAGATTTGGACAACTAATAAGGGAAAAAGAGTTAGGAAGATAACTTTGGTGTTTGTATTCCCAGTAGAAAATACAAGCAATGTTAAAGCTTCTGAAAAGTTTAACTTCTCTTGTATAAGTATCATAAGCAAGGGTATTTATGAACCAGAAGTCCCATCTATCCTTGGCCTCATAGGCGAGGATAAAGGAAGGACAACCAAACATGGTCCACCAATGATAGATGTAAATGGGAAATGTGAATGGGGCTTTGTCATGAAAGTTAAAAGACCATGAATGAATTTGTGGTTTATAGAAGAAAGCTCTAAACCAAGCCATGCGGTAGTCAATGTAATTGTAGGTTGCTGGTTCAAATGGAACAAACAATTTTCTAGTGTGAAAAGGATATTTCCATTGTTGGAAATTCATAACATTTTTGATGACATATTTTGAATACGGAATGTACGAAGGATTGGCGTTGTCTGTGGTGTGAGTGATATCAACAGACTAGGGGTCAATGAGAACGAAGCGAAATGTTTAAAGGTTGATTTGTTCTTTTCAATCTTTTGCTAACGACTTTCTTTGTTCATTTTGCTTTGGAAGAAGGAGCTTTTATTTTTGAAATGCCAAATGTTTCACAGAAAGTTCCCATTTCCTTTCTTATTGGGCCTTTTCTTATCCATATTTAGCTTGAATTTTGAGTTCACTGCAAAGGATAGGCCCTTCACTTTTGACAACTCCAAGGATGATACCAAATGTAAGATGATGGAGGGGGATATCATCAATCCCACAATGTTGTCTAAGTTATGAGAGAATCCGTTCTTCAAACAACTTTGGTGGGTCTGCAATGAATTGCTCTTTCTAGAAGCTTTGCATGCCATCCTCTCTCTTTAAGACATTGGTAAAGAATACATGTTTATACTATCTGTAATCAGTAAAAGGTGGACATCTTAGGTTGATAAGGACAATTTTGGCTGCGACTTGCACTTCTTGAGGATTGCTAGTGAAATGAAGAGTGATCGTATGAATTAGGGTCTCGTATGCATCTTGGATTTGTTCACCATGTTTATCCATTTCTCCTATAGTGTGATTAAGAATAGCTAACCTTTCCTCAAAGGTGAGATAATTGTCCCACAAATTCTTTAGTTGTCAAGAGAAACCTAAGACAATTATGGTACCTACATTTTTGTTTAAATATCCATTGACTTTGTATGCAGTAGCTGCAATTCCATTTCTTCAATGGCAGATAGCACCTCATGCCCTGATTTGTCATCAATGCTCCAGCCACAGATAGGTTGACCATTGTAGTTCTATCAGTGAGTTGGCCTCTTTCTTCATATTGGATATTTAGAGGAGTAGGCCTAGGATAGTAATTCCTAGTTCTAGCGTTTCTCTAGTAATTGATTTTGTTAAGAGCGAGAGGCACTTCTTCTTCTTTGAAGGTTTTTTGGATAGTAGCTATAACCTTTTCTTGGTCACGACCACTTGCAACAACTTCTTCATCTGTTGAGGAAGGTGTGCTGTCATTTTGTTGGCAGGTTTTGTCAAGGTCGCTGAGAGCCTTATTTTTGGCAGAGATGTCGATATCTTTGATTTGCTCAGAAATTGTACGAAGGATATCCAAATTTGAGCTTTGCGCTTTGGACAAAGACTCAACGTTTGCTTTCGAGATACCGTCTAATTTGACAAATGGTTGGCAAAGGCTTTCTAGAAAGAAAGAGGGTTTTGCACTAGTGCTGGCCACTTCTTTTTTGGAATCAATTTTTGCGGAAAGTTGGTTCAACTGTTCGACAATATTATTAACGATGGCTTTTGTGTAACTGGCTTGTTCATGAACCTTTTTCAAATTTTTGATTTGAAACTTGTACAGGGATTTGTAAAATAAAGAGGGCGAGGAAAATTCTAAGAGAAGAGAGAGAAGGTTTCTCTTTTTTGTTGCTGTAATTTTCTGATGCCTTCTTCCAAATGAAATGTCTGCCTTATAGATAGCTAAAAGGAGTTTAATAATAGAGGCGAAATGATGCTCAATTGTCTTCATTTGTCAAGCTCCGAAAGTTGGGTTGCATTTGTCAAAAGGTAGTAGCTTTTCTGTAGATCTTTTGAAAATTTTGTCCTCGAGAACTGTTCATAAATAGTAATTTATACGCATTGCAAATGAATAGTGTACTATCAAGAAACTGTAGTAAATAGTGTCTGTCGACAGTTTTGTCTTCACCTGTAAAAAATTAATTTTTGTTAAGATAATGTCCATAATTTTTGCCAAAGGTTAAGACCTTAGCAGGCTCTTTTCTTTTGTCTTTATTTTTTATTTGTCATAGATCATAAGGATCTTAAGAGTCCTGTAGAGTGCAGATTCTTGGTTTTATAGCTGACTCTGTTGAATTTGAATCGTCGTTTGAGTTGTCTTTGTCAAGAAACTTTTGTAGAAAGATTTATCGCATAGCGGGGTCATTGTTGAGTCCTTCGAGGATGTCTCGCTATTTCTGTGTGAGACCTTTAGTTTGAGATTTTTTAAAGGACGAAGATACCTCCATCTTGGCAGGAGTAGATAGTCCAAGTGCAGAATCCTTTCATTTGTCAAAGGTGTGAAGGTTATTGGGAGTGTATTTTTTGGTTATTGTTTTGCAAAAATACTCCACATTTTCTTTTTCGCAGGGCTTGGATTTGTACTCATTCCACCATTTGATCTTATTCATTTAGACAACTGATAGGGGAAAAGAGTTTGGAAGAGAATTTTTGTATTTGAATTCCCAGTCGAAAATCCAAGCAATGTGAAAGGTTTTGAAAAATTGAACTTCCTTTGTATAGGTATCATAAGCGGTGGTATTTGTCAACCAGAAGTCCCATCCATCCTTGCCTTCATAGTATAGGACAGAGGGAGGACAACCAAACGTGGTCCACCAATGATAGAGCCAAATGGGAAATGTGAATGGGGCTTTGTCATGAAAGTTAAAAAACCATTAATGAATTTCTGGTTTAAGGAAGAAAGCTCTAAACCAAGCCATGCAGTAGTCAATATAATTGTAGGTTGCTGGTTCAAATGGAACAAAGAATTATCTAGCTTGAAAAGGATCTTTCCATTGTTGGAAATTCTTAACATTTTTGATGATACATTTTGAATATAGAATGTAAGAAGGATTGGCTTCATCTGTGGTATGAGTTATATCAACAGACTGGGTGTCAATGAGAATGAGTTCATAAAATTGTCTGGTTTTTTTGTGGATGGTCGCAAAGGTAAGGATAGCCACAAAGTTTCTTTGGCCTAAATCTCGAATAAGAAGATTTGTAGCGGCAATTTTGTAGCTTGTAAGAAAAAGGTGTTCGGTATATCGGGCAAAGTAATTGTCACAAGAATTTTTTGTAAGGGAATTTGTGACAACAGTTTTGTAAGACAATGGAGGGAAATCTGTCAGTGGTAAAAAGGTATTTTTTGTAGGAATGATTTTGTAGTCATTGACCTTTTGTATACCTTTGCCTTTGCCCGTTTTGGTCTTCGTGAAATCTGTATAGGAAGTAATTTTGTCATCCCTTTCTTGCAAAAATTTTCCTGTAAGGAAATCTAGTAAGGAATTGTTTTCTCCTTTGATAAATTCAATTTCAAAATCGAAGGAAGATAAAATACCTTACCATCGAGCAATAATTTATTTTGAAACTAAATTCTTAACATCTTTTTGTAAAACATCTTTGCTAATTTGCAATCAATCTAAGAAGAAGGAACTCAAGGTTATCAGTGAATAACTTATTGATCTTCTTCAATGTTTTGCATTGGAAGGCTTTGTGACTTGGTTTGCCACATTAGTAACAAACAACTTGTTTTTTCCCGGCCTTCTTCTTTCTAGAAGGGGTTGGTTTTGGATTGGAAGTTGGAGGCGAAATGTTTGAAGGTTGATTTGTTCTTTTCAATCTTTTGCTAATGGCTTTCTTAGCTCGTTTAGCTTTCAAAGAAGGAGCTTTTATTTTTGAAATGTCGAATGCTTGTAGAAAGTCCCATTTCGTTTCTAGATTGGACCTTTTCTGATCCATATTTAGCTTGAATTTTGAGTTCATTGCAAAGGATAAGTCCTTCACTTTTGACAACTCCAAAGATCATACCAAATGTAAGAAGATGGAAAGGGATATCATCAATCCCACAATGTTGTCTGAGGTTTAAGAGAATTCGTTCTTGAAAAAACTTTGGTAGGCTTGCAATGAATTACTCTTTCCAGAAGCTTTGCATCTTTGGTAAAGAATACATCTTTATACCATCTGTAATCAGTGAGAGTTGGGCATCTTTGGTTGATAAGGATACTTTTGGCTACGGGTTGTCCTTCTTGAGGATTGCCAATGAAATGAAGAGTGATGGTATGAATTAGCTTTTCATACGCATCCTTCATTTTTTCACCATGTTCATCCATTTCTCCTGTAATGTGATTGAGAATAGCCAATCTTTCGTCAAAGGTGAGATAATTGTCCCACCAAATCTTTAATTGTCCTAAGAAACCTAAGACAATTATGGTAGCTACATTTTTATTTGAACATCCATTAACTTTGTAGGCAGCAGCTGCTATTCCCACATCTTCAATGGCAAATAGCACCTCATGCTCTGATGTGCCATCAGTGTTCCAGCCACAGATAGATTGACCATTGTAGTTTCTATCAGTGAACTGGCATCTTTCTTCATATTGGATATTTGGAGTAGGCCTAGGACAATAATTCCTAGTTCTAGCGTTTGATAAGTGCCTATTGTATACTTCATTTTAGGGTCATATTCCTACATTTTTAGGAAAAATTATCTGTTTTATGTTATAATTTATACTCCTTTTTCCGTTTTATGCTTAAGTACGGTTCTTTTATGTGTTTCGCAGGTTTTGGACCTTTTTACCCCGGATTTGATCTATAAATGAGTGTATTTGGAGTCCCCACGGATGCTCCTGTGATGCTATGCCTATGGAGCCAAAGAAAAGTAGAAGAATGATGAACCAGCCCAGACCACGGTTGGCCTGTGGTGGATGTCGTGGTCCATGGCAGGCCTGTAACAGCTGTCCTCTTTGTTTTCCCTCATCATGTGACTAAGATCAATTGAGCTCTCCTATGAATAGTCCCGTTCTGGAATAGAATGCAATCATCCCATTTCATTCCTTTCCTCTCTTCAAGTAGATTAGGATTAGTTTAAATTAGAGAGAGAAAGAGAGAGAGAGAGTTAAAGGAAAGATTTGTAAGGATTCCACCCCGAGTTTGCACGACGGTTCAAGCACGAATTTGGTGAAGCATCCCTTTTCTCTTTTCTCTGCTCTCTTCTTCTCTTTAGATTTATCATTGTAGATGTTTAATTTAATCATGTTTGAGTAGTTTTATTTTGTCTAGGGATTTAGTAGTTTGTGTAGTTGTTATTGGATCATGTTCAATTGTGCTTATCTTCATGATTGGTTTGATTTCACTCTATCAAGTGTTATGTATGTTGTGAGTTGATTTGTGGCAAAAATATACTTACACACTTGAAGTAATCGAGTGAACATTCGAAAGATGACATGAGGTTGTTGGACTGCTTGTTAGAACCTATTGTTGCATCGTCTCGAAAGTGAGATTGTCAAGTTTGGAGGACTCGAATTAAGTAATCGAAAATATTAAAGTTGGATTAAGTCAAATTAGCTTGAAAGAGCGACATTTGCTTAGGTTAGGCAAATTTAGTTGATTTCGAAAGAATATACTAAATTTCTTTATAGATTGCAATTCCTCAAAATTTATTAATTAGAGAAAGGCAAACGTTTATCATTTTCATTCAATTCCCTTTCATAACTATGAAAATTCCTAGGGGTTTTTCCCATATTTGTTTTGGAAAAGTTTATTTACAATTGTTAGCTCAAAACCATTTAAATTAGAAGTTCGCTTAGCGTACCTTTAGGGATCATAACCCAGTAGTTTCATCTAGTCTCTGTGTAATCGACCTTGAACAGCTACAACGTCACTATGCGCTTGCGGTCATATCAAGTTTTTGGTGCCGTTGCCGGAGACTAGCGTGGAATATTGGGTTTTTCCTGATAGGTTTGACTAAGCATTTTGTTTTTCTTTAAAAAAAATAAAAATGAAAATTGAAAAAATAAAATGAAAATAAAAATTGAAAAACTAAAAAAAAATAAGAATTTTTTAGAAACAACAATGGCAATTTTCCTTTCCCCCCAATTCGAGCATGAATTATTTTGGAGGTATTTTAAGCGATTAAATATTTTTCTTGCTCAATGTAGTTATTGTGTTGGTAAGTGGGAAAGTTTAGACATTGTTGATGAGGATGTGAATAGTGAAACTCGAACTCTTTTAGGGTATTAGGATTTTTATGGTAAAAACGTTGGTGATGCATGGTATTTGCTTAAGTAGATTGCTTAGGATTCATTTGAATTTAAGAAGACTACTATTATTTCTAAATATTCATTTCCTGATCCTTGCACATTCTATTGTAGATCTTATTATGCCCCTTTTTGGTGTGATTTGTGTAATTCTTCTTACCATGAAACTAATTTATGTCCTTATTATGCATACTATGTGCAACTTGACTTTGTATCACCCTGGGACAATACTGATGTTGTCCTATCCATACCTGACTCATCCTTTCTTTTAGCTTAGTGCTCAGGGCTCGAGGTGGGTAATCCTCTTGGGTTTGATGCTAGGTTTGATTTTGCTGATGCATGTTTTAAGTCAGAAGATACTTTAGATAAGGTGCATGATCTAGTTGAGACTCCTTTGGAGGGGTCACATGATGTGTTTGTGCGTGACGAGTCTCCAAGCCTTAGTTTTGATGATAGTGTTTGTGCAATCCTCTTGATCATTCCCATGTTTCACCTATGTATTTACAACCCTCTCCTTCCCCTGAGTATGACATTGTTGAGCCCATTGATAATTCTATGATTTGTAATGCTAATATTGATTTGGGCTATGAGGACAAAATGTTTGATATGCTTGGTGGAAACGTCGATAATTTTCTTTCCCTAGGTTACTTTAGTGGGTATAATGCCTCACTTGACCCATATTCCATGTGCTTAGGAGACTTGCCTAGGAAAATCATGTGGACTACATTCTTTAATCATTCCTATGATTTTTCTAAGGCTATTGATAAGGTTAAGAGGATATTAGTTGTCTTTGGTGTAATTTTGGTTATTGCCTCTTACCTTTTATTTTCTGAATTGTGATCCCAGGAGTTTGATAAGCTCTTGTGTGCCTTGGCGATGTCTTATTTAATGCGCCAAGTCTTGAAGTCGTGATGGAGTAGCTGATGCTCCATGTGCCCCAGTTATTACGAGGCCGCATAGCTTTGGTGCACTATGCACCTAACCTGGTGAGATTGTTTTATTTTGTTCCCCTTCTCTAAGTTTCCTTACTTTGAATAATAATGCTTTACTTAAGCATAAGGGAAGGGTAGTTTGATGTTTTCCATTTTGGTTATTAGATTGCATACATGTTAGATCATATAGTTTTAGGTTTCCTTTTGTTAGTATTTTACATTTAGTTCATTTTTAGATTACACATTGGATTGCATGTAAGGATGGTGTGGGTTGGTTTGAGATAACCTCCAATGATGTTTTTGCTAGGCATGATAGCTTTCGTGAGTTTGAATATCTTTTGATGTGTAATCCCTTTTGGTGCTAAAATTTTTGAAGGTTTTGTAAATACTTCTTGTCTTAACCCTTGCTTTGTTGAAAACTATTTTATCCCTTGGAGTCCTTAGCACTAATGGTTGTACACGAAGTCATTTTATGAGCTTATTGTGACTTTGGCAGATATCCCATGAGATTTTGAGCCTTATTTGGACTAATCACTATATTTAGTCTCATGTTTCTTTCATGTGTGTGACTCTTCCATGTTGCATGTCTAAAACTTGCTTAGATTCTTATTCAAAACCACAATAGCATGTGCACATTTGATGATGTGATTGAGGCATTTCTTTCTTTAGCCATTTCAGCCACATAGTCAAATAGCCTAACCTTGTATTATATGTTTTTTTTCCCTCTGGTAGCCCATTTAAGCGTATATCTTTCTTTGTTGTGATCCCTTCATATTAGCCCTTGGCCAAACACATATTCCGACTTTTAAGCCAAGTCTATGCAGCATTACTTCATCTATCTAGTGGGAGGTTTTGGGATAACTAAGTTTTAAGGTAGCTTTGGTCTGTTGGTTTTTTGAGGGATTGATGATATTGAGCATTTGCTTTGGTCCCCTCTTGTTTGGGTTGTGTATATATGTATTCGGTTGTGAGTTAATAGTTAGTAATCCTATGCTTTCCAATAATTGCATTTTTGTTTCATTTCCCAAAAAAAAAGGAAAAGAAGGGGGAAAAAAGTAGAAGAAGAAAAAAGAAGAAGAAAAAAATCACGCTCCAAAAACAAAGAAAAAAAAGCAAGGAAAAAAAGGCCAAAAAAAAAAAGACTCAGTCATTGGCATTGGATATGTAAAAAGCTTGTGTTTCTTTTTTGTCAACTCATTTCCTATGTAATTGATTCGTGGGATATGTTCATTGTATTTTGAGGTCTGGAGTGTTAGTGAACCTCAAGGTTTCCTGGTGTTTTGATTGGTTGCGCCCTAGTCCTTGGCTAAATAGCTACACATTGCATAAATACATTTGTCCACTCCTTTCCCTTAACCCTTATAGCCCACATTACAACCCAAGTAAAGTCCTCTTGATTGTCTTGTGCACATTACACTTTTGTGGTGGAAAATTTGAGAGTCTTGTCAAGCATGTGGTAGTTTGCATCTTTGGAATGATTCTTAAGTGAACCTATGCGATATTTCAAATACATGAGTGGGAGTGATCCACATTTCCTAAAAGTGAGGTTCTACCGGTCCATTTAGCTTTACAATTCTATGTGCTTGCATGATATGCTTTGTGGTTCTTTGGGGGTGATCAAGTTGAATATTGAGCTTGTGGTCTTATACTTCTTGGAAAACCTTCTCCTCCTAATTTTGAAATGTTTTGTGCACTATTTGGGGTTGTCATTGATTGCTATTGTTACTTGTGATATGCTATGACTTGGCTACTTTAAACAGGTTTCATATTTTAAGTCCTAGATGTATCTTCCTTGGTCAGTTTTATATAGTGTTTGCTTAAGGACAAGCAATAGTTTAAGGATAGGGGGGTTTGATAAGTGCCTATTGTATGCATCATTTTAGGGTCATTTTCCCATATTTTAAGAAAAATTATGTGCTTTATGTTATAATTATACTCTTTTTCCCATTTTACGCTTAGGTATGGTTCTTTTCTATGTTTTGTAGGTTTTGGACCTTTTTACCCTAGAGTTTACCCGTAAATGAGTGTATTTGAACTCCCCATAGATGCTCTTGTGATGCTATGCCGTGGAGCCCCAGAACAGCAGAAGAATGACGAACTAGCCCAGACCAAGGTCGGCCCGTGTTGGATGCCACGATTTATGGCAGGCCTATAACAGCTGGCGTCTTTGTTTTCCCTCATCGTGCGGCTGAGATATCGAGCTCTCCTATAAATAGCCCTGTTCTGCAGCAGAATGCAATCATCCCATCCAGCCTATTCCATTCCTTTCCTCTCTTCAAGTAGATTAGCATTATTTTAGATTAAAGAGAGAGAGATAGAGTTGAAGGGAGGATTTGTAAGGATTCCACCCCTGGTTTAGACGACGGTTCAAGCGCGATCTTGGCTGAGCATCTCTTTGCTCTTCTCTCTTCTCTTTTCCTCTCTTTAGATTTATCATTTTAGATGTTTAATTTAATCATGTTTTAGTAGTTTCATTTTGTCTAGGTATTTAGTAGTTTGTGGAGTTGTTATTGGATCATGTTCAATTGTACTTATCTTCATCATTGGTTTGATTTCTTTCTATCAAGTGTTATATATGTTGTGATTGGATTTGTGGCCAAAATTTACTTATACACTTGAAACAATCAAATGAACATTCGAAAGACGAGATTTAGTTGTTGGACTACTTGTTAGAACCTATCGTTGCATCGTCTTGGAAGAGAGATTGTCAAGTTGGGAGGACTCGAATTAAGTAATCGAAAATATTAAACTTGGATTAAGTCAAATTAGCTTGAAAGAGCGACACCTGCTTAGTTTACACAAACTTAGTTGATTTTAAAAAAAATAGACTGAATTTCTTTATAGATTGCAAGTCCTCGAAATTAACCAATTTGAGAAAGGCACATGTTTATCATTTTGATTCAATTCCCTTTATAACCACGAAAATTCCTAGGCATTTTTCCCATATTTGATTTAGAAAAGTTTATTTGCTATTGTTAATTTGAAAGCATTTAAATTAGAATTTCGCTTAGCATACCTTGAGGGATCATAACCTAGTAGTTTCACCTAGTCTCTATGGGATCGACCTTGAACAGCTACAACGCCACTGTGCGCTTACAGTTGTATTAACTTTTCTCCAGTTATTGATTTTGTTAAGAGCGAGAGGCTCTTCTTCTTCTCTGAAGGTTTTTCGCATAGTAGCTATAACTTCTTGGTCACTACTACTGGTAACAACTTCATCTATTGAGGAAGCCGTGTTGTCATTTTGTTGGCAAGTTTTGTCAACGTAGGTGAGAGCCTTATTTTTGGCAGAGATGTCGAGATCTTTGATAAGTTTTGTCGATATCCAAATTTGAGCTTTTCCTTTGGACAAGGACTCAACGTTTGCTATCGGGATATTGTCTAATTTGAAAAATGGTTGGAAATACTTTCTGTAAAGGGAGAGGGCTTTGTACTGGTGCTGGCCACTTCTTTTTTGGAATTTGTTTTTGCGAAAACTTGGTTCAACTGTTTAGCAATAGTATTAAGGATGGCTTTTATGTAATTGGCATGTTCATGAACCTTTTTAAAATTTTCGATTTGAAACTTGTATACGGATTTGTAAAATGAAGAGAGTAAAGAAAATTCTAAGAGGAGACAGAGAAGGTTTCTCTTTTTTGTTGCTGTAATTTTCCGATGCCTTCTTCCAAATGAAATGTATGCCTTATATATAGCTGAAAGGAGTTCAATAATAGAGGCGAAATCATGCTCAATTGTCTTCACTTTGTCATGCGCTGAAAGTTGGGTTGCATTTGTCAAAAGGTAATAGCTTTACTCTGTAGATCTTTTGAAAATTTTGTCCTCGACAACTGTGCATGAATAGTAATTTATCAGTACTGTAGATAGTAGTGTTCTATTGGGTAACTATAGTAAATAGTGTGTGTTGGCAGTTTTGTATGCACATGTAAAAGAAAGATTTTCGTTAAGATAATGGCCTCATTTTTGCCAAAGGTCAAGACCTTTGTGGGCTCTTTTCTTTTGTCTTTATTTTTTATCTGTCCTAGATCATAAGGATCTTGAGAGTCCTATAGATCATAGATTTTGGTTTTATAGTTGACTCTCTTGAACTTGAATCGCCGTTTGAGTCGTCTTTGTCAAGAACCTTTTATGGCAAGATTTTGTTCGAACCAAAAATGTGCTATTTTTAAGGTACTTCTACACCTATTTTATGCTCGTTTTAATCGTGTTTTTAAGGTTTTTAACTGATTTTATGTTATTTTGCATATTTTTAATAAATGTGAAAAAAGGGGCCAAAAATGGTAGAAAATGGTGGAAATTATCGAGAATTGAAGAACCGGGCAGAATTGTCAAAACCGGTACGAAATTCAGCTGAACTGGCCCAAAAATTGCGATGAACCGGCCTAGTTAAAAACCAGACCGGTCCACCTTGAACCAGTTCACTTAAAGCCCCCCTCCCGTTCTTCTTCTCTCTCCTCGCGTCCTCTTCGTTCCCCAAAGCCCTGAAACCCGAAACCCACACTTTCGTCTTCACCATACCCATCCCGAGCTCCGGCTCTCTCTACCTTCCTCATCTCTCTCTTCCTTATCTCTTCTCTCTCCTCCAAAACCAGCCCACCGAAACCCAGAACCCAGAAATCCCAACCCACATAAATCCCCAAACCAGAAGCCGATTTCATCCTTTGCTTATCCTCATTTGAGAATCACACTGCCACCGTTCACGTAACCACCTTCACTGGCCCCATCTCTACCGTTCAGCACACCACCAAATCGAGGGCTGAAGATCGCTTGGGTTCGAGTATAAAGAGGAGGAGGACGACGCCATTGAAGCGAGGTTAGGTAATTTCTAGGTAATTTAGGAGGTAATTTCTAGGTAATTTTAGGCTAGGTAATAGTTAGGTAGTTTTTAGGGTTAGTTTAGGTTTAAAATCAATTTAGGGGTAGTTTATTGTTAATTTCGTTTATTTTCGTATTCATCAGAGTTGATTTTCGAATTAGGGTTCGATTTAGATCGGTTGTTGGATTTGAATTTTGTTAGAATTTCATGTGAACGCGTTTTTGAGTTCTCCAGTAGCAATACATGTTCTTAGTTCGATTTTGTGAGAAATAGATGCAAACTTTGCCGAATTTCATGCGATTTTCCCCTCCCCTGATTTCTTTGTTCTGTTCGTATTGTTCTTTGGTCTTCACCATGTTTGGGCTACTATTAGAGGTTCTGATACTCCCTTGGTGGCTATCAAGGTTGAATTGAATATAGGTTTGAAAACTTCCCCCTCCTCTACTGATGTTTTCTCTTTGTTCTTTCTGTTTCGATTCTGCTAAGTTTTCCCCTTCCCCTGTTGCCGTATTCATGCTCTGTTAGGCCTGTTAATTTTCTGTTAGAGGCAAATCGAAAGTGTTGAATAATTTTTTGTTCCCAGTTTGCAAGTTTAGTTTTAGAATATGGTTTAGTTATGCTGAATGTGCTTAATTCATTCTTACTTTGGTTTAGTTTGGTTGAATGTGCTAGGTAAGTTTTAAAGCTTTAGTCGATTAGTATCTTGGTTGAATCAGTTGATTTAGTAGTTTAGATGAGTTTAGTTGATTTAGGGTTTTAGTACTATTTGAATAATATCACTTAATTTAGTGTAATTAATTAGTTTAATCGTTTTGTTTTAAATGACTATAATTTCAACATTGTCCCTGTGGATCGACCCTCAAAGTACTACGATGACAATCGTATGCTTGAGGTTTCTCTTTTTCTTTTTAGTTATTTCACACTCCCTAAAAAATCATCAACAGTCGCATAGTGGGGTAATCCTTGGGTACTTCGAGGATATCTCATTGTTTTTGTATGATAAGTGAGAGTTGGGCATCTTTGGTTGATAAGGACAGCTTTGGCTGCGACTTGTCATTCTTAAGGATTTCCAATGAAATAAAGAGTGATGGTATGAATTAGAGTTCCCTATGCATCTTGGATTTGTTCACCATGTTCATCCATTTCTCTTCTAATGTGATCAAGAATAGCTAACCTTTCCTTAAAGGGGAGATAATTATCCCACCAATTCTTTAATTGTCCAGAAAAACCTAAGACAATTATGGTAGCTACATTTTTTTGAATATCCATTGACTTTGTTCAATGGTAGATAGCACCTCATGCTTTGATTTCCCATCAATGTTCTAGCCACAGACAGATTGACCACTGTAGTTTCTATTAGTGAATTTGCCTTTTTCTTCATATTGGATATATGGAGGAGTAGGCCTAGGATAATAATTCATAGTTCTAGCATTTCTCCAGTTATTGATTTTGTTAAGAGCGAGAGGCTCTTCTTTTTCTTTGAAGTTTTTTTAGATAGTAGCTATGACTTCTTCTTCGTCACAACAACTGGTAACAGCTTCTTCATCTGTTGAGGAAGGCATGCTGTCATTTTGTTGCCAAGTTTTTCAAGGCAGTGAAAGCCTTATTTTTGACAGAGATGTCGAGATCTTTGATTTGCTCAGAAATGGTACATAGTATATCCAAATTTGAGTTTTTGTCTTTGGACAAAGACTCAATGGTTGCTTTCAGGATATTGTCTAATTAGACATATGGTCTGGAAATACTTTCTCTTAAAGGTAGGGTTTTGTACTGGTGCTAGCCACTTCTTTTTTGGAATTAGTTTTTGTAGAAAGTTGGTTCAACTGTTTTGCAATACTAGTGAGGATGACTTTTGTGTAATTGGCTTTTCATGAACCTTTTTTAAATTTTCGATTTGAAACTTATATAGGGATTTGTAAAATGAAGATAGCAAAGAAAATTCTAAGAGGGGAGAGAGAAGGTTTCTCTTTTTTGTTGATGCAATTTTCGGATGCCTTCTTCCAAATGAAATGCTTGCCTTATATATAGCTGAAATGAGTTCAATAATAGAGGTGAAATGATGCTCAATTGTCTTCATTTGTCATGTGTCGAAAGTTGGGTTGCATTTGTCAAAAGGTAGTAACTTTACTCCATAGATCTTTCGAAAATTTTATCCTCGAGAACTATTTATGAATAGTAATTTATTGGTGCTGTAGATAATAGTGTACTGTTGGGGGATTGTAGTAAATAGTATCTGTTGACAATTTTGTCTTCATCTGCAGAAGAAAGATTTTCATTAAGATAATGGCCCTAATTTTTGCCAAAGGTCAAGACCTTTGTTGGCTCTTTTCTTTTGTTTTTAGTTTTTATTTGTCATAAATCATAAGGATCTTAAAAGTCCTGTAGATCATAGATCGTTGGTTTTATAGCTTACTCTGCTGAACTTGAGTTGTTGTTTGAGTTGTCTTTGTCAAGAAGCTTTTGTAGAACGATTTATCACATAGCGGGGTCATCCTTAAGTACTTCAATGATATCTTGTAGTTTTTGTGTGAGACCTTTCGTCTGAGATTTTGTAAACGATGAAGAGACCTCTATCTTGGAAGGAGTAGATGGTCCAAGTACATAATCATTTCGTTTGTCAAAGGTGTGAAGGTTGTGGAGAGTGTATTTTTTGGTTTTTGTTTTGCAAAAATACTCCACATTTTCTTTTTCACAGAGCTTGGTTTTGCACTCATTCCACCATTTGATCTTATAGATTCGGACAACTAACAGGGGAAAAGAGTTGGGGAGATAATTTTGGTATCTATATTCCTTGCAAAAAATCCAAGCAATGTTAAAGGATCTGAAAAATTGAACTTCTTTTGTATAGGTATAAGAAGTAGGGGTATTTGTGATCTAGAAGTCCCATCCCTCCTAGTCTTCATAGGTTAGGACAGAGGGAGGACAACCTAACATGGTCCACCAATGATAGAACCAAATGGGAAATGTGAATGGGGCTTTGTCATGAAACTTAAAAAACCATGAATGAATTTTTAGTTTATGGAAGAAAGCTCTAAACTATGCCATACGGTAGTCAATATAATTATAGGTTGCTAGTTCAAATAGAAGAAAGAATTGTCTAGCTTCGATAGGATCTTTCCATTGTTGGAAATTTATAACATTTTTGATTATACATTTTGAATACAGAATGTAAGAAGGATTGCCATTGTCTATGGTACGAGTAATATCAATAGACTAGGTGTTAATGAGAATAAGTTCATAAAATTGTGCAGTTTTTTGCGGATGTTCACAAAAGGTAAGGAGAGTCACCAAAGTTTCTTTGGACTCAATCTCGAATAAGGAGATTTGTAGGGGCAATTTTATAGCTAGTAAGAAAAGGGTGTTCAGTATATCAGGGGAAGTAATTGTTACCTGAGTTTTTTTTAGAAGAATTTGTGATAGCAATTTTATAAGATACTAGAGGGAAATCTGTCAGTGGTAAAAAGGTGTTTTTTGTATAGTGTCCATCCTTTTGTATACCCTTGCCTTTGTCATTTTTGCTCATCGTGAAATCTGTATGGTAAGTTATTTTGTCATCCCTTTCTTGCAAAAATTTTCTTGTAAGGAAATTTGGTAATAGATTATGTTCTCCATTTAAAAATTCAATTTCAAAACTGAAGGCAAATAAAACAGCTTGACATTGGGCAAAAATTTGTTTTAAAACTAAATTCTTAACATCTTTTCCTGATTTGCGACCAATTCTAAGGAGGAGGAGCTCAAGGTTATCATAAAAAAACTCCTTGATCTTCTTTACTGTTTTCCATTGGAAGGCTTTGTGACCTAGTTTGCCGCATTTGTAACAAACTATTTATTTTTTCTGGGCCTTCTTCTTTCTAGAAGAGGTTGGTTTGGGGTTGAAAGTTGGAGGCAAAATGTTTGAAGGTTGATTTATTCTTTTGAATCTTTTGCTAAGGGTTTCTTAGCTCGTTTAGCTTTGGAAGAAGGAGCTTCTATTTTTGAAATGCCAAATGCTTTACGGAAAGCTCTCATTTCCTTTATGGATTGGGCCTTTTCAGATCCAAATTTAGCTTGAATTTTGAGTTCATTGTAAAGGATAAGCCTATCACTTTTGACAACTCTAAAGATCATACCAAAATGTAAGAAGATGAAAAGGGATGTCACTAGTCCCACAATGTTGTTAAAGTTTGGAGAGAATTCGTTCTTCAAACAGCTTTGGTAGGCCTTTGATGAATCACTCTTTCGAGAAGCTTTGATATTGAATAAGCAAGAGGAGATGAAGCAAATTTCATGCCTGCACAAGTCCAAGTGAACCCACAAATCCTTCTTAGTGCTCACAAGCTACAACAAAGGGGACTTGGTCCATGTACTGATTTGGAGCTTCAATTCCAACCTCATCCTAAGCGTTTAAGATGTGTTACTCTCCTATTTTGGGAAGGTCAAGAGGCCTTCTAAGTGGTTTAGTCATGAAAATGAGGTTAAACCCACGCCAAGAATAAGTTGAGCCCAAAATAGTAGCACGCTCCCAAACTGCCCAGAAGCCGGCACACACACTCGATTTTGCAAGCTTGATTACTCAAGCTTAATTTGGCCTTAAGAGGCTGCAAATCTACTTTTTGGAACCCTTAAGATGTCAGATTTAAATACATATAAAGATTTATAGCTTACGACATTGGGCAATAGGTCAATTGGAGCCATTTTCCAGATGCTGCAGAAATTATCCCAACTTCCACATGATTCACCTTTAGGCCTATATCTCCCAAACGGTAGCTCCAAAGTTCTGGTAACTTGTGCCACCTGAAAGCTGACTTTAAGATTTATAACGAGGTTTGTTTCACCCTATTTGAGTAAGAGACCAAGGAGATATAGCCATTTGAAGTTGGCAGCTATAATCTGAAAAGCTACTGACAAAAAGCACAAAGCACTTTTCAGCTTTTATACTTGCATTGCTTTTTGGTTTCCTCTTGCTTTATGGACGTTTGTAAGTCCCTTTTTCCCCTTCCTTTCATATTGTTAACGGCTCTCATTATATAAGGGAGGCGTTAGGTTGTAAGAAAGGAGATTTGAATGATATATGAAAAGAGCTCAAAGCTTTCTCTCTCAAAAATCTCATTTCTCTTTATCCTTGTTTCTAAGGTGGTGAGTCTTGAGTCAAACCTTTATAGAAGTATTGGTGGCCAAGCCTTTAGGCATTTCTTGGTGGTTCCTTAGTCTTGGTTGGTGGCTTAGCCTTTAAACCAAGTCATATCTTCACCACAAGGGAAATTTACGACTAAACTCAAGCAAGCTATGTCCGGCCCATCTTGGCCACGCTCCATTTGGTATCAGAGCTAATCTAGGTTGGTGTTCTTGAGTTTATACCAAATTTTCTTGCTTTGGTTTCATCCTTGTCAAGCTTTGTTTCTTTCACCCTTGTTATGAAAACCGTTGTGAATCTACCACCCTCTCTCTAGCTTGAACAACCTTGACCAAACACTTTCTTAGATCCTCAACTCTTCACCCACATTTGATTTCCCCAAAACCCCTCTCTTACTCCTCAACAACCCCTCAAAATAGCATAACCACAAACCCCAACCAAAACCCCTCAAAAAGCTTCAAACCACAAAACCGTGCAAACTCGGGCAAAACCTAGGCACGAGCACCCCGTGCCCATAGGCATGACCGTGTCTCCACTTTCCAGTTCCTGAACATTGGCACAGTCATCCCGTCCCCGTAAGCACGATCGTGCCTCCTTTCCCCAGCCTGTTTTTGCATAGTGCTAACCCTAGCGCCATCGTGCCCCTTTTTTTTTCAAGCCTTTAACCTCTTCCCTCTTCCCTCTTCTTTTCTAATTCCCACCATGTCTAATGAGGAAAACCCATCCACAAACTCTCCCCAACTGGCAAGAGTGCCAAGAGGTATGAGCTTGGAACAAGCTCATATCATGAGACTAGATAATGCCATTCTAGCCTTACAACAAATTGTGAGGCAAATTAATAGGAAACTTGAGCAAATGACCACCCAATTTAAGGCCCTCCAAGGAGGCCAAAGAGTTTAAGAGCCCAGTGATCATGGAGATGAACATGACTTCTCTAGTGACTCAAGTATGGGAAGCAATCCAAGAAGGGGAGGTAGGAGACCTCCTATGGACAACTTTAGAGACATCAAGGTAGAACCTCCGGTGTTCAATGGCAACTTGAACCCAGATGAGTACCTTGAGTGGGTTCAAGCTATGGACCGAATATTTGAGGCCAAGGGCTATAATGATGAAAGAAGTTTCAAGGTTGCTAGCCTTAAACTCACAAGGTATGCCTCCTTGTGGTTTGAAAACATCATGAAGCAAAGGGTTAGAGAAGGCAAGAGAAAGATCAACTCATTGGAGAAACTTAAGACTCTCATGAATAAGAGGTTCCTTCCCGAAAGCTACACGCAAGACATCTACAACCAACTCTTCTCACTCAAGCAAAACAACATGAGTGTGGGTGAGTACATGAGGGAATTTGAGCAACTCCTCTTAAGCGGAGGTATCCATGAACCCTAAGAACAAACCGTGGCTCGGTCTCTCAATGGGTTAAAACCCCTCATTGTTAGAAAGGTGGAACTCCAAACTTATTTCACCTTGGATGATGTTTTCAAGCTAGCTCTCAAGATGAAAAAGTGAAGAAAAGAGAAGAAGGTCTTCACTAGGCCTTTCCCCAAGGATCAAGTGAGCTTAAAACCCCCTTTCAAACCCTTCTCTCATCTTAAACCCGAGAGCTCCACACGAGTTGATAAGGGTAAAGCCGTGGCTCTTCCTTCCCCAAAGGAATTGCTTCAGAAGGTTGAGGGGAAAAAGCGCTTTAAGTGTCAAGGACATGGTCATTTCCAATATGATTACACAAACCAAAGGGTCATGACCATGCAAGAAGTAGAAGAAGTTGATGCTTTATTGATGGAGGCCCAAGAAGAAACTCATGGAGTGGAATGAGATGACATGGAGGAAGAGACTTCACTTGATGTCGTTGAAGGTGAACTGCTTGTCTTAAGGAGGTTACTACATACTCAAGACACCCTTTATGACAAGGCTCAAAGGGAAATGATCTTTCATTCTCAGTGTACCATCCAAGACAAGGTGTGCAACTTGATCATTGGTGGAGGGAGCTGTACCAACGTGGCCTCCACTATTCTTATTAAAAAGCTTGGCATTCCTACTATTCCTCATCCCAAGCCATATTCTTTGAAGTGGATCAATGATGGCGGCGACATTAAGGTAACCAAACAAGCCCTTACCTCCTTTTCAATTGGAAAGAAGTATAGGGATAATGTCCTTTGTGATGTGGTGCCAATAAGTGCTTGTCATATTCTTTTGGGTCGACCTTGGCAATTTGATAAGCATGCTATTCATGATGGTTTCAAGAACACATATTCTTTGACTATTGACAAGGAAAAGATTGTTCTAAACCCATTACCTCCTAACCAAGTGCACAAAATTATGTCCGGGGTGAGAAGTGAGAAAAAGATAGGCCTCCCATGTTGAGTGAAACACGGGTTGAAAGGGCTTTAAGCAAGGGTAAGCAAGTTCTAGCTTTACTCATGCTTGAAAGCAACAAAATTGAGGAAGTGACTCCCTTACACCCTATGATCCGCCCCCTCTTTCCCAATATCAAGATGTCTTTCCACAAGATTTACCCCCCAACCTCCCACCAATCCTAGGCATTGAGCATCAAATTGACCTCAACCCTGGTGCCCCACTTCCGAACAAAGCAGCTTATAGATGTAACCCTCAAGAGACCAAAGAGTGTCAAAGACAAGTTGATGAGTTGTAGGCTGGAGGTTATACAAGAGCGAGCATGAGTCTTTGCTTGGTTCTGGCTATGTTAGTGCCCAAGAAAGCTGGAACTTTTTGCATTTGTGTGGATAGTAGGGCTATCAACAACATGACTATCAAGTATAGGTATCCTACACCTAGGCTTGATGACAGGCTTGATGAACTCCATGGCTCCTCTATCTTCTCCAAAATTGATTTAAGGAGTGGGTATCACCAAATCTGTAAGGTGATGAATGGAAAACAGCATTCAAGATCAAGGGAGGGCTTTATGAGTGGTTAGTAATGCCTTTCGGCCTCTCTAATGCCCTTAATACATGTATAAGATTGATGAACGAGGTTTTGAGGCCTTTTCTTGGAAAATTTGTGGCGGCCTACTTTGATGATATCCTTATTCAAAGAGTCAAGAAGATCATCTACATCACTTGGAAGAAGTATTCAAGGTTCTAAGAGCCCAAAGGCTCTTTGGCAAGCTAGATAAGTGTGAGTTCTTTGCACCTCAAGTCACCTTTTTGCGGTATGTTGTTTCTAAAGATGGAATCTCCATAGACCAAGGCAAAGTGAAAGCTATCAAGTCATGGCCAACTCCACCACCATCACTGAAGTTAGGGGTTTTCGTGACTTGGCATCTTTTTATCAGAGATTCATCAAGGGGTTTAGCACCCTCACGACTCCCATCACCAAATGCATGTAGAAAGGTTCATTTTAGTGGACCAAGGCGGCTCGGGATGCCTTTGAGAAACTCAAATCCAAGCTAAGTGAGGCCCCGATGCTAGCCATTCCCAACTTTGATAAACTCTTTGAGGTTGATTGTGAAGAAAGTGGAGTGGGTATAGGGGCTGTCCCTATGCAAGATCAACACCCCATTGTCTATTTTAGTGAGAAGCTCAATGGTTCAAGGAAGAACTACTCAACTTATGACAAGGAGTTCTATGCATTGGTGAGAGCTCTTGATCATTGGTCCCATTACTTGAGGTTGAAACAATTTGTCCTTCATTCGGATCATGAGGCCTTAAAGTACTTGAGTGGTCAACATAAGCTCAATCCAAGACATGCTAAATAGGTTGAGTTCTTGTAAAGCTTCTCCTTTGTGTCCAAACATAAGAAGGGGAGCACTAATGTTGTGGCGGATGCACTATCAAGGCAGCATTCTCTTATGGCCGTGATGGAAGCAAGGATTCTAGGCTTCCAATTCATCCGTGAGATCTACCTAGGAGATGAAGATTTCGAGCACTATTTCCATGAGCAAGAAGGTCACAAGCTTAGCCCTTACACTCTCCAAGAGGGCTTCTTATTCAAGGGCAACAAGTTATCTATTCCAAAGGGTCCAGTCCGAAAGCTTCTTGTCAAGGAGGTTCATGGAGGCGGTCTAGCCGGTCACTTTGGGATCAACAAGACTATTGATATGCTCAAAGAACATTTTTATTGGCCAACAATGGGTGGTGATGTGCATGAAGTGATTTCCAAGTGTTTTCTTTGTCAAAAGGCCAAAAGTCAATTCTACCAAGGGTTATACACTCCATTGCCCATGCCTAATGGTCCTTGGGAAGATGTGAGCATGGATTTCATAGTTTCCCTCCCTAGAACTCAAAGGCGCAAAGATGCTATTATGGTGGTGCTGGACCATTTCTTAAAGATGGCTCACTTCATTCCTTGTGAGAAGACCGATGATGCCTTTCATATAGCCCATCTCTACTTAAAGGAAGTTGTTAAGCTAGATGGCATTCCTAAGAGCATTGTGTCCAATCAAGATACAAAGTTTCTTAGTCATTTTTGGAGATGTTTATGGAGGCTCCTTGGTACTAAACTCTTGTATAGTACCACCCACCATCCTAAAACCGATGGCCAAACCGAAGTAACTAACAAAACCCTTGCTACTTTACTTCGGAGTTCAGTGAGTAAGAGCATCAAGGAGTGGGATCTCAAGCTTTCACACGCCGAGTTCGCATACAATTGAACTCCTAGCTTTGCTACTTCCCACTCTCTTTTTGAGTCTTGCTATGGAATCAACCCTCTAACTCCCCTAGAACTCATAGCACTTCCACTTGAGTCTAGAGTGAGCTATGAGGCCGAGGAGAGGACTAAAGAGATGAAGAAGATTCACCAACGAATTCGGGCGAAGATTGAGAAGACAAATGAGATGTATAAAGCTAGAGCCAACAAGCACCGCAAGGCCATTACCTTGAAGCTCGGGGACTCAGTGTGGATATACTTGAGGACAGAGAGGTTCCCCTTTAGGAGAAAGAACAAACTCATGCCAAGGAGTGATGGTCCTTTCAAGGTCCTCGAAAAGGTGAATAATAATGCTTAAAAGTTAGGGCTACCTGGGGGCCTAGGTGTATCTTCTATATTCAATTTAAGGGATCTCACACCCTATCTTGAGGATGAAGAAGATGGTGATGATTTGAGGGCAAATCACATTCAAGTAGGGGAGGATGAAGGAAATGTCATGCCTACAAAAGTCCAAGCGAACTCACAAATACTTCTTAGTGCTCACAAGCTACAACAACGGGGACTTGGTCCATGTACTTATTTGGAGCTTTAATTCCAACCTCATCCTCAGCCTTTAAGATGTATTACTCTCCTATTTTAGGAAGGTCAAGAGGCCTTCTAAGTGGTTTAATCATGAAAATGAGGTTAAACCCATGGAAAGAATAAGTTGAGCTCAAAATAGTAGCATGCTCCCAAACTGCCCAGAAGCCAGCACACATACCGGGTTTTCTAAGCTTGCGTACTTAAGCTTAATTTGGACTTAAGAGGCTGCAAATCTACTTGTTGGAACCGTTAAGATGTCATCTTTAAGAACATATAAATATTTCCACGTTAGGACATTGGGTAATAGGTCAATTGGAGCCATTTTCTAGATGCTGTAGAAACTATCCCAGCCTACAGATGCTGCACCGTTTGGCCTATATCTCCTAAATGGTAGCTACAAAGTTCTACCAACTTGAGCCACCCGAAAGCTAACTGTTAAGATTTCTAAAAAGGTTTGTTTCACCCCATTTGAGTAAATGACCTAGGAGATAGAGTTGTTTGAAGTTAACAGTCGTAATCTGAAAAGCTGCTGACAAAAAGCACAAAGCACTTTTCCGCTTTTGTACTTGCATTGCTTTTTCGTTTCCTCTTGCTTTCTGGACGTTTGTAAGGCCCTTTTCCCCCTTCCTTTTAGATTGTTAAAGGCTCTCATTATATAAGGGAGGCCTTAGGTTGTAAGAAAGGAGATTTAAAAGATATATGAAAAGAGCTCAAAGATTTCTCTCTCAAAAATCTCATTTCTCTTTATCCTTGTTTCTGAGGTGGTGAGTCTTGAGTGGAACCTTTATAGAAGTGTTGGTGGCCAAGCCTTTAGCCATTTCTTGGTGGCTCTTTAGTCTTGGTGGATGGCTTAGCCTTTAAACCAAGTCATATCTTTAGCACAAGGGAAATTTGCAACTAAACTAAAGCAAGCTACATTCGGCCCATCTTGGACACACTCCAGGAGATGACACTGGAAATAATCAAACAAGTAGATCTGGACAGGTTTGTTTAAAAGAGACTGAAATGATCAGCTAGCAGAAGATAACTAAGATAAACTAAACTTGGTTTGGATATAGCCACACCGCCAAACTAAGGTCAAGGCCCTTGGGGATTAATCTAGATACAGACACACCACTAGATTAATCACCAAGACTCCTAGAACACCACCTATAATGGCCAAATCACATGACAGGTAGAGAGATTTGAGGGGAACAGAGCCATGCAACATTCAACAATTGAGTATTACAAGTGAAAATGAGGCTTTTATACCTAGTCTTACACCGTCTCTCAGTGGCTAAGTCAGCATACAAAACATACTAAAAGCATAAAGCAAGTTTAAATTCCAAAACAACTTAAAATAGCAGCTTTGCTTGATCTTTGAAACCTAATCTGGTCGCTAATCTCCATTATTGAGGAGTCACTACCTTGGAGGATCAAAGTACTGGCTAATGATGGCCTTAAGGAGCCAAAGTTAGTTGCTGGTGGGGTAATTAGCTCGGTTGATCATAAAGTACAGTAGCCTATTATCCCTTAGATAAAAGGGTATTTCATGGTTGTTTGTGTTGGTTAATGATAGATGCTAGTTGATTTGAATGAGCTGCTTTAGGGCTTGTTTGATAATATTTTTGATGCCTTTTTAAGCCTTTAAATATGTCACCCCATTGTTGTAAGTGAGGGTCAAAGTGGGCCCTTGCAAACCGGCCTCCTGTTAGGAAGAAAAATGGGTAATGCATATGATCAGGCTGAATTAGCTAACTAAGATGAAACAAAAGGTGGGGTAACTGGTATCATTTGTTAGCTGATTATTAAGTATGTAAATGATCAAAGTTACTCCCCAAAAAGATCAGCTACTCACTGGACTAAGTGACAGACTTCGGACTTGCTGGAAAGGCTGGGCAGTATGCTTGAATCTGGAACTTGTTGCATGGCTTTGAGGACCATTGCTTAGACATTCTGGCTTGGGCTAGTTTTAGTGTGGGAATCTCTGCCACCCTCTCCTTATTGAAGAGGATTTTCCCTCAAGTCCTCAAGGGGTATATCATCCAAGTGTGGACTTAAGTCTGCCATATTAAAGGTAGCAGAAACACCATAATCACTAGGTGGCTCAATTTTATAGGCATTGTCATTGATTCTTTCCAGAACTTCAAATGGACCATCAGCTTTTAGGCTCAACTTGGATTTTCTCTTTTGTGAAAACCTCTCCTTCCTCGGGTGCACCCAAACCAGATCACCAGGTTGAAAAAGAACCTTCTTCCTATGCTTGTTGCCTTGTGTCCAGTAGCTAGTGTTGCTCTTCTCAATCTTCTTTCTGACCTACTCATGTAGCTCTTAAATCTTCTTCACTCTCTTCTCAACTTTTGTGCTAGGCTTCCCTTCTATGCTTCTGGGAACCAAGTCCTTTGGAGTTAAGGAATCCAGACCATAGACTACCTTGAAATGTGAGAGTTTAGTGGTCTTGTGAGGTGCTCTATTACATGCAAACTCCATATGAGGTAGCAATAGATCCCAGGCCTTAGCTTGAGTCCTAATCAAGGCCCTCAAAAGGACTCCTAAGGTCCTATCAGTAACTTCAGCTTAGCCATCAGTTTGAGGATGGTAGGAGGTACTGAATTTGAGCTTTGTTCCTATATTCTTCTATAGGATAAGCCAGAAGTGGCTTAGGAACTTACCATCCCAATCTGAAACAATTGATCTTGGGACCCCTTGTAACCTCATCACCTCCTTGAAATATAACTCAATCATTTGGACAAGATGATTGATTTTGGAAAAAGCTATGCAATGAGCCACCTCGGAGAATCTGTCCATAACCAGAAAGACTGTGTCTTTTCCTCTCTAAGCCCTTGGTAAACCCAAGATAAAATCCATGCTGACATCAACCCATGGACCTTGCGGAACTGGCAGTGGTGTATACAACCCCTGGGGTAGAGAATGACTCTTGGCAGCTTCACATGTGGCATATCTCTTGATGATGTCCTGGACATCCTTGGTCATGCCTGGCCAGAAGTAGTGCTCCTTGAGCATGGATGTTGTCTTGTTTTCTCCAAAATGGCCAGCGAAGGCCCCTCCATGGACTTCTCTGATAAGCAGCTCCGTTGTTCCACACCTTGGAACACATAATCTGGTTCCCTTGAACAAGTACCCTCCTTGAAGTAAATAGTCTTATTTTGGCTTTTGTTTGCAACTTTCATAGAACTCTCTGAAGTCTTCATCTTGCTCATACAAACTCTTGAAGTGTTCAAAATTAAGTTTATTGGTTTTAAGCTGGAATAGTAGAAGATGTCTCCTAGATAGAGCATCTGCTCCTTAATTTAGTTTACCTGGCTTGTGTTTGATAGTGAAGTGGAAAGACTGCAAGCAATCCACCCATTTAGCATGCCTAGCATTGAGTTTATGCTGCCCGTGACTATACTTAAGGGCGTCATGATCAGAATGGAGGATGAACTCAGATGCTATGAGGTAATGGCTCCAGTGTTCCAAACACCTAATGATGGCATAAAACTCCTTATCATAGGTTGAATATCTTCTATCTGAGTCACACAATTTCTCACTGAATAAGGCCATTGGCTTTCCCTCTTGAGTTAGAACTCCCCCAATGCCTACTCCAGACGCATCACGCTCAACCTCAAATACCTTCTCAAAGCATACAAAATAAGGACTGGTGCTAGAGTTAACTTCCATTTGATCTCCTCAAAGGGTTGTTGTGCCTTTGCTTTCCATTGAAATGAACTGCCTTTAATCCCTTCAGTCATGGGGGCGATAATGGTGCTGAAGTTCTTGATAAACCTCCTGTAGAATGAGGCTAACCTATGAAAAGTCCACACATTATGGATGCTCTTAGGTATTGGCCAACTTCTAATGGCTTCTACCTTGCTTTCATCCACTTGAATACCATTGGCAGTGACTATATACCCCAAGAAAGTGACCTCATGAGTGAGAAAGGTGCACTTCTTAAGATTCGTATAGAGCTTCTCTTTTTCTAGTACCTAAATGACTTGCTTGAGGTGGACCGAGTGATCTTCTTCTGACTTGCTATAGACGAGGATATCATCAAAGTAGACAACTATAAATCTACCAATGAAGGGTCTGAAGACATGGTTCATTAACTTCATGAATGTACTAGGTGCATTGGACAAGCCAAAAGACATGAACAACCAATCATATAAACCTGCCTTGGTCTTAAATACAGTCTTCCATTCATCACCCTCCCTGATTCTGATCTTATAATAGCCACTTCTCAAATCAACCTTTGCAAATACCTTCGAGCCATAAAGCTTATCCAACATGTCTTCTAATTTGGGAATAGCATGCACATATTTAATAGTAATCTTGTTGATGGCTCTGCTGTCTACACACATCCTCATTCTCCCATCTTTTTTTAATACCAATAAGGTTGGTACAGCACAAGGACTTGAGCTTTCTCTTACCATTCCCTTGGCCAATAACTCCCCAACCTGTCTTTGTATCTCCTGAGCGTCTTTGGGGTTCATTCTGTAGGCTGGTTTGTTAGGTAGTATGGCTCTTGGAATCAGGTCAATATGATGCTGAATGGGCCTTTTAGGTGGGAGGCCTAGTGGGATCATTTCTTGAAAGACATGGGGATACTGGTCAAGAATGTATTTGGCCAGGGTTGGAATGTTTTGAGTGTCTTCTTGTTTTGGATTGGCATGAAGAATCCAGTCCTCAAAAGGCCTGAATTCATGCTACGAGGCCTTAAGATCAACCTCCACAAGGGTAAGTAACTTCTCTGTGGGTTTTGTGGGTTTGGTTATGGGCATCTGATGTGGGGCTAATGGAGTCAAAGTGATCTTTTTCCATCCTTAACAAAGGAATAAGTGTTCTGAAAGCCATCATGAATCACTCTCCTATCATACAGCCATGGCCTTCCTGACAACACATGACATACATCCATAGGGATTACATTACACCAAACCTCATCAAGATAACTCTTCCCTACTGAAAATGACACTAGGCATCTAAAATTGACTTGTAAACCCTTACCTTGATTCAACCACTGTATACAATAAGGGCGGGGATAAACAAAAGTTTCAATACCCATCTTGTCAATCAAGGTTGTTGAGGCCACATTAGAAGAGCTCCCACTGTTAATGATCAGTGAGCAAACTTTCCCTTGAATGGTACACCTGTTGTGGAATATATTCTCCCTTTGCTCATCCTTGATACTTCTCTGAACATTAAGGGTCCTCCTGATGACTAGCATCTTCCCTTTATCTAGTTCTGCAAGCACTTCTTCTCCCTCCTGTTCCTCCATGAAACATACCTCTCGTCCATCCTCTATTTCCTCCTCTTGGGAAGCTTAATATTTAGCCAGAGTAATGACTCTCCTGTTGGGACACTTAAAAGCAATGTGTCCCAAACCATGGCATTTAAAACACCTTCTGGGGGTGGCTATGTTGGTTTGTTTTGTGGAGTTGGGGTTTCTGGAGCAATCTGGGATAAGGTTCCAGTAGGTTTAGGGTTAGCTGAGGGCTCCCCTTATTGAAAGTCTATTTTCTGGGAAAGGGCTGAGGGGGTTGTTTCTTAACTTTCTTGGACTTCTTCTGTTACTCAACTTTATGAGCCAACATATATACATCCTCAAAAGTGGTATACTACTGTAACTCTACCACATGTAAGTACCTAGGGTCAAGTCCACTAGGATACCTCACTATGGTCTGATCTTCAGGTTCTTCCAAGTCACATTTTATCAAAAAAATTTCAAACTCACGAGTGTATTCTTCAACAAACAGGTTGCCTTGTGTCATGTTATGCAACTGAGAATAGTTATCTTGACGATATGAAGGGGGTAAGAACTTGTTCTATACCTTGGACTTAATTTTAGCCCAGGTTCTGATCTTACCCTTCCTCTTTTTTACTCTCTTGGCATAGAGGTTAGTCTACCAGGGGGATGCATACTTTCTCAGTCTCAAAGCCATAAGTTCGACCTTCTTATCTTCTGGAATGCCTTTGTAATCAAAGACCCTTTCAACTTTATGCAACCAGTCAAGAAACTCATCAGGATCTAGCCTTCCTTCAAATTTTGGGATTTCAAACTTGATGTCAAAGCTAGATGACATGTATAGGTGCCTTCTGCCTCTCCTTTGTCTTGGTTCAGACTCACTATCACTAGAGGAAGCAAAGGGGTTGCCTTGGCTGTCAACCTCTTCCTCATGTGACTGCTTAGAGGGGCTATGAGATTTTGAGTGCAAGACTCTTGTTCTTAAGGGATTCCCCAAATTGCTTCTTGAGTTATTCATTTTACTTCTCTAGATACTCATAGTTCTTCATTATAGTCTCAAACTTTTCTTCAAGTGACATACTGCCACTCAACTTGCCTACTCTAGGAGAAGGATTCTTTGTGGAGTATGTGTTTGGGCCTGAGGGTTGTGTATTGGCTGCTGGCGCAGGCCTAAGAGATTAGCTATAATACCAAATATGATGTAGAATAAGAAAGTGGATATAAAACTAGAAACAAGCAAACAAGCAGGTCTGGACAGGTTTGTTTGAGAGAGACTAAAATGATCAACTAACATAAGATAACCAAGATAAACTGAACTTGGTTTGGATACCGCCACACCAAATTAATCACCAAGACTCCTAGAACACCACCAAACTAGAGAGATTTGAGGGGAAATGAGCTATGCTCAACTTTAACATTCAACACCTGAGTATTATAAGTGAAAATGAGGCTCTTATACTTAGCCTTATGCCCTCTCTCAGTGGCTAAGTCAGCAAACAAAACAAGCTAAAAGCAAAAAGCAGGTTTAAATTCTAAAACAACCTAAAACAGTAGCTTTGCTTGATCTTTAACGCCTAATCTAGTTGCTAATCTCCATTATTGAGGTACCACTACCTTGGAGGATCAAAGTACTTGCTAATCATGGCCTTGAGGATCCAAAGTCAACTGCTGATAGGGTAATTAGCTTGGCTAATCAGCAAGTACAACAGCATGTTATGCCTTGGATCAAAGGGTATTTTATGGTTGTTTGTGCTAGTCAAGAATATATGCTAGCTGACTTGAATGATCTGCTTTAGGGCCTTATTTAATAATATTTTTGCTGCCTTTTCAAGCCCTTAAGTGTGTCACCCCATTGCTGTAAGTGAGGGTCATAGTGGACCCTTGCAAACTGGCCTGCTGCTAGGCAGAAAACTTGGGCAGTCCAAATGATCAGGCTTAATTAGCTGACTGGGCTGGAACAAAAGGTAGGGTAACTGGTATCATTTGTTAGCTAATTATTGAGCATCCAAATGATCAAAGTCACTATCCAAAAAGATCAGCTGCTCACTGGACTAAGTGACAGACTTTGGACTAGCTAGAAGGCTGGGCAGTACGCTTGAATTTGGAATTTGTTACATGACCTTAAGGACCATTGCTTGGATGTTTTGGCTTGGGCTAATTTCAGTGGGGGAATCTCCAACAACCTTTGCATGCCATCCTCTCTCCTTAAGACATTGATAAAGAATACATCTTTATACCATCTGTAATAAGTGAGAGTTGGGTATCTTAGGTTGATAAGGACAGCTTTAGCTGCGGCTTGTCCTTCTAAAGGATTGCTAATTGTTGTGATTTTTCGCAAGTATACGGTTATCGTTGTAATACTAACGGGTGTTGATCCTCAGAGATGGTGTATGAGATTAGGTCGCTTTAGAAGGATAAATCTTCTATGCTAAAATAAACCAAAGCAAATGACATGTTGTAAATCTATCATGCTAACTTCAAATATAATACTGAAGGAAAATTAGAAAATTTTTAAACATCAACAATAATTGGATTAGAAACCATCAATAAGTATAATTATTGAACCAACACTCTATGCAAATCCAAACTAAGTAGAATTGCTAATCCACGCACCAGGAAAGGAAAAAAAGAAGAGGAACAAAGGCAACAACCTTCTTCAAGCAAATGCAGGGCTAAACTAGAAACAATTGCTCGCAACTTCGTTTAACAAAACCAAAATTTGCAGTTAGACTTACTGAATCAAAGCAAATTACACAAAACTTGATAGTTTAGAATGAGATCTAAAAAAGGGAATCAAAGAGAATAAAACCAAAAGAACTCTGCTCTGCTCCACCTCTCTCACTGCTGCTTGAGCCTATAAGAACACAACCCCGATTACCTCTTCAGCATCCCCCTCTTCATCTTGTAACTGTTGTTTTTATGATGGTGATGATGAATCAATAAATGGTTTGGAGAGATAGAGGGTGAAACGGCTATGGAAGTTGAACCAACGTCGGGCTTCAATTATGGCGGTTGATGATGGAGGAAGATGGAGAGCCTGCTTTGTGGTTATGGAGAGGAAGTTGAAGGGCCCCTGTCTGGCTTCTTTTCTTATTTGAGCCTATTATTTATTTCTTTCCCATGTTTTCTTCTTATTCCTACAAAATAAACAAACACATTTTAAAATCTAATTTAATATTTTATTTTGAGCAAATATTAGATAATAAAAGGGGTATAAAATATCATAATTTTAGGTTGAACACTAATGAAATGAAGAGTGATGGTATGAATTAGGGTTTCATATGCATCTCGGATTTGTTCAGCATGTTTATCCATTTCTCCTTTAATGTGATTGAAAATAGCTAACCTTTCCTTAAAGGTGAGATCATTGTCCCACCAATCCTTAATTGTCTAGAGAAACCAAGGACAATTATGGTAGCTACATTTTTGTTTGAATGTCCATTGACTTTGTAGGCAGTAGCTGCTATTCCCATTTCTTCAATGGTAGATAGTACCTCGTGCTCTGATTTGCCATCAATGTTCTAGCCACAGATATATTGACCATTATAGTTTCTATTAATGAATTGGCCTTTTTCTTCAAATTGGATATCTGGGGGAGTAGGCCTAGGATAATAATTCTCAATTCTAGCATTTCTCTAGTTATTAATTCTATTAAAAGCGAGAGGCTCTTCTTCTTCTTTGAAGGCGTTTTGGACAATAGCTATGACCTCTTCTTGCTCACTACTACTGGTAACAACTTCTTCATTAGTTGAAAAAGGCGCGTTGCCATTTTGTTGGCAAGTTTTGTCAAGGCAGGTGAAAGGCTTCTTTTTGGCTGAGATGTCGAGATCTTTGATTTGCTTATAAATGGTACGAAGGATATCAAAATTTGAGCTTTTCTCTTTGGAAAGAGATTCAACGTTTGCTTTGGGGATACAGTCTAATTTGACAAATGGTTTGGAAATACTTTCTGTAAAGGGAGAGGGTTTTGTACTGGCGCTAGCAACTTCTTTTTTGGAATCAGTTTTTTGCAGAAAGTTGGTTCAACTGTTCTGTAATAGTATTAAGGATGGTGTTTGTGTAATTGGCTTATTCATGAACCTTTTTGAAATTGTCAATTTGGAACTTGTACAGGGATTTGTAAAATGAAGAAAGTAAAGAAAATTCTAAGTGAAGAGAGAAGAGGTTTCTCTTTTTTGTTGCTGTAATTTTTTTATGCCTTCTTCCAAATGAAATGTATGCCTTATACATAGCTGAAAGGAGTTCAATAATAGAGGCGAAATGATGCTCAATTGCTTTCGTTTGTCATGTGTCGAAAGTTGGGTTGCCTTTGTCAAAAGGCAGTAGCTTTACTCTGTAGATCTTTTGAAAATTTTGTCCTCGAAACTATTCATGAATAGTAATTTATTGGTACTATTGATGAATTGTAGTAAATAGTGTTTGCCGACATTTTTGTCTTCACCTGCAAAAGAAAGATTTTTTAAGATAATGGCCCTACTTTTTGCCAAAGGTCAAGACCTTTGTTGGCTCTTTTCTTTTGTCTTTATTTTTTATTTATCATAGATCATAAGGATCTTAAGAGTGCTGTAGATCACAGATTCTTGGTTTTGTAGCTAACTCTGCCGAACTTGAATCGCTGCTTGAGTTGTCTTTGTCAAGAAGCTTTTGTAGAAAGATTTGTCGCATAGCAGGGTCATCCTTGAGTAGTTTGAGGATACCTCACTATTTTTGTGGGAGTACTTTAGTTTGAGATTTTGTAAAGCACGAAGAGACCTTTGTCTTGGCAAGAGTAAATGGTCCGAGAGCAGAATCCTTTCGTTTGTCAAAGGTGTGGAGGTTATGGAGAGTGTATGTTTTGGTTTTTGTTTTGCAAAAATACTCCACATTTTCTTTTTTTCAGAGCTTGTTTTTGTGCTCATTCCACCATCTGATCTTATAGATTCGGAGAACTGGCAGGGAAAAAGAGTTAGGAAGATAATTTTGGTATCTGTAATCCTAGGAGAAAATCCAAGCAATGTTAAAGTTCTGAAAAATTGAAATTCTTTTGTATAGGTATCATAAGAAAGGGTATTTGTGATCTAGAAGTCCTATCCATCCTTGGCTTCATAGGGTGGGACAGAGGGAGGACAACCGAACATGGTCCACTAATGATAGATCCAAATGGGAAATGTGAATGCGGCTTTGTCATGAAAGTTAAAAAACCATGAATGAATTTCTTATTTATGGAAGAAAGCTCTAAACCAGGCCACGCGGTAGTCAATAGAATTGTAGGTTACTGGTTCAAATGGAACAGATAATTTTCTGGCTTGAAAAAGATTTTTCCATTGTTCGAAATTCATAACATTTTTTATGATACATTTTGAACACATAATGTTGGAAGGATTGGCATTGTCTATTGTTCGAGCTAAAAATGTGCTATTTTTAAGGTACTTTTATACCTGTTTTATGCTCGTTTTAATAATATTTTTAAGGTTTTTAATTGATTTTATTTTATTTTCCATATTTTTAATAAATGTGAAAAAAGGGCCAAAAATGGTGAAAAATGCGAGAAAAAATAGAGGAAATGTCGGGAATTGAAGAATCGGTCCAAAAGTCCAAAGAACCGGCCAAGGAGAATTGAAGGAGAAAAGAAAAAAAAAATCGGACCAGCCAGTTTAATTGAAACTGATCCAGCTGAACCAGTTCAGCACTTAAAAGCCCCCCCTCCCCTTCGCGTCTATCTTCTTCTTTCTCTCTCCCCAAATTCGCGTTTGGTTCCCCAACCCAGAACCCTCGCACCCTCCTCACCATCTTCAACCCCATGCCCCATCTCAATCTCGTTCTCTCTCTCCCTTATCTCTTCCCTCTTCCCAAAACCACCCTCGCCCACAGTAATCCCCAAACCTCAGCCCACCGAAACCCAGAAACCCCAAAAGCCCACAGACTTCGAAAAGAATCCTCACCACCCAATCACCTTCGCACAACTCCACCACCGTGAAACAAGCTACACCAGGCCACGTACACCCTTTGCTGGCCTTCATCTCCAACGTACACGCATACCATTCGAATCAATGCTGAAGATTGCTTGGGGTTCGAGTATAAAGAGGGCTTGGAGGACGCCATTGAAGGGGATTCGAAAAGCTAGGTAATTAGGTTAGGTAATTTAGGGTTAGATTAGGTTCAATTTCAGCTTTAGGTTAGTTTAGTTTTAATTTCACTTTGCATTTCAAGTTGTTCGAAATTTAGGGTTGTTTCGATTTAAGGTTTGGATTTTAGAGTTCTTCCCAGCCTTTAATTTCGTGTATTTAAGCTTCGAATTGCTAATTTTGAGTTGTCAATCAAGAATTTCAATGGTAATTGCAAGAGTTTTTGGGCATATTCGAGTTCAGTCGATTACCCCCTCCCCTGATTTCTGTTTTGGTTTTATGCCCTTCACCATGGAGTTCGATTTAGCTCCTCCTTTGCTAGATAATCTGAGTGGTCTGCGTCTTGTTGTTCGAATTCCAGGTCTATTTTTGGTTCGATTTCCTTCTTGCCCTGTTGCCTTCGCTTTCTTTCAATTCTGTTTACCCCTTCCCTGTTGCTTCAATTTTATTTCTGTATGATACATTGGTTTGGATGTTGACTGTTTCAGTTGCCTGATTTCCTGGGTACTTTGATGCTTGTTTGGGTTGCTTGATTGATGGTGAATGTTGTCTGGGTTGTTCGAATTCTTTGATTCCCTGTAGCTAGACTCTGTTGTGATACCAATAACCTAAAAGGCCAAGGTTTAGCGTGCAGTAATTGAGGATTGTGAGTGAACAGTTGAAGCAAATTGCTTAGTTGAGGTGATAAGGCTTTAATTAGGATTAGTGATGGGCTCAGATGGCTGTCTTAATTTTGGTAGTTTCATAATAATAAGGTTGAATGCTTTCATTTAGTAGTCATTTATGCTTACTTGGTAATGTTTAACTCTTTGATTTTGGGTGGTGTTGAATGATAAGGTTGCTTGATTTATGTTAGTAGAATGTTTAAAGTTTAGTTAATTTGAATTCATTTAATTTGCACGCCTAGGTTTAGTTAAATGTTGAGCTAAATATTTAGGTTATTAGATTACTTTAAATAACATCACTAGTTTAGTTAATTAGTTAAATCGTCTCCTTGTAAATGACCATAATCTCAACGTCGTCCCTGTGGATAACCCTCAAAGTATTACGATGATATCGTGTGCTTGAGGTTTTCTCTTTTCTTTAGTTTATTTTTCCACCCCCTCAAAAACCACCAACATCTGTGGCATGAGTAATATCAACAGACTGGTTGTTAACGAGAATGAGTTCATAAAAGTGTCTGGTTTTTTGTGGATGGTCACAAAGGTAAGGAGAGTCACCAAAGCTTATTTGGACTAAATTTCGAATAAGATGATTTGTAAGGGCAATTTTGTAGCTAGTAAGAAAAAGGCGATTAGTATATCGGGCGAAGTAATTGTCACATGAGTTTTTTGTAGGAGAATTTGTGACAGCAGTTTTATAAGATAATGGCGGGAAATCTGCTAGTGGTAAAAAGGTGTTTTTTGTATGAACGATTTTGTAGTCATCGGCCTTTTGTATACCTTTGCCTTTGCCCTTTTTGCTCATTGTGAAATCTATGTAGTGTGTAATTTTGTCATTCTTTCCTTGCAAAAATTCTCTTGTAATGAAATCTGGTAAGGAATTGTTCTCTCCTTTGATAAATTCAATTTCAAAATCAAGGGAAGATAAAATAGCTTGCCATCGGACAAAAATTTGTTTTGACAGTAAATTCTTAACATCTTTTTGTAAAACCTCTTTTGCTTATTCACAATCAATTCTAAGAGGGAAATTGTTGTAAAATAGATTACCTTAGAATTTGGAAATACAAAGAACAATAGATAAAATATCTCTCTTGATAGTAGAATAATTTTGTTATGGACCGAGCGAAACACCAGAATGATATCTAACTAATTGTTATTTATTATACATCTGTTTATTATTTAAGGATTCCTCCATAACCTTTATTAGATGCATCTATCTCAACCATCATAAATGCAGAGGGATGAAGGATACCTAAACATGGTAATGACTGAACCGTTTGTTTAATTTATCTAACAATGTTAGTGTGTATATCATACCAGGGTTTAGGGTTTTTCCTAAGTCTTCTATACAGGGGAGCACACAATTGTCTAAGTCAAGGGGAAAAATCATAAATGTAGTTAAGGTAACCAAGAAATCTTTGCAACTGTTTCTTGTCCTTAATAACATCTGGAAATTTGTTTGCAAAGGCGAGTGATCAAACAATGGTTTTAATAGTCCCTTGAAAGATATCATGCCCGAGAAATCTAATTTGTGTTTTGAGTAAAACCATTTTTGAAGCAGAAACAGCCAGTCCGTTTCTTTCAGTAACATTAAAAAATATATGTAAATGTTTAAATTGTTGATTTTGTTTTAACTATAAGCAATTGACTTGTTTACAGATAGAAGAGTTTTATAAAAGCAAAACTTCACGCTGTTTAGCAGTAGAAAGAAAATTGAAAGCGATTTGTTTGCCAAGAATCTTGGTGTGAACACTGGATTCATTAACATAACATGGATAGATTTGTGTTAAAAACAGAGTTTCGAGAATTAGGTCAGGACTAATATTTTGAACAATCACATATATATTTTTGAAACAATAATCATTATTTTGAACATAACCTTTATTAAGCTTATATTTGATGTTCAAAGGTTCTTCATTGGCGCTGCATAATTCTTCTTTTGTTCTTTCAAAATACTAAGTAGGCATGATTCCTTCTCTTATGCAGTTTTGATTAGCTCCAATGACGATGAGAGCTATTGCATTTGTAGAGAAATTATTGACTACTATTTTGACAATATAATACCACTTTTGAAAGGTAACTTGAGATACAGTATGAAGAAATTGTTCTTCTGAGACTTCATTTTCAGCAACATTTTCAATATTTTGAAGATTGTCTAGAATTTTGGAGGAACTCGGAATTTGTGTTTCCAGGATGGAGAGTTTTATCTAGAGTTCTAGATTAATACCATTGAGACTAATAATCTCTTGTGAAGATCTCGAACTTGAGCTTTCAGCTTGTTGACTTCAATTTGGATGTCTTTTCTAGTGAGTTGCTAGAAAGGATTTGGTAGTGGATATTTTTGAAATAGCTTGGTTAAGCTGGGAGTTTCTACATCAAACTTAATGAATTTCTTCTCTTCTTCAAGAATTAAGTCTTTAAGCTTGCTCAGACACTCCTTTTTTGTGCCATCATCATAAATCTTTCCTATTAGGTCAAGCGGGAATTCTTTCTGATTTCTGTTTATAATAACGTTGATTGCTTTGATGGGAGAAGAATCATAGTCAGATTCTTCTTCTTCAGAGTATAGATAGTAATCAACGTTATTATTTGTGTCAAATGAGTTTTGTGCTATGATAACTACAAGCTTCTTTTGGAGTTCAGGCTAATCAGCGAATAACTCATTGATCTTCTTTTCTGTTTTGCACTTAAAGGCATTCTCACCTGGTTTGCCGCATTTGTAACAAACAACTTATTTTTTTCCCAACCTTCTTCTTTATAGAAGAAGCTGGTTTGAGATTGGAAGTTGGAGGCGAAATGTTTGAGGGCTGATTTGTAGTTTTGATTCTTTTGCCAACAACTTTCTATGCTCGTTTAGCTTTAGAAAAAGTAGCTTCTATTTTTGTAATGCCAAATGCTTCATAGAAAGTTCTCATTTCCTTTCTGGATTGGGCCTTTTCTGATCCATATTTAGCTTGAAATTTGAGTTCATTCCAAGGGATAAGCCCTGCACTTTTGACAACACCAAAGATCATACCAAATGTAAGAAGATGGAAAGGGATATCATCAGTCCCGCAATGTTGTTTGAGTTTTGAGAGAATTCTTTCTCCAAACAACTTTGTAAGCCTGCAATGAATCGCCCTTTCCAGAAACTTTGTATACCATCCTCTGTATTTAAGACATTGGTAAAGAATAAATCTCTATGCCATCTGTAATCAGTGAGAGTTGGGCATCTTAGGTTGATAAGGACAGTTTTGGCTGCAGCTTGTCCTTCTTAAGGATTGCCGATGAAATGAAGAATAATGGTATAAATTAGGGTTCATACGCATCTTGGATATGTTCACCATGTTCATCCAATTCTTCTGTAGTATGATTGAGAATAGCTAACCTTGCTTCAAAGGTGAGATAGTTGTCGCACCAATTCTGTAATTATCCAGAGAATCCTAAGACCATTATGGTAGCTGCATTTTGTTTGAATATCAATTGATTTTGTAGGCAACAACTGCTATTCCCATTTCTTCAATGGTAGATAGCACCTCATGCTCTAATTTTCCATCAATGTTCCAGCCATAGATAAATTAAGCATTGTAGTTTCTATCAGTAATTTGTCCTCTTTCTTCATATTGGATATCAGGAGGAGTATGCCTAGGGTACTTCTTTTTCTTTGAAGGTTTTTTGGATGGTAGCTATGACCTCTTCTTGGTCACTACTACTGGTAACAACTTCTTCATCTGTTGAGGAAGGCGTGCTATCATTTTGTTGGCAGGTTTTGTCAAGCCAGGTGAGAGCATTATTTTTTGCAGAGATGTCTAAATCTTTTATTTGCTTAGAAATTGTACGAACTATATCCAAATTTGAGCATTTCAATTTGGACAAAGTCTCAACGTTTGCTTTGGGGATACTGTCTAATTTGACAAACGGTTTGGAAATACTTTCGATAAAGGGAAAGGGCTTTGTACTAATGCTATCAACTTCTTTTTTGGAATTAGTTTTTGTAGAAAGTTGGTTCAATTGTTCTACAATAGTATTAAGGATCGTGTTTGTGTAATTGCCTTGCTCCTAAAATTTTTTTTAGATCACCAAGCTGGACAGTGTCGGTATCTATTCCCTCCCGGCCACTTTTGTAAGGAAAAACATGAACAGTCTTTTCCTTCACAAAAAGCTTTATAAGCTGGTAAGTCGGAGGATGGATGGAGACCATACTTGTACCATCAGCTAGATGCCATACTTTTGAAAGGCTGGTTTTGAACGTTTATACTTAGAAGCATACAAACATCATTTAAACCCTTTTTTGACATAAATGTAAGAAACCAAAGAAAAAAGGGATGTTAACTTCAAGCTTTTGCATGTTAACTATCCATTCCTTTTAGACATGTTCTCTAAGGTTTCTATTAATTTGTTCGAACCATTGGTGCTTGCAAGCATTACTAGTGGAGTAATAATCTTCCTTAAGGAAAGGTCAATCAATTGTAAAATCTATTCTTGTGAGAACATTGCATCCATATCCTGTTCCTGATGAAGAACAAGATGGAGGATCACAGATAACTGGTTTTGGTATGGGCGACCTGAACTGATGCTTTTGTGGTTCTTATGAAGGTATACTTCTTTCTGAGTGAAAATGGGAAAATAATTTTATACTAGCAAAAGTACCGAGGAGATTTGTAGGTTCACAAAAAGAGTGAAATCATAAGAGAACTCGGCCCTCAGGTTCTTGGATTATTTGCTCAATATCATTCATTTGTTTGGCTTTGCCATGAGAAGCAAATTGGGCATATTCTAGCTCAATTGCTTTTGGAATTGTTACTTCATCCCATTTTAGAAGTTTTGGAGTAAAAACTTGAGATTTATCATCCTCGATTTGAAGCAAAATGGTTTCTTTTGAATTTGAAGGTAAAGGATTCAAAAATTTTGTATTGGGGTTTGTAGACATCAATCAAAAATCAGCACAGTACATAATTGCAAAGTTTTTGAAGTTATGAAACTCGTTGCCTTGAATATGCACATCAAGCTGTAAGGCTTTAGGTGTCATGGAACATGAAAGATTAACACAGAAGTCTGGATAGCAATTGAAGAAAATTGGCCCGTTATGTATATTGGTGTTAATCACGGCTAATAGAGACGATTTGTATTTTTTTAACCTTTCGTCTCTTACAGCCATGTAGATAGGTGTGTTAATACCTTTTCTTATAAAAGGTTTAACAGCAACTTGTACTAATCCAATATGTATAAAATGGAATTTGTCCTTTAAATGTATCAGAATAGCTTTTGGTTTGATGAAAGAAATAGTTTGTAGTCCATTTTATAGACTCACGATTTCTTCATGAGTTTTGATTGAAAAGGCAATTTGAAACCTAAATGTACCAACTTTGTAAATAGTCTCTATACTAACATTGGGAATATCCCAATTGTGGAAATTGTCAGGAGATGGGGCCTTAATAAGGTTATTTGTTCTAATCTCATTACTGTTAACTATATCACTGCTATGGCTATCTATTTTAAAAGATAACAACTTCCTAAACTCACTAGCCATCTTCTATGCATAAGCAGTGACGATAAAAGTCTGGACACACAGAACATATTAAACGCGGGACCACGGGGACTACTTACCTGGACCACCTCAACAGACTGACCAACGGCTTTACAGCTGACCAGCGGCTGACCAACACTTCATTAAACAAATGACTAAAACACACAAAAGAAAACGTACAGAAATTAAGGACTTAAAAGAAAACTAAGGCAATTTACAGATACTTTTGTAATTATAGTAACTTACAAATCGTCGATTTGAAAGTTGTAGAGGGATTTATAAAATGAAGAGAGCAAAGAAAATTCTAAGAAGAGAGAAAGAACATTTCTCCTTTTTGTTGCTGTAATTTTTTGATGCCTTCTTCCAAATGAAATGTCTGCCTTGTAAAGAGCTAAAACGAGCTCAACCATGGTGGTGAAATGATGCTCAATTGTCTTCGTTTGTCATGCGCCGAAAGTTAGGTTGCATTTGTCAAAAGATAGTAGCTTTACTGTATAATTCTTCCAAAAATTTTGTCCATATAACTGTTCATGAACAGTAATTGTTGGTACTATAGATGAATAGTGTATTGTTGGTGAACTGTAGTGAATAATGCCTACCAATAGTTTTGACTTCACCTACAAAAGAAAGATTTTTGTTAAGACAATGGCCCTAATTTTTGCCAAAGGTCAAGACCTTTGTGTGCTCTTTTCTTTCGTCTTTATTTTGTTTTGTCACAGATCATAAGGATCCTGAGTGTCCTGTAGATCACAGATCCTTAGTTTTATAGCTGACTCTACTGAACTTGAATTATCATCTGAGTCGTCCTTGTCAAGGAGATTTTGTAAAAGGATTTGTTGCATAGTGGGTCATCCTTGAGTACTTCAAGGATATCTCTCTATTTTGTATGAGACCTTCAATCTATTGATATTGACAGTAATCTTGTAGAAATTTGCATCCTAACCTGTCTTTTGTGTGAATAAGGCAGGAAGTGTCAAATTGTATGGAATACTGAAGAGGTATTAGAACATGAAAATTGCTTTGGTCAAAAGCGCAAAGATGAAGATCAGGGAAGATTTTTGAGCCAAACTGGAAAATATAAGGTTCAAAAGTTGTCCAATATTCAAATTGTTTGTGAAAAAATCTAAATGTTTCAATATATCTAGTGGGCATAATGATGAGTACTAGGTGATTGTTAACATCTTGCACAAGTGTTTGATAGGCTTTAACAATTTTGAGGTAATGGTAAAAAGGTATTTCTACAGAAACATACCATTCTTGGTAGTCGATGAAAATTGCATGTTCATTGTGTCTGGGCCCAGCAAAGGATGTAGTAGAGTTTGTGGTCACGAAGGTAAAAAAAAGAGGTTTATGTGGGTAGTTTGTAATTTGGGATGAGAAGAGATTTTGTTCGACTAAAGAACTGTCTTTGTCTTTCATGGTGAATCCTGCATAGAAAGAATTTTGTCATTCTTTCCATGTAAAAACTCTCTTGTAAGGAAATGTAGTAAGGAATCGTCCTCTCTTTTGATAAATTTAATTTCAAAATCAAAGGAAGATAAAATAGCTTGCGATCTGGAAAAAAAAATTGTTTCGAAACTAAATTCTTAACATCCTTTTGTAAAACATCTTTTGCCAATTTGAAATCAATTCTAAGAAGGAATTTGTTTGTAAAATAGATCATCTTGGAATTTGGAAATACAAAGAACAATAGATAAAATTTCTCTTTTGATAGTAGAATAATTTTGTTGCAATCCGAGCCAAATACAAGAATAGTATCTAACTAACTATTCTTTGTCATGCATTCTTTGTTTAAGGATTCCTCCATACCCTTTATCAGATGCAACTATTACAACTATCCTAAATGCAGAGGGATGAGGAATACCTAGGCATGGCAAAGACTCAATCTTTTAGTTGATTTGTCTGACTATGTTAATGTGTATATCATACCAGGGTTCAAGACTTTTCCTAAGTCTTTTATACAGGGGAGCACACAACTGTCATAGATGAGGGAAGAAATCTGAAATGTAATTAAGGCAACCAAGAAATGTTTGCAACTATTTGTTGTCCTAATAACATCTAAAAATTTTTTCGCAAAGGTGAGTGATCTGACAATGGGTTTAGTAGTCCCTTGAAAGATATCATGCCCGAGAAATCTAATTTGTGTTTCGAACAATACCATTTTTAAAGCAGAAACAGCTAGTCCGCTTCTTTCAGTAATGTTTACAAATGTCTGTAAATGTTTAAAGTGTTGATCAATAGTTTTTAGAAAATACTAGCACATCGTCAATGTAAACAGTGATGAAAGAAGTGTAAGGGTTAAAAATGTCATTCATAATGTTTTGAAATTCATGAGGAGCATTTTTCAAACCAAAGGGCATTACATTCCATTCATAATGTCCAAATGGTACTGTGAATGCTGTTTTATAGCGATCAGTTTCCGTAATCAAAATTTGCCAAAAACCTAACTTCATATCGAATTTTGAAAATATTTTGGCCTCAAATAATCGATTTAAAGGATCTCTTTTGTTTGCGATAGGATAACGAATCCATTGTAACACTTTGTTTAAAGGCTTATAGTTAATAACCAGCCTGGGAACTCCTCGTTCCTTTTCAGCCGCGTTATTAACATAGAAGGCAACACGGCTCCAACGAGATTTTGAAGGTCGAATAAACCTTTTCTTAAGAATGTTTTGAATTTCCTTTTTTGTAGAAATCAAGGAGTTCAGAATTCATTGGAGTCGGTTTGGCTTTGGTAGGAATTTTTCGTTCATCAAAATCCTTTTCGTAGGGAAGAGATATAATATGTATCTTTCTTTCCCAGAATGCATTGTGAAGATTTGAGCATATTTTTTTCTTAAAGACTTGTTCAAGGTCAAGGATTTTTTGTTGAATTGAATGATTTTGCAGTTGTTCTTCAATTCTTTTATAAGAGATTTCTTCTTGTAAATGGGAAATTTGATTTTGTTTTAACTAGAAGAGATTGACCTGTTTATAGATAGAACAGTTTTGTAAAAGCGAAACTCCATACTGTTTAGTAGCACAAAGAAATTTGAAAGAGATTTGTCTGCCAAGAATCTTGGTATGAACACCAGATTCATTAACATAAAATGGGTAGACTTGCGTTAAAAATGGAGTTCCAAAAATTAGGCCATAAGTAATGTTTTGAACAATAAAAAATATATTTTTGAAACAATAATCATTATTTTGAATATAACCTTTATTAAGCTTATATTTGATCTCCAAAGGTTCTCCATTGGAGCTACATAATTATTCTTTCATTCTTTCACAATACTTAGTAGGTATGATTCCTTCTCTTATGTAGTTATGATCAGCTCCACTGTCAATGAGAGCTATTGCATTTGTAGAGAAATCATTGACTACTATTTTGACAATAGAATACCCACTTTTGAAGGGAAACTTGCAATATGGTATGAAGAAATTGTTCTTATTAGACTTCATTTTCAAGAACATTTTCAATATGTTGAAGATTGTCTGGAATTTTGGAGGAACTCAGAATTTGTGTTTCCATGATGGAGAGTTTTGTCTAGAGTTCTAGATTAGTAGCTTTGAGATTAATAATCTCTTGTCTAAGATCTCAAACTTGAGCTTTCGGCTCATTGACTTCAATTTGGATGTCTTTTATAGTGAGTTGCTAGAAAGGATTTGGTATTTGATATTTTTGAAATAGTTTGGTTAATCTGGGAGGTTCTATATCAAACTTAATGACTTTCTTTTCTTCTTCAAGAATTAAGTCTTTAAGCTTGCTCAAATATTCCATTTTTCTGTCATCATCAAAAATCTTTCCTCTTAGTCAAGTAGGAATTCTTTCTGATTTCTATTTGTAATAAATGTTAATTGCTTTGATGGGAGAAGAATCATAGTCGAGTTCTTATTCCTCGAAGTTTTGATAGTAATCAACATTATTGTCTATGTCATATGAGTTTTGTGTTGTGACAGCTAGAAGCTTCTTTTGGAGTTTAGGCTTATCAACAAATAACTTATTGATATTCTTTTCTGTTTTGCACTGAAAGGCGTGGTGACCTGGTTTGCTGCATTTGCCACAAACGACTTGATTTTCCTTGGCCTTCATCTTTCTAGAAAAGGTACGTTTAGGATTGGAAGTTGGAGGCGAAATGTTTGAGGGCTAATTTGTACTATTGAATCTTTTGATTACGGCTTTCTTAGCACGTTTAGCTTTGGGAGGAGGAGCTTCTATTTTTGTAATGCCAAATGCATCATAGCAAGTTCCTCTCTACATTGGCCCTTTTCTGATCCATATTTAGCTTGAATTTTGAGTTCATTGCAAAGGATAAAACCTCTTTTGACAACTCCAAATATCATACCAAATGTAAGAAGATGGAAAAGGACATCATCAGTCCCATAATGTTGCGTGAGTTTTGAGAGAATTCTTTCTCCAAACAACTTTGGTAGGCCTGCAATGAATTGCTCTTTCCAAAAACTTTGTATGCCATCCTCTCTCTTTAAGACATTGGTCAGAATACATCTTTATACCATTTGTAATCAGTGAGAGTTAGGCATGTTAGGTTGATAAGGACAGTTCGGCTGCGGCTTGTCCTTCGTGAGGATTGCTAATGAAATGAAGAGTCAAGCTATGAATTAGGCTTTCATACGCGTCTTGGATATGTTCACCATGTTCATCCAATTCTTCTATAGTGTGATTGAGAGTGGCTAACCTTTCTTCAAAGGTGAGATAATTGTCCCACTAATTCTTTAATTATCTAGAGAAACTAGGACAATTATGGTAGCTGTATTTTTGTTAGAATATCCATGGACTTTGTAGGCAGCAGTTGGTATTTCCCATTTCTTCAATGGTAGATATCACTTCATGCTCTGATTTGTCATTAATGTTCAAGCCACAGAGAGATTGACCATCGTAGTTTTATTAGTGAATTGGCCTCTCTCTTCATATTGAATATCTACAGGAGTAAGCCTAGGATAATAATTCCTTGTTCTAGCGTTTCTCCAGTTATTGATTTTGTTAGGAGCAAGAGGCTCTTCTTCTTCTTTGAAGGTTTTTTGCATAGTAGCTATGATCTTTTCTTGGTCACTACTACTGGTAACAACTTCTTCATCTCTTGAGGAAGACGTGCTATCATTTTTTGGGCAAGTTTTGTCAAGGCAGGTGGGAGCCTTATTTTTGGTAGAGATGTCGAGATCTTTGATTTTCTCGGACATGGTACGAAGGACCTCAAAATTTGAGCTTTTCGCTTTGGATAAAGACTCAACGTTTGCTTTGGGGATACTATCAACCTTGAGAAACGGTTTGGAAATACTTTCTGTAAAGGGATAGGGTTTTGAACTGGTGCTGGCAACTTCTTTTTTGGAATTAGTTTTTGCAGAAAGTTGGATCAATGGTTTTGCAATGGTAGTAACGCTGGCGTTTGTGTAATTGGCTTGGTCATGAGCTTTTTTGAGATCAGCTAGCTGGGCGGTGTCAGTATCTTTTCCTTCCCAGCCACTTTTGTAAGAAAAGCATGAATAGTCTTTTCCTTAACAAAAAGCTTTATAGGCTGGTGAGTCGAAGGATGGATGGAGACCATACTTGTAGCGTCAGCTGGATGCCATACTTTTAAATGTTGGTTTGAACGTTTATACTTGGAAGTGTATAAACATCATTTAAACCCTTTTTTGACATAAACGTGAGAAACCAAAGAAAAAAGACATGTTAACTGCAAGCTTTTGCATGTCAGCTATCCATTTCTTTTTAACTTGTTCTCTAAGGTTTTTATTAATTTGTTCGAACCATTGGCGCTTGGAAGCATTACTGGTGTAGTAATAATCTTCCTTATGGAAAGGCCAATCAATTGTAAAATCTATTCTTGTGAGAACATTGCATCCATATCCTATTCCTGATGAAGAAGGAGATGAAAGATCATTGATAACTGGTTCTGGTATGGGCAACCTGAACCGATATTTTTGTGGTTCCTCTGAAGGGATACTTCTTTTTGAGTGAAAATTAAAAAATGATTTTCTACTAGCAGAAGAATTGGGAGAATTTGTAAGTTCACGAAAAGAGGGGAATCGTAAGAGAACTTGGCCATTGAATTCTTCAATGATTTGCTCAACATCGTTCATTTGTTTGGCTTTGTCATGAGAAGCAAATTGTGCGTCTTCTAGCTCAATAGCTTCTAGAATTGTTACTTCATCCCAATTGAGAAGTTTTCGGGTAAAACTTTAAGGTTTCACATCCTCGATTTGAAGAAATGGTTTCTTTTGAATTTCAAGGTAAAGGATTCAAAAATTTTGTATTGGGGCTTGTGGTCATCAATCAAAAATAGGCATGGTGCACAATTGCAAAGTTTTTGAAGTCATGAAATTCGTCGCCTTCAATATGCACATCAAGCTTCAAGGCTTCTGGTGTCATGGGACACAGAAGATCAACACAGAAGTCCGGAAGGCAATTGAAGAAAATTGGTATGTTATGTATAGTGGTGTTAATCGTGGCAAACAGAGACAATTTGTATTTTTTTAACATTTTGTCCCTTAAAGCCACATAGATAGGTGCCCTTTAAATGCATAAGAATAGCTTCTGGTCCGATTAAAGAAACAGTTTGCAATCCAATATGCAAAAAATGGAATTTGTCCTTTATATGTAAACACACACACACACACACACACACACACACACACATATACATACATACATACATACATACATACATACATA
>JACYFF010019584.1:52702556-52730872 GCA_017589665.1 Selenicereus undatus
TTTTTTGAACCTCTAATATTCACACCATTCGCTTGATTACAAATTAATTTTAAACTGGTTAAGTAAAATAGGTAAGACTTGTCTGCGTTATCTTAACTATGCTGGGTTTATTATCTTACAAAATTGGAAGCTAGAGGCTTATTTCTTATACGACCTTAAACTAATTTTTCTTGCACCTTTGTTTAACTAAGAGGTAGTTTCTCCTCTTATTAGCTAGTTGCAAATTTATAACTTTGCAGTTTATTTTAACTCCTAATTACACCTCTCCTGATGTATCTCACCTTGCACTTGCCAAGAGAGTAGATGTGAGGGAGATTAGGAAGTGAGAATGAGAAGAAGAAGATGAGGATATCACAAGTGCCTTCAAGAGATAATCCAAGGGAGCCACTCTTGTTGAATACTAGGGCAATCTCCTTAGATCAAATAGGATACAGAATCACCACCTAATTGAGATAAAGAGACCTGGACACCACTTAAGTTGCCAAAATTAAGATATAGAACTAGGAATTTGAGAGAGACAAAGCTCAAGTTTTGTATTCAATTTGACAAAAGACCCTTGCAAATGGAAGAGAGGCGGTATTTATACACTCAGCCAAGGGCTGCTTACAAGCAGAAGTTGTGACTAAATGCATGGCCTAAGCTATCTTACAAGTTCAAGTTGATAAAACAAGAGTTTTAGCCTAACCTTGACACCTCATTAGCTTAATAATCTGCAAATTGAGGTGTCAAGCATCTAAATACTCTAAGTACAGCAGCTTAGGGCCTTGAACCTGCAAGTAGTACAATTTGTACACCAAACCCCAAGGTGGCAGCCGGTTATACCCAAAAACCGGGTAAAGGAATTTCTTCCCTACTTTGGCTAGATAAAAGCAACACAAGCTGGTCCCTTAGCTCAACTTTAGGGCCATGATTTAATAAATATTTAGATGCTTTTTCATCCCTAAAGTTTGACAAAAGTTGGAGCTAAGTAGGTCAATGAAACGGACCCTTCTTTCGAACTGTACTGGATTGCGCCCTACAGTGCACTGTCTTCGGTTTTTGCCTTGGTTGGCTGACCAAATGCTTCGCAAAAGGTCTTGTTAGAAAGCTAAGATCTCAAGCTTTAAGGGGGTGGTGCATGCAGGAAATTTCCCCTTCTATAATTTCCTCCAACAGAGAAACAAAACTGGGTTAATTTTGGTATGAACTTGACAGCCCATCCTCTTCTTTGTTCAAGTGATTTCTGACCATGGCATGAACTTCCTTGACCTTCTTGGACTCCCTAACAGGGGGTGGATCATTGGGAAGGGTTATGGAAGGTTTGGTTGGATGGTCCCCATCATCTCCATAGTTGAATTGGTCGTAGCAATACTTGAATACTTAAATTCTCTTTTGCGTACTTGTTTTCTTCTCATTCTAAGCATCTTATGCATCATCTTTCCTTTTGAAACTAATTAATCCCATCTCAACCAGTGATTACCCTAAACTCCTTTTAGTTGCATGTGATAACTTCTTCAAAGTCAATTTGAATTAAAAGCTAATTTAACCTTTGGAATATAATATGTTCAGTTAATTTACGATTTGAAATACTCTCTCCTCCTGCCATTCCATACCATAATGACAAAATTTTTCCTTCATCAATCCATGGCAAAACCTAAACCCAAATACTAAAGAATCCAAGTCAAACCTCACCCCAAGAATTAATCTTCGTTTTTAACATTAGCAATTATTAACTCTCTCAACTTAATATAATGCTATTAAATTTTTAAATCAAACAATATTCAACACCTTTGGAATTTTAGATGATAATATACTAAGCTTAGGACTAATGATGATAATACCCCCCATTTTGAACTTGATGTTCATGCACCGTACTACGTGCCTATTTCTATTTAGATTCTAAGATTGATTTTAAAGGTCGTTTTCGTGGGTGACATAAGCACATGTTCAATATATGCAATTGCATACATTTAAACATCCTAACATTTTAAACATATACAATTGCATTCTAGTGTGAAAATTTTGCGTTATATCCATAAAGACACATTCAAACTTGACTTTGGTATAGGTTTGCACCAAAAATACGGTCTTTTTTATGTTACCTTTATGCCTAATTTGTGCTCAAAACGATTATTATATTTACATTTTTATTTGACTTTTTTTTATTTTATGTGTTGAAAAATTCAAAAAAAATATGAAAAGGATGAAGCAAAAGGCTGAAGATGAAGAATTAGGTCAATAACCCAAGCACATCCCTCAGCCTAGTCTTCCTTATGACGCAAAAACGAAGAACTAAGAGCATAAAAGAGGAAAAAAAAAGGAAAAATAAAAAATAAATCAGACAACCCCTCACGCATGCATGCCACATGACCATCTCACCCCCTCTTATTTCCTCATTCTCTCTCTACTTTGTGGCTAAAAAACCATGACTGAAGCCCTCCTTCCCATTTCATTTGTCTTCTTCTTCACAGATCACTAGCACACACCACGATCTTCACCTTCACCATCTCTATCAATATCCAGCACCATCACCAACAAACCATCTCTTTCCCCACCATCATCACTGTGTATCACCAACACCCAATCGCTTCTTCGGTTTCATCCTCACCATCCACAACGGCCAAACTGAACAGTGAAGAAGAGCAGAGAAGATGTTATGAATCGAAGGGTTGTGACAAGGTGGGGAGATAATCTAGGTTTTATTTTGGGGCTTTAGGTTTAGTTAGCTTTTATTGCAGTCGTAGTAATTTAAGGCTTTAAAAATTTTTAGTTCTTAGTTCCACTTTTTCATTCCCCTGTTTAATTGCAAATTCCAGATGTGATTTAGAACCTTCATTCATGTATTTGATTCGATTTTGTTAATTTCGAGTTACATTTGCACTGTTCGTTTGAGATTTCAAGATTTTAGGCTCGATTTTGAGGGCGTTTGATGCATAGTTCAACAATTGCAATTCCCTTATTTGTGAAGTTGTAAAACCACCATTAATGGAGTTCGACTCCATCTCCTCCATCATCACATAGTTTGGGTTTGTTGGCTCGTTTTTCTTTTTCGATTTATACTTTGATTTGGGTTGAATCAATTCTTCTATTTCCTTGCGTAGTCCTTGATACTGTTCCCTCTTCCTTATTTTTTGTGATTTGGCCTTGAGTTGCTTTGAGATGGTGATGGGTTAGGAGTAGTGCTTGATTGAGTTTATTTGGATTCAAGGGTGCTTCTTCATGATTCCTTTCAAATTTCTTCCCCATCCCTTTCTGCTTTCACTTTTTCTTCTAGCTCTGCTTTGTCTCCTCTCTTGTTTTTGCTTTGCCCCTATTTTGATTTAGGCTATGCCCCGGTTTTAGTTTGGTTTTGTGTGGTTATGGTGAAATTGAGTTTTGAGAGTGTTACTTGCTCGATTATCCATTAATGAAGGTCAGAGAGAGAGGTGTTTGGTTGAGCTTCCACAGCCAGCACACCCCTCACTCCCACCTCTACCTTTTGCCCCATCTTCCTTGCCTGAGTATTTGGCTTCTTTCATTTTTATTTTCATTGTTCTTCTCATTTGTTCTTATAGTCTTAGGTTTTAATTCCATTTAAACATTTTAGTTGTCTTATTTCTCTCCCTTGATTCGGTTTATTATCATGGCATCAGCGAATCAGATAGGTTGTCATTTGCTCATTTCTAAACTAAGGCAAGTTGGTGGATTTTATTATTTGATTTCTTCACTTAGTGAGTTCCGTCTAGTTTCATTTATTTGTTTGGTTCTTGTTTACTTTAGGCAAGTATGCTAGTTTAACTTTATTGTCACCTAATTTTCGTCTGACATCTCTAAGGAGACGACCCTCAAATATTACAACAAAAGTTCACTTGCGGCCTTTAAATTTGCATTCAAAAATCACGTACAAATTAGGAGCCACTGCCAGGGACGACAACATGAGATTGGGACCCATTTTTTTTTTCTTTATTGTTATCTTATAGTTGTACATGTCTTATTTTTGGTTTCTTTATTTAGTCATTGATAAAGACTTAGATTAGTTCATTTCTTGAAAAAAATCTAAAAAAAAATTAGAAAACTCAAAAATTAAAAAATCGGAAAAAATTTAAGAACCCTAAAAAACTTGAAAAGTTTTAAAACAAATTGTAATTTTCTATTTTCCCCAATTTGAGCATAAAATATTTTAGCTCTATTTGAGTAGATTGAATTAATATCATGCCCAATATGTCGATCAGTATTTTAAGAAATGGTAAATTCGCCAAGTGATCTTTTAGGGTTTTAATGATGAATATCATGATCATGTTGAGACTATATACAACGGGCGTTTGGGATATTTGTTCAGTAAGAGTCTTGATGAAATTTCAAATTTCTTTGTATATTTGGCTTATGAGAGCTGGGAGTACGAAAATGCTAGAGAGACCTTTAATCACCCCATTTTTGACCCTTTTATGATGCATGCTACATCTTTAGATGAATCTTTAGATGAGAGTCAGTTTGAGGGTATATCATATGAGCACTCTCATAATTCATGTGTTCCTATTTCATGTGATTATTGTTATTCTTCTAGCCATAATGTCAAGTCTTGTCCTCATGTCACTTCTATAGACTCTAAAATTTGTCAAATTGAGCAAGAACTCAAAAGCTGTCAGGAGTCTATAAAGAACATGACGAGAACACTCATTGACCAATCCTCACAGTTGGTTAAAGGTCATGTAGGGAGCACTATGCCTGCTTCGCATGATACCGACCTTAGGGTAGGACCTACCACCCCGAGGGTTGTTTGTTAGATGATTTTCAGTCTTCTTACCCTATGTGCTCCAAATCTTGAGCTGATATTCTATTATATGGCTTTGAGTTTAAGAATGACATATCTTCAACTTCATTTACAAATGCATCTACCCCAGAGATTAGCACTTCTGTGGACACATCTGAGGATGTCCCAATTATCCCCGACCCCTCTCCTCCCTTACTCCTTTAGGAGAGCTTGAGGGGGAAGGGATGAATTTGGGATTGATGCTAGTTCTGATGATCCGTGTGGCATATTAGTAGAGTCAGAGGATACATTCACTGAGAAGCATTCAATTAATGAGCGTTCTATTGTGGAGTTCAGTGAGGTTACACCTCACATGGAGCTGAGTGATCCCATTCATACGGAGTCTTTCCTTGACTTAGCTCCCCCCCCCCCCCAAATTTCATCCTTGTCTTCTTCCCTCCCCATTCTTTGCCCTTCTTTAGACCCTCCTGAGTCAACTTTTCTAAAGTGTGAGACTTTTATGCTTTGCAGTCCTTGTTTGGATCAAACGCTTGATGATAGCGACATAGAGAGACTTGAGGATCACTTTTAGGTGAAGGACTTGACTTTAGGCCATCCTATGAGCTTTGATGTTCTTATTTCATTTGATTGGCTTTGCCGAGGTCCTCTCCTCTCCCCTTTTAGAGATGTTTGACGTTATTTAGGTCTTTCAGACCACTCTTGATGGTTTATATATTCATATAGTCACATCACAGTTAGGCCATTGACTATTGCATCTGATTTTGCACATACTTATCTCTCTTTTGATTGGGCTAAGAGCTTTGATAAGCTCAAGAGAGCCTTGAGTAGCATTCCACTCATGCACGTTATTCGGGCAACACCTCCTATTTCTTATTATTTTCATTTTCGTTAGGATTGCGCCTGATTGCTTGACAAGCTGCTATGAGCATCGATGGATTTTCATGAGTAGCAGCTTGTGAGCTGAGATGGACCGACTGATGTTCCATGAACCTCCTCGACATCATCTAAGTGAGGCATTAGCTTAGGTGCACTCAATACCTAACCTGGCTTGATCATTCCACCCCTTCCCTATTCTTATTTTTCTTTTCTTTGCTTTCATTCTATACATAGTTGAGGATATTTAGGATTGTGATTATGTGGATGATCGATTTTGAGGAGAAATTTGGAATTTGTTAAGCTGAGTTGGCTATTATCACCCCAATTTGTTTGATGTGCTTTTCTTATTAGTGGTGTATTTGGCTTGAAAATATGTGTTAATCTGGTTTTGGTTTTGTTTTGTTTTTTATTTAGTGGACCCTTGTTTAGTTTTGGTTTTGTATGTTTTTGTTTATTGGTGGTGTGTTTTTGTAAATATGTGTTAGCAGCTTCGTTTTTGTTTTGTTGGTTTTATATTTTGTTTTTCTTTTCTTTTGTGTCTTGTTTTGTTTAAGGTTTCCTTTTGTTTTGTTTTGTATTTAGTAGCTCCTTGGTTTTGTTTTGTTTTTGTTTTTGTGATTTTGATTTTTTTTGTTTTATAGCTTTTTTGTATTTCTTTTCCTTTGTGTTTTGGTGGTCTCCTACTATGTAAATACCTGTGAGTTTGTGTTACTTTTTGTAGTTGTATTGCTAATGTGCATACCTTTTGGCACCTTAGTTCCCACAATGAGGACATTGTGGAGTTTTGGTGTGGGGTTGAGGTGTCCATTGGGATATTTTTTCAAAAATTTTGAAAATTTTCAAAAGGTTTTTATTTATCTTTAGGGATTTGTGTTCTTTCTTAGGTGATTGTGATCCCATATGCTAGGATATTGAGTTATATGTAAATAGAGTTTGCATGATGAGATGTCTAGTTGAGAACCTGGATTCGGTTTTTCAAAATAACCTTGTCTCATATGTGTGATTGTGTGCCTACCTTTCTCACTTTACTAGCAATTCTTTAGGTCTTGTTGTTAAGTTGGCATGTGAACTTTTTGTTTGTTGAAGTTGCCTTCTATGCCCTTGAAAAATGCAAAAAAAAACCTAAAAATTTGAGTAAAAACTCATACACCAATTTCAAAGCCACTACCTTTATTTCATATCCTTAATTGACTTGAATATGTGCTACTTTACTTTACTATACATCTATTTGGACAATGAAATAAGTGTTGTGCAAGTTCTACTAAAACTCCTTTTAGAGAAGGCCTGAGTATTTGTAAGTCAAATGGGTTTCACTATTTAAAAAAAAAGAAAAAAAAGGGGGCAAAGAAGGTAAATAGGCAAGAAAATAGAGATCACATCAATTTTAGGAACTTGATTTATAAGGATTGATGCACTTTTGTACATGGACCAAGGTGTATATATCATTGCATATTGTGTGGAGTGAAAAATGAAAGTCAGTTTGCATCTTGTGACTTAGTTATCTCTTGATTGTACATTCTGTTTGTATATATATAATTTGATGACTTGGTAACTAAGGTGATGTGATTTCCTAGGTTGTGTACATAATTTCCCCAATTACTGGCATATCTACTCATTTTTTGGAAAAAAAACAAAAAGATTTTCCTTTTTTCAAAAGATTTTTATGGGTATTTCACTTGAAAACTCTCACAACACCTCACTCCTCCACTAGGAAAACCGAGGGGTTTAAAGGCCTTGTTGCATACACTAAATTCAACTATTATTCCTACGAAAGTGAGTTAGGAATTTCTTTTTCTTTTTTTCAATTTCTTTTTAGCTAGTGTAGTTTCTTTTACACGAGGACGAGAAAAATCTTGGTCTGGAGTTTTTTTTGGCACCAAAAATACGATCTTTTTATGATACCTTTATACCTAATTTGTGCTCAACATAATTATTATATTTAGATTTTTTTTTACTATGTTTTGTTTTATAGGCTTTGAAAATTTTAGAAAAAATATTAAAAAGATGAACAAAAATGCTAAAAATGAAGAATTGGGTCAAGAACCCAATCACATCCAGCAACCCACTCTTCTGTATGGCCCAAAAAGGAGGAACCAAGAGCAGAAAAGAAAAAAAAAGGAAACATAAAAAATAAATCAACCACCCCCCACGCATGCCACATGACCATCCCACCCCCCTCTTGTTTTCGTATTCTCTGTCTTCTCTATGGCTCCAAAACCCCAACTGAAGCCCATTCCCCTTTTCAGTTGTCTTCTTCTTCACATATCAACAACAAGCACCACCTTCACCTTCACCATCTCTATCAACATCTAGCAGCGTCACCAACGAACCATCTCTATCTCCACTGTAACGCCCCCAAATTAAACATCTTTCACTGCTTGTATTTTCCTTAATAAATCCCTTAATTATAATCTAGACAACCCAATGATAGGGGCATTACCGTCGTCCAAAAGGACAAGGTATGAAACATGAGTGCTATAAATAACATAGCTAAGCATAACCTCAAACATATAGACTCACATCAAGTGTTAACCAATGAAGGGTTTATAAACCATAGCAAAACAAATCACTGTCTGGTCTACATCTTCATCCATAGAAGAATTCAATATACAGCTTCAAGGTATGCGTATACTGCATTACTTCTGATCCATCCGAATTTCTTTGCTTCACGTATTCTCTTCAGCTGATTTGTTAGCATAAGGGCAACTCTCTGAGCATTTGCCTAAAACAAAACATGAAAACATTTCGAACTATGAGCCGAAACTCAGTACATGCATTCCTGAATTGTTAAATGATCATTGAAACACTGGTTGGGCCCACTTTGCAATTCATTTTAAGTTAAAACAGTGAATGAGATAAATGCAAAACTGCATTGCTAGTTATTATCTGATAGTGAACCTCTTGATACTGTTATAATCTATAGATAGGCGTACACCTGCTAAGCCGATCGGGGACCTGGCCTGAAGCCGCACGGGTAAATGAAAGGCAAATGCCCTATAGATGATAACTGACGGGGTCACTAATTAACTGATAAATCACTGTGTAAACTGATTCATTGATGTACTTACCAAAACATGATAACGTTGATAAATGCACTCTAATTTCTAAAGATACAGGCAATGGACGTACCTCAAGTCTTTAAAATGATATTTCACTTGATAATGCTTATGCACAATGGAAACGATAGACTAGGCCTCGATTCTGCTAAAGAAATGTAATTATAGGTAAATGTAGTTAGTAAACCATATTTACTGAGTAAACCATATTCACTGACATAAATGATTTATTTAAAAAGACTCCTACAATTCCAATAATTCGACATAAGACAACTTAAACCAAAATGAACTGATCTTAATTCAATATAAGACAAGCTAAACCAAAATGATTTGAATAATAAATCAGTTAGGGTTATTAAACTTGAAATATAACAAATTGAAGCAAAATAGACCAAATGAAAGTGATTGAGGTAATAATGAAAAGATTTTAATTGATATAAATAAAGTATGGGTTTCTGATATTTCTGAAATAGATAATGGAAAGTGTGATGCGTCTGAAATGGATAATAGAATGGTTAATACCTCTGAAATGGGTGACAAATGGTTTAATGCCATAAGGGGTGCTGTGAGGTTCATAAAAGCTCATATAACACCCTAATTTGGTCCAAGGGCACTGATTTTGAGTTATTACTCTGCTCACTTCCCGAATTTCATTTTCACGCTCACTTAATTCGGTTTTCAAACCTAAGTAAGCTTCTATACATAATCAAACTTGTTGAACTCACTACACTTTGTAACTTCCTTGTAATATCCGTAATTATATAGAAACTTTTGAAAATATTTCCTAATGTCACGATTTCTGCATTCACTCATGTTACCGTTTGATGATCTGCAATAGAAAATCCATATCTTCACTCCCGACCTCCAAATAAGATGTAAAACCCCAATATGAAAATCTCACAATGTCCTGCTAAACTTTTATTTAGGGCACAAAGCAATGGTTCACATAGTAAGGTCCCTAAACTTAGGGTAGAACACAGACGTACACAATTTCTGCTCAATCTGCACAGTCGTAGCAAAACGAGCATAATATTTTCCACAGAGCTCGGATTAAGGTGATTCAAAAGGCATGTGAAAGATAACTCATTTATATATCCACAAAACAAAAATCACAAATTTTCAATGAGCCAATCAATACCATTTTCTTCGTAAATTCCACTATTTAGAACTGTTCCCAGTTTCAATCTATTTTGCGTAGTCTTTAGTAAATTAGTCATAAATTTTTTCATATGAATCGAAATGGAGTAATTCTAAAGCCTATTGAAAGCTAAATCATAAATATATCACTACACCAAAAATCATGAATTTTGGATGTGCCAAGTAATACCCGTTTTCTCTCAAAGTGACCCCTATTTCAGGTCCGTTGATAGCTCAATAACCACATATTTGCAATCTTTTCTTCACATAACCACCCACTAAAATCACTCTTTAACTTACATAAATCAGCATAAATATCTCGATATTCATTACCAATACCAAAGATCACAGAATCTCACTTAAAACAATCAAAATCCAACACTTGAACATGAAGCTTGCATGACTAAAATAAAACCCTAACCCTAACTTCATCTCCACCATGATCCATCACCAAGATGATTCTTAGTTCAATAAAAACAACATAATCCACCATCAAAACAACCAAAACAAGAAGCAAAAATCAAAAATTCAAAGAACAAGATTGCAGTCACTTACTTTGAGCTTGAAACAAGTGGAGATGGAGAAGATATTTGGTGATTTTGAGGGTGGAAGATGATAGCCGGTGGAGGGAGGTGGTTGGGGGTCAATTCCATGGGGGAGGCTGGCCGAAAAGTGGCCAGAAAACCACCACAAAAGAGGTGTTGCTGCTGGTCTGGTTGGGCAGTGAGGTAAAGAGAAGGAGAAGAGAATAAGAGAGAGAAAGTGGCTTGAAGTTTGCTTGGTGCAAATGAAGCTTAGGCAAAAATAATACTTGGCTGAGAATTACCCTCAAAATCTAATTTTTACTAAGTATAATTAAGGCCTAACTAAGGGTAATTAGCTAAACAAAGAGGGTCAAGTCTTAGTGGACCGAAATTGGCCTTAAATGGACTCGGGTTCGAAAACTAGCTCAAACTTATTGCGCTTGTTTTTTATTTTTATTTTACTTTTTTTGATAGCTCAAAATTAATTGTGATATCATGAAAAATAATTAAATCTTTTAAATCATAATCGTCAAGGCCTAATATCAATTTCTCCGAAAAATTATTTTCGGTAAATGAAACTCGAATTGGAAAGTAGGGCCCAAAATGAATTCTCCCAAGCGGGATAATTAAATGAGATAAATAAATAAGAAAAAATAATAACATGGCTTAATTAAATAAATAAACATGATTTAGGGTCGGGCTATTACATCCACCATCATCACTGTGTATCACCAACACCATATCACTTCTCCAATTTCATCCTCACCAACCACGACTGCCCAATTCAAATGATGAAGAAAAGGAGAGAAGAGGCTGCAAGTCAAAGGATTACGGCGAGCTACAAAGGTAATCTAGGTTTTATTTTAGGGTTTTAGGTTTAGTTAGCTTTGATTGCGGTCTTAGTAATTTAGGGCTTCAACTTCTAGTTTTTAGTTCCAATTTTTCGTTCCCCTGTTTAATTGTGAATTCTAGATGTGATTTAGAGCCTTCATTCATGTATTTGATTCGATTTTATCAATTCTGAGTTACATTTGTAATGTTTGTTTGAGATTTCAAGATTTTGGGCTTGATATTTAGGGCATCTGATGTCATGGTTCAAGGACTGCTATTCACCTATTTGTGAAGCTGTAAAACCGCCACTAATTGAGTTCGACTCCATCTCCTCTACCATCACATATTTTGGGCTTGTTGGTTTGTTTTTTTTCGATTTATACTTTAGTTTGGGTTGAATAAGTTCTCTGGTTTCCTTGCTTAGACCTCGATTCTGTTCCCCTTTCCCTATTTCTCATTTTTGTTATTTGGTCTTGAGTTGCTTTGAGATCGTAATAGGTTGGGAGTAGTGCTTGATTGAGTTTATTTGCATTCATGGGTGCTTGTTCTTGATTGCCTTTGAATTTCTTCCCCCTCGCCTTCTGTGTTTTCTTTTTCCTCTAGCTCTATTTTGTTTTCCTCTCCTATTTTTGCTTTACACTGTTATGATTTAGGCTATGCCCCAGTTTTAGTTTGGTTTTGTGTGGTTATGATGATGCTAAGTTTTGAGATTGTTGTTTGCTCAATTATCCATTAATGGATGTTCGAGCTTCCACAGCCAGGACACGCATAGTTCCCTCCTCTGTTTTCTGCCCATCTTCCTTGCCTAAGTATTTGGTTTTTTATTTTTATTTTCATTGTTCTTCTCATTTGTTCTAATAGTCTTATGTTTTAATTCTATTTAAACATTTTAGTTGTCTTATTTTGGTTGATTTGCTTTATCATTGAGGCATTAGGGAATCAGATACGCTGAAATTTGCGTATTTCTAAATTTAGGCAAGTTGATGGAATTTATTATTTAATTTGTTAGCTTAGTGAGTTCCATTTAGTTGATAATCATAGACATAATAGTCATGTCATTTATTTTAGTCCTTATTCATTTCCTTCTAGCTTAGTTTATACAGCTATGCTAGTTTAACTTTATTGTGACCTAATTTTCAGCCGATGTCCCTTCAGAGACAGCCTTTAAGTACTCCAGTGAAAGTTGTACACTTACAGCCTTTCAATTTACATTCAAAAATTGTGTATAAGTTTTGGCGCAATTGCCAAGGACGGCGGCATGAGATTGGGCCACATTTTCTTTTTCTTTGTTACTTTCTTATTAGTTGTAGATGTTTTATTTTGCTTTCTTTATTTTGTTATTAATAGAGACTTAGTTTAGTCAATTTCTTGAAAACAATCCAACAAAAATTTAAAAAGTCAAAAATTAAAAAATTGGAAAAAATTTTGAAAACCCTAAAAATTTGAAAATTTTTTAAAACAAAGGGCTATTTTCTATTTCCCTCAATTTGAGCATGAAATATTTTAGCGCTATTTGAGTAGATTGAATGAACATCGTGCAAAATGTGTTGATTGAAATTTTCCAAGTGATCATTAAGAGCCTTAATGATGAATATCGGGGTTATGTGGAGACCATGTACTCCAGGGTTTGGCATATTTGTTCTCTTAGATTCTTGATGAAATTTGTAATTTCTTTGAATATTTAGCTCATGACAGTTGGGAGTATGAAAATACTACAGAGACCTTTAGCCACCGTATTTCCAACCCCTACACCTGTAGATGAGAGTCAGCTTGGTGTATATCTTATGAGCACTCTTATACTCCATGTGTTCCTGTTTAATGTGATTATTGTTATTCGTCTAACTACTGCCAAGTCTTGTCCTCATGTTACTTCTATAGACTCTAAATTTTACGAAATTGAGAAAGAACTTAAAAAGCTATAAGGAGTCTATGGAGAAAATGACACAAACACTCATTGACCAATTCTCAGAGTTGGTTAAAGGTCCTGTAGACAGGACTATGCCTGCTTTGCATGATACCAGCCTTAGGGTAGGACCTACCACTCCTGATGGTTGTTAGGTGGCTGATTTTGAGTCTTTTTACCCTATGCGCTCCAAATCTCAAGTTGATACTCCGTTATGTGACTTTGAGGTTAAGAATGACATATTTTCAACTTCTTTTGCATATGCATCTCCCCTTGAGACTAGCACTTCTGTGATCACCTCTGAAGATGTCCCAATTGTCCCCGACGCCTCTCCTCCTTTGGCTCCTTCAGAAGAGATCGAAAGGGGGTGGATTTGCGACTAATGCTAGTTATAATGATCACTGTCACATATTAGCTCAGTTAGAGGATACATTCACTGAGGAGCATTCAATTGATGAGCCTTCTATTATGGAGTTCAGTGAGGTTACACCTCACACGGAGCCTAGTGATCCCATTCATATGGAATCTTTACCTGACTTAGCTCCCAGCCTTCCATTTTATCCCTTTCTCCTTCCCTTCCGATGCTTCACCCTTCTTTAGACCTTCCCGAGTCTACTATTGTAGTGTCTACAACTTTTGTACTTGGCAGCCCTTGTTTAGATCAGACGCTTGATGATAGTGACATAGAGAAACTCGAGGATCACTTTGAGGTCAAGGACTTGACCTTAGGCCATCCTAAGAGCTTTGATGTTCATATTTCATTTGATTGGCTTTACTAAGATCATCTCCCCTCCCTCTTAGAGATTTTGGACATTATTTAGGTCTTTCAGACCACTTAGGTCATGAACCAAGCACATCCCTCAACCCACTCTTCCTTATGGCCCAAGAAGGAGGAACTAAGAGCAGAAAAGAAAAAAATTGAAAAACCAAAAACAAATCAGCCAGGCCCTGCCCCCCGCCCCCACATGCACGCCAGATAACCATCCCAATGCGTCTTATCTCCTCATTCCCTCTTTCATCCCTGACTCCAAAAACCCGACTAAAGCCTCCCTCCCTCTTTTCATTTGTTTTGTTCTTCACATTTCAATAGCCAGCACCACCATCCTCACTGTCATTATCTCTATCAACATCTAGCACAATCACCAACAAACCATCTCTATCTCCACCATCATCCCTACGAATCACCAACACCCAATCGCTTCTCCGGTTTCATCCTCACCATCCATGACTGCCCAAATCAAATGGTGAGGAAGAGGAGAGAAGAGGCTATAAATCGAAGGGCTGCGGTGAGGTAGGGAGGTGATCTAGGTTTTATTTTAGGGTTTTAGGTTTAGTTAGGTTTGATTACAGCCTTAGTAATTGAGGGCTTAAATTTTTAGTTTGTAGTTCCAATTTTTCATTTCCTTGTTGAATTGCAAATTCCAAATCTAATTTAGAACCTTCATTCATGTATTTGATTCGATTTTGTTAATTTTGAGTCACATTTGTAATGGTTGTTTGAGATTTCAAGATTTTAGGCTCGATTTTGAGGGCATCTTTTGTTATGGTTTAAGGATTGCTATTCCCCTATTTGTAAAGCTATGAATACACCATTAATGGAGTTCGACTCCATTTCCTCCATCGTCACATAATTTCAGTTTATTGGTTCTTTTTATCGTTTCGATTTATACTTTGATTTGGATTGAATCAATTCTCCGGTTTTCTTACATAGGCCTTGGTTCTGTTCCCCCTTCTTGTTTCTCGTTTTTGTGATTTGGCCTTCAATTGCTTTGAGATGGTAATGGGTGGGGAGTGGTGCTTGATTAAGTTTGTTTGGATTCATGGGTGTTTGTTCATAATTGCCTTCGAATTTCTTCCCCCTCCCCTTTTGCTTTTTTCTTTTTCTTCTACCTCTATTTTGTTTTCCTCCCTTATTTTTACTCTGCCCTGTTTTGATTTTGGCTATGCCTCAATTTTAGTTTGGTTTTACGTGATTATGGTGAAGATGCATTTTCAAATTGTTGTTTGCATGATTATCCATTAATGGAGGTCAGTGAGAGAGGTGTTGGGTCGAGCTTCCACAGCCAGGACACCCATGGTTCCCTCCTCTGCTTTTTGCCCCATCTTGTTTGCCTGAATATTTGGTTTCTTTTATTTTTATTTTCATTTTTCTTCTCATTTGTTCTTATAGTCTTATGTTTTAATGTTACTTAAACATTTTAATTATCTTGTTTAGCTTCCTTGATTTGGTTTATTATCATAGCATTAGGGGAATTAGATAGGTTGTCATTTGCTCATTTCTGAAGTTATGCAAGTTGGTGGCTTTTATTATTTGATTTGTTAGCTTAGTGAGTTTTATGTACTTGACGATCTTAGACATTATAGTCATGTCATTTATTTTAGTCATTATTTGTTTAACTCTTGCTTAGTTCATGCAAATATGCCAGGTGAACTTTATTGTGACCTAATTTTCACCTAACTTCCCTGAGGAGCTGACCCCCAAGTACTGAAGTGAAAGCTTTATACTCTGTGTCTTTTAATTTACATTAAAAAATCACGTACAAGTTTTTGGCACCGTTGCCGAGGATGGCATCATGAGATTGGGTCAAATTTTCATTTTCTTTGTTATTTTCTCATTAGTTGTACAAGTTTTATTTTGGTTTCTTTATTTTGTTGTTAATAGTTACTTAGGCCTTGTTCTTTTCATTGGTGAATCCCAATTTACCAACATCAACGAACTTTGATCGACTTCACCCCAATTCAACAAATTTAATAAAAAAATATCCAGTTCAGTGAACTTCAACGCAGTTCAACAAACTTTAACCCACTTAAACCAACTTTGACCTACTTCTCACTATTTTAACCAATTTCCACCCACCATACAAAAAAATTCAACCAACTTCAACAAGCTTTAACCCACTTCAACCTAATGCAACCAACTTCAACCCAGTTCAATAAAAAAATACCCACTTCAACCACTTCTACCAATCTCAACCAACTTCACCAATTTACCAACCCATATTTCCCAATGAAAACAACATACCCCTAGTTCAGTTTATTTCTTGAAAAAAAAAATCCAAAAAATTAGAAAAGTTAAAAATTGGAAAATTGGAAAAAAAATAATTTTGAACCCTAAAAAATTTGAAAATTTTTTAAAACAAATGACAATTTTCTATTTCTCTCAATTTGAGCATAAATATTTTGGTGCTATTTGAGTAGATTGAATTAATGTCATGCTCAATTTATTGATCGATATTTTGAGAAATAGTAAATTTTCCAAGTGATCTTTTAGGGTCTTAGTGATGAACATCGGTCTCATGTTGAGACTATGTACCCCGAGTTTGGGATATTTGTTCAATAAGACTCCTGATGAAATTTAGAATTTATTTAAATATTTAGCTCATGAGACTTGGGAATATAAAAATGCTAAAGACACCTTTATTCACCCCATTCCCGACCCTATTGTGATGCATGCTACACCTTTTGATGAGACTCAGTTTGGGGTGTATCTTATGATCACTCTCATACTCCATGTGTTCCTATTTCATGTGATTATTGTTATTCTTCTAACCATAATGCAAAGTCCTGACCTCATGTTAACTCTACAGAGTCCAAAAATTGGTCAAATTGAGCAAGAACTGAATAGCTATAAGGAGTCTATGGAGAACATGACAAGAACACTCATTGAACAAGTCTCAGAGTTGGTTAAAGGTCATGTAGAGAGAGTACTATGCCTATTTCGAATGATAACAACCTTAGGGTAGGGCCTACCACTCCGAAGGGTTGTTTGTTGGGTGATATTGAATCTTCTTACCCTGTGCGCCCTAAATATTGAGTTCGTACTATGTTATGTGACTTTGAGGTTAAGAATGACATATCTTCACCTTGTTTTGCATATGCATCTCCTCTTGAGACTAGCACTTCTCTGGACAGCTCAAGTGATGTCCCAGTTATCCCCAACTCCTCTCTTCCTTTAGCTCTATTAAGAGAGCTCAAGGGGGGAGATGGATTTGAGATTGATGATAGTTCTAATAAACAGTGTGGCATATTAGTTGAGTCAAAGGATACATTCACTAAGGAGCATTCAATTGATGAGCCTTCTGTTATATAGTTCAGTGAGGTTACACTTGACATAGAACTTAGTGATCCCATTTGTATGGAGTCTTCCCCTAACTTAGCTCTCACCCCTCCCATTTCATCCACTTCTTCTTCTCTCCCCATTCTTCTCCCTTCTTTAAACCCTCCCAAGTCTAGTTTTGTGGAGTTTGAGACTTTTGTGTTTGGTTTTCCTTATTTAGATTAGACACTTAATGATAATGACAAAAGAGACTCGATGATCACTTTAAGGTGAAGAACTTGACTTTAGGCCATCCTATGATCTTTGATGTTCATATTTCATTTGATTGGATTTACTGGGGTCCTCTCCCATCCCCTGTGAGGGATATTGGACTTTATTTAGTTCTTTTTTACCACTGTCGATGGTTTGTACATTCATATAGTCACATCATTGTTAAAGCATTGACTAGCGTGTCTAATTTTGCATATACACATTTTTATTTTGATTGGGTTGAGAGCTTTGATAAGCTTAAGAGAGCCTTGAGTTGCATTCCACTGATGCATGTTATTTGGACTACACCTTCTGTTTCTTACTACTTTCATTTTTGTAAGGATTGTAGTCGATTATTTGACAAGCTGTTATGAGTATTGATGGGTTTTGATGAGTAACAGCTTGTGAGCTAAGATGGACTGGCTAATGTTCCATGAACCACCTTGACATCATCTAAGTAAGGCATTAGTTTAGGTTAGGGCTAGCAAAAATTCAAGTCTGAATCGATTCGTGTCCGGAGAAATCGAATATTCGGACAAAACCTTCATACCCAAACCCTGCTCAAATTGTAAATCAGACACTTTGATCGGACCCAGACTCGGACCCAAATGTCCCATGTCCGGACTCGATTGTCCTGACGTCTGAATTTGTGATAAGATTGTTAGATATTGTGACCGAAATGTTGTGTGACCAAACCCGAACTTACTATTTTGATGTCCGAACTTGGTTGTCCAAAGTTTTTTTTATAAAATGTTTTAGAGAATTTGAACAAAAATTACATAAACCTAATTGTCTTATTGTCTGAAGTCGATTGTCCGAATTTGTCAGAATCCAAATTTTTTAAAATTCCGAACAACCCAAACTTGAATGCCCAAATCCGAACCTATTCTGGACTTAAATTCGGACATGAACGGTTGTCCAAGTCTTAAATTTGGACAAAATTTTTGTAACCATACCTAGTTTTTTTCAGGTTGGCCAAATTTGGGTAATCGGGTCGGACGAATTTTTGTCGGCCCTAATTTAGGTACACTCAGCACCTAAGCTGGTCTTATTGTTCCACCCCCTTCCTATTCTCATTTTTCTTTTTCTTTTCTTTCTTTTTGTACATAGTTGCGAGTATTTAAGATTGTGATCATGTGGGTGATCAATTTTGAGGAGAAATTTGGGATTTGTTGAACTAAGTTGGCTATGATCACCCCTTTGTGTTTTATACGTTTTGTTATTAGTGGTGAATTTGGCATGTAAATATGTGTTAATATGGTTTCGGTTTTGTTCAGTTTTTATTTGGGAGATCCTTGTTTAGTTTTGGTTTTGAGTGTTTTTTTTTATTTGTGGTATGTTTTTGTCAATATGTGTTAACGCTTTCCTTTTTGTCTTGTTGGTTTTATATTTTATTTTTCTTTGTTTTGTGTCTTCTTGTGTTTTGTATTTAGTAGCTCCTTGGTTTTGTTTTGTTTTTATTTTGGTGAATTTGACTTTGTTTTTCTTTTATGTTTTTTTTGTTTTTGATTTCTTTTGTGGTTTGGTGGTATCGTAGTTTGTACATACCTATGAGTTTGTGTTGCTTTTACTATTGTATAGCTTATGTGCTTGCTTTTTGTTGCTCTTGGTTCCCACAATGAGGAAATTGTGGAGTTTTGGTATGAGAGTGAGGTGCCCATTTGTATATATTTTTCAAAAATTTTGAAAATTTTCAAAAGATACTTATTTGTCTTTGGGGATTTGTATTCTTTATTAGGTGATTGTGATTCCATGGGCTAGGTTATTGAGTTATATTTAAATAAAGTTTGTATGATAAGATGTCTAGTTTAGGATGTAGATTCATTTTTTCATAATAACCTTGTCTCATATCTGTGATTTTGTGCCTACCTTTCTCACTTTACCATTAATTATTTGGGTCTTATTGTTAAGTTGCATATGAAATTTTTGTTTGTCGATGTTGCCTTCAATGCTCTTGTAAAATGCAAAAAAAGGGAAAAAAACCTTAAAATGTGAATAAAAGCCCGGACACCAATATTCAAAGCCACTATCTTTATTTCATATCCTTAATTCGCTTGAATGTGTGCTATTTCACTTGATTACACATCTGTTTGGACAATGAAATAAGTACTTTGCATATTCTAATAAAACCCCTTTTTACGGAAGGCATGAATATTTGTAAGTCAAGTGGGTTTTACTCCTGAAAAAAAAAATAGGAAGAAAGGGAGCAAAGAAGGCAATTAGGCAAGGAAATGGGAAATCGTGTTAATTTTAGCAACTTGATTTATAATGATTGATACACTGTTACGCATACACCACAGTATATATATCATAGCGTATCGTGTGCGGTGAAAAATAAAAGTCGGAGTCCATCTTGTGACTTAGTTATCTCTTGATTGCACATTCTATTTGTACATAATTTGGTGACTTGGTTGCTAGGGTGATGCAATTTCCTAGGTTGTGTACACAATTTCCCCAATTACTTATATATATACTCATGTTTTGAAAAAAAAAAACAAAGGGATTTTCCTTTGTCTTTCAAAAGATTTTTGTGGGTATTTCACTTGAAAACCCTCACGACACTTCACTCGTCTATTTGGAAATCGAGGAGCTCAAAGGGCTTGTTGCATACGCTAAATGTAACCATGATTCATAAGAAAGTGAGTTAGGATTTTCTTTTTCTTATTTTTTATTTCTTTTTAGCTAGTTTGGTTTCTTTTACTCAAGAACAAGCAAAATCCTGGTGTGGGAGTATTTGTTTACTCAAAAAATATAATCTTTTTATGATACCCTTAAACCTAATTTATGCTCAAAATAATTATTATATTTAGATTTTTATTTGTCTTCATTTTATTTTATAAGTGTTGAACATTTCATAAAAAATATGAAAAAGATGAAGGAAAATGCTGAAAATGAAGAATTGGGTCAAGAACCCAAGCACATCCCTCAGCCCACTATTCCTTATGGCCCAAAAGGAGGAACCAAAAGCTGAAAAGAGAAAAAAAGGAAAAATAAAAATTAAATCAGCCACCCCCCCGTGTGCATGCCACATGACCATCCAATCCCCCCTCTTATTTCCTCATTCTCCCTCCCCTCCTTAGCTCCAGAAACCCACCGAAAGCCCCTCTCTCCCTTTTCATTGGTCTTCTTCACATACCAACAGCAAGCACCACGATCTTCACCTTCACCATCTCTATCAACATCTAGCACCATCACCAACGAACCATCTCTATCTCCACCATCATCGTCGTGTATCCCAAACACCCAATCGCTTCTCTAGTTTCATCCTCACCATCCACGGCTGCCCAAAACAAACAACAAAGAAAAGGATAGAGGAGGTTATAAATCGAAGGGTTGCGACAAGGTAGGAGGTAATCTAGGTTTTATTTTAGGGTTTTAGGTTTAGTTAGCTTTGATTTCTGTCTTAGTAATTTAGGGCTTTAGTTTTTAGTTTTTGGTTCCAATTTTTCATTTCCCTATTCAATTGTGAATTCCATATCTGATTTAGAACCTTCAATCATATATTTGATTCGATTTTGTCCATTTCAAGTGACATTTGCAATGGTTGTTTAAGATTTCAAGATTTTGGGTTCAATTTTGAGGGCATTTGATGTCATGGTTCAAGGATTACTATTCCTCAATTTTTGAAGTTGTGAAATCCACCATTAATGGAGTTAGACTCCATCCCCTCCATCGTAACATAATTTGGGTTTGTTGTTTCGTGTCTTTTTTTTTTATGTTCGTTTAGATTTATACCTTCATTTGGTTTGAATCAATTCTTCGATTCCCTTGCTTAGGCCACGGTTCTATTTCCTCTTCCCTATTTCTCCTTTTTGTGATTTGGCCTTAAATTGCTTTGAGATGGTAATGGGTTAAGAGTAGTGCTTGATTGAGTTTGTTTGGATTGCAAGTGGGTGCCTTCGAGTTTCTTCCCCCTCCCCTTCTGCTTTTTGTTTTTCTTCTAGCTTTGTTTTGTTCTCCTCCCCTATTTTTGCTTTGCCCTATTTCGACTTAGGCTATGCCCCAATTTTAGTTTGGTTTTCTGTGGTTATGGTGAAGCTAAGTTTTGGGATAGTTGTTTGCTCAATTATCCATTAGTGGCGGTCAGCAAGAGGTGTCTTGGGTCAAGCTTCAACAGCCAGGACACCCATGGTTCCCTCCTTTGCTTTTTGCCCTATCTTCTTTCTTGAGTATTTGGTTTCTTTTATTTTTTATTTTCATTGTTCTTCGCATTTGTTCTTATCATCTAATGTTTTAATTCTATTTAAACATTTTACTTATCTTATTTAGCTTCCTTGATTTGGTTTATTATCATGGCATTAAGGAACCAAATAGGTTGTCATTTGCTCATTTCTAAAGTTAGGCAAGTTAGTGGATCTATTATTTGATTTGTTAGCTTAGTGAGTTCTATGTAGTTGATAATCTTAGACATTATAGTTGTGTCATTTATTTTAGTCCTTATTCGTTTGATTGTTGTTTAGTTTAGGCAAGGATGCTAGTTTAATTTTATGGTGACCTAAAGTTCACCCGACGTCCCAGGGGCGATGACCCTCAAGTGCTACAGTGGAAGCTGTACAATTGCAGCATTTAAATTTACATTTGAAAATCACGTACAAATTTGTCGCGCCGTTGCCGAGGATGGCGACATGAGATTGGGTCACATTTTTTTTCTTTGTTTCTTTCTTATTAGTTGTAAATGTTTTATTTTAGTGACTTAGTTTAGTTTATTAATAGTGACTTAGTTGTAAATGTTTTATCTCATTATTAATAGTGACTTAGTTTAGTTTATTTCTTGAAAAAAAATTTAAAAAATGGAAAAGTAGAAATTGCAAAAACTGGAAAAAATTTTGAAAACCCAAAACATTTGAAAAAATTTTAAAACAGATGGCAATTTTCAATTTTCCTCAATTTGAGCATGAAATATTTTGGCGCTATTTGAGTAGATTCAACAACTATCATGCTCAATGTGTCGATCGATATTTTGAGAAACGGTAAATTTCCCAAGCAATCTTTGAGGATCTTCATGATGAACAGTGGGGTCATGTTGAGACTGTGTACTCTGGGCGTTTGGATTATTTGCTCACTAAGACTATTATGAAATTTGGAATTTCTTAGAATATTTGGCTCATGAGAGTTGGGAATATAAAAATGCTAGGGAGACCTTTAGTCACCCCATTCCTGACCCTTTTATGATGCATGTGATTATTTTTATTCTTCTAATAATAATGCAAAGTCTTGTCCTTATGTTACCTCTATAGACTCTAAAATTGGTCAAATTGAGCAAGAATTGAACAGCTATAAGGAGTCCATGGAGAACATGACAAGAACACTCATTGAACAATTCTCAAAGTTGGTTAAAGGTTATGTAGAGAGAACTGTGCCTATTTCCAATGATACTGACCTTAGGGTAGGACCTACTACTCCCGAGGGTTGTTTGTTTGGTGATTTTGAGTCTTCTTACCCTGTGCGCGCCAAATCTCAAGTTCATTCTCTGTTATGTGACTTTGAGGTTAAAAATAGCATATCTTTACCTTCTTTTGCATGTGCATGTCCCCGTAAGACTAGCACTTCTATGTCCCCTGAGTCTACTTTTGTAGAGTTTGAGACTTTTGTGCTTGGCAGTTGTTGTTTACATCAGACGCTTGATGATAGTGAGATAGAGAGATTTAAGGATCACTTTGAGGTGAATGACTTGATTTTAGGCCATTCTATGAGCTTTGATGCTCATATTTTATTTGATTGGCTTTGCCAAGGTCCTCTTCCCTCCCCTCTTAAAGACATTGGACTTTATTTAGGTCTTTCAAACCACCCACAATGATGTATACATTCATATAGTCACATCATTGTTAGACCATTGACTAATGTGTCTAGTTTTGCATATACACATCTCTCTTTTGATCGGGATGAGAGCTTTGATAGGCTCAACAGAGCCTTGGGTTGCATTTGATTCATGCACATTATTTGGCCTAGACCTCCTGTTTCTTACTACTTTCATTTTCGTGAGGATTGTGGCTAATTGTTTGACAAGCTGTTACAAGCATTGGTGGGTCTTGATGAGTTGTAGCTTCTGAGCCGAGATGGACTGGCTGATGTTCCATGAACCTCCTTGACATCATCTGAGTGAGGCATTAGTTAAGGTGCACTCAACACCTAAACCGGTATGATTATTCCACCCCGTCCCTATTCTCATTTTTCTTTTCTATTCTTCCTTTTTGTACATAGTTATGGATATTTAAAATTGTGATTGTGTGGGTGATCAATTTTTAGGAAAAAGTTGGTATTTGTTAAGCTGGGTTGGCTATGATAACCCTTATTTCTTTTATGTGTTTGTTTATTAGTGGTGTGTTTGGCATACAAATATGTGTTAATCTGGTTTTGGTTTTGTTTAGTTTTTATTTAGTAGACCTTCATTTGGTCTTGGTTTTGTGTATTTTTGTTTATTGGTGGTATGTAAATATGTTTTAGTGCTTTCCTTTTTGTTTTGTATTTTATTTTTGTTTTGTTTTGTGTCTTGTTTTGTTTAAGGTTTCCTTTTGTTTTGCTTTGTATTTAGTAGCTCCTTGGTTTTGTTTTGTTTTTATTTTGGAGAACTTGATTTTTTTCTTTTATAGTTTTTTTTTGTTTTTTTTCTTTTGTGTTTTCGTGTTGTCCTAGTTTGTATATACCTATGAGTTTGTATTACTTTTACGGTTGTATAGCGTATGTACTTACTTTTTGGCACCTTAGTTCTTATAATAAGGACATTGTGGAGTTTTTATGTGGGAGTGAGGTGCTCATTTGTATATATTTTTTAAAATTTTTGAAAAATTTTAAAGATTTTTATCTGTCTTTGGGGATTTGCATTCTTTCTTAGGTTTGTGATTCCGTGTTCTAGGTTATTGAGCTATATGCAAATAGAGTTCGCATGATGAGATGTCTAGTTGAGTATATTTGATTTTTCATAATAACCTTGTCTCATATGTGTGATTTTGTGCGTTCCTTTCTCACTTTACCATGAATTCTTTGGGTCTTGTTGTTAAGTTAGCATGTCAACTTTTTGTTTGTTGAAATTGCCTTCTATGCTCTTGAAAAATGCAAAAAAAGGAAGAAAAACCTACATATTTGAACAAAAAACTAGACACTAATGTTCAAAGCTACTATCTTTATTTCATATCTTTAATTGACTTGAATATTTGCTATTTTACTTGATCACACATCTATTTGCGCAATGACATAAGTGCTTTGCATGTTCTAATAAAACCCCTTTTTAGGGAAGACCTGAATATTTGTAAGTCAAGTGAGTTTTATTCTTGAAAAAAAAAAAGAAAAGGAAACAAGGGAGCAAGAAAGGCCATTAGGCAAGGAAACAGGGATTTGTGTCAATTTTACCAATTTGATTTATAAGGATTGATACACTTTGCACATGCACCAAGGTGTGCATATCATTGCATATTGTGTGGGGTGAAAAATGAAAGTTTGGTGCATCTGGTGACTTAGTTATGTCTAGATTGTACATTCTATTTGTATAATAGGATAATGCAATTTTCTAGTTTGTGTACATAATTTCCCAAACTAATTCTATATATACTAATGTTTTGGGGGGAAAAAAACAAAAAGATTTTCCTTTGTTTTTCAAAAGATTTTTGTAGGTATTTCACTTGAAAACCCTCATGACACCTTACTCATCCACCTAGGACACCTAGGGATTTAAAGGGCTTGTTGCATATACTAAATACAACCATGATTCCTACGAAAGTGAGTTAGGATTTTCTTTTTCTTATTTTCTGTTTCTTCTTGGCTAGTTTAGTTTGTTTTACTCAAGGATGAGCAAAACTGTGGTGTTGGGGTATTTGTTTGCACAAAAAATATGATCTTTTTACAATATCTTTATACCTAATTTGTGCTTGAAATCATTGTTATATTTAGATTTTTATTTGGCTTTGTTATATTTTATAGGTGTTCAAAATTTTAGAAAAAATATGAAAATGATGAAAAATGATGAAATGAAGAATTAGGTTAAGAACCCAAGCACATCCCTCAGCCCACTCTTCGTTATGGCCCAAAAAGGAGGAACTATGAGTAGAATTGAAAAAAAAAAGTAAAAATAAAAAACAAATTAGCCAACCCCCCCCCCAACATGCCACATTACCATCCCACCTCCTCTTATTTCCTCATTCTTTCTTTCCTCTCTGGCTCCAAAAACCCGACTGAAGCCCCGTGCCCCTTTTTCATTTGTCTTCTTCTTCACATATCATCAACACGCACGACCATCTTCACCTTCACCTTCTCTATCAACATCTAGCACCATCACCAACGAACCATCTCTATTTACACCATCATCATTGTGTATCACCAACACCCAATTGCTTCTCCGGTTTCATCTTCACCATCCATGACTGCCCAAATCAAATGGTGGAGAAGAGGAGAGAGAAGTCTATAAATCAAAGGGCTGCAGCAAGGTAGGGAGGTAACCTAGGTTTTATTTTAGGGTTTTAGGTTTAGTTAGCTTTGATTACAGTCTTCGTAATTTAGAGCTTTAATTTTTAGTTTTTGGTTCCAATTTTTCACTCCCCTATTTAATTGCGAATTCCATATCTAATTTAGAACCTTCATTCATGTATTTGATTCAATTTTGTCAATGCCAAGTTACATTTACAATGGTTGTTTGCGATTTTAAGACTTTAGGCTCAATTTTGAGGGTGATTGATGTAATGGTTCAAGGATTGCTATCCCCTATTTATGAAGCTGTGAAATTCGCCATTAATGGAGTTCGACTTCATCTCCTCTATCGTCACATATTTGGGTTTGTTGGTTCTTTTTTTTTGGGTTTTGATTTATACTTTGATTTAGGTTGAATCAATTCTTCTGTTTCCATGCTTAGGCCTCAATTCTATTCCCCATTCCCTGTTTTTTGTGATTTGGCCTGGAGTTGCTTTGACATGGGAATGGGTTGGGACTAGTGCTTGATTGAGTTTATTTAGATTCATGGGTGCTTGTTCATGGTTGCCTTCAAATTTCTTACCCCTCCCCTTCTGGTTTTTCTTTTTCTTCTAGCTCTGTTTTGTTTTCCTTCCCTATTTTTGCTTTGCCCTGTTTCGATTTAGGCTATGTCCTAGTTTTAGTTTGGTTTTATGTGGTTATGGTGATGCTAAGTTTTGAGATTGTTGTTTGCTCGATTATCCATGAATGAAGGTCAACGAGAGACGTGTTGGGTTGAGCTTCCTCAGCCAGGATGCTCATCGCTCCCTCCTCTGCCTTTTTCCCATCTTCTTTGCCTGAGTATTTAGTTTCTTTTATTTTTTATTTTCATTGTTCTTCTCATTTATTCTTTTGGTCTTATGTTTTAATTCTTTTTAAACACTTTATATATATTATTTAGCTTCCTTGATTTGATTTACCATCATGGCATTAAGAAATCAGATTGGTTGTCATATGCTCATTTCTAAAGTTAGGCAAGTTGGTGGATTTTATTATTTAATTCGTTAGCTTAGTGAGTTCTATTTAGTTGATAATCTTAGATATTATAGTCACATCATTTATTTTAGTCTATATTCATTTTATTCTTTCTTAGTTTAGGTGAGTATGCTAGTTTAACTTTATTGTGCCCTAATTTTCACCCGATGTCCTTGAGGAGATGACCCTCAAGTACTATAGAAAAAGTTATACACTTGCAACCTTAAATTTACATTTGAAATTCATGTACAGTATATAAATAATGAATGGGGCGATAGTATGATGTATGAACACCCAAGTTCAAAGTTAGGTATATCATGGTCAAAAACCCCCAAAGTACAGTATGTTATCGTCTAAAATTCCTTTAATGAAATACTTAATTAAATTATATTTTATTGCTCATTTTCAAATTTGTCGTTTTCCAACTCTTCCCCAAGTAGCTCTTCAGTAATCAGCTTCAATCAAATGCCAACCGCTACGTTTAATCCAAAGTAATCATTTAATCTTTCAATTAACAATACTTAATCAAAACCTTAAGAAAGAAAACCATGCTTCAACACTACCAATTCATCTCTAATCTTTTCATCATACACGCATAAGCCTAGTATTATTCAATCTTAATAAACCAAAATCAATGTATCAATACATATTTAAAAACCCATATGAGTCTAAGTAAGCACACTAGTTTTATCAATTTAAGAAATTAATCAAGAATATACGAAAAAGGCAAAAGAAAAATTGGGTTTTACCTTGAAAAATTAGGTGAAATAGTCAAGAGGAAGTGTCAGAGAGATGATGCTGGTGGCCGATATGTTGCTGGTAACTTAGGGTAGTGCCGACAGGTAGTGGGATCTGAAGACTAGCAGGACAGAGTAGGGGAGCGCAAAAGAGGAGGGAGAAGATGGACTTTTGGGGATGTTCTTGGAAATATTTTGCTAAATTAATTGCATTAATTTATGTTATCCTTTTTCTTCTTTTCTTTTCCCTTTTTCTTGTTCTAGATTTTTATTTTCAATTTTACTTAGTTTTTCCTTTTTGTAGAATTATTTTGTTTACTTTAAGTAGCTAATTATCTAATTAATTGAGTGATTTAATAGTTCATTTTTTTACTTATCTAATTATTTTACAGTATCTGGCCTAAATAATAAAACTTATACTATTTATCATTTATATATGTATTCCTCCTCGACATTGTATTATTAGCTATTGCTTACCTTAGTATTAAATAACTAAATGGGCACATTATACAATTCAGATGCAAGGCTATTAGTACCACTCGAGCCCTATAGAACATGTAAGTTCGATATATTCAATTGAATAACATGCACTTGATTTTTGTTAAACATCATTAAGTGGGAGTGATTGACATAAATCGAATGATACCCTTAATCTGGAAAATCCCTACATGTTAAACCAAAAATTACAAGATACACCTTGCATACGAGAGCTACATATCCCCAACTCTGTTTGTGTGAAACAACACATCATTAGATTCATTGAGATATATATATATATATATATATATATATATATATATATATAT
>JACYFF010019584.1:52730882-52751204 GCA_017589665.1 Selenicereus undatus
ATATATATATATATATATATATATATATATATATATATATATTATTTGAAGTAAAATTTAGCAATTGATTGTACCATAATTTGAAATCAGACGATGCACTGACAACAGATAGAAAATATAATGAACAATCCCTAAATATCAAACTGAAAATTATAACAGGCACCTAGTGTACGAGAGGTGTATACCCTGACCCAGTATGTGCACAAAACAAAGATGGTTAGACTTGTAGACGTGCATTATTTGAAGCAAAACTTAGCAAACCCAAAACAATGGAGTAATGGTTGGAGTGTTTCAGGTTGTTCTTCGGACTCATGTTCAATTCTTCGTGTTAACAACACTTATATTTCACCCTACTTTTTTCATGTTTTAATCTCTTCTCCCACCATCCTTTTTGGATTTAACTTATGCTTTCTTATCTCTTCCTTTTCCCCCTATTTTTACAAATAATTTCATTTTATTCATTCCCTTTTTTTTTGGTTTTCAATCTTAAAATAAATTTTGTATCCCTTTCACATCATTTATAAATGATAAGAATTTAATTTTGGAACTAATGAGCACATTTCTTGCTTTTTTTTTCTTCTTTTTTCTTTGATGAACTTGTACTTTCACATCTCTCATTTTGTTCCTCTTTACTTGACAATGAACTTCATATAATTCAATCCCTTAATTTCATTACATTTTTTAAAAGAAATGGAGAAATATGAAAAAATGTAGGACTCAGTGCATTATGACTAGGGCCAGCAAAAAAACTCGTACCTACCTAAAACCCACAAAATCCACTCCAATGGGTGTGGTTATGGATGGTGAAAATGGAAAAAAATGGGCATGGGGCGGGTATAGCTAAAAGGGGTATAGGTATGGGCATGGGTATAGGTCCTACCTACCCCATACCTGTTTTATCAATACCCGCTCTATATCTGCCCCATATAAAACCCATACCTATTTATTTACAGTTCCAATTTCTTGCTTGTATTTAGATGTTTTGCTAGTTGCTTTGAGTTGTATGGTATTCAAGACTTTGGTGAGACATTTTGTTAGAAAATGTAATTGTCAAGTGCTAATTTATTGCTTTGATTGGAAAACTTTTAGTTGTATTCCACGTGATATGATATGTTGTTAGAAGCTTGGTGTTAATGTGACATATTGGCTATTTAATGTTGAATATGGGTACAAAATAGGCTTAACTCTTTCTTGTCTGTATGTACCCGAATACAATCCGCATACACGTTATACCTAACCAGTATGGGTATGTGTATGGGTATAGGTATGGGTATGGATATTAATTTTGAAAATGGGAATTGGTGAGGGTACGGTTAAACCCACCCCATACCCACCCCATTGCAAACCCTAATCATGACTTTATAGAGGAGGCTTTTAAGGTACTTAAATTTCCTTAAATGTTCAAAGGTTAGGTTATGATTTGTCTTAGAAATGCTTATTTCTCCTTTATTCTAAACAGTAAATGTCATGGTTTTTTAAAAGGGGAAAGAGATTTGGGATAAGAAGATCCCATCTCCTATTTGCTCTTTATTTTGGAAGTGGAAGCTTTTAACAGATATGTCATTCTTCAAACCAACACAATTCCTTTCATTTTCATGGAAGATGTAGAACCCTCAAACTTTCTTAGCTTTACTTTGTTGATGACCTACTTCTATTTGGCAAAGAAGATGCATCCTCTCTGGAACGTCTACTAACAACTATTGAGAATTTTTATAATGCCCCAAGGATGCAGGTTAACTAGAACATATTCAAATATTAGTTGCTCAGACCCCTACAAATCCGAAGGTAGAATAGTTTGCTATTAATAGGTTGAAGGCAAACTCCTATTAAAATATTTGCATGTCCTAATAACTCTTGACCAATTGTCTACTTCATATTGTCAACTACTGGTCTAGAAAATCACTACTAAGATCCAAGGTTGGAGATGGAGGAATTTTACATATGTTGAGAGAATAATGCAAGGTAACTTCATGCTTATTAAAGCAAAGCTGGAGCGGGAATGGGTTTTAGGGAAAAACATGGCATATCCTAGGATTATATGGTTTGTTGGCACCAACTATTATCCTACCAAATGAGGTCATCAAAAATGTAGATGCCTATAGGAATGTTGAATGGAATAGCACTAAGCACTATAGAAAAATTCCCTTGGTTGGTTGGAAGTAGATGTTCATGCCAAAACAGTACCCTAGTGTTGGTTTCAAAGGCCAAAAGTGTTGGAATTATGCTCTCACTACAAAACAAAATTAGGCAATAGCAAATAGGAAAGACTCCCATTAGGTGAGGTAGATACATGTTCACTCTCTCGAGAAATAGTCTTTGTGGTCATGAATTTTCCAAACCTAATATTTGTTGGCATTAAAAAAGAATATGAAAATTAAGGAACTTACTCGAGCCTGACTATGCAAAGTACACCTAGGTATACCAGAAAAAAGTGGATACAACTACTTAATGCAACTGCAAAACAAGGTAGTGATTTGGAACAAGGAAAATCTACCTGACCATTCTTTTTTTGATGTGGATCATCATGAACAACATACTACAAGATTTGCACAGGGTTAACATCTACAAAGTAGACATATCTATTGTGTTAGGCCCAAGGTAAGTTAAATAACCCTAAGGGTGAGCACAGTATTAGAAAATAATTGCAAGTAACAACTTGTGGACAAAATAAAACATGATGCAGTATATTCAATGACAATGATTGAATAAGTCAAGGACATGTACAAAAGGTAAAATGTAGGAAATAAATTAACACTATGCTTTTTGTTGAGACCCACACTCTCAACAAGGCTATATCCCTACCTAAAGGCCCCCTCCCTAGGATTGAAACCACTTGTATTAATCTCCATGAGATACATGCCCAAGCTTTTACCCAGGTACCTTAATAACACATACTTTATGTCCTACTTGAGATAAGTCCACTAAAAACCCTCTTTAGGTATGATAGCATCCTTTCTAGCTTACTTGCTTGCAACCTAAGTTCTTCCAACTCCTTACCTCATAATGAACACCCTCTATACCTCAGTTAGAGTGATTTAACCTAAGACTTCTCTTAGGTAGTATAGAACTCCAGCACAACACTCTTACTTACAAGCAGAGCTCTCCTACCTCACAAGTAATTCTCAATATGTGAATAAAGATTACAAAGGATTTGCAATAGGCGTAGTATGATGTGTATAATTGGACACCAATTAGAATATCAGTTGAATGTGCTAGAGTGGTCCACCGTTTAATCTTTAGTCAATTCCTTTATTTATAATCTTTACGCATCAATATGATCATTGGAGTTGAAGGAAGTAGCCATTAGAGTCTCTAGAGTATCCTATTGAAGCCTCTCTTTAAGAGCTAGTAGTTAGTTCAAGAGCTTTGACCATTGTATCTTATTGCCTTTTGACTTGATATCTGAAACACCAAGTGCTGGCTCCTTTTGGCTATAAAAACAAGCTTGTAGCCATCATTAGGTGTTCTAGCCACTGTTTTCTTCATTTGATAAAGCAAGCAATTCCTTTTCAAGGTTAATACCAACATCTTTCTCTTATGGAAATTGAGACATAGACAGCTTTTGTTGATAGAGCTAATTTTGGCCCTTTCCTAAAATGGAAAATACTTGACTTGCTTTCTTACATCCGCAAGCTACTAGCTAGCATTTGAGTGATTGCCACAAAATAAACATTAAGCACACAATAATTAGTGAGATAATTAGTTAATTAAATTAGTATTAATATAATTAACTCAATTCAGCATATTAGGCAATGTACCATCATTCAAAGGCAAATACTATAATCAAATACAAGATAGAATTAGGACAAATTTAACGAACTGTTTCTATCATGCCATTATGAAAAAACATATTTTTCTCATATCTATCATTTGTAAAATGATATATAAATTCTAGATTCAAAAACATTAATCAAAGCGTCACAAAATACATTCAGAACACTTTTCAATTTGTCAACATTTATTACACGGATTTAGGAAGTCCACTAATATGCTTGTTAAGGTCCTAAATTGAGCTAGTTTAGGGACACTAAACTATAACTTTGAAGCTCTATGCATGGAGTGACTTGGAGACTTGATATGCTATTTGCTTATGGTTGTTTTAGTATGTGAGTAAGATTCAAGCAACTAGACGTATGCAATCATAAGTCCCTTGAGCTCATATGTATACATTTTATGAACTTTTAAACACATAATTCCTATAAGCCTTAAGACGTTGATATGCTTATCATATGTAGACTGATATGCTTGTTTCAATGAGGTTTGACTCAATAAAAGGCATATACATCAAAGCTGTGTAACTAAAGAGTATTATGATCTTACTTAGCGTTTTTAACATAACAAATGTGGTCAACCATATACCGTACATAAGATCAATATTCAAGCAGTTTAGCAATTATTCAATCAATTAAGTAGTCATCATAAACACACATGAGCAACGTCAAGAAGGTTCATGTCAAGGTCCTCAACTATAGGTCAAGGTCAAATGAGTTGGACGCAGTTAAGATCATGCTATTTTGTGTACAACTCAAAATTTCAGTATGAGATCAATGCATCCAAGTTTATTCAATCACTCCATGAAATCAACTAACTCAAGTATGTTACAAACAATTCTTCAGAGCTATATAGAAAAGTTTATACTTCAAAGTTCAATAACTTAAGGTATCTAGCTCATGAAGTGAAATACATATAGCAACGTTTGCTATGTGTTAGGGGTCATTTCAATGTCAAGTGCATTTAAGATCAACATAGCTCATTGAGCTATCAAACTTAAGAATTAAACACCATGGATTCAATATAAACACTTAGAATATACCACACAAAATGCACTAAGAATGTTATTCATATGCAAGGTCAATAATAAAGGAGACTAATAAACATGTTTTTTCCATCCCAAAAAAATGTTTTGTAGAGTTGCCACTTATATGCCATCATCTCCAACTTGTTTGACATTAAAGTCAATATCACATTGCCTTTAAGATACTAACTATCCTGTATGTCAGTCTAGTGGAGAAATAGAAGATCATATGTTGTTTGGATGCAAATTTATTTCTAGGATCAGAGAAAGTATCTTCTCCTCTGGCTTCAGAACACCTTTTGACCTAAAAACTACGAGCAGCTGCTAAGACGAAGTACAAATCTGAAGAAGGGAAGGGCTTAGATGGAATTATCAAAGCAACTATAGCAGCTATTTATTTGGAATTTGAAAAGTAAGAAATGAGATCATCTTCAAGCAAGCAAGAGTGGCTACAGAGATTATGATCAAGGTTGTCAAAGAAATCTCAAGTCTAGATTTCTTTTGCTTCGGATGCGAGGAAATACTTAAGTTAATTATGTTTTAATATTTGCATAAGTTTTGTTATCTTTCTAATCAAAGAATGTAAATAGCCTGCTCCCTCTTCCTTCGAGAGTTGAGTTTGTGGTAAAGAAACTAATCGATTACTTACCATAAAAAAAAATTTATTTTAAAAAACAAAGTTTATATCCTTTTTAAAGATTTTTAAGGTGACAAGAATCGATGAGCATATGATATGATATATAAGTATTTAGTTATAAGATGATAATCATGTGAAGCATACTTGGGTATGCTCGAGTCTATGAGATAAGATTCAACCACCCAAAAACACATTAAACATTATTTATTGTTCACTAAACTACATTCAGATTTTCACTAAATGAGTACAATAATGATATCATTTAATTAAATAATATTTTGAAAGGTAATTTACACCCATAATTATTAATGCCTAAGAAAAACATATGGTGTACTTAGTATACATACATATAGTGATATTTAGTGAGTCCTAATAGTATATTTGGTGAGCATTAATAGTAGATTTGATGAACAATAGTAATATATTTGGTGAGCATTATCACATATATCATTTTGGGTAATGCTCACTAAATGCACTACTAATGCTCACTGCACATGGCTTCAATGCTTATTAAATCTAAACAACTTATTGAGTAAAATTTGCATCAACTATTGTTGCTCATTAATTATTTAAATAAAGCTTATTAAAGAGCTTTAGCTAATCATGTTTCAATAGAAGTTATTTCTCACTAAACAACAACAACAACAATTGGGTCATGCTTTTGTGAGGTTTGAGGAGAACCAGATATAGGTGGCCTTACCTTTATAGACATCTCTACCGCAGAGAGATTTGATTCCAAGAGACTCACATAAAAAGTTTAAAAATATTTTAGAATGTGAAACTTTTGATAGACAAAAGATAATAAACATGAAATACTAAAATCAAGTGCCAGTAACTATATTTTGAAACAACATTGGCAGGTGGATACTGTACCTTGACAATATAAGGCATGATAATAACAAATTTATCATGATAAAATTTTAAACAAAAGAGAGTAAATGCAAGTTAGAAAGGTACTCAATATAGCTCTATAACTTTTCTTACCACTTCAAAAGCCAAAGGCTAGCCAGTAAGCATACTACTTATGTTTCGCAACCATAGTCCTAGACTTCCACATACTCTTATTATGAGCCATGTCTTTCGTTAGGCGTAGAAATTTCAAATCATGTCTAATCACCTCGTTCTAACTTTTGTTTGGTCTACATTTGCCTATTTCGCATTTGGGACAGTTAATTGTGTCACACCTCCTCACAAGTCCATCAATATTCCTCTTCCTCACGTGACCAAACCATTTAAGTCTATGTTCCCTATCGGTATTCATCTTATTTCTAATGACCTTATTCCTAATCCTATCTACTCTCATATAACCACAAATCAACTGAATCATCCTTGTCTCAACTACCACCCTCTAAACTTGGTTATTTTAATAGGCCAACACTCTAAGCTATACAATAATGCTGATATATTTAACTACCATACGATAAACTTTGCCTTTTAATATTAAAAAAATCCTCTTATCATAGAGCACTTCTAAAGCCATTTTTTTATACGCTGGTTAATGTCATCATTAATATCCCCTTTTTTCTTGAATGATTGAGCCCAAATATTTAAACTTTTCAATCCTTGGTATGGTCATACAACCAATGGCAACTTCTCCCCCATCCTATTCCCCTACACTGAATAATTTAAAGCCTCTTGACTATAGAGTATGTCTCCACTGCTCCAACTGGCTGTTGACTCCATCTTTAGTCTCAGTGATAAGGACAATATCATTTGCAAATAGCATGCACCGCGGTACCTCACCTTTGATCCCTTTCATGAGTCCATCCATAACAATAGTGAAAAGAATGGGCTTAAAGTTGACCCCTGATGTAGTCTAATATCAATGGAGAAGTTATTTGTGCCCTTCCAAAGGTCTTAACCTCCATCTTTACTCCTTCATACATATTGTTAATGACTCATATAGAAGCACTCGACACTCCTTTCTTATTCAAGCATCTCTATAACACTTTATGTAGTACTCTATCATATGCTTTTTCTAGGTCTATGAACACCATATGAAGATCCTTTTTTCCTATCCTTATACAATTCCATGAGCTTTCTAATGAGGTGAATTGCTTCTATGGGTCGATCTACCTAACATGAGACAAAACTAGTTAAGCAACTTTATACCTCTATAATAATTATAATTTTGAATATCCTCATTGTTCTTATAAAGTGGGATGACTGTACTGATTTTCCATACGTCTCACATCTTTACAGTCCTAAAATTAACATTAAATAGTTTTGTTAACCATTTTAATCCCTCTTAACCAAACACTTCCATACTTCCACAGAGATTTAGTATGGGCTAGGAGCCTTTCCATTGGACATTTTCCTTAGCACTTCTTTCATATCAACTTCATTGATAGGGTTGCAAGATTGAAAGTTTTGTTGCCTTTCATGGAACCTTTACTCGTTCCTTTTGAGAACTCTCATCCATATCACCATTGAAGAGCATAAAAAAGTGCCTTTGCCATCTTTCCTTTATTGTTGCTTCCTTTTCTGGGACCTTACCATCTTTATCATTAATGCATCTTACATTACCCAAGTCTCTTAATCTCCTATCCCTAGCGCTTCCTAGCTTAAAGACCTCTTTCTCACCTTCTTTATCCTTGAGTTTCTGGTATAACCTTTGACATGTGATGTTCTTCGCTATAGTAACGGCTTGCTTTACTACCCTTTTTTGCCGACTTGTACCAAACTTTACTAACCCCTTGTTCTTTGTTAGTTAAACTATTGGTTAAAGCAACGTATGTATGTTATTTCTTCTGGACTTCTCTTTTACCGCTCCATTCCACAACGAAACTCGTTTTATTCTACAAATGCATTCTGAATTAGCTTCTCACATTATGTCTACATCCTCTACCTTTTTCTAGCTTCCTTTTACTTTAATCTTCTCCGATGACTTTGCTATGTTCTCATTAGTAAGTTTCAACCATTTAACACGAGGGTCCCGAGCACTTCTCTTCTTCATCTTTGAACTTTTAATGCCCACATCCATCACCAATAACCTATGTTGTGTCCCCTCATGTTCGCTTCATATCACTTTACAATCTTTGGACAACCTCCAATTATTTGCTCTATTTAGGGTGTTGTCAATTGGACTCTTTGTGGCGCCTTAAAGGTTACCAAATAATCCTTGCCCTTCTTAAAATACAAGTTTACGATCATCAGTTCATAAGTAATCACAAAGTCTAGAATCGATACCTGTCTAGTGTTTCTTTCCTTATAACCAAAATCTCCATGTTGATGGAGGCCCATCAATGAGCCCAATTTGGACCTACAAGTCAATCAAGGTAGTCCAAGTTTACTAGCCAATGTATAAGGAATTAACCAAATTTTACTAGAGTCAAAATTAGAAGGCCATGGGTTCGAGTCCAAGCAAAAGCCCGAATTTGTGTACATTATTTCCTAGGCCCGCATGAGGTTTAAGTGAAAATTTTGTAATTAGTATGATACTTTAGGATGTTAACCATCAAGGCATGCAAATAAGTTCAAGTTAGATCCAGCACAAGTTGAAGATTCAAGGCCATTTTGTAAACTGTGCCAGATTAGCACCTGATCTACCCGGTTTTATTTATTGGGTGTTTTAAGCACGTTAAACCTAGTTTACCCTTGATTTCTTAATAGGGAGGGTTTGTTAACATCCTGAGTATTCCTCCCAAGCGAGGAAACCAAGTGAAAGTTATCAAGAATAAGGACACATGGCAACACCAAAAACCAAGCAAAAACCGACTCTTTCAGTCCGGTTGCTTCACTTAGAGGTTTTCCCTCTTATGAGGATTTGTTAGAGTTGTCTTCTTTCCTTGTTGGATACCTAGGATAGCTGGAAACATCGTTATGCTCTCCTTAATGCTTAGGTAATGCATGAACCACCAGAATGCAAGGGAGAAGACACCAAATGCAATCCGGTTGGCTAGTCGTAAAGGAGGACGGGGAAACAACCACTTTTCTCTCTCCTCCATGTGCAAGGAAGTCCTTTAAGCTAATTAACATGATCAAGGTTGTGTTTAGTCATTAGTATTTTGATTTACTAGACTCATTATTTGTACTTAACTTAATTAAGCATGCTTTGTAATTTTTGTTAACTTAAACTAGTTTAGAGGTTTCCTAAGTAGGAAGAAACCTCCTTCCTTCCTAGACAGCAAGGGATGGACGTTTATAAGGTGCTTTTGGAAGCTCATTTTGTAATCATCTTTGATTATTGAATGAAGAAAGTTGAGCTTTCCTCCTTTGAGCAATCTTAAACACTTTACTTGCTTATCCTTACTTAAGCCGAGCTAGGTAGTGATCAAGTAAGTTTTAATCGTTATTTAAGTGGTGTTTTATATCCTACATAAGATTAAGGGCCCTAAGCTTATTCTTGATGGTGATTTATGTATCCAAGAATAGGCTTAGTTTCGTTATATCTCCCCTTCATCTCATTCGGATTCACTCAAAACGCAAGCTAAAGGTCAAGTGTTCTTTGCTATATTGCATTCAATCTTAAATGTAAGTTGAGTTCTTGTGTGCATCCATTAACTTTGGTATCAAATCTAAGTTTCTCCTAGGCCTTGAAACAAGCCCCCACACTTTCCAAATCAACCCCAAACACATACCGCAAACATAAACTTGTTTGAATCCAAATTCTGCCATCAGTGCAAGTATGACTTTAGATGAGAAGTTTGATGCTTTGATGCGATGTTATGAAATTTTTATGCCTTCTAAACAAGATCTCAATAACTCTAATTACGAGTTCAAGAGCCAAAATGGGTATTTGAAGCATCAATTGGGCAAAGCCATGAAACAGAAGAAGAAAGCATTGGCTAGCCCACCCGGTTCTGTTTACAGTGATAAAGATAAAGAAGCCAGCAATCCTTTGAGCTTTCAAGTGAGGGTTAGCCTCAAAGAAGCGCATGAAGGGAGCATAGGCAACCAGCTAATTCTAATGATTTTAGAGTTGCAATTCTAGTGTTTGAAGGAAAACTGGACCCCGATGAGTTTTTGGATTGGTTGCACACAATTGAATGGATCTTTTATTACAAAGAAGTTTCAAAAGGTAAAAAGATGAAGCTAGTAGCTCTTAAACTGAGAAGGTATACTTGACTTTGGTGGATGAATTTATGTGCTAAAAGAGTGAGATACCGAAAAGGTAAGATCAGAACATGGGAGAAGATGAAAACCAAACTTAAGTCACTGTTTTTACCTCTTATTACATTCAAGATAGTTACTCTGAACTCCATAATTTGATTCAAGGAAGCATGAATGTAGAGGAGTATACAAGAGAGTTTGAGAAACTCTTAATCAAGTGAGATATTCAAGAGCCTGAAGAATAGATCGTTGTTTGGTACTTAGGGGGGCTATATCCTAGGTATGCTAATGTGGTTGAATTGTAGCAATACTCAACTTTTGATGAAGTTTGTGTTCTAGCCTATAAAGTTGAGAAACAACGAAAGTCTAGGCCCCTTTGAGCATGATTTTCCAAAACCTCCACCTCAAAGCCAATCCTTTGACAAGGGGAGCCCTATTTCTTTACCTAAGCCCATGGCTCTAATCCCTTCCTTTCCACCAAGAACCCCAGCTCTACAAAGATCCCTAGCTCTATAAAATCGACCACGAGAAGGTGCTTTAAGTGCCAATCCTAGCCCTTTGAGCATGAGAAGGTGCTTTAAGTGCCCAGGACTTGGACATATAGTCGTAGACTGCCCAAACAAAAAGTCATTACTTTGGCCAAATGGGAGGCCGTAAAAGAAGGTGAGATTGAAGAAGAAAAGGAGGAGCATACAGCGGACTATTAAGAAGAAAATCAAGAAGAAGTTGACGAGGAATCTGATGAGGGTGACATGCTTGTTCTAAGGAGAGTTTTAAGTGATCGAAAAGAAGCTAAGAACGAACAAAGAGAGAACATCACTCTTGATGTACGGTTAAGGGTAAGGTGTATTCATTGATTATTAATGGAGGAAGTTGAGCTAATGTTATTTCACTCAGCATGCTTGAAAATCAAGGCCTCCAACCTACAGCTCATCCACACCTGATGTATCTGTGGGGGAGAATCACGAACACTCAAAGCTGAATTCAAGAGCTAAAGGCTAGCAAACCGAATTCAAGTTAAAGCTTAAGTGTTGTCACGGTTGGAATGAACCAAACGGGTAGAACTAAACTCTCTCTTAGATACAGAAACACAACTAAGATTGAGTTTAGGCCCCTTAACCTTAATTATGATACAGAAAAACCACCTAATTAAAAGTTAAGACTTACTTGATCACCACCTTAATCGGCCTAATTAAGGATAAGCAAGTGAAGTGTTTAGGGAAACAAAAGCAAATGCTCTCAATTCTGGTTTTTCATTCAATATCAAAGTGTATGTTTACAAAATGGTCGTGGCTCGTATTAATACAAGGCCTAGCAAGCACCTAAGTAGTAAAGCAAGCTGGTGGAGGTTTCCTCCCTCGGAAGGAAATGACTTAACTAGCTAATTCATGCGCTTAGGACTAAGCTAGATTACATGCTTACTTAACTTAAACTAATTACAACCAGAATTCAAAGAAAGCAAAAAAATGATCATACTAATCCTTAATACATTTATTTAAGCCTAATACATCAGCTTTACTAGAGAAAATAAAGAAACGGCAGCTATAAAGCAAAACGCCTTTTCGACTGTCCAATGAAAATACAAGGTGTCGTTGCTTCCTTTATGCTGTCATTGGTTCACACGATTCAAGGCTTCTTCAACAGCAAATCGTGGTGTTTCCTGGCTGCTTGACTAGTGATTGAAGCAACCAAGCAAGGAAAGAGCTGAGCAAACCCACAGAAGAAAGAAAAACATGTAGCACACAATCGAGTTCTCCAAAACAGTTTTTAGCCCGATTTTGTGACCTTGCTTCCACCAATCAAAAGTGCGTATGATTTTAATTTCATGCTGTGGGGGGAATCCTTAAGGTGTGTACAACGCCCCCTGCAAATAAATCAAGGTTAAATCATGTTTAAGTAGAATATTTCTACTAAAATATTTTACTGTGCAGATTTAGACCAAAACTGGCAAGTTGAACAAAATGACCTAATTTCTTCACTTCGACTGACCATGATTGGTTTTTCTTGCTTGTAACTGAAATTTAACATCTAGGGGAACCCAAAAATGGAAAAATCTAAGACTTAAACGATAATGTAGCCTAAGAAATCACATACTCAAAACCAGGTACATTCTCGTTCAACTGGGAAGTCTGGATAGTTTGGGTTTATTGGCTACGTTGGATGGGTAAATGAAGTCCAAATGCGCTAAAACTTGTTTTGTTGGAAAGCTAACTTCTTGAACTTCAAATCCATTGCAAAATAGTAGACTTAAACCTCAAACAGGCCTAAGTAATTAAGCTCTCAAAAATCATGTTTACTACTGGAATTAACGCTTGACCTGCTATTTTGCTTCTTTAACAAAATGTGGAGGATTTATTTAACTTGGGGCCAGCCAAATAAGATTATCTTAACTAATTTGATTCTCTAAATTAAGGGGCATGGATAGATCTCCATCATCCTCCCCCTGTTGAGAAAGATTTGACCTCAAATCGGTTTAGGTAGTCGTTTTCCACACTTGGCTCAATTCTGGCTGAAATAAGATCATCCACTGAAATAAGTCTCTCTTGATGTTAGAGACTCTTTTCCAATCATTCCCCTTACTAGTTTGAATGTTGTTTGGAGGGTACTCTTCAGACTTGCTTTGAACCATTTCCTCAAATGCTCTTAATTTAGAATTAGGAGCTTCAAGTAATGGTTCACCAAAAGTGAGAAAAAGGCTGAGATGCTCATAGCTCCTTGGTGGATGGTTGGTGCCCAAAGTGAGCATATCACCTTCATCTGCTTCTACTATTATCTCCTCTAGAGTTTTCTCAAATGTATCCGCAACATTCTCTTCATTTTCCTCCTATAACTCGGCCTCCTCTACTACCTTCCATTTGGCTAAGGTAACAACCTACGATTGGTGCAATCTGATGCTAAGTGCCCGAATCCTTGGCACTTAAAACATCTTTGGATGCCCTTAGGAAGGGGTTTAGGTCTAGGTTATGGGAGTAGGCTTTGCTGCGGAGTTTGGTTTTTTTGCGGAATGGGAGGAGTGGGTGTCGTGAGTTTAGGGGTAAGAAATGGACTCCCCTTGTTCATGGTTTGTTCATTGGGGTGGGGGCTTTGGAAACTCATGCTTATGAGGCTGTTCATTCTTCTTTTGTGGCTCAACCTTGTGAGCCAGCACACATACTTCATCAAAAGAAGTGTAAGCTTGTAAATCGACAACATTAGCATACCTAGGATCAAGGTCTCCCAAGTATCTAACGATTGTTTGCTCTTCTGGTTCGTGTAAGTCACACTTGATTACAAGCTTTTCAAACTCTCTAGTGTATTCATCTACACTCAGACTACCTTGGTTCAAGCTATGGAGTTAAGAGTAACAATCTTGACCATAGGTAGGAGGAAGAAACTGAGCCTTAAGCTTTAATTTCATCTTCTCCCATGTTCTAATTTTGGACTTCCTTTCTCTAACTCTTTTGGCACATAAATTAGGCCACCGAAGAGAAGTATACTTACAGAGTCTTAAGGCAACCAACTTCACCTTCTTGTCTTCAAGGATGTCCTTGTACTCGAAAACTCTCTCAACAGTGTGTATCCAATCCAAGAACTCTACAGGATCAAGCTAGTCCTTCGTATACTAGAACTTCCACTTTGAAATAATTTGAATTCGCTTGAATCCGTAGTTCTAGTCTTGCCATACTTAAGGGTTCATCCTCACTAGATGAATCCAAAGTATGACTAGACACTTGTTTTTCCTTTTTAGGATCAGATTGGAGTGGTTCTTCATTGACTTGTTGCTTTGCTTCAAAAATGAACCAAGCGGTTTTCGAAGATACTCATTTTGAGGTTGAGTTTCTTGCTCACGTTGAGAATCCTCACTGATTTTCTTCAACAGCAACTCATTCTGCCTTATGAGTGCATCAAATCTCTCTTCCAAACTCATACTAGTACTCATGATGATCGTAGCTAGGTACGGTTTGTGTTTTGAGCAGAATAGGATGAGTGTGTTTAGGAGTGTGTCTGGATGGCTTTGGGGCGTGTGGGGGTTGGTTTCAGGCCAATATGAAACTTACTCTGATACCAAATATGATGCATCTGTGGGGGAGAATGATGAACACTCAAAGCTGAATTCAAGAGCCAAAGGCTAGCAAGCTGAGTTCAAGTTAAAGCTTAAGTGTTGTCACGGTTGGAATGAACCAAAAGGATAGAACTAAACTCTCTCTTAGATACAGAAACACCACTATGATTGAGTTTAGGGCACTTAACCTTAATTAGGATACAGAAACAACACCTAATTAAAAGTTAAGACTTACTTGATCACCACCTTAATCGGCATAATTAATGATAAGCAAGTGAAGTGTTTAGGGAAATGAAAGCAAATGTTCTCAATTCTGGTTTTTCATTCAATATCAAAGTGTGTGTTTAAAAAATGGCCATGACTCATATTAATACAAGGCCTAGCAAGCACCTAAGTAGTAAAGCAAGCTGGTGGAGGTTTCCTCCCTAACAAGGAAACAACATGACTAGCTAATTCATGCGCTTAAGACTAAGCTAGATTACATGCTTGCTTAACTTAAACTAATTACAACCAGAATTCAAAGAAAGCAAAACAAATGATCATAATAATCCTTAATACATGTATTTAAGCCCAATACATCAGCTTTACTAGAGAAAATAAAGAAACAGCGGCTATAAAGCGAAACCCCTTTTTGGTTGTCCAATGAAAATGCAAGGTGCCTTTGCTTCCTTTATGCTCTCATTGGTTCACATGATTCAAGGCTTCTTCAGCAGCAAATCATGGTGTTTCCTAGCTGCTTGACTAGTGATTGAAGCAACCAAGCAAGGAAAGATCTGAGCAATCTCACGGAAGAAGGAAAAACATGCATCACACAACTGGGTTATCCAAAACAGTTTTTAGCCCAATTTTGTGAACTTGCTTCCACCAATCAAACATGAGTATGATTTTAATTTTATGCCATGGGGGGAATCCTTAGTGTGTGTACAAACCCCCCTACAAAGAAATCAATGTTAAATCTTGTTTAAGTAGAAGATTTCTGCTAAAACATTTTACTGTGCATATTTGGATCAAAACTGGCAGGTTGAACAAAATGGCCTGATTTCTTCACTTCGACTGAGCATGATTAGTTTTGCTTGCCTAGAACTAAAACTTAACATCCAGGGGAACCCAAAAATGTAAAAATCCAAGACTTAAACAATAATGTAGCTTAAGAAATCACATCCTCAAAACCGGGTGCATTCGAATTCAATTGGGAAGTCTTGATAGTTTAGGCTTATTGGCTGCGTTGGATGGGTAAATGAAGTCCAAATGAGCTAAAACTTGTTTTTCTGGAACACTAACTTCTTCATCTTCAAATCCATTGTGCAATATTAGACTTAAACCTCAAAGAAGCCAGTAATTAAGCTCTCAAAAATTAGGTTTACTGCTAGAATTAACCTGTGACCTGCTGTTTTACTTCTTTAACAAAATGTGGATGATTTATTCAACTTGGGGCTAATAAAATAAGATTACCTTGACTGATTTGATTCTCTAAATTAAGGGGCATGGAGAGATCTCCATCAACACCCTTATAACATTCAATGGTTAAGTCAAAGCACAGGGTTACGAGTTAACTCTAGGTGCTTAATTTCCTTTCCATTGGAATGAATTACCAAGATGAGTTATGGTGTTATGTGATTTCCATGGATTCCTATCATATCTTGTTAGGTGGACTGTGGATGTATGATCAAAAGGTGATGCATAATGGATTTCTAAAGACGTGTCCCTTCTCCAATGAAGGAAAGAAGACTACCTTAGTTATTCAACAGGAATCCAAATCCCCTCTACCAAACCATTCTTTGGCCATTTCGTTAATCAAATGATTTTATCATGTCTTTTCAGAAGAAATACCCTCAGGTTTACCCCCATAGAGAGATATACAACATCATATTGATCTTTTCCCAAGATCTAGTCTTCCGAACAAACCAGCTTACAGAATAAACCCCAAGGATACTGTAGAGATTCAATGCCAAGTGGAAGAATTAATGTCTAAAGGACTAGTTTGTGAGTCCTTAAGTCCATATGTCGTTCCAGTTCTTTTAGTTCCAAAAAAAATGAGAGCATGTGTATGTGTATAGACAAACATGCCATAAACAAGATTACAATCAAGTATAGGTGTCCCATACCTAGACTTGAAGATATGTTATATGAACTACATGGTTCAAGGGTATTTTCCAAGATTGATTTAAGAAGCGGTTATTATCAAATCAGAATTAGACAAGGTGACGAACAAAAAACCACTTTCAAAACCACAGGTTGCTTATTTGAGTGGCTTGTTATGCTATTTGGTTTGTTAAATGCTCCAAGTACTTTTGTGAGGCTTATGAATCAAGTATTTAGGCCTTATATTGGTAAAATTCATGGTGGTTTGTTTTGATGACATTCTGATCTATAGCAAGGATGAAAGAGAGAACAAAACCATGTAAATAAGAATATGATGGTTTTTTAAAAGGAGAAGTTGTTTGGTAACCGTGAGATGTGGCCCTTCTTATCATATGAGGTGACTTTTTTAGGTTATATTGTTATTGCTTATGACAGATGAGAGCAAGGCTGAGGCTATTTAGACATGGCCTACTCCATAAAGCATACATGACGTACGAAGTTTCGATGGACTTGCTGTCTTTTGCATGCGATTCATAGTAGAATTTTGTTCTATTATGGCTCATATGCCTGAGGTAATTAAGGGTACATATTTCATATGGTCCTTCAAAGCCCAATCTATCTTTGAAGAGATAAAAAAACAAGCTAACTCAAGCACCGGTGTTAGCTTTACTATGTTTTGATAAGGTCTTTACGATTGAGTTCGATGCATCTGGTATGGGTATAGGTGGTGTGCTCACTTAAGAAGGAAAACCTCTAGCCTTCTTTACTGAGACATTATGTGATTGAAGAAGAAAATACTCCACTTATGATAAGGAATTCTATGCTATTGTGCGCTGTTTAGAACACTGGAGTCATACTCAATGGCTAGTTAGTTCATTTTGTATTCTGATCCTGAGACCTTGAAGTACATTCAGGGGCAGCATAAGTTGAACTCACAGCATGCCAAATGGGTGGAATATCTCTAGTCATTCCATTTCACAATTAAGTATAAGCCAGGGAAGCTTAATCAAGGTACAAATGCATTATCCAAAAGGCATTTGTTATTATTCCAATTAGATGCTTGTATTTTAGGTTTTGAGCATCTAAAATCTTTATATGTTGAATATGAAGACTTTGGGGAGCTTTATTCTATTTGTCAAAAGTGACCCAAAGGTGTTTTTTTGGTCCAAGAAGGTTATCTGCTCAAGGGTACTCGCTTATGCATTCCAAAGTGTAGTACTCGAGAAATTTTGATTGAAGAACTTCATGGTGGTTCATTAGCTAGTCATTATGGTGAAAAGAAGACTCTTACTATGTTAAGAGAACATTATTACTAGCTAGGTATGACTGATGATGTCCAAGATATCTTGAGAAGGTATGATACATGTCAAGTGCTTTTAAAAGTCACTCGTTACCCTAAGGATTATTGATAAGTGCTTAAAGTGCATATCATTTTAGGGTCATTTTGCTGTATTTCTATGGAAAATTATATGTTATAATTTGTACTTCTTTTCCTATTTTACACTCGGGTATGGTTCTTTTATGTGTTTTGCAGGTTTCTGAACCATTTGACCCCAGATTCGACCCATGAGTGCATTTGGACTCCCCACGGACACCCTTTAGTTGCTATGCTTGTGAAAGGAAGAAAGAACAGAAGAATGTGGAGCTAAAGCTGACCACGGTCGGTTCATGGTGTCTTCATTTCCTATGAGGCTTTTGTTTCCTCGCAAGCTCTTCGACTTTCTAGCAGTTATTATTCCATTGTTACGCGTGGTTGTTTGTCTTCCAGAATTTCACTATAAAATGGGGGGCTCTTATCCTCACACACATCCCATCATCTCATCTTATACTCCTTTCCTCTCTTTAAGCAAATAAGGATTAGTTTAGATTAGAGAGTGAGTGAGATAGAGTTGAAGTGAGGATTTGCAAGGATTCCATCCCAGGTTTGCACGACGGTTCAAGCACGATTTTTGGATGAGCAATTCTTCTCTCTTCTCTTCTCTTTTCCTCTTTAGATTTATCATTTTAGAGTAGTTAGTTGTTTGATCTTTGATTATGTGTGAGTAGTTAAGTTTTGTCTAGGGATTTGTTAGTTTGTGAAAGCATAGTTGGATCATGTTTTAATCCATAGAATTGTGCTTATTTTCAAGATTTGTTTGATTTTGTTCTATCAAGTGTTATTCATGTTATGAGTAGATTTTTGGCCAAAATTTGCTTGCACAATTGAAACAATCTAGTGAAAAACTTAAAGTTGGCATTTGGTTGTTGGACTGCTTGTTAGAACCTATCATTGCATCGTCTCGAAAGAGAGACTGTTAGTTGGGAGGACTCAAATTAAGTAATCGAAGATATTAAACTTGGATTGCGTCAAATTAGCTTGAAACAAAGACATTTGCTTAGTTTAGGCAAATTTAGTTGATTTCAAAAGAATAGGCTGAATTTCTATATAGATTGCAATTCCTCGAAATTAACCAATTAGAGAAAGGCACATGTTTATCATTTTGGTTCAGTTCCCTTTCATAACTACAAAAGTTCCTAGGCTCTTTTCCCATATTTAATTTAGAAAAGTTTATTTATAGTTGTCAATCAAAGCCACTTGAACTAGAATTTTGCTTAGCATATCTTGAGGGGATATAGCCCAATAGATCAACCTAGTTTCTGTGGGATCGACCTTGATTATTACAACGCCACCATGCGCTTACGATAGGTAGTGGTCAAGTTTTTGGCGCCACTGTTGGGGACTAGAGTCGAATATTGGATTTTTCTTGATACGTTTGACCAAGCATTTTATTTTTCTTTGGAAGAAAAAAACCTATAAATTTTTTTTGAAAATGAACCAAAAAAATTGAAAAAAAATAATGGCAATTTTTCATTTTTTTCAATTTGAGCATGAATTATTTTGGAGTTATTTTAAGCATTTAAATGTCTTTTTTGCTCAATGTGGTTATTGTATGGGTAAATGGGAAAGTTTGGACATTGTTGATGAGGGTATGAATAATAAAACCCGAACTCTTTTAGAGTATTGGGGTTTTCATGGTAAAAGTGTTGATGAGGCATGTTAGTTGCTTAAGTGGATTGCTTGGGATTCGTTTGAATTTGAAAAGGCTAGTCGTGTTTCTAGATTCTCATTTCCTCATCCTTGTGCGCTGTAACACCCGGAATTTCAACCCCTCTGTTCAGCCGATGTATGCCGTTATAAATTCTGCCTGAGTGTCGATTTTATTGAAATGAATATTATTATTCTCATTGTTATTAGCTTTCTGGGTATTAAAGATTTTTATTGGAAACCTCATTGAGTAGATTCCCGAATACGACTAGAATGTCGAACTTTGGGAATTAACCTGCAATTTATTGAATCGAACCTTAATATAATCAAAAGGCGAATAAATCGAACGATGATTATATTAATGGTTATGGTTTAAGTTTATAAAGGTCGGAAAATTATTTAATTTATGGTATTAGTGGGTTGGTGTTTTTTTTTTATCAGTAGACAAAACAAAAAGAAAAAAAAAGAAAAGGGGGGGGGGGCCGAAGCCCCTTCATTTCTTCTTCTTCTTTTCTGTTTTTGGAGGGGGGCGAAACGCGAGGGAGAGGGAGGGGGACCCCGACCCCGGTGACAGGGCACGGGGGGCCGCCGGTGAGCCGGCGCCTGGCCGCCATCGCCCTGGCCGTGCCACCCCCGCGTCCCATCTGTTTGGCCCAGCAGCGGAAAGGGAGGAGAGGAAGAGCAGAACG
>JACYFF010019584.1:52751604-52774653 GCA_017589665.1 Selenicereus undatus
TTCTAATTGTTTATCAGCCGCCTGTTTGCATCGATAAGTCATTGGTAACGAAGTAACCTAAAACCATCGGATTGAGCAACCGAGCGAGTCAGGTGACTAGTAAATAGGTCGAGGAATAAAGCATTTTTAAGGGTTATTTGCATCTACAGCTTAACCAACCCAGTACCTTCCTAGAAGCTTGCATGTAACTCCAACTAATATGTTTCAAGCTCATTATTTGGCAGGGGATTCAAAAATCAGTATTTCATTTCTCTATCAGTAGGCAGATGATGCAAAAACCAATATTTCACTTCTCTGCTAGAAGGCAGAGTCAGAGTTCAGTATTTCATTTCTCTACCAGTAGGCAGAAGATGCAAAAATCAGTATTTCATTTCTCTGCCAGTAAAGAGAGGATTCAAAGTTCAATGTTACATCATGTTGCCAGTAGGCATATGTTGAAGTTACATGTTTCATAGCTCAGTTAATATGCAGTAAAGTTACGAGAAACATGATCAATTGAATAAACAAGCATGTAAAGTTCAAATGTCAATATATTCATTTTATTGCTCTTACTACTTGATACTGAAGAAGGTTAGTGAATAATTAAATTGAAAACCTGAAAAGGTGATTAATTGTTTATGTCTTGTTTAGAATATGACGTTATAGATCCGAATTTATGAGGAGATAATGGTATTCATAGATCATGTCCACTACTTACATTAACATATGATATTGTTTTATTAAGTTTACGAGTTCATACGAGTGGCTTTTGGTGCAAATGCTATTTCTCTTGCTTTGTGATTGGAATACACTATGCGATAGGTGAATTCTTCAAAGAAAAGGAATTACGAACAACGGTTGTAAGTTATTATTGCATCTTTTAGGGGAGGGGGCTATCCACTGTGCGATTATCGCTCATCCCATCTATCATTGTGCCTCCATGTTTCTGAAGGAAGCCGAAAGGGAGTCACTGCTGCCTAGAAGTGAAATGATGGACTCGTACGTGAACTGCAATGTGTTTTGTGGTGTGTGATTGTAAATTGAGTTCTTGTGTGCTTAGTTGCATATCATTTAGAGTCGCTCTGTATGGCCATATGAGCCACCATCTAAGTTGTCAGGTCTGTATTGTATTTATCGCCTTTTATTTGGTTATCATTAAACTGCATTGGTTATAGTGCTCCGGGCGGGTGGCCCGTAGAGCTGTGAACTCCGACGGGTGGCCGTTGAGTTAGTTTTTACTGTTTTTCAGTGCAGGGGATTTTTTGTAAGGCTATAAGCCTGAGAAAATGGTCAAGTTTTAGGGGAAACTCTGTCCGTTTTGCCCCAGGATTTAAGAACAAAATAGTAAAACTCCTGACTTTAGGGTTGGGGGCCTTCTTTTTGAGCCCCCATAAAGTTCACTAAATCAAGCAGCCGTGTTCCATCATGGAACGGCGGTAATGTCTCCAATCAAATTAGAAGTCTTCCGTTGCTAAATTATAATAATAAGTGATTATGTTAGAATAATCAGATATTAGCTATTGGGGGCGTTACATGCGTTTTATACTAGATCGTATTATGCCCCTTTTTGGTGTGATTTGTGTAACGCTTTTGACCACAATATTAATTTGTGTCCTTATTACGCATGCTATGCTCAACCTGACTTTGCATCACCCTTGGACAATACTGATGTTGTCTTGACCTTACACGATTCATGCTTTCCTTTAGCTCAGTGCACAGGGCTCGTGGAGGGCGATCCTTTTGGCTTTGATACTAGGTTTGATGTTGTTGATACATTTTTTGAGTCAGAAGATATTTTGATAAGGTGCATGATCTAGTTGAGACTCCTTTAGAGGAGTCACATGATATGTTTATGCATGAGGAGTCTCATAGCCTTGGTTTTGATGATAGTGTTCTCTGTAATCTCCTTCATTTCTATGTTTCCTGTATGTGTTCACAACCCTCTCCTTCCCCTGAGTATATGACATTGTTGAGCTCATTGATACTTCTATGATTTGTAATGCTAATATTGATTTGGGCTATGAGGATAATGAGTTTAATGTGCTTGGTGGGAATGTTGATGATTATGCGTCCTTAGATTACTTTAGAGGGCATGATCTCTCCATTGACCCTTATTATGTATGCCTAGAGGACTTGCCTGGGATAATCATGTGGACTACATTCTTTAATCATTCCTATAATTTTTCTAAGGCTATTGATAAGGTTAAGAGGATGTTAGTTGTCTTTGGTGTTATTTTTGTTATTTCCTCTTACCTTTTATTTTCTGAACTGTGGTCTCAGAAGTTTGATAAGCTCCTGTGTGCCTTGGCGATGTCTGATTTGGCTGATACGCCATGTGCTTCGGTTATTACTAGGCCGCATAGCTTGGGTGCACTTAGCACCTAACCTGGTGAGATTGTTCTATTTTGTTTTCCCTTTCTCTTCTCTTATCTTTCCTTCCCTTTTTCTATTGTATGCCCACATTGAGGGAAATGTGTGATTCAAGCATAGGGGAAAGGAAGTTTCTATGTTTTTATTTTGGTTATTAATTTTAGGTTTCTTTTTGTTTGCATTATAGTTTTGCATTTAGTTCCATTTTAGATTTGCATATAGGATTGCATGTATGGATTGTGTGGATTGGTTTGGGATAACCTCCAATGATATCTTTGTTAGGCAAAACAGTTTCATGAGTTTAAGTAGCTTTTGAGATGTAATCCTTTTTTGTGCTAAACTTTTTAAAGGTTTTGTGAATACCTCTTGTTTTGACTCTTGTCTTGATGGAGAACTCTGTTATCCCTTGGAGTATTTAGCACTAATGTTGGTACATGGACTCATTTTATGAGCCTAATCAGACTTTGGTAAATATCCCGCGAGATTTTGAGCCTTATTTGGACTAATCATTATATTTAGTCTCATATTTCTTTCATGTGTGTGACTCTTCCATGTTGCATCTCTAGAACTTGCCTAGATTCTTGTTCAAAACCACATTCGCATGTGTATATTTGATGATATGATAGAGGCATTTCTTTCTTCATTTATTTTAGCCACATAGCCAAATAGCCTACCCTTGTGTTACACGTTTATTCCCTTTGCTAGCCCCTTTGAGCTTATATCCGTTTTTGTTGTGATCTGTTCATATTAGCCCTTGGCCAAACACATATTCCTAACCTTTAAGCCAAATCTATGGAGCATCACTTTATCTTTGTAGTAGGTGGTTTTGGAGATAATTAAGTTTAAGGAGGCTTTGGTGTGTTGGTGTTTTTTTTTTTTTTTTGAAGGATTGATGATAGTGAACATTTACTTTGGTTCCCTCTTATTTGGGTTGAGCATACGTATTAGGTTGTGAGTTGATAGTTCGTGATCCTTTGCCTTTCAATAATGGCAATTTTTGTTTCATTTCCTAAAACAAAAAAAGAGAAAAAAAGGTTACGTTGAAGAAAAAGAAACAAAGGAAGATAAAGTCCTCTCGATTGTGTTGTGCACATTGCATTCTAGTGGTAGAGAATTTAAGAGTCTTGTCAAGCATATGGTGGATTGCATCTTTGGAACGAGTCTTGAGTGAACCTATGCTATAGTTTGAACACATGAGCGGGAGTGTTTGATATTTCCCAAAAGTGAGGTTCTACCACCCCATTTAGCTCTACAATTCCATGTGCTTGCATGATGTGCTTTGTGGTTCTTTGGGGGTGATCAAGTTTGATATTGAGCTTGTGATCTTATACTTTTTCGAAAACCTTCTTTTCTTTTTGATTTTGAAATGTTTTGTGCACTACTTAGGGTTGTCGTTGATTGTTATTCTTGCTTGTGACATGCTATGGTTTGCCTATTTTAAAGAGGTTGTTCCGTTCCATCTCCCCTGGTTGATTTTCTCTAGTGTTTGCTTGAGGATAAGCAACAATTTAAGTATTGGGGAGTTTGATAAGTGCTTAAAGTGTATATCATTTTAAGGTCATTTTGCTGCATTTTTTGCAAAAATTATATGCTTTATGTTATAATTTATACTCCTTTTTCCCGTTTTACATTCGGGTATGGTTCTTTTCTGTGTTTTGCAGGTCTCTGATCCATTTGACCCCAGATTTGACTCATAAATGAGTGTATTTGGACTCCCCACGAACACCCTTTAGTTGCTATGATCGTGGAAGGAAGAAAGAATAGAAGAATGTGGAGCCAGAGCTGACCACGGTCGGTCCGTGGTGTCTTCATTTCCTGCGAGGCTTTTTGTTTTCTCACAAGCTCTTCGACTTCCTAGCAGTTATTATTCCATTGTTATGCGTAGCTGTTTGTCTTCTAGAATTTTACTATAAAGGGGGGGCTCTCATCGTCACACATACTCCATCATCTCATCTTATACTCCTTTCCTCTCTTCAAGTAGATTAGGATTAGTTTAGATTAGATAGAGAGTGAGATAGAGTTGAAGTGAAGATTTGCAAGAATTCCATCCCGGGTTTACACGATGGTTCAAGTGCGATTTTTAGCTGAGCAATTCTTCTCTCTTCTCTTCTCTTTTCCTCTTTAGATTTATAATTTTAAAGTAATTGGTTGTTTGATCTTTGATCATGTGTGAGTAGTTAATTTTTGTCTAGGGATTTGTTAGTTTATGAAAGTATAGTTGGATCAGGTTTTAATCTATAGAATTGTGCTTATTTTCAAGATTGGTTTGATTTGTTCTATCAAGTGTTATTCATGTTATGAATAGATTTTTGGCCAAAATTTGCTTGTACAATTGAAACAATCGAGTGAAAAACTGAAAGGTGACATTTGGTTGTTGGATTGCTTGTTAGAACCTATCGTTACATCGTCTCGAAAGAGAGATTATCAAATTGGGAGGACTTGAATTAAGTAATCGAAGATATTAGACTTGGATTAAGTCAAATTAGCTTGAAAGAATGGCATTTACTTAGTTTAGGCAAATTTAGTTGATTTCGAAAGAATAGACTGAATTTCTGTATAGATTGCAATTCCTCGAAATTAACCAATTAGAGAAAGGAACATGTGTATCATTTTGATTCAACTCCCTTTCATAACTATGAAAATTCCTAGGCGTTTTTCCTATATTTAATGTAGAAAAATTTATTTACAGTTGTTAATCAAAACCACTTGAATTAGAATTTTGCTTAGCATATCTTGATGGGATATAGCCCAATAGATCAGCCTAGTCTCTGTAGGATTGACCTTAATTGCTACTACGCCATCGTGCGCTTGCGGTCGTATCAATTATACACGCCTTCACCAGTTCCCACTCTCCCATGGGTTGATGGGAGCACAAATTTTATCCTAGGCTTGCCTAAAATCCAAAGGAGCAAAGATTTAATCTTGGTAGTGGTGGATAGGTTTTCTAGGATGGACCATTTTCTACCCTGTAGCAAGGCCAATGATGCTACACATATTGCAGAGTTATATTTCAAAGAAGTGATAAGATTACATGGTAGTCCACGATCTATTATTTTAGATCAAGATATAATATTAATTTTCTTAGTCACTTTTAGATTACTTTGTCGAAGAAAATGGTCACCAAATTCAAGTACAGTACCACTTGTCCTCCATAAACATACGACTAAACTGAGGTAACTAATCGAATCTTAGGCACACTCCTATTGATCTTATGCCATGGCCTTGGATCAAAAGCCAAGCGTGGATGCTGCCAAGCGTGTGGAAGAAATCCAGAAACTCCATGAACAAGTGACAGGCAGAATTGAGAAGGTTAATATGTCATACCAAGCCCAAGTCAACAAACACAAGAAGAAAAAGGTATTTCAACCTGGAGACCTAGTTTAGATCCACCTCAGAAAAGAGTGTTTTCCATCAAAACCCAAAAACAAGCTTATGCCACGAGCAGATGATCCATTTGAGGTCTTGGAATGAGTTAATGATAATGCATACAAGGTTGATCTCCCTGGGGAATATGGCGTTTCAACCACATTGAATTTGGCATATTTGAGCCCATATTTGGAGAATGGTTACCTAACCAATTTGAGGTCAAATTGTCTTCAACAAAGGGAGGATGATGGAGGTCCATCAATGCAGCTTAATTTGGACCTATAAGTCAGTCAAGGTAGTCCAAGTCTACAAGACAAAGGCCAAGGAATGACCCATGTTTTGCTAAAGTCAAAATAAGAAGGTTTTGGGCTTGAGTCCACGCAAAAGCCCGATTTTGTGTACATTATTTCTTATGCCTCCAGGAGGTTTAAGTGCAAATGTTTTCCTTAGTATGATAACTAAGGAAGTTTTCTATCAAGGAATGTAAAGAAGTTCAAGTCAAATCCAACACGAGTTGAAGGTTCAAAGACCATTTTGTAAACCATGTCAGATTAGCGCCTAATCTGCTCGGTTTGGTTTGTTAGGTGTTTTAAGCATCTTAAACCTAATTTAGCCTTGATTTCTTAATAGAAGGGATTTGTTAATATCATGAGGATTGTCCCCCAAGCAAGGAAACCAAGTGAAAGTCAGCAAGAACAAGGACACATGGCAGCACCAAAATTGAGCAAAAATCAGGTCTTTGAGTTCAGTTGTTTCACCTCGAGGTTTTCCCTCTTAGGATGGTTTGTCAGAGTTGTCTCCATGCCTTGTTGGATACCGAGGACAGCTGGAAGCATCCTTATACTCTCCTTATTTCTTAAATAATGCATGAACCACTAGAATGCAAGGGAGAAGACACCAAGTGCGATTCAGTTGGCCAGCCGAAAAGGGGAAGGGCAGCAACCATTTTTCTCTCTCCATGTGCAAGGAAGTCCTTTAAGCTAGTTAACATGATCAAGGTTGAGTTTAGTCATTACTATTTTGATTTACTACTCTCATTATTGGTAATTAGCTTAATTCAACATGCTTTGTAATTTTTGTTAACTTAAACTAGTTTAGAGGTTTCCTAAGTAGGAAGAAACCTCCTCCCTTCCTAGACAGCAAGGGATAGACGTGTATAAGGGGCATTTGAAAGCTCATTTTGTAATTAGCTTTTAGTATTGAATGAAGAAAGTTGAGCTTTGCTCCTTTAAACAATCTTAAACACTTATACTTGTTTATCCTTGCTTAGGTCAAGCTAGGTGGTGATTAAGTGAGTCTTAATCCTTATTTAGGTGGTGTTTCTATATCCTAAATAAGATTAAGGGTCCTGAGCTTGTTCTTGTTCTTGTTCATGATTTTCGTATCCAAGAATAGGTTAAGTTTCATTCTATTTCCCATTCATCTCATTTAGATTCACTAAAACTCAAGTTAAAGTTAAGTGTTGTTAGCTATCTTGCGTGCAATCTTGAATGTTAGTTGAGCTCTTGTGTGCAGCCATCACATGTCCTATTTGCCTTTGTCCCAATATGTCTATTAGAGTCACCTCTTACGAAAAGTTTCTCACTCTGAAGTACATTTTGAATGACCATATCCTAATTCTCCCAAAATCGCTTCATATTATCTTTTACTAAACCTATTTATGATGCATAAATACTTACCACATTGAGGATTTCTGACCCCACCACTAACTTAATTACCATAATGCGGTCACCCTTCTGATGCACCTCAACAACTTGATTAACCAACTCCTTACCGACCAAAATGCCCACTCTATTTCTAGCTCTGTTAAACCCGAATAGCAGAGTTTATACCCATCAATTTCTCTAGTGTTAGCTTCCACCTATTTAGTCTCTTGAATACAAGTTATGTTAATCCTATGTTTACGTAAAGCTTTAACTAACTCAATCAACTTGCTTGTAAGGGTTACGATATTCCACAATGCAAAATGCAACCTGTCGAGCCTTACTCTCACTAAACATTTAATTAAAACTCAGTGATAATACTAATAACAATAACTTGCAAAAGTAAGACAATAACAACAACAATAAGAAGAACAAAAATATCAACAATAGCAACAACAATGACAAAAACTAATACTACTAAAACTTATTTTATGCATTAGTAAGGATTATTGTAAGCCTTAATGAGCACTACTATATATATTAATAAGCATTATATTTTTTTATTTTTGTAATATAATAATAATTAAAAGAATAAATAGTGAACATTATTATTTATATTAGTGAGCATGGCTAAATATATTAGCCAGCAAATCCTAGTTTGATGATTGTATTCATTAGTGAGCAATACTGCATGTATTAGTAAATAAGAGTTATTGAGGTCTATTCTTTTTCACGATAAGATACAGCTGTAAGCTGTAAGAAAATGTAAGAAATTATAAGAAACTATAAGGAGGTACGAGGAGTTGTAAGGAGTTGTAAAAAGATGTAAGTAGATGTAAGCAGATATAAGGAGTTGTAAGAAAATGTAAAAAACTATAAGTAGATGTGAGGAACTGTAAGAAACTGTAAGGATAGATGTAAGGAGTTGTTGAATTGTTGAAAAGCTGCATAGTATAACTTGTAGACATGTATGCATATTAATGATGTTTAATGTATGATTTGTGAATTAATGTGTAATATATTAGTCATATTTATGAAATAAATTTGATACCATCAGTAAACAAATTATTTCTTAATATGATTGAAACAAAAATTTTTTCTTTTAATGAACATTTTGGATGAGAAATAATAATATTAAAATAATATACTTATTGAAAATAAACCTTTAACTAAGTAAATTAAACAAAAATAAAATATGTTAAACCGCACAAATTTTTTCAATCAAAATTTCCTACACTTGACATGATTCCTTATGTTTATATTAGTTTGATATTCCAATAATCAAAGTATAGCCAAAAAAAAAAAATTCTGACAAAATTGAATACAACTCTTAAAATGAAATCCTATTTTAAGTAAACAATTTTAAATGTAAATGTCTTATCAATATATTATTACCAAGGAATTTTATAAAGCTTTGTATTATAATTTTAAAAGCATGCTCACTTATTTAATCTATAATAACATATATTATTCCAATCGAAACTCAAATATAATTTACATCGTTAAATTCTTTTTTATGTTTATATAAATGTTATGTTCATAACATATTCACAAATTATGTATATTGGTAGTATAATTAAAAAAATATACATATTTATGTAATTACTATAACAAAAATAAATGAATGTTATACAAAAATCTATATGGGATGTAAGAAGATGTAAGAAGATGTAAGGATATGTAAGAATATATAATAAGATATAGCGATTATGTTGAGGATGTAAAGAGTTGTATATAAGGAGTTATAAGAAGTTGTAAATTGTTACTAAATCTTCCCAAATGCAAAAAAGAACATGACCTGAGTAACACATTGCTAATGAGTAATACTATATGTAGTGTTGAGCTTCATAATATATATATTAATGAATCAAATCCGAGTATATAGTGCATCTAAACGTCAGGTGAATAGTGAATCAAATTCAAATAGATAGTGCTTATGAACAATAGGTGAATGATATAATAACTGAATGTCAAATTATCTGTTTATGTACTTTTTATGAAAATTTTTCTTTTTAAGAATAAAAACAAATGTGACAAAATTTGTACAGGACCGGCCGGTATAGGGTAGTAGCGAATTGCATAGCAAAACCGAGGCAATTGGCAGTCGAAAATGTACCGATCAAGTCTCAGTCAAACTCAGGTTGTTCAGGCTATAGCAGACCGAAATGTGGTGTTCCCCTGAAATCTCGGACTCATCACACGGACCAATTTTAAAATGCAAAATCCAATCATTTTGTCCTCATCAACAGAGATGGGCCAAACATGCTTGAGTGACGCAAAAAGACTTTTTGCATTATATAGAGCTTTTCATCTCTATTTCTTCTTTAAGGAGTAATGTGAGACGCTGATCATCATAAATACTCATTGTCCACCTCTCACAATCCCACATTTTTGTCCGATTAACATTGCACCCTATGTCAAAGTTCAGCTACTTCCTCTCCTCTCTTTTGTTTTGTTTTGTTTTGTTTGTGGCATGAATGATAACAATAATGGGCATTACATAAAATAATTTTTTTACCACATATAAGCATCAAGTATATAGGAAATGCACATTACAAGATCTTATCGATTAGTCATGCTAAAATAGACTTTATATTAATAAAAAAAGTGTTTAGTAGCACTTAATCCAAGACACTAATGTATGACATCATAAAAATTAGATTTGTAAATTAATTAAGTCCAATATGTAAATTCGGTTTTGAGACATTATGCACTGTTTCAAGAGAAAAATGGTATACTTAGATAAAAACTTACACTCTTCCATTCCTGATTGGACTGGAATTTGGACTGCCAAATTTTGATAAAGTTGGACTGCAGAAATACTAGAGAACCGACGAGTGAAAGAGACAGACAAACAATCGTGAATAATCGGACAAAAAACAAAACAATCGAGCCATGGTATCTTACACCATTTCCAATGGTAAGCCAATTTTTTGGCTCACCACCTCTATCACATAAGCTTGTAAGTCAACTTTTTGACCCGCAATCCTCCCTCTCTTTAATGCAAGACTTATAACTTTGACTCATTAAATAAAATAATACTTATGAACCTACTTTACAACACATAATTTTTTTTTAAAATAAAATAAAATAAAACAATAAAAATTAAAAAACAAACAAAACAAGCAAAAAAAGAGGAGTGAGGCAACAAGGGGCTCGCAGCCGGCCTCACAAACCACTCAGCGGCACGACTCGTTCGGTGCGGCTCTCGAGGCAAGCGAGGCTCCCGTTGGAAAACAGCTAACCCGCTCATCTCATCTCATCTGCAGTGTGCACGCCACAATCACATTACCGGTAGGTCCGGGGCAAGCCGAGAATATGCTGACCCAATAAATATTCTTACCCAACAACAACAAAACAACAACAAACTCCCAAAGTGGGTCCCGCTTTCGCGGGGTCTGGGGAGATCCAGCTGTAGGCAACCTTACCTCTACCAGTATTTCTACCCATAGAGAGGTTGATTCCATAAGACCCACAAAATAGTTTTGAGAAAAAGGTTTGAGGAGAAAACGATTGCAAAACCATTTACCGAAGTAAGAGAAAGGGGAAGAGAAAAGGTTTCGGATAAGCGAATAAAAAGGGAGCGGAGACATACCTCAACAAATCAGGGGCACTTGGTGTCGTGACAACCCGGAAAAGCACGACCTGCAGACAAGCAAAACAAAACCCTACCCACCCCACACCGCCTAAGCTACTACCACCTACGGAGCCGGTCCCCTACAATCAGAGACCTTGATCCTGTCCCGCTACAATTTCCTATCCTGAGTCATGTCATCCGTGAGACCGACAACTCTCAGGTCCTCTCTAACCACTTCTTCTAGGCTTTTCTTCGGCCTACCTCTCCCTCTCTTACCACCGGGGGGGGTTGATACTCTCGCACCTTCGCACTGGGGCGGCCACACTTCTCCTCTTCACGTGACCGAACCATCTGAGCCTCGATTCCCTCATCTTCTCCTCTATGGGGGCCACTTCAGCTAAGCCCCTAATTACCCCATTCCTAATCCTGTTCAATATCGTAAAACCACACATCCACCGGACCATCCTCATCTCAGCTACCATCAACCTTTGGAGCTGCGTCTTTTTTAGAGGCCAACACTCTGATCCATAGAGAACAGTCGGTCTAACTACCATCCGATAAACTTTACCTTTCAAACCCATGGGCACTATCTTGTCACACAGTACCCCTGACGCTGACTTCCACTTTTGTCAGCCCACTCTAATCCGTTGGCTAATATCCTCGTCAATGCCCCCATTCTGCTGGATGATCGAGCCTAGATACTTGAATTTGGCGACCTTCGGTATTACCCTCCCATCCAGAACGATTTCTCCCCCCTCTTCTATCCTTCCGCTGAAACAACAGTGAAGGTATTCCGTTTTCGATCTACTCAACCGAAAGCCCCTAGCCTCCAGTGTATGCCTCCAACTCTCCAACCTGTCATTCACCCCCTGCCTGGTCACATCGATAAGAACGATGTCATCTGCAAATAACATACACCAAGGTACCTCGTCCTGGATTCCTCTAGTGAGTTCGTCCAAAACTAATGTGAAAAGAAACGGGCTTAAAGCGGAGCCCTGATGCAGGCCCAGACTAACAGCAAAGTCATTGGAGACCCCTCCCAGAGTTTTAACCCTCGTCCGCGCTCCCTCGTACATATCCTTGATAACACGAATGTACGCGGGCGACAGCCTTTTCTCTTCCAAACACCTCCACAATACCTCCCTTGGAACTCTATCATACGCTTTCTCCAGGTCAATGAACACCATATGGAGATCCACCTTTCTGTCCCTGAACAAGCCCATGAGTCCTCTGAGGAGGTAGATTGCCTCAATGGTTGCCCTGCCTGGCATGAAACCAAATTGGTTTTCTGAAATCTATACTTCCTCTTGCAGCCTTCTCTCAATCACCCTCTCCCACAGCTTCATAGTGTGGTTGAGCAGCTTGATGCCCCTAAAGTTATTACAATCTTGGATATCCCATTTGTTTTTGTACAGTGGGATGACTGTGCTGGCCCTCCACTCTCTGGGCATCTTGGCGGTCTTAAAAATAATATTGAAAAGCTCCATGAGCCACTCTAGTCCCACTTCCCCCATAAACTTCCAAACTTCCACTGGTATCTGGTCCGGGCCCACTGCCTTCCCCTTCGCCATCTTTTTCAAAGCCTCCCTAATCTCCTCCTTTGTTATCATGGCGCCCACACGCTAATCACTACACTCTCCGCCCCTACTACAGTCGTCTCCCCCCTTCCCCATTGAGGAGTTTAGCAAAGAACCTTTGCCATCTCTTCTTAATTTCAGCATCCTCAGTCAACACCTTACCCTCTTCGTCCTTGATACACCTTACCACTCCCAAATCCCTAGTCTTCCTTTTCCTCGCCCTAGCCAGTTTAAAAACCTCATTCTCCCCTTCTTTCGTCCCTAATTTATGGTACAGTCTATCAAACGTCTGGCTCTTTGCTACTGCCATTGCCCTTCTGGCTACCTTCTTGGCCGCCTTGTATCGAATCTTCTTATGTGCCCTCTCGTCCTCCGAACTGCTGCTCATGAACTCCGCATAAGCCTCTTTTTTTGGCTTGACTTTCTCCTTTACCTCTTCGTTCCACCACCAGGCACCCTCCATCCTGTTGCCGCCTCCCTTAGAAAGACCTAAGGTTTCCTTAGCCGACCTTCGGATGCAATCCGCCACAGCATCCCACATCGAGTCGTCATCTTCTGCCCTCCTCCAAACTCTCTCCTCAGCTAATCTCTTTGCTATTAACCCTGCCTTCTCCTTTGTGAGGGTCCACCACTTAATTCTGGGTTCTTCGGCTCTCCTCTTTGATATCTTAGGATACTTGAACTCTGCATCTAAAACCAGCAACCTGTGTTGAGTTCCCAGCAACTCGCTGGGAATCACTTTGCAGTCCTTACACGATCTCCGAGTTTCCTTCCTCATTAGGAAGTAGTCAATCTGGGTCTTGCAAGAATTGCTCTTAAAGGTCACCAGGTGGTCATCATTCTTCTTAAAGAAGGAGTTGGCCACCAACAAATCAAAGGCCACCGCAAAGTCCAGCACAGAGACCCCTCCCGCATTTCTCTCTCCGAAACCGAGGCCCCCGTGGACCCCATCGTATCCTGCTGCCTCCGCGTCGATATGGTCATTAAAGTCTCTTCATATGAACAGTTTCTCACTCTGAGGTACCTCCTGGGTGACCTCATCTAGGTCATCTCAAAAGAGCTTCTTAGTTTCCTCCGGCAGGCCTACCTGGGGCGCATACACGCTCACCACGTTCACGAAAACTGCACCCACCAAAACCTTAATGGCCATAATCCGGTCGCTCTTACGCCTCACTTCGACCACCTGGTCCGCCAAATCCTTCACGACTAGGATGCCAACTCCATTCTTCGCCTTGGCTGACCCCGAGTACCAAAGCTTGTACCCATCAATCTCTCTAGCTTTCGCTCCAACCCACTTCGTCTCCTGGGCACACGCTATACTAATCTTACGTCTATGCAGAGACTTAACTAATTCTATCGACTTACCCGTAAGGGTCCCAATATTTCAGGATGCTAGGCGTACCTTCCGCAGCCCTAGCCCCCTCTTAACCCCAAAACTCCCCGGAGGACAGGCTGAAACAATTACATGGCTCGCCACAGACGCAAACGTCTACGAAGCCAACGAACACCCTAAAGATATACAAACTAAAAGACACCCGAAAAAGCTGGTCAACTACCCTCCAACCACAAAAAAGAAATATTTACAGCAGGTCTAATACTCTAATGATAAGATTCAACCCTAAAGATCTACTAACAAAAATTACATCAGTAACAAAGAACTAATACTTTAAATCCAAGAAGACCCAGAAGCAATACTCAAAAAAAGCAATAAAAAGAGCTAGCAGCAAATGAAACTAATGATAAGATCAAGGATAGCGATAAAAGGATACAATGCTTAACAAAACAAACAAAGCTAACAAATTTATAAATATGTTAGTAAATTTATAAATATGTTAGTAATAGTGGCAATAATAATGGTAAAGTTAGTAGCAATGATTGTACTAAAAGAAGTAGTAGAATGGGAAAGGGTTAGATAGAAATGGTTACTAATAATCTTAATACTCTTTGTAAAATTAGTAATAATATTAAAATAGCCAAAGGTGAAATAAACAAATAGAATAATTATGAGCAATGGTTAAAGAAATGGCTTAGAATAAACTGGGTAAAGGAAATTCCTTGAATTGCCTAGCGCAAGCCCGGGAAAGCAACTATGCTAAACAATTGCCTACAATAATTATATTAAGAAGATGAACAGTAAAGAGAAAGAAAATAGCTGCAGCAGGTATGAGACAAACCTGAATTCTCCATTTCCTCAGTTAAGGTGCTAGAAATTGGAGGTAAGAGCCGATGATTACAAAGTTCTGGCTATGGCGGACAAGAGGTAACCGCCGCGAGGGGGCGGGGGGACTGCGCACCGAACGAGGGAGAGTGGAGGGTTCACTGATTGGATTTGGCTGGCAGCCGGTACCTGAACGCAGCGTCAATAGGCCACCGAGAGGTTTTCAGACGGAAGTGACCGGCGAACAGGCCACCGAACAACACCTCTTAGCCCCAATCTGTTGAAATTGAACTCAAGAATTGAAACCGCAACCCAAAAGAAGGGGTCGAATTGAACTCCGGACACACACTGCTGGTCTCTTCTGGCGGTATACAAGTGTCGGAGCAACCACCGGCGCGGTACCGACCGGAACTGACTGCCGAGATTGGCTAGCCTACCTGCTGAACCTACGGACTGGCCACAAGTGGACCGTTCTGAAACTTGGCAGAGACACGAAACTTGGCAGAGAGAGAGAGGTTATAATAAATATTCTTACCCAAATTTAAAAAAAAACGTGAAAAGTTAATTTCATTTTTCCTTTTTGTTTTTAAACGGAAACTCCCGTCTTTTTAAGAAGCGCAAGAAGCTCAAAAAGAAAAGGCAAAAAAAAAAAATATCATCCTGATGCGCTCTCTCTTTGCGTTTACGCACTGTCCGATTCGTCAGCATCACATTCACATTTCCTGATCTCTCCCACCCCCCCCCCCCCCCCCTCTCAATGTGCTCCTCTCTTCTCGCTGCCGATCCTCCCCTTCTCCGGCGATTGCGTGAAATTTTCCATTGATTTCTATGAGTTTCCGACGACAATCAATTGTCTACATCTTCAGTTTTGCCGTTAATGCTCTGGATTTCGATTCAGAGTCGTCGCGAATTTTTATTTAGTTTTTAAACTCTCCTGGGGTTGTCCGGTCGTTCGTTTTTTCGAATTTTAACAGTGAAACTGAGGGTACTTTTAGTCATTCGGCTATTTGAATGTGCTTTGGTGTTGATTTGGACGCTGCGAATTTAGGGTATTTTAATGATATTGGAAGCTTCACCTTTCTGTTGCTTTTGTTATTATCGGTGATAATTACAGTGTTGACCCTTCGAATTGAAAGGGTCAAAAATTAGGAGCGATTGGGGTGCTGATTCCACATTCTTCGAGAGAATATTAGTTTTTGTCTTGTTGATCACATTGACGTTTGACACTGGAATTCCAATCAGCGTTGGAATTTGAGGAGGAAAGAGAAGCCAACCCAACCGTGAAAGGGAATGCCGCTTGTTTGAAGGGTCCTATTATAGCTTTAGTAGTTTAGAAAAGGGGTAAGAAGTAGGGGTTTTGTTGTAATAACTCCGTGAAAATTGGAGAAGAAGATGAGGGATGAGAAGGAATGGAATACGAAGCGATGTGAGGGTTGCAATCCTGTGAAGAAGCAGGGGCCAGTTTCAATGGATCACGTTTTGCTGGCCTTGCAGGAAACTAAGGACGAGAGAGATCTGCGAATTCGCAGCTTGTTCAGCTTTTTCGATAAATCGAATACTGGGTATTTGGACTACGCTCAGATTGAGAGTGGCCTCTCTGCTCTTCACATACCCTCAGAGTACAAGTATGCTAGGGACCTTTTGCATGTTTGTGACGCCAACAAAGACGGACGGGTTGATTATCAGGAATTTCGACGATATATGGATGATAAGGAGCTTGAACTTTATCGCATTTTCCAAACAATTGATGTCGAGCACAATGGCTGTATCTTGCCGGAAGAGCTGTACGATGCGCTTGTCAAAGCAGGTAAAGCAATGATTTTATATGAAACTTAAGCTACATCTACAACGTCACTAATGCTTTATGATTGGTTGATTTTACTCTTCTTGTGATTCTTACATTTTTTACGGTGGGGAAGATGCCATTCTGAAGGCTAAGTCATGTTGAAAGGGTCCTGTTTACGTTAATGGTTTTACAAGTCGGGCCTTAAATTTAGGTAAAATAACAGAATCAACCTCTTCGCAATCTGGGGCAACATTGCATTCACCGAAACTGCACATGCACTACATAGCAAACACATCGATGGGTGCTAGTTTGTTCGGATTATTATTATCGTTCTTTCACTTGATGTTTTGCCTATGTGAGTGAAGAACCTTTCGCCCTTCAGCTCTTCAAAATGGGACGTATTTGAATTAGTAGTTCCCTGGTACTCATAAATGACCAGGGTTTCTACTCATTATTCATTAGCTTTGATCAAGCCGGCAATGTTACAATGCACTGCTGATCCGTGACTAAATTTGACACTGTTTAGTGTGTTCCGCTTGCAGTTGCAGAGTATTCGAACAGCTAAATATCCAACAATAATTAACATAAGAAACACGGAAAAATTAATTCGCACGAAACTTAACTTGTGAAAGTCTAACCTTGTCTGAGAGGTAAACCCATCTAGGTCTTCTTTTCCTTATTTTTCATGTATTTATGTGTTCTGTTTAGTTAGTCTTCCAGTAAGATTGTCATATGGTCTCCTAATATATCTGTGTTTTAGAAGGACAATCAGATCTTGCTTGTCATACCTTGGCATTTTAGATACTGATGGAAGACCAGTGGATATCTCAGCTTAGAGCCTTCTCTGGCCTTTTGACCAACGTTTGCATCTGAGAGTTGTGTTTGAGCTTGATTAACAAGTTTTGAAGCATTGGGCAGGGCACTCAGTACGCATGTGGCAGCACAATATATGCACCTATTTTCAGCATCGCAGGTGCTAGATAAGAAGTATTTCTGGAGGAGATTCAGGATAAATTATTAGGACTTTCTCCCTTATTCTCTAAGGGTTATTCCGTTATTCCCTAAGGGATATTATTAGTGGGTGATTTTATGTGATTAGGATTAATTTTTATGTTTTAAGCATGGATAAGGATCCCAGCTGATTGGATCCCTGTGACAAGGCAGCTTAGTGGGCCCTTGTGGGCTTGGGAAGGGGGTACGGCTGGGGCAAGCCTGGAACGTTCTAGGCACAAGGTGCTCTTCCATACTCACCCAAGCTAGAAGTATGCATGTACCGAGGTTTGAACCTTGATCTCCGATGTGGAGGATAGCTTTTTCCAGTAGTTGCTATGGGCACCTTGTCAGGATTAAGTTTATCTTGTTTCCATTTCTTGATAGGTTGGATATTTCTTGATATGGTTGTCTTGTTAGATGTTTCCCTATAAATAGGTCAAGACCCTGTGAGATACACATTGGTTATCCAGGTAAAGAATGAAAGCAAGATAATTATTCTCCCTTGTGACCTCTAATTTTCTCCTCCCCTGTAAATTCTCTCCTCCTCTCTGAACTCTCCCCTTCTCTCTTTTCCCCTCTAACCTCTATCACCTTGTCACTGAATTCATGAGAATGGTGAGATGCCAAGTGTTTCTGGTAGAACCTGGATTTAGTGGATAATTTGTGCTCTATAATTGAACTTATTGGCTCTCAAATTGATTGCTTCCATACACTATTGCGGCCCCAAGCCTCCATGCGCAACTACTGGATAATTGATAGTTGCAAACAACATTAGTACAATCTACACAGGGTCTCTGGCTTGAATGAGCTGCCAGATGAGCTGTTGATTTATTTTGATATCTTATAATGTTCTTTTGTTAGGTTAGAAAGACTGCAAGTCACTCCTATGTAGCTAGGACCATCTTCTCAAGCTTCCATTCTCTGAATTAGAATCTCAGGATTGAGCCTATTAGTTCACTAACGTTTATAGAAAATGTGAACTGGGAAGTTAACTATCTTGTGATGTCTGGTGGACTTTAATGTTGAAAGAAAGGAAAAAAATTGATTTCATTAGGTATTGGGATTGGAACACCTCAATCCAGTCAACCCATTTGCCCAATCCATAGTGGGCAGTAGGATGGGTTGGTGGAAGCTTGGCTTATGGATTGCAGTCTCTAACCCTCTCCTATTTTTGCTTTGTCACTTGGTGTTATTATGTGATAAAGCAGAACATAAGCGAACGGGCCTTTTTACTGCAATTTTCGGAAGTTGGGTTTAGAGCTGGATGAGATGGACAATATTACTTGACAAAGCTAAGGCTGGAACTGTTAGTTTGGTATATGCAGTCCCATCTCAATCATTCAGTTCCCAATGCATCCGTGACCTAGCTCATAGCTTGCACTAGATTGGGTAATGGACAATATCATGCTCATACTTAATTTTTTCAGTGTTCGTAATATCTCAGGATTTTGTGTGATGGGAGAAAACGGTTGATGATAAGGTGTTTACCTTTATTGTTGTTGTCCAATTTGACCAGTGGAAGCTAGGGCTGAAGATGCACAAAAATCAGTTGCAGCTGATAAAGTTTTGTTGTGGGATCTGAATCAGTGCTTATTGTGGATTCAAGAAATGAAGGACTAGGGTAGAATGACGAAATATAGTTTTCTATTTCTTTTTCTATTCATCTTTTGCTTTTCCTCTGTATGACTTGTGATCTGTTGCTCCCTATTTTTGCCATACATCTATGCGTCAATATTTGTTTCCTATTTGGTAAGCACATCCATAGGTTCCTCATTGAGAGTGTTAGGGGGGGAAAAAACTGTCCATTCTGGGGGTGTGATTCTATCTTTGAGCCTAACCTACATATGGATAGAAATATAGAATAAAGACAACTAGGATTATTCCTTCAGTCACATCCATTATGGTTTGTTGAGGAATGAGATATGAATGCCCCATCTGTTTGAACACGACCTGCAGTAAGTACAATTCGACAGTTGTTGGAGATGGAAAAATTAACAAGCGAGATATATATATATCATGTGGGCAGAGCAAGTAAAATGTAGACGGCCTTCCTGGAGGCTGAATTTTTCATTGCTGTTCTGGTATTAAGAGCCCAAGTGTCAAAGAAATTTTTTTATTTTTTTTTGGGTTGTTATAATACTAGGTACATGTGTTAGGAGCAATTACTTTGTCTCTATCATTATTTTTGTTTTATAGCCTTGTTTGTGCATCTACGTGGAAGCCTTTTTTTTTTGGTTGTTGACTGTGTCTTTTTACTGTTCATCCTATAAGCCACAACAGTCGTTCTTATGTAGGCATTGAGATTGATGACGAAGAGCTTGCTCGTTTTGTTGAGCATGTGGACAAGGATAACAATGGTGTCATTACTTTTGAAGAATGGCGAGACTTTCTCCTCCTTTATCCTCATGAAGTAACTATTGTAAATATCTATCATTATTGGGAGAGGGTCTGCCTGGTTGATATTGGTGAACAAGCTGTTATACCTGAAGGCATCAGTAAGCATGTCCATGCTGGTAGATATTTAATTGCGGGCGGTATTGCTGGTGCTGCATCTCGTACTGCTACAGCTCCTTTGGATCGTTTGAAGGTGGTTTTGCAGGTTCAAACAAAGGATGTTAGTATCATGTCAGAAGCAATGAAAATATGGAGGGAAGGAAAAATTTTTGCCTTTTTCCGTGGGAATGGATTAAATGTCATGAAGGTTGCACCTGAAAGTGCGATTAAATTTTACACATATGAAATGCTTAAAGGTGTCATAGTGGATGCTAAAGGGGGAGATAAAGGTGATATAGGTCCTATGGGACGTCTTGTTGCTGGTGGCCTAGCAGGTGCTGTTGCTCAAACTGCAATTTATCCTTTGGACCTTGTAAAAACCCGGCTGCAGATATATGAATGTGTAGATGGGAAAGTTCCTTCACTAGGAGCTCTAACGAGAGATATATGGGTCAAGGAGGGGACACGAGCTTTCTACAAGGGCCTTTATCCTTCTCTTCTTGGCATAATTCCTTATGCTGGCATTGATCTTGCTGCTTATGAGACACTGAAAGATATGGCAGGAAAATATATTCTACATGATAATGGTAAATTTTGACCTTGAAAATCATTAAACATATCTGTGTTTTGTGTCCCCCCCCCCTGTTCATAGTACGCAGTTTCCTGTTGGATCCCCAAAGTAACCTCTGTTTCTTGCTGAGTGTCTGGTTTTTCTTCTATTTTTTAAAAATATTCTATGTAGAACCTGGTCCTCTTGTGCAATTGGGTTGTGGAACAATATCTGGAGCTGTTGGAGCTACCTGTGTTTATCCATTGCAGGTCGTCAGGACAAGGTAAGGTGTAACCTATTATTGCCGAAATCTTGTTTCAAATGAATTATCATGTGTTCATTTATTGTTTCATGTGGTGTTGAGGCAGGGGGGAGAAAAGTGACAGAGTTCAAGCCCAATTATTCTCTCATCTATTTCCATACCCTGCATCCCTGCCTTTTCACTGTCTAAATTATGGTATTGATTTACGCTAATATGACTGCTATTTTCAGAATGCAAGCCAGTCAGTCCAAGGCAACAATGTCTGAAGTTTTCTGGGCAACATATCAGAAGGAAAGATTACGAGGGTTCTACAAAGGATTGTTTCCCAACCTTCTCAAGGTGATTCCATCTGCGAGTATTACTTACCTAGTTTACGAGGCCATGAAAAAGCGTCTGGAATTGGAGTGAGACATTAACAGCCTTCTGTGCTTGTTGTCTCCCTTCGATGTGGCTAACTATTTTGCCATGGAATTGGAGAAGTTTGGTGCTACGGAGCGTGGATAACCAAAAATAATGGTCTTTATTCAGTAGATAACGTGATTGTTTTTGATTAAATTATGCCTCCGCAAATTCCTAGCTAGCTTTTCTTGCTAGAGCAATGTGTTTTGTGCATTGGTGACTGAATTTTCTCTGGCTTTCTTTCGATCAGTGGTGTGACCATGATTGTTGTATGATGGGTAGCATAGTGGAAAACAGCTGACTACCAATTTTGTAGCAACTTTGGAGGCATTTTGCTTTAAGCACGGCTACTAAATACATGCATTGAGCAGCTATCAGTCTTCTTAGTCTTTCTGCTTGCTGGGTTGAGCACACGCTTTGTTTTTGCATTTTTTAAGGGTCGGTTAATGGGAGGTACAAAGTTTGGTGTGGCAAAATCATTCCTTGATATCAGTTGTTAGAGAACTTAATGATCTAGGTTTAGCTCACGCCCATAAGAGTTGGCCTGATGTGGCCCATGAGTTTGGCTTGGTGTGGTGATCAAGGTTTGAAATTCTTTTGCCAGTGGTGGAGTGCGCACTTTTTAATTATGTTGGTCAAGGATCTGAATCGCACATTCTGGTGTCCTTTTTAACCCTTTTCCTTTTTACAAATCAATTGTTACATGTTACATCTTTGGGAGTAACATGCAAGGAACTCCAGCCACAAAAAAACAAAAAAAAAGTCCACAAAAGCCAACCCACGCTGATCTTCTCATTTCAAGCACCACTCTGTCTCTCTCTCTCTAGCGGCCCCAATCTCTCTCAAAACGAAGCAGTCGCTTGCTCGAAGCTTCAACTGGGAAGTTAGATGTCACTCAGCGGGGTCCACTGCATCAGCCGATTTTTCATCAAATCCGGCAATTCTCTAGTGACTACGTTGTGCTCTTTCTCTCCGCAGGTGATCTTTCTCTCTCATCCTGGCTTCAGTGGTGGCTCGATAGTTTAGCCTTTCTTCTTTTTTCTACTACTGCAGGCTTCTCTTTTGGTTGCATCTTTGTCAATTTCATTGTGCATCACTACGCTTAAGATACTCTATATGTGTATTCATCTTTCATTTCTGAGTTTTCAAAGAATTTTTGTTAATTGAATTTTCCAGTTGGAAATAGAAATGAGAAGGATGATTAATCTTGCCTTAAATGAATTTCTTGAGTTCATATCCAGATCCAGCCTAATTTAATGTATATTTCACCATTTCAGATGAATTTTATATTGTGTTCTATTTCCTATCTGGTTTTGAGTTTGGATTCAAAACAAAAATTGTAATTGATTGCTCTTGTTTCTGGTGAATGAGAATGATGCAAGGGGTAAGAGAGAAAACAAATTCATGGGACATGTCTTCGGTGAAGAATACATAAATTGCAATGATGAATATGTTGATTAAGTTTGCTTAACATGGGAAATACTGAACTTTCCATTTGCCCTTCTCCCCGCAAGCTGTGGCTTCGATTTCTTCTGGAAATGATGAACTTGTTGGGGAATCTCATTGCTGAGGCTATTGATGAGATTGGTGCAGATGGTGTGATTTCTGTCGAATCATCCTGTGCGCCTGAAACTTCCATAATTGTCGAGGAAGGGAGTTCATAGTCTATTTTGCGACTACGTTTTCAACGTTTGGTCCCAAATGCCAGTGTTGTTTTTTCTTCCCTCAATGCCATTGCGTTATAGTATTTGATCTCAAATGTCATTACTTGGCCTAATAACCCCTTATAGCAGGTTAAAGCACAAATGTTAGTTCTTGATAATAATAATAATAATAATAATAATCATAGTAATAATAATAATAATAATAATAATAATAATAATAATAATAATAATA
>JACYFF010019584.1:52774663-52842986 GCA_017589665.1 Selenicereus undatus
TAATAATAATAATAATAATAATAATAATAATAATAATAATAATAATAATAATAATAATAATAATAATACTACAACCGTCTTTGTAAAATTCCGAAATTTCATATTTATAATCTTCGAAAATGCTTAAGTCGATCCTTGTTCGCTTGAGCTCGTAGGTAGTAATTTAGCATGGGCTTTCATGTAGCTAGAGCTTCGAACCAAGCTCAAATCATTTCCTATTTTTGACCCAAATCCAAGACTTTTAATATTTTGAATTTAGATTATTAATATTGATGGATTATTTTTTAAAAAAGAGAAATTCAGATTTCATTTTATATCGGTGATATTTGATGAAAATTTAGATTTTACTATTTAGATTTCTCTCTTTAAATTTCAATTTTTTTTTTAAACAATTCAAATTGGGTAATATTTTGTGGAAGGAATATTACCCTAGAATTTCTCTCTCTCTTGGCAGCTAGTTCCAAAAAAGCAATTTGCTGCTGTTTTTATTAAACGTGAAGAGTTCCCCCAATGACACACACTCTCATCGCCTTCTTTCTCTCTCCCTCTCACATCTCTCACAACTAGGGGTGGCAAAAATCCATGTATCCATTTAAAACCCGCAAACTCCACCCCACTTAAAATCCAAATGGCTGCTAAAAATGAGACGAAAATGGGTATGGAGCAGGTACAAGAAAATAGGTATGGATATGGGTGTGGGTGCAATTTACGCTTCACTTATGCCATACCCGCCTCATTTCACACTTATAACCTATATCGAGTAAACCCGCCCCGTACCCGCCCATGCCCACCCCATTTGACACCCGTAAAACTGTTTGTAGAAATTTTTTTAAAAAAGGATGCAAGTCCTAGATTTATGAATCGCGACCTAAATGCCCAGGCCCTAAGCTCCAATTTATTCCTAAAGAAACCCTAGCAAAGCACAGCCACACTCGACACTACTCCTCTGCTTTCCAGTTCTTCTCATTCACAAGCCCACACTCACCTTTCTCGCATTCTCTCTTCTTCAGTCGGTCGCTCCGATCCGACTACTCTACTTCTAGCCCTTTGGTCCCGGGCCAAGCTTTTTCACTCAACTTTCTCCCCCCATCACTGTGACCAACGGGAACTGTCAAGCTCAGGTGATAGCCAACCAAGCACCAAGTAACAATTGTTATAAGTTTTTGTAAAGCCTAACTAGCATAAAATAAATTTATCCCCTCCAAAAAAATTTAAAGTCTCTAATATATATTTTGCAAGAGTTTGGCTGTAATATCGGTATAAATTTTTCTGGTCTATTTCTATTTGAATAAAACCCACCCTACCCTACTCATAACCCTCTCTCCCTCTCTTTCACTTCTTCCTCCACTATAACCTCAATCACCACCATGCTGCCATGCCAGCCAAGCCGCCACAAAACCACCTTCCTCATCTCTTTTGAGTTATTGGGTAAGAAGCTTTAGGGTTTTGTTCATGTTAGTGTTAAAAAATTTTATGCCCGTAAAGATGGAACTTTTACAGAAAGTTCATGTATCTTCTAGCCTCTAGTTAATCATTTTTCATGTTTGCAATCAAATTCTTTGATTTTGAATTGTTGGAAAGTAGTCATATGAGCACCTTGCCTTTTACTCTCATCTTCAAGGTAAAACTGAAATCTTCTCTTCAAAAATCTCTCTTGAAGGGGCTTGGATAGGTTTTATAGTTTAAGGGTTAATGTTGATGGCTAGGAATGATTTTAGATTGATTTTACATTTATGGTTATGAAGAACCAAATTAGAAATTAGAGGAGGAGCCAAAAAGGGACTTTGACTCTAAAGAAGAAGACCCCTTAGAAGAGTCGGAACCTGAGGAAGAGGAGCTCACTGAGTAGTCTGACCCTAAAGAAGAGTTTAAAGAAGAAGAGCATAAAGAAGAAGAAATTGCAAGGAAGCCAACTTTCGAATCAGCTGCACCCACCTCACCCTCTAATGATAAGAGAAAGCATAGTAGGGCTTGTTAGAGCATCTAGGGTAGGGATTTGATTAGTTTCCTTAGCATTAATTGTTTGATGATTTTGTTTGAGATATTTTCTTAATAACCCCAGTGTAGGGGAGAACTTTGGTGATGAACTTTATTGGTATTATAAGTATTAGTTGAATTCTATTTGTTTTCCGTTTTATAAACTTGGATTAGTATTAAATGAAATTTAGATTTATGGATGGATGGATGACATTGAGTTGCTTGATTGTGTGTGTGATTTAGCCTCACAATTTAATGTGTACTATATGTTTGATTGTGTTACCAATATGTGTATGAGCTTAAGTCATGTTTGATAATGATGAGGAATCTGACTATCAAGGGAATGTGCCCCTAATGCTGACTTGAGGAAGCATCTGGAGGCCCTTTGTCCTGGAAATGGAGGCCCTCAACTAGCGCTATGGGGGAGAACCCCACACCTACTGGGACCGACCTTACCAACCTCCTACTCATTGAGCTTTTAAAGAAGCAAGGCGAGCACCTACTTAAGCTGAGTGAAAAAAAGGAAAATAAGGATAAGAATGACAACTCTAACCTATTTAACAAGCCAGCCAATCTTCATCCACCTACCTATAACAGGGCAGCTGGCTCTCAATCTTTCTAAGAGTGGATCCAAAATATGGAGAAACTATTTGACGCTTTCCAATGCCTTAACAAGTGGAGAGTCCTCGAGTTAGAGAAAGGGAAGATCAACATTTTACAATATGCTTCTAAGTTCATGGAATTATCCCGCTTTGCCTCAGCCTATGCAACTAATGAGAATTTCAAGATGAACCGATTCGAGTCTTGATTGAATTATACACTCAAGGTTGCTGTGTTAGTGTGTACATGTAGTTCCTATAAGGAGATACATGAGACGGCCATTAATGTGGAGTGGGCTCATAATGAAAGGATGTCTTTTTCAATAAGCAAGGGGACAAGAGAAAGGGAAGACCATAAGACCATCAGGTCTGACAACCCTAGCACAAGAGGCTACGACAAGATGGTAGCCATACAGGAGGATACCACCAAGGAGTGATATGTTGGACTTGCGAAAAGTCTAGTCACTATGCTTGCCATGGAGGGCCACTCAAAGAAGGGATGGTTGTTTTAGATGTGGGAGTCCACAACACCAATTGAGGAGTTATCCACTACCACCATTGGAAACCAATCGGAGAAGGACTGACAACTAAGGTGGGCCAAACCTCCCCATCAGGGCCAAGAGAGGACTCAAGGGCACCGGTTTAACCAAGTTCGACCACTCCAACAAATTCAGCATCGACCACCAACTAGCTGCCATGTGACATGTGAGGAAGAGTTTATGTCATTAAGAAGGATGAAGCGGAGGACACTCCTGATGTGGTTAGGAGGACTTTTTCTATCTACTCTTACCTAGTACCTGTGCTGTTTGATTATAGGGCTAATTACTCTTTTGTTACATCTGGTATTGTTGATAAATTAAAGCTAATTCCGTCCTCAAAATCACCTGCTATATATGTTATTATACCTACAAGAGATACAATGAATGGTGGGAAGTCGTTTAGAGGGTTTCCTATTCTAATAGTTGGCCAGGGGTTCATTTCTAACTTGTATCACTTTGACTCGACCAATTTTGATATGATCTTGGATATGGATTTCCTATCAAAATATCATGCATAAATAGACTGCCTTAAGCAAAAGGTGACCTTAAAAGGTCCTAGTGGGGATAGGGTAGTGCATAAAAGGGCCAACCTAAAACTAGGGTTTAGGTTGATTTCTGTATTAAAGACACATAAACTCTTAAAATGAGAATGTAAGGGATATCTATGTAATGTGGTTGATTCAATAGCAATTAAACCATCATTAAAGAGTATACCATTAGTGTGTGAGTTTTGGAATGTTTTTTCCAAAGAAATCCTTGGCATGCCCCCTACCTAGGGAAGTGGATTTCTTTATTGACATAGGTGCAAGAGCTTCTCCTATTTCTAAAGCCTCATATAGAATAGCTCTAGTAGAGCTTACGGAACTAAAAACCTAACTTGATGAACTTGTGAAAAAAAAGATATATTAGCTTGAGTATCTCACCTTGAGGAGTATCAATGCTATTTGTGAAGAAGAAGGATGATAGATTGCGATTGTGCATAAACTACAAGGAAATGAACAAGACCCCCATAAAAACTTGGTATCTTTTACCTTGAATTAATGATCTCTTTTATCAGCTGTTGGGAATTACAACCTTCAAGTAGACCTTTGATCTGACTATCATCAACTTTGCATCAGAGAAGAGGACATACCAAAAAGCCATACCCGATGTGGTGTTTCAAATTTGTTGTGATGCCCTTTGGATTCACCAATGCCTTAGAAGCCATCATGGATCTAGTGAACTGAGTCTTTAAACCATACATATATTAGTTTTTGTAGAGTTCATTGATGACATACTAGTGTATTAAAAGACTCCAGATGAGCACGCTCAGCATTTAATGACTACCCTCGAGGTACTAAGGAAAAATAAGTTCTATGCTAAGTTGAAGAAGTGTGAGTTATGGAAAGAGAAAGTAGCTTTCTTAGGTCATATGGTTTCTAAGGAGAGAGTGTTAGTGGGCGCATAAAAGATAGAGGCAATTACCAAGTGGCCTGCGCTGAAAAATGCTACAAAGGTTCGAGGTTTCCTAGAGCTAGTAGCGTATTATCAAAGGTTAGTTCAAGATTTCTCAAAGATAGTGATGCCACTAATTTCACTAGGAAGGCAATGAAGTATGAGCGGACAAAAAGATGTGAGCAAGTGTTCAAGGAACTTAACGATAGTCACATCTACACCCATATTGGCATTGCCATCCGGAACTGAAGAGTTTTTGGTATATAGCCATGCATCTTACACTGGTTTAGGGTGTTTATCAATTTAAAATAGACAAGTAATAACATATGCGTCTCGACAATTGAAAACTAGCAAGAAGAATTACTGAATCGATGACCCAGAATTCACAGTCGTGGTCATTGCCCTCAAAATGTAGAGGCATTACTTATATAAAGTGTACTGCGAGATCTTCCCTGATCATCCAAGTCTCAAATACCTATTATCTCAAAAGGACTTGAACTTGAGGTAGACAAGGTGGTTAGAATTTCTCAAGGACTATGATGTACACTTTTAGTATTGCCCCAGAAAGGCAAATGTGGTCATCGACGCTTTAAGTTGTATACCATACCCCGCTCTTAACCATCTGCTGTCCATGCCAACAGAGTTGTGTGAGAATTTAAGAGGTTGGAGATCAATATTGAGGTCAGAAAGGGGAAATCGTTGCCTTTTTCAACAGAAGTACGACCCACACTCATCAAGGAGATCTAATCTTCCCAAGAAATCGACCCACAATTGGTGAGATTAAAGATGGATGTGCAAGAGGGCGAAGCCCTAGGAATTTTGATTAATGAGCATGGGACCTTAAGGTTCTATAACTAAGCGTACGTCCCTATAGTGGACGCGCTTAAGAGGAAGATTGTAGATGGGGCTCAGAATACTCCACATTCGGTGTAAGTTGGTAGGAATAACTGTACAAGGACCTCATGCAAACTTTCTGGTGGAGTAATATAAAGCAGGAAGTAGTGGATTACGTTTTTAAGTGTCCAACTTGCCAACGGGTGAAAGTAAAGCATCAGCGGCCCACAGGAGTCTTGCAACTATTGGAGGTACCTGAGAGGAAATAGGACTCAGTTTCCTTAGAATTTGTGAAGGGGCTACCAAAAACAAGGAGCAAGAATAATACCATTTGGGTGATTGTTGATATGTTGACTAAGTCCACCCATTTCATAGCTATGGCAAATACATAGACTTTAGATCAACTTGCTCGTGCCTGCCTAAATGAGATTGTTCGCTTACATGGGGTGCCTAGGTCTATAGTTTCTGACGGAGACACAAGGTTCGAAGCGGAATTTTGGCAAAAACTACAAGAAGCATTCAAGACCAAGCTAAACTTGAGCATGACATATCACCCTACCACAGATTGTCAAACTGAGCGTACTATCTAGACACTACAAGACATGCTACGAACTTACATTTTGGACTTCTAGGAGGCATAGTATGAGCAACTGACACGGATCAAGTTCTCCTATAACAACAACCACCACTCCAGCAGAAGGATGTCGCCATTTGAAGCTCTACATGGTAGGAGGTGCAGGACCCCCTTATGCAGGCATGAGATCGACGAGACACTCACCATTGGACCTAAATCGATTCAAGCAACCACCTAGAAGGTATGAGTGATCCAAGGAGGATAAAGACAACCTAGAGCTGCCAGAAAAGTTATGCGGACAAGCAACGACAACCTTTGGAGTTCGAGGTTGGATACAAAGTCTTCCTAAGAGTCTCGCCTGTCAAGGGTGTCATGTAGTTTAGGAAATGAGGCAAGCTCACCTTGAGATATATTTGTACTTGTTCCATCACTAAGCGGGAGGGAAAAGTAGCATATCAACTACAATTTCCCGAGGTGCTCTCAAGAGTCCACACTGTATTTCACATGCCCCAGTTACGTAAATGACCCGGCTCATGTGATTGAGTTAGAACATCTGTAGCTTCAGGGAGACTTAACCTATTTGGAGTAGCTGATCGAGATCTTGGACCGTTGAGACAAGCAGGTTCGCACAAAGTGGTTTCACTTATAAAAGTCCTGTGAGCTAACCACACCACAACCGAGGCAACATGGGAATCAGAAGAAGGAATGCGATCTGAATACCCTCCTCTATTTACAGGGCCAAGGATGAGTAGGTTTCAGGGATGAAACTTCTTTTAAGAGGGGTGAGATGTAGAACCCTAGAAATTTAGAAGTTTATGACTCAGTCAGTTTTAAAGTTTCAAGGAGAAAATGTCTTTTAGGGAGGGTAGAATGTAAAATCCTAAAAATTCATATTTATAATCCTTGAAAATGGTTTAATCGATCCTTACTTAGTTGAGCTCCTATGCAACATTTTAGTGTGAACTTTGATGTAGCTAGAATTTTAGGCCAAGCCCAAATCATTTCCTATTTCTGACCTAAATCCAAAGCTTTTAATATTTCAAATTAAAAAAAAACTAACTCAGTAGCAAATTAGAAAGAAATAAATGACTTAGTAGAATATTCTTTCCAAAATCGTGAACATGGTAGCATTAAAGGAGAAAACACCTTAATAGTAGATAAAAAAATGAAGAACTTTGTTGTAGTTTTTTGGTTTATAATCTATTTTGCCACTATGTTTTTAACTTTTGGTCCAAAATGCCACAATGTTGTTTTGTCTTCCCTCAACACCATTGTGTTATAGTACTTCATCTCAAATGTCATTACTTGGCCTAATAACCCCTTATATCAAGTTAAAACACGAGTTAATTTCTTTTTTAATAACAACAACAATAACAACTACGACAACGATAGCAGCAGCAACAACAACAACAACAACAACAACAACAACAAGAATAATACAACCCTCTCTGTAAAACCCCAAAAATTCATATTTATAGTATTCGAAAATGGTTAAGTCAATCCTTTGTTGTTTGAACTCGCAGGAAGTATTTTAGCATGGGCTTTCATGTAGGTTAGAATTTCAGACCTAGCCCAAACTATTTCCGACCCAAATTCAAAGATTTTAGTATTTTGAATTTAGATCATTAGTATTGATGGATTATTTTTTAAAAAAAAGAGAAGTTTAGATTTCTTTTTATATTAGTGATATTTGGTCAAAAATTCAAATTTTATTATTCAGATTTTCCTCTTCAAATTTTAATTTTTTAAATTTAAAATAGGTACCATTTGGGGGGAGGGATATTAAACCCTGGAATTTCTCTCTCCTTCTTGGCAACCAGTTTCAAAAAAATAACTTGTTGTTTTTTAACATCAAGAGTTCCCCCCATCACACACACTTTTACATCAATCTTTCTATCTCTTTGTCACATCCCTCATAGCCCTCTCTCCATCTCTTTCACTTCTCCTTCCTCCACCACAACCTTGGCCTTCACCACATTGCCACCCTGGCCACCAAGCCAACCAATCTGCCACTAAGCCGCCTTCCTCCTCTCTTTTGAGTTTTTGGGTGAGAAGCTTTAGGGTTTTGTTCATGTTAGTTTTAAAACATTTTTATGCATATAAAGATGAAATTTTTGTAGTAAGTTGATTCATCTTCTAGTCTCTAGTTAATCCTCTTTCATGTTTGCAATCAAATCTCATATTTTGGAGCCGTTTGAAAGCAATCATACGAGCACCTTGCCTTTCACTTTCATTTTTATGGTAAAATTGAATTTTTCTCTTCAAAACTTGAAGGGGCCTGGATAGGTTTTAGTAATTTAAGGGTTAGTGTTGATGGTTATAAATGATTTTAGATTTATTTTGGTGAGTTTAGTTAAATGGGTATCGAGATTTCACGCACAAATTACAAGTTTAGTCAAGACTAGAAACCCTACCTGTAATGACCTAACTTTATGAAATAAATTGCACTCATGCATTGGGCCAAAAATAATGAAAACATTTTCACATGTAGATTTACAAGTATATTGTTTTAGAAATTTTGAATCATTAATTTTGGGTTTGAAATGAGTGAGAAATACAATTCTGACCTGAAATTGGCTAGTTGGAAAGATGTGCATTTTTGGGGCAGTTTCTGTTGTGAATGCTCTTAACACATAAGTTATAGTAGGAAAAATATCTTCATAGATTGTGCTTAAACACCTCAATATAATTTTCCTAGGTGAAGTTATAGACTCTGCAAGTTAGATTGAAAAAACTAACCTGAAACTGTTTCCGAACCCTAATGGGTTAAATTTCAATAACTGATTTATTTGAGTAAATGAGCTTTTATAAATTGTTTAGGTTCTTAAAAATTAGTATCTAGGGATACTAGTGATATACATGTTTTCTATGCTTACATCTGTTCAAGGGCCAAGAGGGATGGCAAGGGCTGTATATAGCCCTTGGGGCAGGGAATGACTCTTGGTTATCTGACAAGTAGCACGCCTCTTGAGGATACCCTGGACATCCTTAGTCATGCTTGGCCATTAATAATGCTCTTTGAGCATGGATGTCGTCTTGTTTTCTCCATAGTGGCCAGCTAGAGCACTTCCATCAACCTCTTAGATCAGCAGCTCCGTTGTTCCACACTTGGGAACACACAGTCTTGTCCCTTTGAATAAATACTCATTTTGAAGTAGATAATCTCCCTTAGGCTTTTGCTTGCGATTCTCATATAGCTCCCTAAAGTCCTCATCATGTTCATACTAGGAGTTGGGATGCTCAAAAGCCAAAACACAGGTTTCGAGTTGAAATAAAAGAAGGTGTCTTCTGGATAGTGCATTAGCTCTTTGATTTAGTTTGCCTAACTTGTGCATGATTATGAAATGAAAAACGTAAAGATACTCTACCTATTTGGCATACCTGGCATTAAGCTTGTGTTGTCCCTGGATATACTTTAATGCCTCATGGTCAGAATGTAGAATAAACTCTTGAGCAATGAGGTAGTGGCTCCAATGCTCCAAGGACCTAATGATTGCACACAATTCCTTATCAGAGGTAGAGTATTTCCTCTTGGAGTCACACAGTGTCTCTTTAAAGAAGGCTAATGGTCTATCTTTCTAGGTTATAACTCCTTTAATGCCTACCCTTGAGGCATCACGCTCAACCTCAAATACTTTCTCAAAACAAGGTAATGGCAGTACTGGTGACTAAGTAAGCTTGCTCTTGATTTCCTCAAAGGCCTATTAAGCCTTCGCAGTCCATCGAAAAGAACTACCTTTGATCACTTCAGTTATAGGAGCCATGATGGTACTGAAGTTTTTTGATAAACCTTATGTAGAATGATGCCCAAACCATGGATGCTCCTCACATCATGGATGCTCGAAGGACTGGCCAATTCCTAATTGCCTCTACCTTGCTCTCATCCACATGGATTCCATTGGCAGTAACTATATATCCCAAGAATGTGACCTCATGAGTGAAGAAGGTGCACTTCTTCAGATTACCATATAGTTTCTCCCTCTCTAGGAGTTGAATCACTTGCTTGAGATGTCTGTCATGTTCGTCTTCTGTCTTGCTATAGATCCGGATATCATCAAAATATACAACAACAAATCTTCCTATGAAGGGCCTGAAAACTTAGTTCATTAACCTCATGAAAGTATTGGGTGCATTAGGTAGGACAAAAAGAATAACCAACCACTCCTCAAATCCACCTTAGAGAAAACTTTAGACCCATAGAGCCCATCTAAAATGTCTTATAGCCTTGGAATAGGATGTCTATACCTGATAGTTATCTTGTTGAAGCTCTACTGTCCACACACATTCTCATGCTCCCATCTTTCCTATCAACAAGCGATGCTTCTGGCACAACATATGGGCTCAAGCTCTCCCTCACCATTCCATTGGCCACCAATTCCTCCATCTATTTTTGCACATCTTGAGTGTCTTTAGGGTTCATTTTGTAGGCTGGTTTGTTAGGCATAACAACCCCTGGAATCAAGTTAATATGGTGCTAGATAGTTCGTTAGGAGGGAGGCCAGAAGGAATCTCCTCAAGAAAAACATATGCATACTGGTCAAGGATGGTTTTGGCCTGTGGAGGTAAAGGCTAGCTCTACTCTGGATCTAAACTAGCTTCAAGAATCCAATCCTTAAACAGTCTGAATTCATATTATGAAGCCTTGAGGGTAGGCTCCACTAGAGTAAGAAGCATTTCAGTTTGATCTTGTGTTTCGGAGGGTTCATGTTTAGGCAATTGATGTGGGGCTAAGGGAGAAAGGGTTATTTTCTTACTATCCTTAGTGAATGGGTAGGTATTCAAGTAACCATCATGGGTCACTCTTCTATAAAAACATTTAGGGCCTTCCCAATGGCGCATGCCATATATCTACATGGATTATGTCGCACCACATCTCATGAAAATAACTTCTACCAATTGAGAAAGCAACTAAGCGCCTATAATTAACTTGCAAACCCTTACCTTGATTGAACCACTAGATGCAGTAGGGGTGCGGTGCACTGAATTTTGTAGCCCAAGCTTCTCAATCAGAGTCATAGAAGCTAGATTAGAGCAGGTCCCACTGTCTTATGATCAAACGACAAACTTTACCTTGGATAGTACATCTGTTGTGAAAAATATTTTCCCTCTACTCATCCCTGGCACTTCTCGTGACATTGAGGGCTCTTCTAATCATCAACATCTCTCCCTCATCTGGTTCAACAACTACCTTTTCCCCTTCTTGTTGTTCCATCAAGTAAACCTCCCTTTCCTCTATAATCTCTTCCTCCTATGTAGCTTGATATTCTGCCAGGGTAATCATTCTTCTGTTAGGACAATCAGGAGCTATAAGTCCCAAGCCATGACATTTATAACATCTCCTATTAGTAGTTTAACCATGTTTGCTTTGTAGAGTTGGGGCCTTAGGAGCAATCTAAGATGTCTTATAAGTGGGTTTAGAGGTCAACTAAGTGCTCCTATTATTAAAAGGTTGGGTTCTGGAAAACAATTTCGTCAGTTCTTTCTTAAGTGCCTTGGATTTCTTTTGTTGCTCAACTCTATGAGCCAACACACACACATCCTCAAAAGTGGTATACTACTGTAGTTCAACCACATGACCTTACCTACGATCAATTCCAGTTAGGTATCTCACCGTGGTTTGATCTTATGGCTCTTATGGATCACACTTAATCAAAAGATTCTCAAACTCTCGAGTATATTCCTCTACTAACATGTTCCCTTGAGTCAAGCTATGTAATTTAGCATAGTTGTCTTAAAGATAAGATGCAGGTCAAAAGCTGGCTTTGAGCTTAGATTTACTGTTAGCCTAAGTTTTGATCATGCTCTTTCCTATTTTGGCTCTCGTGGCATAAAGGTTGTTCCACCAGAGTGATGCATACTTGCTTAGTCTTAAGGTAACTAACTTAGCCTTCTTGTATTCTGGAATGTCTTTCAAAGACTCTCTCAACTGCATGCAACCAATTAAGAAATTCATCAGGCTCCACTCTCCCCTTAAACTCAAGAACTTTTATTTTGATATCATGGTTGGACCGCTGATGATGCCTCATACTTTTTCTAATCCTTGGTTCAGAATCATCCTCACTAAAAGTGCCAAAAGCATTCTCTTGGCTTTCAGAGTCTTCATGTAAGTGGCCTAAAGAGCTAGCTACATTAGATTATGAGACTCTCCTTTAGTTCTTGAGGGATTCCCCAAGGTGCCTTCTCACATACTCATTCTACTTCTCCAGATGCTCATAATTCTTTATTAAGGCCTCAAAAGTTTCTTTTGAGGTCATGCTACTACTCATCTTGCTTAGACAATAACTAGTTCTTTGTGGCTATGTGTTTGGGTCAGATGGTTGTGCTTAAGGCTAAGGATAAGACCTAGGAGGGTAGCCTAAGCTCTGATACTAAATATGATAGAGATTCATGCAAGAACTAGAGAGAATAGCAGATACAGGGAAATCTTCAAGCAAACACTTACAAATAAAACTGAATTAGTGGATTGGAATACTAGGAAAACAATGTAAATTAATTCAAACTTGCACAAGACTCACCACCAAGCTTGAATCAAGACCCTTGGATGCAAGTTAGATTAGACACACCACCAATTAGCAAACCAAAACTCACTAGAACACCACCCACAATGGCTGGATTGTAGGGTAAGGTAAGTTAGAGAGAATTTTTGAGAGATTGAGCTATGCCAAAATTTCATATAACAACAATTGAGTATTATATCTTCAAAATTAGGCTTTTAAAATAATCCTCACTCCCTCTCACAACAACTACATTAAAGCATAACAGATTCTAAAAATAGCATACAAAAGCTTAAACTTATCAGCCCTGAGACAATAGGTTTAGCTTGATCTTTAACAACTATTTAGCTCACTAATATCTATTATTGATGTGTCAAGTTTATGTAAGATCTAAGCCTTGCTAATGATGATTATTTGCAGCAAGTTGCAGCTTCTAGCCTTGGTAATGCCCCAGGTAGATGTAGGTGGGCAGTAGCCTATGAATCAATGGACTAAATGGGATTTCCTTTGTACTTGAGTTGGTTAATGGCTTATGCAATATGATCTCTGGTTGTAACTTTAGGAACATTTGGGATATTATTTATGACATAGTTTCATGCTCTTAAATGAGCCAAAAGGTTGCTCCGGCATATAGTCAAAGTTGATTCCCTAAGACTAGACCTGCTGAAGTGAAACTAATAAGGTCTGCTGCTTGGCAGATGTGTTTCCCTGGCTGGCCAAAAGTTACTAAAGTAACTTCCACCATCTAATAGCTTTGTTATGAGTTAGGAAATTATTTAAGTTATGCCCAAACAAGACTTGATCCTTAGCTGATCGAGTGACAGATGTAGGCTTGAGAAACAAACCTACACACTTAGTCTAAATGACACCTTAATCCAAGGTGTTTTGAATCGTATAATGGATTTCTTAAAGTGGAGTGGCTGGAGTTGAAGTATCCATGGAGTGATCTCTATCATCCTCCCCTTGTTGAAGACAATTTAACATCAAATTCTCAAGGGGCACACCTTCCAAATTAGAGCTTAAGTCTGCGACATTAAAGGTGGTTAAGACTCCATACTCTCCTTGATGCTCGACCTTCTAGGCACTGTCATTGATTCTTTCTAGAACCTTGAATGGACCATCTACTCTTGTGCTCAACTTGGACTTTCTTTTTGTGGGAATCTTTCCTTTCTCAAGTGAACCCATATAAGGTCCCTTGGCTAAAAGACAAGCTTCCTTCTATGCTTGCTTGCATTGGATTGGTAGCTGGCATTGCTTGTTTCAATCTTTTCTCTCACCTTGTCGTGTAACTCCCAGATTTCCTTGACTCATATTTTAGAATCCATACTAAGATTGCCTTCCAATGCTCTTGGTGCTAGATCCCTTGCAGTTAGAGGTTCAACTGCATACATTGTCTTGTCTTGAATGGAGACATATTGGTGGAGTTATATGGAGCTATATTGTAAGCAAACTCCATATGGGGCAGTTCCCAAGCCTTGGCATTAGTACTAATTAGTGCTCTCAGGAGGGCTCAAAGAGTCCTATTGGCAAGTTCAGTTTGGCCATCAGTATGAGGATGATAAGTGGTGCTAAGCTTAAGCCTTATTTCTAGCTTCGTCCAAAGTGTGATCCAGAAATCACTGAGGAACTTCGTATCCATATCTGAAACTATAGACTTGGGGATCCCATGAACCCTTATGACTTTCTTGAAATAGAGCTCAGTAATATGCATGGCATGATTGGTCTTTGAGCATGCTATAATGTGCCATGTTTGAGAACCTATCCACAACTACATAGACTAAATCTTTAATTCTTTGTGTCCTATACAATCCCAATACAAATTCCATGCTTACATTTGTTGTTCAAGGGCAAGAAGGATAGGAAGAGGTGTATACAACCCTTGGGGTAAGGAATGGTTATTGGCTATCTGACAAGTAGCACACCTATTGAGGATATCATGGACATCCTTAGTCATACCTGGCCAATAATAATGCTTTTTGAACATGGATGTCATCTTGTTTCCATAGTGGCCAACTAGAGCTTCTTTATAGCTTGTTCCATGCTTGGGAACAAACAGTCTTGTGCCTTTGCATAAGTACCCATTTTGAAGTAGGTAATCTCCCTTAAGCTTTTGTTTGCAATTCTCATACTGCTTCTTAAACTCCTAATCATGTTCATACCCGGAATTGAGATGCACAAAAGCTAAAACACAGGTTTCAAGCTGAAATAAAAGGAGGTGTCTTCTGGACGGTGCATCAGCTTTTTGATTTAGTTTGCTTGACTTGTGCTTGATTGTGAAATGAAAAACCTAGAGATACTCTACCTATTTGGCATCCTTGGCATTGAGCTTGTGTTGTCCCTAGATATACTTTAATGCCTTATGGTTAGAATGTAGAATAAACTCTTGAGCAATGAGGTAGTGGCTCCAATGCTCTAAGCACCTAATGATTGCATAGAATTCCTCATCATAGATGGAGTATTTCCTCTTGGAGTTACACAGCTTCTCTCTGAAAAAGGCCAATGGTCTGCATTTATGGGTGAGAACTCCACCAATGTCTACCTTTGACGCATCACACTCAAGCTCGAATCCTTTCTCAAAACATGGTAATGGCAGTACTGGTGATTGAGTAAGCTTGCTCTTGATTTCCTTAAAGGCCTGTTAAGCCTTGGAAGTCCTCCGGAAAGAACTCCCTTTGACCACTTCAGTCATAGGAGCCATGATGGTGCTAAAGTTTTTTCATAAAGCTTATATAGAATGATGCCCAAACCTGGCAAACCATGGAAGCTCCTCACATTATGGATGCTCATAGGAACTGGCCAGTTCCTAATTGCCTCCACCTTGCTCTCATTTGCCTGGATTCCATTGGCAATGATTGCATATCCGAAGAATGTAACCTCATGAGTGAAGAAGATGCACTTCTTGAGATTTTCATATAGTTTCTCCCTCTGTAGGACCTGAATCACTTGCTTAAGATAGCTAGCATGTTCCTCTTCTGTCTTACTATAAATTAAGATATCATCAAAATACACAACAACAAATATACCTATGATGGGTCTGAAAATGTTAGTTTTGAAGACAGTATTTCATTCATCACCCTTTCTGATCCTGATCTGATAGTGACCACTCCTCAAGTCCAACTTGGAGAAAACTTTTGACCCACTGTCCCTAATGAAAGAACAAACTTTTCCTTGGATGGTGCATCTGCTGTGGAAAATATTTTCCCTCCACTTATCCTTGGCACTTCTCTGGACATTAAGGGCTCTCTTAACCACCAACATCTCTTCCTCATCTGGTCCAACAACTAGCTCTTCTTCTTCCTTCCCTTTCATCAAGTAAACCACCATTTGCTCCTCAATCTCTTCCTCCTCAGCAGCTTGATATTCTACCAAGGTAATCACCCTCCTACTGGGATAATCAAAAGCTATATGTCCCAAGCCATGACATTTTATAACATCTCCTATTAGCAGTGTAACCTAGTTGAGGTTTGTTTTCTGACATTGGGGTCTTAGGAGCAATCTGGTGTAATAGCCCAACCCTAAATTATTTAATTATGTTTATTTATTGAATTACGTCATGTTCATGAATTTTTTTTCTCATATTTATTTATCGCATTTATTCACCCTGGTGGGGAAATTTTATTTGAGCCCTCACTTGCCAATTCGGATTTTATTTGTTTATTTAATTGATTAACAAAAACTTTGGAAGAATTGATAGTAGGTCCTAACAAGTTTAATCTAAGTATTTTATTTTGTTTTCCATAACATTACAAAAATTTAATTTTGAGTTTTGTAAAAACGCTATCATTATGAAGCGTTTTATTCCCGAACTCAACTTATTTCGACCGATTTGAAGCCCAACAAGTTTGCTTATTAACCTAATAATTACCATAACTAAGCTTAACCATGGTTAGCCCAAAAAAGTCACCTTTCTATTTAAAAACTCAGCCAAATGTTTGGATTAGTAAAAAAAACACAACTTAACCCCAAAACCCATTTTCTCTCTCCTTTCTCTCTCCTACACACCAGCCAGCCCCAGCTACTATTTGGGTGTTTTTTGGCCATTTTTTCGGCCAGCTCGGGTGGTCTCTAACCCCCCGACATCCGAGTACCACGAGCCACCATCCTCCATCATCAAAACCACTAAACATCAACCTCCATGTCTACTTATCTTCAAGTAAAGTGAGTAATCTTGAACTTGATCTTGTTGGTTTTGCTTTTTACTTTAGTTTTGATTCTTGTTTTGATGTTTGTGATTTTTGATCATGATGTTTTAATAAGAAATAGAGTTATTTTGGTTTTGTTCATGGTGGAGTTGAGGTTGGATCATGCTAGGGTCATAGTTAATCCTTAATCATGCAAGCTTAACGTGAAAGTGTTGGATTTTGATCGTTTTATCTTTGATTTGGTCATCTTCTAACCTATTGGTTTTTATGATAATGTTTTTGGTGATTTGAAATGAGTTGGAGTGAGTCCAAGTTGGCCATAAAGTAGGGTTTTGGCAAGTAATGTATAGTTTGGATTAAACTAGCATTAAGCTTGATTTATGTGTGTATTTGATTGAAAAATAATCTTGATTGGATATAATTGTGAAGTGAACTTGAATGTGGTGATTTTGTATGATGTTGGCATGGAACAAAGCTTGTTTAAACGCTTTTAGGGAATGGTTTAAGTTGAGGATTTGTGTGAAAAGAGATGGAAAAGCTAAAACAGTGAGGGATGGAAATTTCAGAAAAACAAGACAGACTTCAGGATTAACGAGTAATGATTGGCCCATTGGAAAATTATGATTTCTGGTGGGTAGATAGTTCAGTGTGTTAGCTTTCGAATTCCTTTTGAATTGCCTTAATCTGAGGTCTGTGGAAAAAGTTAAGGTCGTTTTTCCAAAACTATACAGAATGGACCAAAACTGACATGCTTGTGTTCTAGCCTCGTTTTGGGAATTCAATTGTGGGAATCAAGCTTGATGCTCTAAATAAAAGATTTTGGAGACTTCCTAAGCTTTCTATATTGGGGTTTTTAGTCTCAATCAGAGGTTGGATGAGTAAGTTACAAGTCATTTCTTATAATCCCCTGTTATGCTCTTACTTTTCCTTTACTAAATTATTAGCTACGAAATAAATATTTTTGCTAACCGTATGTTCCTAGAATGATAATTTTGTACAGAATCAGGGCCTAATCTATCACTTCTTCCACTTTTGTGCATAATATTATTCGGTGAGCTTACATTTAAAAATTTCAGGTATGTTCATTGTCTGTATCTTTATAAATCAGCAAGTATTTATCAAAATTGTAATATTTTGGTAAGTACATCAATGAATAAATTTCACTAGTGATTTATCACATAATTAGTGACCCTATCAATTATCAGTTACAGAGCATAGCCCTTCAGTTACCCACGCGACTTCAGGCCATGTCCCGGTCGGCTTGGCAGGTGTACACCTATCTTCAGATCGTAACAGTTACTAGGGGTTCATTATCAGATAATAATTGACAATACAGCTTTATATTTATCTCATTCCCTGTTTTTCATTAAAAATGAATTGCAATACGGGCCTAACCAGTTTTTCCATGAACGTTTAACAATACAGGAATGCATGTACTAAGCTTCAGCTCACAGTTCGAAATGTTTTCATGTTTTGTTTTAGGAAAGTGTTTAGTGAATCGCCCTCAGGCGGGAAGATGATAAGTGAGCCAGGAAGCCTATATGTAATGGTGGTGTATTAGCGTTGAAATGTTTATAACACCGTATTGTGATATATTTTGGTGTTGAAACTGTATATTTTATTAGAATTCTATATTTTGGTGTAATCCTTGAGATGATTGAATGGTTTTGATGTTAGAACAGTTTCTATATTTATCTAAATGTCCTGATGCGTTGTGATGGTGTGAATGCCCTTTGATGGCCAACATTGATTATTATGGCAAGATTATCATGTACAAGCAAAACCCTGTCATTATTGGTCGACGGTAACACCTGATCATTTGGGTTATTATTTCTAATTAGGGAAACTAATGAAAGGAATGTAAATAGTGACTTATGCACATTTGGGGGCATTATAGAGCCAAGTTGAGATTTTCTTTGTGGAATGTGGAGTTTAGAAATAAGAGGGTGAGAATGGTTGGTACTGAGGGCCATTGTATACTGCTAGAATGATATTAGAAGTGTAGTAATGATATTAGAAATGCAGGTTGCTTATATTTGCATGTTCCTTAATTATGGTTATGTATGCCTCTCATATATTTGTATTCTTTGTTAGATGGACCCTTATGGCGTAACATAATGTTGGGTGCATCTATGGCTGCTCACAACGCGTTGCTGCTTGCTAGTATAGAGGCTCATGCACATGACACTTTTTTATGAGTTTCATAGTATTACGTTCCGTGCACACAAACTGCTATGGTCCTTACTCACAGTTGATTCGTGGGTAGACTTTAGGCTCCGTTATCATCATTTTATGATAACAAGGAACCCGGGCTGGGACGGGCCTAGGTTTTAGGCCCAGGGGGCTTGGACAACTATCACTACAGAGTTGTTGTTAAGAGAGGAGTTTGAGTGGAGGAGGATTACCATGGAGAGTCTTCAGCATGTATTTCCATTACATCAGGCACATCCCCCGCTTGCAGCTCCAGCATCAGCACAGGGACCACCCTCCTACCTGCACCAGGTACCCCACTGATGCCTGATAGTCCTAGGGAGGCTTATGTGGTGATAAACCTCTCTGATACACCAGAGATAATGGTGGTTAGCTCTGACGATAAGGGTCGTCCGAAGGAGGAGGATGATCTCGAGGAGGATCAGGACATTGATGAGGCGGTGGTAGAGCAACAGTGGGATGAGGAGATTAATGAGATGATAGCGGAGCAACAAGTTGAACAGGAGGTTGGTGATGCCGAGTCAGAGGAATCCACTAGTAGATTCGATTCAGGCAAAGCGCCTGATAATGAGTTCGACCCAGATTACGATCCATCTAGGGATCTTTAAGTGGTTCTAGGGGTTGGTGTTAGTGGTTTTCTTTTTGAGCCTTATATGTATATATGGTATGGTCGGATTGGATAGTTGTGTTTTGTGTAGCATATGACGTTGTATATAGTTAGTCCAATTCTCTCCAACCGTGATGACATGGTCCGTATCTCTTTTTGATCATGTGACGGATCTAGTATGTTGGGGGTAGTTAGTGTTTGGGGTTGACATAGGAGTCAAAACTAACTTTTTCTAGTCAATTAGATGTGATATGTTTTGATGATCATGTATATAAACAGGCAGTTATATATGTAAATAAGCAGTTATGAAATGATATAATGAAGCTTTGGGTTTGTTTTCAATCATCTTTGAGTTATATTAAATCTATTTGTTGGGCATGCTTATCTTATATGTTTGAGTATTCTAGTGATTGAATTGTCTTGTTTAATGTATGATCAAAATGTCCAAATCAGTACACAACAATGCAGAGGTTCATATAGAGGAAATCTCAGATAACGGCCAGGGATCGGGTGATCAAGCCTCCCATCATGTGCCACAAAATTTTGGCCAAATGCCACCAATTCCTTCTGAGTTAGCTAACAACATTAGGGACCCAAACTACTGGCCGACCTTAGTAGCTAAATTGATGAAGCGGACTACTGAAACCCATCCTACAGAGGATAAATTAGCGGATAGGGTAGCACGATGCAATCATAAAGTGTATGATGGAACTTATGATCCAGTAGTATGGGAGGAATGAACAAGGGGAATGGAGAAAATCTTTACAGTGGTAGAAGGGCTAGAGGAAAAGAAAGTAAATATTAGGACGTATTATTTGACTGGTGAAGCTGATGTTTTGTGGAATACTGTTAAGGATAAGCTTGTAGGGCCTGAATTCACCTAGAGTAAATTCCTGAGTGAGTTGAGGGCAAAATTTTACCCAGTTGTGGTCCAAAGGAACAAGGAGAAAGAGTTTATGGAGCTGAAGATGAGTGGCACCATGACTGTGATGCAGCTCACCAGTAAGCTCACAGAATTATCCAGGTTTGTTCATGAGTTTGTATCATTTGAAAGGTTGAAGATGAGAAGGTTTGAAGAGGGTTTGGCCTTCTATATTCAGAATCAGTTAGCTGGGCAACCAATTTTAACTTACCAAGAACTATATGAGTGAGCGGTTGAACTGGAGCAAGTAAAGACAAAGTTGAGAGCACTAAATTCAATCAAACCAAAGAGAAAGGGGTTTGAGCGAGGAACTTCGAGCGAGAGTGTGAACCAGAAGAAACCTTCTCCTGCTCCTCCCAAGAGCCGTCCTGCAAGCTCGACAGCGCCCTGTGCAAAATGTAGAAGAACAAATCACACCACCCCTGAATACCGAGTAGGAACTAACAAGTGCATGTGATGTGGAAGCCCTGAACACCTTATTGTTGCATGCCCCCGAAGGATGAAGGTTATAGACAAAGGTGCAGCAAAATCCTTGGCCCCACCTCACGAAGGGGCCCCACCACCAAGGCCTACAACAGTAGGACGGGCATATATAATGAGCAAGCAGGAAGCTACCACCTCTGGTATGGTAGTCACTGGAACTCTCTTTTTAAATTCAAAGCTGTTTTGTGTATTATTTGATTTGGGTGCTACTCATTCATTTATATGGACCCGATCTGCCATGCAATTGAACCTAGAGGATAAGAGGACAAAAACCAATTATAGGATCAAGCTACCTAATGATTCTGTGATTGAATGCCCCATCTCCTATAAACTTGTTCCCATTACCATTGGTGGAACCACCTTCCCTGTGGATTTGATTTGTCTAATTTTGACATCATTCTGGGAATGAATTGGTTGCACACTTATGGAGCTAAGATTGACTGTGAGGATCTTAAGGTTATTTTGAAGTATGAAAAAGGGAGAGAAGTACACTTCTATGGGCAGAGAGAGGAAGAATCTTGTTCCTTGATTTCTGCTATGAAAGCAAGTAAGCTATTATGTCAATGGTCTATTGGATATTAATGTTATGCTATTAACACCCAATTAAAGGAAGAGAAAGCTGGAAATATTCTTGTAGTCTGTGAATATGAGGATGTTTTCCCTGAAGAGTTACCAGGATTACCCCCATAGAGGGAATTGATTTTGAAATTGAATTAATCCATTATGCCCAACCTATTTCCAAAGCCCCATATCGTATGACACCAATTGAGCTTAAGGAACTGAAACTTCATTTAGATGAGCTGTTGCAGAAGGGCTTTATTAGATCAAGTGTGTCACCATGGGGTGCCCCTAGTGTTGTTCGTAAAGAAAAAGGATGGAACCTTAAGGCCATGTATTGACTATAGGGAGTTGAACAAGATCACCATAAAAAACAAATACCCTTTGCCGCGAATAGATGATTTGTTTGATCAATTACAAGGAGCAGGAGTCTTCTCTAAGATTGATTTGAGGTTAGGGTACCATCAACTTAGGATTAAATCTGAAGACATCTCTAAGATTGCGTTTAGAACTAGGTATGGTCACTACGAGTTTACAGTGACGCCATTTGGCATCACCAATGCTCCCGTAGCCTTCGTGGATCTTATGAACAGAGTCTTCAGACCCTACCTAGACAAATTTGTGGTGTGTTCATAGATGACATTCTTATCTATTCTACGGACAGAGATGAACATACTGATCATTTGAGTATGGTGTTGCAAACCTTTAGAGAGCATCAACTTTATGGAAAATTAAAGAAGTGTGAATTTTGGTTAGAAGAAGTGATGTTTTTGGGTCATGTGGTCACAAAAGAAGGAATCAAAGTTGACCCCCAGACGGTGAAGGCAATCACGGAATGGTTAAGGCCTGCTAACATCACTGAGATTAGAAGCTTTCTGGGTATAACAGGCTATTATCGAAGATTCGTTAAGGACTTTTCGAAAATAGCTTCAACCCTGACCAATCTGCTAAAGAAAGCGTATAAATTTGAGTGGACAGAGAAGTGTGAAAGAGCCTTTCAGGAGTTAAAGCAGCGACTAACTACCGCCCCAATCCTAACATTACCAGTGGAAGGTAAGGAGTATACCATCTATGATGATGCTTCAAAGAATGATTTGGGGTGCGTTCTGATGTAGGAAGATAAGGAAGTTGCTTATGCCTCTCAACGGCTCAAGCCTTATGAGAAAAACTATCCTACCCATAATTTGGAGTTAGCAACGGTGTTGGCTTGTATATCTTTGCACTGAAAATTTGGAGACACTACTAATATAGAGCACCATGCAAGATTTATACTGACCATCAAAGTTTGAAGTATATCTTCACCCAGAAGAAGCTCAACTTGAGGCAACGGTGTTGGCTTGTGCTGCTTAAGGATTATGATTTGCAAATTCAATGTCATCTAGGAAAAGCAAATGTTGTAGTTGATGCCCTGAGTAGGAAAGCGCAACATAGCTCAAATACTATGGTGATTACTCAGTTGACTCTCTTGAAAGGGCTTGAGGACTTGGGAATTCAACTAGTGTCCCATAGGCAAGCACATGTTCAATTATTAGCAGTTACCTTACAGCCTTCCATAGTGGAGGAGATTCGAGTGAACCAAGAAAGTGATCCTGAACTCCAAAGAATAAAACAAAATTTAGAGAAAGGAAAGTCTCCCAGGTTTGTAGTACATGAGGATGGGACCCTGTGATTCTAGAATCGTCTGTATGTGCCCCGAAATGAGGAATTAAGGAAACAGATCCTAGAGGAGGCTCACAATGCTCGCTACTCGATGCATCCAGGAGGCATCGAGATGTACAGAGACTTAAGGCAATACTTCTGGTGGAATAATATGAAAAAGGAGGTTGCAGAATATGTAGATAAATGTCTGACTTGCCAGAAAGTTAAAGTGGAGCATCAGCGTCCCGTGGGTACCCCTAGAAATTCCCACTTGGAAGTGGGTTTCGACCTCAATAGACTTTGTTATGGGTTTACCCCTTTCTACCTCGAAGAAGAATGCTATATGGGTTATAGTCAATCGGTTTACTAAGTCAGCCCATTTTCTGGCAATCAAAGATACATGGGGAGTTGAAAAACTAGCCCAATTGTATGTTAAAGAGATAGTTCGACTACATGGAATCCCCTTAGATATAGTATCAGATAGGGATCAAAGATTCGAAACCCGTTTTTGGCAAGCCCTTCAAAAGGCCTTTGGGACCAAATTGAACTTTAGCAACTTTTATCACCCTAAGACAAATGGGCAAACTGAAAGAGTGAATTAAATTCTAGAGGACATGTTAAGAGCTTGTGTCTTGGACTTCCAAGGGAAGTGGGAAGACGATTTACTTTTGGTGGAGTTTTCTTATAACAATAGCTACCAGTCCACCATCAGAATGGCCCCGTTTGAGGCTTTATATGGAAGAAAGTGTAGAACCCCACTGTGTTGGAGTGACTTGGATGAGGCATTAATTATATGCCCTGAAATGATCCAGGAAACCGTAGAAACAATAAGAAGGATTCGTGAGCACATTAGGGTTGCCCAGAGTTGGCAAAAGAGTTATGTGGACAAGAGAAGGATGCATTTGGAGTTTTAAGTAGGCGATAAAATTTTTCTGAAAATATCGCCAACTAAGGGTATCAAGAGGTTCGGGGTACGAGGCAAATTGAGTCCAAGATATATTGGACCATATGAAATCATTGAAAAATTGAATCCTTTAGCTTATCGCCTGGATCTGTAGGTAGAACTAGAACATGTGCATAATGTGTTTCACATCTCTCGGTTTAGGAAGCATAACCCATATCCAAACCACACCATTGTATTGAAATCACTACGGATTTAGTATATGAAGAGCAACCAATCCAAATACTAGAATGCAGGATTAAGCAGTTGCGCAACAAGTGGATACCTCTAGTCAAAGTGCTATGGTCAAATCCTACCTCCCAAGAAGCTACTTGGGAGACTGAAGAAGAAATGAAAGCCAAATACCCACAATTATTTGAGGTAATCTTGCATTACATGGTAAAGTTTGTAAGTTTCGAGGGCGAAGCTTTTTAAGGGGGAAAGGTTGTAATTTTCCAATCCTAAATTATTTAATTATGTTTATTTATTTAATTACCTCATGTTCATGATTTTGTTTTCTTATATTTATTGATAGCTTTTATTCTTTTATTTGGGCCCTCACTTGGCAATTCGGATTTTATTTGTTTATTTTATTGATTAATGAAAACTTTGAAAGAATTGATAGTAGGCTATAACAAGTTTAATCTGAGTAATTTATTTTGTTTTCCATAACATTACAAAAATTTAATTTTGAGTTTCATAAAAACGTTATCGTTACGAATCGTTTTATTCCTGAACTCAACTTATTTCGACCGATTTGAAGCCTAACAAGTTTGCTTATTAACCTAACTAATTATCATGATTAAGTTTAACCATGGCTAGCCCAAAAAAGTCACTTTTCTAGTTAAAAACTCAGCCAAGTGTTTGGATTAGTCAAAAAAACAAAACTCAACCTAAAAGCCCATTTTCTCTCTCCTACATGACAACCAGCCCCAGCTACTATTTGGGTGCTTTCCGGATAGTTTTTCGGCTAGCCCCGGTGGTCTCCGAGCCCCCCTGACATCCTAGTACCACTAGCCTGCATCCTCCATCATCAAAACCAATAAACATCACCTCCATCTCTACTTATCTTCAAGCAAAGTGAGTAATCTTAAATTTGATCTTATTGGTTTTGCATTTTACTTTAGTTTTGATGCTTGTTTTGATATTTGTGATCACTGATCATGATGTTTTGATAAAAAATAAGAGTTATTTTGGTGTTGATCGTGGTGGAGTTGAGGTTGGATCATGCTAGGGTTAGGGTTAATCCTTAGTCATGCAAGTTTAATGTTAAAGTGTTGGATTTTGATTGTTTTATCTTTGATTTGGTCATCTTCTAACCTATTGGTTTTTATGATGATGTTTTTGGTGATTTGAAATCAGTTAGAGTGAGTCCAAATTGGCCATAAACTAGGGTTTTGGCAAGTAATGTATGGGTTGGATTAAACTAGCATTAAGCTTGGTTTATGTATGTATTTGATTGAAAAATGATCTTTATTGGATATGATTATGAAGTGAACTTGAGTGTGGTGATTTTTTATGATGTTGGAATGGACCAAAGCTTGTTTACATGCTTTTAAGGAATGATTTAAGTTGAGGATTTGTGTGAAAAGAGAGGGAAAAGCTAAAACAGTGAGGGTTGAAAATTTCAGAAAAACAAGATAGATTTCACGATTAAGCCGGTAATGATTGGCCCATTCGAAAATTATGTTTTTTGGTGGGTAGATATTTTAGTGTGTTAGCTTTCAAATTCCTTTTGAATCACCTTAATCCGAGGTCTGTGGAAAACGTTATGGTCGTTTTACCAAAACTATGCAGAATGGACCAAAACTAACATGCTTGTGTTCTAGCCTCATTTTGGGCATTCTATTGTGGGAACCAAGCTTGATGTTTAAATGAAAGATTTTTGAGACTTCCTAAGCTTTCTATATTGGGATTTTAAGTCTCAATCAATGGTTGAATGACTAACTTACGAGTCATTCTTTCTAAGCCCCTATTATGCTCTTACTTTTCTTTTACTAAATTATTAGCTATGAAATAAATATTTTTGCTAATTGTATGTTCCTACAACGATAATTTTGTACAGAATCAGGGCCTAATCTATCATTCCTTCCACTTTTGTGCATAATATTATTCAATGAGCTTACATTTAAAAAATTCAGGTACGTTCATTATCTGTATCTTTATAAATCAGCACGTATTTATTAAAATTGTAATGTTTTGGTAAGTACATCAATGAATCAGTTTCATCAGTGATCTATCACATAGTTAGTGACCCCATCAGTTGTAGTTACAGAGCACAACCCTTCAGTTACATGTGCGGCTTCAGCCCAGGTCCTGATCGACTTGGCAGGTGTACACCTATATTCAGATCGTAATAGTTACTAGAAGTTCACTATTAGATAATAATTGACAATGCAGTTTCATATTTATCTCATTCCTTGTTTTTAATTAAAAATGAATTGCAATAGGGCCCGACCAGTTTTTCCATAAACGTTTAACAATACAAGAATGCATGTACTGAGCTTTGGCTCGCAGTTAGAAATGTTTTCATTACTTTTTTTATGAAAGTGTTCAGTGAATTACCCTCAGGCAGGCAGGACGGCTGAAGATGCTAAATGAGCCAGGAAGCCTATATGGAATGGTGGTATATTAGCGTTGAAATGTTTATAACTCTGTATTGTGATATATTTTGGTGTTGAAACTATATATTTTATCAAAATTCTATATTTTGGTGTAATCCTTGAGATGGTTGAATGGTTTTTATGTTAGAATAGTTTCTATATTTATCTAAATGGTCTAATGAGTTGTGATGGCTAAGATTATCATGTACAAGCAAAGACTTTTCCTTGTTGGACGACAGTAACGGCTAATCATTTAGGTTATTATTTCTAATTGGGGAAACTAATGAAAGGAACGTAAACAGTGACTTATGTACATTGGGGGGCGTTACATCTGGGATGAGTTACCAGTGGGGGTTTTGGGGGTTAATTGAGTGCTCCCCTTATTAAAAGGTTGGGTTCTAGCAAAAGGTTTGGTTGGTTGTTTCTTAACTACGTTGGATTTCTTTTATTGCTCAACTCTATCAGCCAACCATATACATCGTCATAAGTGGTATACTGCTGTAGTTTAACCACATGAGCTTACCTAGGATCAAATTTACTTAGATATCTCCGTATGGTTTGATCTTCTGGTTCTTATAGGTGACACTTAATCAAGAGTTTCTCAAACTTTTGAGTTTATTGCTCTACTAACATGTTCCCTTGACTCAAGCTATATAATTGAGCATAGTTGTCTTCAAGATAAGATGGGGTTCAAAACATGGCTTCCAGCTTAGATTTCATCTTAGCCCATGCTATGATCTTGCTCTTTCCTCTTTTGGCTCACTTCTTACAAAGGTTGGTCCACCAAAGTGATGCATACTTCCTTAATCTCAAGGACACTAGCTTGACCTTCTTGTCTTCTAGAATATCTTTGTAATCAAAGATTCTCTCAACTACATGCAACCAATCAAAAATTCATTGGGGTCTAGTCTCCCTTTAGACTCAGGAACTGCTATTTTGATATCATGGCTAGATTGCTGATGATGCCTCTTACTTCTTGTCGTCCTTGGCTCATAATCATCCTCACAGGAAGTGCCAAAGGGTTCTATTAGGTTTCAGACTCTCCATGTGAGTGACCTGAAGAGCTAGTTGTATAAGATCGCAACACTCTCCTTTTGTTCTTGAAGGATTCCCCAAGCTTCCTTTTGAGACACTCATTTTGCTTCTCTAGATGCTCATAATTCTTCATTAAGGCCGTAAAATTTTCTTCCAAGGTCATGTTGTTAGTCATCTTGCCTGCACAGTAACTAGTTCTTTGAGGCAATGTGTTTGGGTTAGATGGTTGTGTTTATGGATAAGGTTCGTGCGTAGGAGAGTAGCCTAAGCTCTGATACCAAATATGATGGAGATTCTAAAAAGAACAAGAGAAAATAGCAGATACAAGGAACTCTTCAAGCAAACATGTACAACCAAAACTAAATTAGTGGAATCAATCTCCAAAAACAATAGAAAATACTATAACAAACCCAACCCTAAAACAAAAGAAAATGAAGAAACAATTTCTATCATATTGGGATAGTCCTCACCAATGGGAAAAGGAAGCTAAGAGGAGAAGAAAAAAGAAATTTTATAAGAAAAAGAGCTTTAACAAGCAAAGAGGAGATAAATATAAAAGAAAATACTATGAAAACCCAACCCTAAAAAATGAAGATTTTTTAGAAAAGTTACTTATTATCCTGCCGGGAAAATAACTATAAGTGTTGGGCATGTGAAGAAGTAGGTCAATATGCAAACGAATGCAAAAATAGGAAGATAACAAGCTTATTGAAACTTTGGGAAGTCTAGATTACTTTGAGCATAGCGAGGAAGAAGCACTAGACCTAGCTATGAAAAACAACAAGGGAATTGTTGAGAAAGTACTAGAAGATGAATATGACGAAAGTGATTGTTGACCCAATTAATGCGTAAGGATTTGATGATAATAATCCAAATGCACTAGCCAATATGCTGTACTTTAATTGTGTGTTGAGACAGGATCCGGAAATACTAAGAGCGGTTTGAATGAGTGTGGAGCATCAAAGTCGATACATGTGCAAAAAGTTCAGCTGATAACAAGAGTCTTCAGCTTTCTATTGGTTGTATTTTTTAGATTCTTGTTAATATGCCAATTAGAAGGTCTTGACTTAACGTTTGCTTTAAAGGGTTTTTAAGTACTTCAAAACACTGCCTCAGAACAGTTCTGAGAAGTCAAGTCTGTGGTGTTCTGTCGTCAAAGACAAAAATGAATTTCAAGATTTTGGAATGATTTTTTTTACTGTCGATTTTCTTGAAATAATTAGGATTAATTTTCCTGTGTCTGTTGAGTATAAAAAGATTTTTTCTTTAAAGATAATGTTGAGAGATTTTTAGTAGTAGAGTCTAAAAAGGTTTCTTTCCTTAAAAGATAATATTGAAAGATTTTTTAAAGATTTTATCCTATCCTTTAAGGGAAGAATATCAAGTGGAAACATTTTAGGAGTTTCAGTGTTAGAGTTATGGACGGAAATCTTCCTAACCTTACGGCACAAGCCCACTATTTAAGTCGCCTCCTCTCTAGTTTTTCTCAAGGTTTTCTAAGGGTTTAAAATTGTCTTCGTGAGTCTGAATTTTTTGAGAGAAAACCTTCAAAGAGAGTGCTAAATCGAGGCTTCGATATTGGCACAAAAGAGATTGTATTGTACCTTACATTTAGCTTGTTTAGAAGCATTCAAGTAAGGAGTTTTCCTTTTTATCTTTTCCATCAGTGAGATAAGAGAGTGTCCAAGTCTTGGGAGACATTATACGTGGTTTTTGTAACGAGGGTCTCGGGGTAGGCTAAGTTACGTGGTGTTTGTAACGAAGGTCTTGGGGTAAACCAAGTTACGTATGTGACTGAGTCACATATGTTACAGTTGTAACGTGTTCGCCCCGTTTAGTGAAAGTGTGTTGAAATCCTACAGTGGTAGGTCGTGGTTTTACATGTTAGTTGGGCTAGAGGTAGTTTTCACGTAAAAATATTATGTCTCCTTTATTATTTCCGCAATTAGCTTTGTTTCTGCTTCACTCCAAACACTCAGTCCAAACAGTTTTCACGAGTGTTATGAAACAATCAGAAAAGTCGGTAGACACAATTTACCCCCCTCTTGTTTCCTTGTGCGATTAAATCTAACAAGTGGTATCAGAGCAGAGTTCTTATATTTAGGCTAACAACTATAGAGATCCTGAAAAGATGAATGCTCCACAAGGAATTTTGGAGGGTCAATATGTGACTCGACCACCATGCTTCAATGGACAACACTACAACTGGTGGAAGAATCGTATGGAGAACTATATTTAGGCTAATGACTATGAGCTATGGATGATCATTATGAATGGTCCTTACATTCCAATGAAGACCACAAAAGAGGGCAAGACCGTTGCTAAAAAGCCAGAGGAGTTTGACTTAAGGATTTCAAGAAGATGGAGAAAAACGCTAAAGCTAAGAAGTTGCTGTACTTTGGCCTTGGACCAGATGAGTACACTTGTATCTCATAGTGTGGGTCCGTGAAAGAGATATGGAATACTCTTCGTGTGGCTCATGAAGGAACTAACCAAGTTAAGCAATGCAGGATCGAGCTGCTGATGAGAACGTACGAGCTATTTGAAATGAGTGACAAAGAGACGGTAATGGATATGTACACTCGTTTTACTCATATCACCAATGAGCTGAAATCGTTGGGAAAATCCTTTACCACTAAAGAATTGGTAAGAAAGATCCTGTGATTTTTGGCTCAGTTATGGGAAACGAAAGTCGTAGCCATCTAGGAAGCAAAGAAGATGAATGAGATCTCATTAGATGAGCTCATTGGGAATCTTCAAACATATGAATTAAGGAGAAGTCCCCAGGTGAAGGAAGAAGCAAAGAGAGACCGAGGCCTTGCTCTAAAGGCTTTTGAGAATGATGATTTGGACTTGGATTTTGAAGAGATAGGCATAGTAACTCGAAAGTTCAAGAAATTCTTCAAGAAGGCTGAAGGCAATATCAAGAAAGGAAGTACCAGGAAGCCACGGAATCGTGATCATGATCAGTTTTTAGGGTGCTTCAAATGTGGAAAACCCGATCACATTGTGAAGAATTGCCCCATACTGAAGGAACAATAGGGGTCAGAACAGTTCCAAAACCATGGCAAGAGGCCGCAATAGAGCAGCTCCTCGAAGCGTTTCGTTAAGGCAATGATGGCAGCCTTGGGTGAAACTTCAGAGGAGGAAGAGGACTCCCAAGAGGAAGAAGTTGTAGAAGCCCTCATAACTAGAACCGAGTCTGAATCGGATCTTGAATCGATCGAAAGCTTGTCCTAACTCAAGGATACAGTACGTGGTCTTAGTAACGCTAAAGTTGTGAAATTATTATTTTCCATAATGGATGAATGTAAGGGAATAATTGCTGAAAATTGTATGCATAAAGATGTTTGTTCCGAATTGACAAAAGATGTTAGAATGCTTGAACGGAACAAACTAGAACTTGAACATTTCAATGAAGTCCTAAAATGTGAGAAACTTAAGGCAGAAGAAGAGGCCCTTGCCCTATGCAGAGATCTTAACACACTTAACGACCTTGTGAACATAAGAGAGGAAGTGTTTAACACTGATCTCTCTAAGCTGAAAAGTGAGTCCCTAGACCTGAAACATATACTATAATCCCTAGTGAGTGAAGACAACCAGGTGCTTGAAAAGGCTCATAAGGTCGAATCTGACCTTACCGAGAACAAGAGCTGGAACAGTTCTTCAGAAGCGCTTGACTGGCTAAATACTCACCATAACCGAAACAGAAAGGGACTAGGATGGGGGAATAGGCGTGTCACTAGACCAGTTAACAAAAAATATGTTGGACTTCAAGAAAATATTATCTGTTTTCATTGTGGAAAAACTGGTCATTATCGCTATGCTTGTGCTTTGAGAAAAAGGGTGATGGAAAGAAACTCATTGTATGTTAAATAAGTGTGGATTAGAAAAGATGAGTTAAACTCCATGTCAAAGAAAATGGGACGCAAGTGGATCTGGGTTCTCAAGACTAACACTTAGCTATTTTGTAGGTTAAAGTGAGAGGAGGCAATTAACTAAGCCTCCTAACTATGATTCTTGGATAGTGGTTGCTCAAGGCACATGACGGGAGATAAATCAAACTTCCTCTCACTTGCAGCTTTTGATGGAAGGAGAGTGGCATTTGGAAATGGCAAGTCTAGAAAAATTGTAGGTGTAGGTAAGATACGTAAATGACTCTCTCACTCAATTGATAATGTGTACTTGGTTGGTGGTTTACAACATAATTTGCTTAATGTGTCTCAATTGTGTGATAGAGGTAATCATGTTAGGTTCTCTTCGGATCAATGCATGATTACCAATATCAAATCTGGTGATGTTGTGTTGGGGGAAAACGATACAACAATGTGTATAAAGCATGTGTTCTTTCACTTCCCCAAATCGTTTGACTTATTTTAGTGCTCTTGATACTGATGTTATGCTTTGGCACAAGAAGCTAGGACATGCAAGCCTCCCTCTTTTGAATAAACTCGTTTCTAAAGACATAGTAGCCGGACTACCTTCCATCAAGTGCAATGATGAAAAGGTGCGCGGTGCTTGTGCTAAAAGAAAGCAAGTTAGAACTTCTTTCAAGTCAAAGAACTGTGTTAGTACTTCCCGACCTCCTGAACTACTACATGTTGATTTGTATGGTCCTATGAGGATCACAAGTAGAGGAGGGAAGAGCTATGTATTTGTTATAGTGGATGATTACTCTTGTTTCACTTGGACTCTATTCTCAGCATCGAAGGATGAATCATTTGAAAGGTTTCTTGTGCTTCTTAAGAAAATTGAAAAGAGAGTAGGACACTCATTGGTGAGTCTTAGGTCTAACCATGGCAAAGAGTTCGATAACTCTAGCTTCAGTGAATATTGCAATGAACACGGTGTTGATCACAATTTTTCTGCCCCCGGAACACCTCAACAGAACGGGGTGGTAGAACATAAAAATCGTACTCTAGAAGACATAACTAAGACTATGATGGTCGCTAGTGGTCTTCCTAGAAATTTTTAGGCATAAGCATTGAGCACATCGTGCTATATTATTAATAGATGCATGATCAGACCCATACTTAACAAGACTCCTTATGAACTTTTCAAAGGACGAAAACCCAATATTATGCACTTAAGGGTGTTTAGTTGTAAATGCTATGTACACTATAATAGGAAGGAACCCTTGGGAAAGTTTGAGCCTAGAAGTGATGAAGCCATATTCTTAGGGTACTCCTCGCACAATAAGGCATACAAAGTGTTTAACAAAAGAACCTTGTGTGTTGAGGAGAGTGTGCATGTATTGTTTGATGAGACTAACTCTGTAGTTGAGCATGATATACAGGATGAAGAGTTTGAACTTGGTCTTGTGAGAAAAGACATCTCGCTCACTCAAATCTCCACGGGAGACAAAGGTAAGACTCCTGAAGGTGAACCAAGTCCTGGAACTGATAATTTAGAAGGTGGGCAAGGAGCAAACCAGTCAGGGGGAAGCATTGCCGAATCTAATTTAGAACATAACCTGCCCACTCAACCCAATTCTTTCCAAACTGATATGAGAATAGGCGCCAGAACAGTTCTAGAACATGTTTCACCAAGTACCCAGGAGAGACTGGTAAGCGTATCTATGGATCCATCTATTCTACGACCCTGGAAGTACCAGAGTTCGTACCCCTTTGACCAGATCATGTCTGACATTAATACAGGGGTGCAAATCAGATCTAAACTCAGAAACTTTTGTGCTTTCTATGCTTTTCTATCTAACATTGAGCCAAAGAATGTTCATGAAGCACTTGCAAATTCTGACTGGGTTACTGCCATACAAGAGGAGCTTCATCAATTTGAAAGGAACAAAGTCTGGTACCTTGAACCAAAGGCCTAAGGACAGATCGATAATTTGCACCAAGTGGGTGTTCAAGAACAAACTGGATGAGTTCGAAACAGTCAGTCGGAACAAGGCCAGGCTGGTGGTTCAAGGTTACAACAAAGAAGAGGGAATCGACTATGAGGAAACATTTGCACCTATTGCAAGGATCGAGGCAATCCGCATTTTGGTGGCCTTTGCAGCTCACATGGAGATCAAGCTGTATCAAATGGATGTTAAGAGTGCATTCCTCAACGAATACCTGAAGAAAGAGGTGTATGTAAGCCAACGCCCTGGTTCTGAAAATCATGATTTTCCTAACCATGTGTTTAAACTTGACAAAGCTCTTTATGGTTTAAAACAAGCTCCTAGAGCTTGGTATGAACGCTTGTCAAAATTTCTAATTGATAATGGTTTTCAAAGGGGCAAGGTAGATAATACCTTGTTTCTCAAATCAAATGGGGAACATCTGTTGATTGTTCAAGTATGTGTCGATGACATTATATTTGGTGTAACCAACAGTGATTTATGTGATGATTTTTCAAAATTGATGCGAAATGAGTTTGAGATGAGCATGATGGGTGAGCTTAATATTTTCTTAGGCTTGCAAATCAAGCAAACCTCAAATGGAACTATGATACATCAACAAAAATATATTAAGGAATTGATTAAGTGGTTTGGAATGGAATCGGCTAAGCCCATAGACACACCTATATCTCCTTCAACTAGGTTGATCATGGATGATGGGAGCCCATCAATTGAGGAGAAATCCTATAGGGGCATGATAGGGTCGCTTCTATACCTAACTGCCAGTAGACCTGACATTGTTTTTAGTGTTGGTTTGTGTGCCCGTTTTCAGTCAAATCCTAAAGAAACACATTTCAAAGCTATAAAACATATTTTGAGATGTTTAAAATACACCTCGGACTTAGCTTTATGGTATCCTCAAGGGTGCAATTTTGATCTCATTGGGTATGTGGATGTTGATTATGCTAGATTCTTGGTTTATAGAAAAAGCACCTCAGGTATAGCTCATTTTCTTGGACCCTGTTTGGTCTCTTGGGCAACCAAGAAACAACACGCTGTTGTTATGTCCACAGCAAAAGCCCAGTATTTAGCGGTTGCTTCTTGTTGTGCTCAATTGTTTTGGATAAGGCAACAACTCAATGACTTTTCTGTTGACACGGGATGTATTCCTATATTTTGTGATAATACAAGTGCAATTAACATTGCCAAAAACCCATGTCAACATAAAAGGACTAAGCATATTGACAAACGTTATCGCTTTTTGAGAGACAATGTTGAAAAGGGCTTAATTTCAATGAATTTTTGTGCCACTGATAAACAATTGTTGACATCTTTACTAATGCACTGAGTAGAGAACAGTTTGAGAGGAACAGACTTGAATTGGGTATGATTAAAAGAACTTGAGCATGCTTGTTTGACCCCTAATGATTGATTAGTTAAGGGTTTTTGTGCCAAATAAATTGTTCTAATGAAGGCATTCAATTTTTGTGCTTTTACTAGCATATGTGTGGAATGTAACATGCTGACACTCGTTGAGGTCTAATGATATTGCCTTAGTGTCCTGAGACACCGAATTTTTAACAGTAAGAACAGGCACTAGGAACAGACCTGACGACTGTTTGTTTCATGTGCTGACAAAGTGGCGTTATTAAAGGAATATTGGAAACCGAAATTTCATTTCATTAGACCTAACCTATAGTTTATAACCTACCTAGTGTGTAATGATTTGCTACATGCAAAGCATTCTCTCTCTTCAAGAAGGGCCGAAATAAACTCTCCCAAAAACTCCCTCGATTTTCAGGCCACTCATGTCAACCTTTAATTCCCTCCACTCTCTCTCTCCATAACCCATCTGTCCATCCCTCTCTCTCTCTCACAAAGAACCCGATTTCCCTCTCTTTCTTTAAACCTACTTAAAACCTTAACTACAAATCACCTCAAATCCTCACAATGACAAGAACTGTGGCAGTCAAGAATCCTTTACACGCAAGACTTCTCACCCAATATCACTATGGGACCAATTATTAAGAAAAAGGGGAGGAAATTGGATGAGTTCTGAGGGAGCATCACCGGCGCCGTCATCGCCACAAGCAGTCTCGATTGGTATGGAAAACACTCCCTCACCTTCTTTTTCGATTACTCCCTCTATTTTTGGGTTCTTGAAGAGCTTAGACTTAATATCAGTAGACTTGAACCCTGATGTGGTACCTTTGGTAAGCCCAAGTACGGGTTGGGAGATAGTGGTGTATGACTTGGTTGTGGCCGAGTCTAGATTAAGGGGGAATGAGGCTGAGTCAATTGGGCAGTCAAAGGATTATGATGTTGAGCATGTGGGTAATGATTTTGTTGTTGAGGATGCTGAAGATAGTGATGAGAATGAACCAATTTTGAGGTTTAAAAGAACCGTTCCAACCAAGCCCCAAACAACGACCAAACCGACCTTTAAGCGCCAAAGAAAGACTACCACCTCACCCAATGTACCTCTCACTGCACCCTTATCATGACTTCAAACTTTAAGGTCAGGTCCTCCCACTATGCCGCCCCTGCCAGAAGACAAAGTTGAAAGCCATGTCAATAAGAACAAAACGGCCCTTAAATCCTCCAAACCATCCATCAAAACGCCAATCACAACACTCACCAAGACACCCTTCAAACTAGTTCCATCCAAGAAACCTGCCCAAAAACGGGCTGCCCCAGAACAAGTGTCAGAACTGGTTGAAGAATCTGATGAACCAAAGAAAAAGAAAGTTCGGAAGACTATGACACTTGCTGAGAGATATGAGCATTTCCTATAGAAATTTGTGGTTCGGGGGAAGGCAGTTAAGGTGTCATATTTTCAGGAACAGGGGCTTGGGTGTTTTTAGAGAAGTTAGAGGCCTAGGGGTGGTTGGACCTGTTCACGGATACTAAGAGAGGATGTTCGCTTCCAGACTTGGCTGAGTTCTATGCGAACTGCGTTGTCACCAATGGAGTGGCAACAAGCACAGTTAATGATCATGACCTATGGTTTGATGCTAAGAAGTTAGGTGAGTTGCTTGGGGTGTCCTCAGAAGGTTTTGAGGTGTATGTGCGAGAGGACAAGAGCGTCTTAGGTGAAGAACGACTGTTGGAATTGACCCAGAAGCTAGCCCAAAAACCCCATCTGACTATGTCTCGATCTGTGAGAAAGGGGGAAATGATGTCATTACATCGATTGTTGTTTTGGTTTGTGATTAAGAATATTGTTCCCTGAGGTCAGGGCCACAACCTTGCTGATCCCATGGACAAGTGCTACACTGATTTGTTGGATAGGGGTGAGCAAATTAACTTGCCTACAATAATGATTAGCCATATTGGGAGAATTGCCAACACGTCCAAGGATCATGACATGGGGTATGGGTTCTTGTCGACGTCAGTGTTTGAGAAGCTTGAGATTCCCTTGCAGAAGAGAGTAGGCTTTCAGGTTAGTGATGAGATTGGCAATAGCACATTGATTGGGTGTGGTTTCAATGTAACAAAAGGCAGCGGTGCCACCTTAGAACAGGGGCTCCAAACACCTCTTGGACCTGTTCTTAGTGAAGCCTCCACATCCAGCGCTCATACGATTGACACACTATTGTAGGACCAGATCACATTGAAGAGGAAAATAGCTGAAGTTAAACAAACGCTTACAGAGAAAAAGGCTCTCAATGCCAAACGTCACAAAGATTTGCTGAGTGCCTTCTTACCCTCACAGCCAAATTTCCTCCTCCGCTTTCCTCTACCTGACTTTGTTCCTTCCCCTGTTTCCAACGCTGTTTTTAAAACACTTGGTCATGTATGTGATTGGTAGTGGTTTGTGAATGTTCCTGGATGGTTTATACATTTATGCTATAACTTTGCTTGTTACATGTGCTACCTGTTTGTGTGTGACTTGGATGACCAATATCCTTACTGTTCCGTATACTTGAGTGTATCGTTGTTACTTCTGGCATTACAGCTTTGGTGGTGATTGCATCCACACTGGATTTCCATTTCCGGCCTCCTCACCCTTTTCGGTGATGTCAAAAGGGGAAGATGAGTATGACCTTGTTTCGAGTGGTGTGCCTAGTTTAAGTTGACCTCTTAACTCTTGTTGTCTCTCTAGTGCGAGGGTGGATAACTGTTTTGGCACTAATGTATTTTTCCTTGTCTCACTATTAATTGTCATTGATGACTTACGGTTATTTGGTTTGTCATCATCGAAGAGGGGGAAATTGTTGACCCAATTAATGTGTAAGGTTTTGATGATAACAATCCAAATGGACTAGCCAATGTGTTGTGCTTGAGTTGTATGTTGAGATAGGATTTGAAAATACTTGGAGTTGTTTGAATGAGCATGGAGCATCAAAGTCGATACGTGTGCAAGAAGTTCAGTTGATAACAAGAGTCTTAAGCTTAGTATTGGTGTATTTTTTAGATTCTTATTAATATGCCAATTAGAAGGTCTTGACTTAGCGTTTGCTTTGAAAGGTTTTTAAGTACTTTAGAACACTGCCTCATAATAGTTTTGAGAAGTCATATTTGTGGTGTTCTGACGTCAAAGATAAAAACGAATTTCAAGATTTTAGAATGATTTTTTTACTATTGATTTTCTTGAAATAATTAGGATTAATTTTCATGTGTCAGTTGAGTCTAAAAGGATTTTTTCTTTAAAGATAATGTTGAGAGATTTTTATTAGTAGAGTCTAAAAAGATTTCTTTCCTTAAAAGATAATATTGAAAGATTTTTGAAAAATTTTATCCTATCATTGAAGGGAAGAATATCAAGTGAAAAGATTTTAGGAGGTTGAGCGTTAGAGTTATTGAAGAAAGGAAATCTTCCTAACCCTATGGCACAAGCCCACTATTTAAGTCACCTCCCTCTCTAGTTTTTCTCAAGGTTTTCCAAGGGTTTAAAATTGTCTTTGTGAGCCTGAATTTTCTGAGAGAAAACCTTCAAAGAGAGTGCTAAATCAAGTCTTTAATATTGGCATAATAGGGATTGTACTGTACCTTACATTCAGCTTGTTTAGAAGCATTCAAGTAGGGAGTTTTCCTTTTTCTCTTTGTGAGATAAGAGAGTGTCCAAGTCTTGGGAGACATTGGACGTGGTTTATGTAATGAGGGTCTTGGGGTAGGCGAAGTTATGTGGTGTTTGTAACGAAGGTCTTGGGGTAAACCAAGTTACGTATGTGACTGAGTCACGTATGTTACAGTTGTAACGTGTTCGCCCCGTTTAGTGAAAGTGTGTTGAAATCCTACAGTGGTAGGTCGTGGTTTTACATGTCAGTTGGGCTAGAGGTAGTTTTCACGTAAAAATATTATGTCTCCTTTATTATTTCCGCAATTAGCTTTGTTTCTGCTTCACTCCAAACACTCAGTCCAAACAGTTTTCACGAGTGTTATGAAACAATCAGAAAAGTCAATAGACACAATTCACCCCCTCTTGTGTCCTTGTGCGATTAAGTCTAACAGTGATTGCAAAGAAATTAGTCATATGATGGAAAGTAGCTAAAATAGTCCTTCTGGTTTTCAAGGAGAAGAAGTTATTAGATAATGAGAATGAAGATGTCAAAGGAGATTGAGTCCTTCGCATAATTCAGAAAGACATGATCTATAAAAATCAATCCTTCAATTGAAGAGTAAGGACGTATACAAAATCATGGAAGGAGATGTAGAAATGAAAGACTGTGGGTATGATGTGGAAGAAGTTAATCTCATTAATTGAGAAAACATCCTTAAACATAACAAAGATAGAAAGTATAGGTATATCCATGCTGGAAGTATCCAAGTGCAAATTACTCCTTTACAGTATTATGGTAATGATATTGATCTTTATGCTTTGCTATGTGATATCAGGAATACCAAATTTAATAATTAAATTATTAGAAGGATTAAGACTAATTTAGGTAATGGATCTGTAGGATTTAATTGCCAACCTAGATATTATGTAAGCCTAAAAGATGAATTTGCCAAAAACTTCCTATCTTTTAAGAGAAAAATAGTTGGCATGAACATGAAAAGAGGAAGATACCCACTAAGGATATTTTGAAAAATAATCTACAAATTAGATAACACTATACATCCAAAGACTAAGGCAACAATGATAGAGGCAGAAAAATTTTAAAGTCTTATCCCTATGCAAAAAATCCAAAGGATAAAATTGAATGCTCCGAAAATAAAAATCGATAGGTCTTAGACATGCAACTTTATAAATCCCACAAAAATCAATAAGAAAATAAAACAAATGATAAAAATGATAAAACTACCATTAAACCCCAATGATTAATAAGCATAAGTGCGAGATCAGAATGGGAAAAAGGATATTCATTAGTTAAAGAAGAGCTTAAAGAAGATAAAATGAGTATGCCCAATAAAATGAATGGAATGAGTTTTAAATCAGCAAGAGACAATGTAGACTGCAGTGTAAGTCTAGATAGAAAAGTAGTTTTGTACAAAACAAGAACTATTAGTGAGCTTATTTATGAGGATGAATTAGTAAAAAATTTGACTATAGAGAGATGTTATGAAGCCACCAATATAAATCCCAATAGCATCTATATCCCACTAAATATATGTTTAGAGGGGTATAATAAATATGAATTATGTGCCTACATTAATAGTGGTTGTTCTGTCTGTTTTGGGAAAAAGATCTTTATTTTCATAATTTATGTGGGAAAAAGCTAAGAATTCTTTACGAGTAAGAATATGTGAAAATAGCATAATGTGCCATAACGAAGCCATAGAAGGGTTATCCATAGAGATAGGAGGAATCCAATGTATTATACCAATTTTATGGGCTGCTGATAAACCCTCTCACGAGATGATTATTGAAAATAAATTTTAGAGGCAATATTCTCCATGCACACATACTGTAAACCAAATAATATTCACCATAAATGGTCACTCAGTTTTTATTGAAAAATTAAGTAAGACTTACAGTCATCAGAAGATTAAGTTTACACACAACCAGTGTGATAAGAAGGCAATACCTGCATAACATGAGATAGCGCTAACGATCTCACTAAATAGCAGATTGTTGAACACAAGAGCAATTATTCAAAGAACTCGACTTTGATAATCCCCTTAAATTTTGGGATAAAGATAAGACCTTTGCAAAAACCACTTTGTTAAATCTCAACACTATTATTCGATCGAGCAAATGGTGTATGCACACTAGAATATCCAAGATTTTGATAAGCAAATCAAAGAACTTTTGGATAAAAGGTTAATAAAGAATAGTAAGAGCTCTTACACCAGTCTCACTTTAATGGTAAGAAATCATGCTGAAGAAAAAAGTGAAAAAGTTAGAATGGTAATCAATTACAAAAAGTTTAATGATAATACCATCTTTGATGGTTATCATATTCCTAACAAAACAATCTTTTTTAATAGAATTCAAGAAGCCTCTTGGTTTTAAAAAATAGACCACAAAAGTGGATATTAGCAGATAAAAATCGATGAAGTAAGCATTCCTTTAACTGTTTTTAGTGCCCTCAAGGACATTATGAGTGGATAGTAATGTCCTTTGATCTTAAAAATGCACCTCAAATATTTCGAAGAAGAATTGATAACATCTTTAAAGATCTTAATCACTATTGTCTAGTTTCCATCGATGATATCCTTGTGTTTTCCAAGACCATAGAACAACACCAAGATGATGTCATAGCTCTTTTGGAAACCAATGACTCCTGCTATGGTAACATCACTAACTACTTCTTGTTGTTGTGGAAACTATTTTTGACATCAGCCATTGGGATCGTCTAAATCAACTAATTAAACAAAATAATAGGCTGGTTTGGCCTTTCTATTTTCATACTTGATTATTGCTCAATGTACCTCGATATATACACACTTCTACTATATGGAATTTTTGTTAGACCATAAGGGGATGTGAGAATCCAATGGATCCTTTTAACATGCATTGTTGAAACTTAGTTAGTCTTAAGAAGATTAGGTGCTAAGGATCTGGAATTTTCATGAGGTAAGCTATCATTCCATATTCCCAAGCTTTCATGATAGAGGCATTTGAAGAGATTGAATTTGCCAAAAATCTAACACCACCAATTCCAGATCTATCAGGAAAGATGATTGTAGTACTCTATTACTCCCAAATGTCATAAGAGTAATTATGATAGTAGTTTATGCATGCTACATACCAGTCATTGAACCATATTTCTTGAATGTGGTAGCTTATTTTTTCTTGGATATCATAAGAACACCTTAGGTAATTCATTTATAATTCTAAAAGAGAGAATCTTTGCACTATTAGATAGGCATAAGTTAGCAGACAAAAGCGTGACCTAGTTTTTGTATGGAATTCTGAAATATCCATAAGGATTCCACTAGGAAGGGGAAACCTATTCTAATAATAATGGAATTTCAATTTGGATTTCTGCGTTTTCGGTAGAAGTTTTGCTCTGATGATCTCCATTGGCAAGCTCGCTAGTTAAACTATCTATCAGAGAATTCTTCGATCCCTATATATATTCAATAGAGAAAGACAACTGATTAAGCCATAATTGCCAACATATGAGTCACCCTTGCACTTGCATATTTAATAAATTCTTTTTCACAAAACCAAGTATTCCTTTGTAATAAGTTTGAATAAGAAAAGGTTTTGGGGCTAAAAAGATTAAAAACTTTTCAATTCCCCTTATGGCTGCAAGGATTTTTTTTTCCATTGTGGAGTAGTTGCATTATGCCTTATTAAAACTTCCACTGTAATATTTGTAGAATTTTTCTCCTTCTTTGATTTTGAGTAGTACACTCCAGTGCTCATTGCTGGCATCTATCTCAACAATTAAATCATCTTCTTCATTAGGCAAATTAAGAACAGAAAGATTTTTACACATCTTTTCGAAGTTTTAAACAATCTTTGTATCTGTAGGGGTCCATGTCCAATTTACTTCTTTCTTGAGTTTTTGCTACAATGGCTTTCCCAGTTTAGCTAAATCTTGAATGAAATATGAAGCATAGGTATGTATGGAATCCAAGAAACCTTTCTAACTGCTTCCTATCCTCAATCTTTTCTGCGAAATTTTATACTTTTTTCAAAATATGCTTTTGTAGAATGATTTGTCCAACTTTTATCTCTAGACCTAAAAACTCAATATCTTGTTTAGCGTAAATGCACTTGTTCTTACCAAGTATAATACCATGGTCAATGCATCTTTGGATGACAGCGAAAACATCATCTTTGTGCTATTTTATGGTTTTGGAAAAGACAAGGATATCATCGATGTAAACTAAACAATAGTGATTATGGTCTTTGAAGATGTTGTCCATTCTTGTTTGAAATATTTGAGGTGCATTCGTTAGGCCAAAAGACATTACTATCCACTCATAATGTCCTTATGGGGCACTAAGCGCAGTTAAAGGAATGATTTCTTCGTCTATTTTTATCTGCCAATTTTTGCTTTTACAATCCATTTTCAAGAACCAAGAGGCTCCTTGAATTCTATTCAAAATGATCGTTTTGTTAGGAATATAATAACCACGAAAGGCAGTATTATCGTTAAGCTTTTTGTAATTGATCACCATTCTTATTTTTCCTCTTTTTTGTTCAACATGATTTCTTACCATACAAGTGAGACTAGTATGAGAACTTTTGCTTTTCCTAATTAATCTTTATCTAGAAGTTCTTTGATTTGTTTATCAAATTCGTATCTTAGTGTATATACACCATTTGTTTGACTCGAATAATAGTATTAGGATTTAACAAAGTAATTTTTGCAAATGTCTTATCTTTATTCCAAAATTTTAGTGGATCATCAGAGTTGAGTCCTTTGCATAATTGCTCTTATTGTTCAGTAATTTTCACTTTAATAGATAACTCAAGTAATGAGATTGCCAATGATATCTCACGTTGCACAAGCATCACCTTCTTACCATGCTGGCTGCATGTAAGCTCAATTTTTTGATGAGTGTAAGCCTTAATTTTTCAATAGAAACTAAGTGACCATTAATTGTAAATATTATTTGGTTTGTCATCTGTGTACATGGAGAACATAGTCTCTAAAAATTATTTCCAATAATCATATCACAAAAACAGTTAATCAGTAGCCCATAGAACTAGTATAATGCATTGGACTCTTCCTAATTCTATTATCAACTATCCTTGTAAAGGATTGTTGGCTTTTTTCTACATAAATTTTGAAAATAGTGCTCTTTTCTCAAAGAATACAGAATAACCACTATCTATGTAGGCACATAATTTATAGTTATTATATCCCTCTAAACAAACCTTTATTGGGATATAGATGGTATTTGGATTTGTATTGGTGGCTTCATAGCATATCTCTATAGTCATGTTCTTAACTAATTTATCTTCATAGATTAATGATAAGTCCTCAATATGTATATCATTTTAGGGCTATCTTGTGTCGTTTTTAGGAGAATATTGTACTTTAAGTTATTATTTATACTCCTATTCTCAATTTATGTTTGGGTATAGTTGTTTGATGTGTTTTGTAGGATTTTAAACCTTTTTACCCAACATTTGACCCATAAATGAGTGTATTTTTGACTCTCCACTGATGCCCCTAAGTTGCCATGCCCGGTGGAAGAGAGGAAGAACAGAAGAATGATGAACCAGCTGGCACCACAGTTGGCTCGTGGTGGATGCCACGGTTTGTGGCAGGCTTGTAACAACTGGCCTCTTCATTTTCGTCAGCGTGTGGCTGAGATTAATCGAGCACTCCTATAAATAGCCCCATTCTGCAGCAGAATGTAATAATCCCATCCATCTCATTCCAGTCTTTTCCTCTTTTCAAGTAGATTAGGATTAGTTTAGATTAGAGAGAGAGTAAGATACAGTTGAAGGGAAGATTTAGAAGGATTCCACCCCGGGTTTGCACGACGGTTCAAGCCCGATCTTGGCTGAGCATCTCTTTTCTCTTCCCATTAGATTTATCATTTTAGATGTTTAATTTAATCATGTTTGAGTAGTTTTATTTTGTTTAGGGATTTAGTAGTTTGTGGAATTGTTATTGGATCATGTTTTAGTTTATTCAATTGTTCTTATCTTCATGATTGGTTTGGTTTCATTCTGTCAAGTATTTGATATGTTGTGAGTTGATTTTTGGCCAAAATTTGCTTGCACACTTAAAACAATCAAGTGAACATTCGAAAGACGACATTTGGTTGTTAGAATGCTTGAATAGACTTAGCATAACTTCGTCTCGAAAGAGAGATTTATATGTTAGGAGGGCTAGTAAGTAATCAAAGATATTAAACTTGAATTAAGTCAAATTAGTTTGAAAGAATAACGTTTGCTTAGTTTAGGCAAATTTGATTGATTTCGAAAGAATAGATCAAGTTTCTAGAAAAGATTACAATTCCTCAGAATTAACCAATTAGAGAAAGGCACATGTTTATCATTTTGATTTAATTCCCTTTCCTAACTACGAAAATGCCTAGGCATTTTTCCCATATTTGATTTAGGAATGTTTATTTGCAGTTATTAATCAAAACCACTTGAATCAGAATTTTGCTTAGCATATCTTGAGGGGATATAGCCTAATAGATCAACCTAGTCTCTATAGGATTGACCTTTATGGCTACAACGTCACCATGCGCTTGCGACCGTATCTTTTGGCGCCGCTGCCAGGGACTAACGTCGAATATTGGGTTTTTCTTAATAGGTTTGACTAAGCATTTTATTTTTATTTCAAAAAAAAACCCATAATTTTTTTTGAGAACTAACAAAAAAAAAATATTGAGAAAAAACAATGGCAGTTTTCCATTTCCCCTAATTCAAGCATGAATTATTTTGGAGATATTTTATGTATTAAATGCGTTTCTTGCTCAATGTTGTTATTGTTTGGGTAAATGGAAAATTTTAGACATTGTTGATGAGGGTGTGAATAGTAAAACCCGAACTCTTTTAGAGTATTAGGATTTTCATGGTAAAAATATTGATGATACATGGTATTTGCTTGAGTCGATTGCTTGTGATTCATTTGAACTTGAGAAGGTTACTATTATTTCTAAATATTCATTTCATGATCCTTGTGCATTTTATTCTACATCTTATTATGTCCCTTTTTGGTGTGATTTGTGTAATTCTTCTGACCATGCTGCTAATTTGTGTCCTTATTATGCATGCTACACTCAACCTTATTTTGCATCACCCATAGACAATACTGAAGTTGTCCTGACCTTAAATGATTCATCTTTTCCTTAAGCTCGGTGCACAGGGCTTGGGGAGGGTGATCCTTTTGGGTTTGATTCTAGGTTTGATTTTGCTGATGCATGTTTTGAGTCAGAAGATATTTTTGATAAGGTGTGTGATATAGTTGAGACTCCTTTAGAGGAGTCACATGATGTGCTTGTGCATGAGGAGTCTCCTAGCCTTGGTTTTAATTATGTTTTCCCAAATCCTCTTGATCATTCCCATGTTTCCCCTACGTGTTCACAACCCTCTATTTCCCCCGAGTATTCTTTAGATGCGCTAATTAATAATCCTATGATTGTGATCATAATGTTGATTTAGGCCATGAGGATAACGAGTTTGATGTGCTTGGTGGGATTGTTGATGATTATCTGTCCCTAGGTTATTTTAGTGGGTATAATGCCTTACTTGACCCATATTGCATGTGCCTAGGAGACTTGCCTAAGAAAATCATGTGGTCTACATTCTTTAATCCTTCCAATGATTTTTCTAAGGCTATTGATAAGGTTAAGAGGATATTAGTTATCTTTGGTGTTATTTTTGTTATTGCCTCTTATCTTTTATTTTCTGAATGGTGGTCCCGGGAGTTTGATAAGCTCCTGCATGCTTTAATAGCATCTGCTTTCATGAGCTGAGTTTTGACATCGTGATGGAGTGGATGATGCTCCATAAGCCCCCGTTATTACGAGGCTGCATAGCTTAGGTGCGCACTCTGCACCTAACCTGGTGACATTGCTTTCTTTTATTCCCCTTGTTTTACTTTCTTTGAATAATAATGCTTTATCTAAGTATGGGGGAAGGGTAGTTTCTATATATTATGTTTCGATTTTTAGTTTGCATTCTTGTTAGAGTATATAGTTTTAGGTTTCTTATTATTTGCATGTTGCATTTAGTTGATTTTTAGGTTTGCATTTTAGATTTGCATGTAAGGATGGTGAGGATTGGTTTGAGATAACCTCCGATGATGTTTTTGCAAGGCAAAATGGCTTTCATAAGTTTGAGTAGCTTTTGATGTGTAATCCCTTTTGGTGTAAAATTTTTTGAAGGTTTTGTAAATACTTATTGTTTTGACCCTTGTCTTGATTGAGGCATTTCTTTCTTTGGTCATTTTAGCCACATAGCCAAATAGCCTACCCTTGCATTATATGTTTATTCCCTTTGGTAGCCCCTTTAAGCTTATATCTTTCTTTGTTGTGATCCCTTCATATTAGCCTTTGGTCAAACACATATTCCTACCTTTAAGCGAAGTCTATAGAGCCTTACTTCATCTATGAAGTGGGTGGTTTTGGAAATAATTAAGTTTAAGGTGGCTTTGGTATGTTGGTTTGTTGAGGGATTGATGATATTGAGCATTTGCTTCGTGTTCCCCCTTGTTTTGGTTATGAATATATCTATTCGGTTATGAGTTGATAGTTCGTGAACCTATGCCTTTCAATAATTGCAATTGTCGTTTCATTTCCCGTAACAAAAAAAGAGAAAGAAAAAAAGACATGTTAAAGAAAAGAAAAAAAAGAAACAAATTGAGAAAAAGGAAAAAAAGGGAAATGAAAAAAAAAATGAATGAACAAGTCATTAGCATTAGGCATGTAAGTAGCTTAAGTTTCTTTCTTTGTCCACTAATTTCCTATGTAATTGATTAGGATATGTTCATTGTATTTTGGAGTTTAGAGTGTTGGTGAACTTATTAGTTTCTTGGTGGTTGGTTGCTCCCTAGTCACTTGGCTAAGTAGCTCCACATTGCCCAAATTCAATTGTCCACTCCTTTCCATTAACCCTTATAGCCCACATTACAACCCAAGTAAAGTCTTCTTAATTGTCTTATGCACATTGCATTTTACTGGTAGAGAATTTGAGAGTCTTTGCAAGCATATGATAAAGTGCATCTTTGGAATGAATCTTGAGTGGACCTATGTTATATTTCAAATACATGAGTGGAAGTGTTTCACATTTCCCAAAAGTGAGGTTCTACCAATCCATTTGGCTCTATACAATTCCATGTGCATGCATGACATGCTTTGTTGTTCTTTGGGGATGATCAAGTTTGATGTTGAGCTTGTGGTCGTGCACTTCTTTGAAAACCTTTTTTTCCTCCTAATTTTGAAATGTTTTGCGAACTATTTAGGGTTGTCGTTGATTGTTATTCTTGCTTGTGACATGCTATGGTTTGCCTATTTTAAAGAGGTTGTTCTATTTCATCTTCCCTGGTTGGTTTTCTCTAGTGTTTGCTTGAGAACAAGCAACGATTTAACAATGGGGGAGTTTGATAAGTGCTCAATATGTATATTATTTTAGGGCTATTTTGCGTCGTTTTTAGGAGAATATTGTGCTTTAAGTTATTATTTATACTCCTATTCTCGATTTATGCTGGAGTATGGTTGCGTGATGTATTTTGCAGGATGTTAGGTCGTTTTACCCAGCATTTGACCCATAAATGAGTGTATTTTTAAATCTCCATGGATGCCCCTGAGTTGCCGTGCCTATGGAAGGGAGAAAGAACATAAGCATGACCAACCAGCCAGCACCATGATCGGCCCGTGGTGGATGCCACGATTCATGGCAGGCCTGTAACAGTTGGCCTCTTCGTTTTCCCTCATCGTGTAGTTGAGATTAATAGAGCTCTCCTATAAATGGCCCTGTTCTACAACATAATGCAAGAATGCCATCCCTCGCATTCCATTCTTTTCCTCTTTTCAAGTAGATTAGGATTAGTTTAGATTAGAGAGAGAGTGAGATAGAGTTGAAGGGAAGATTTGTAAGGATTCCACCCCGGGTTTGCACAACGGTTCAAGTGTGATCTTGGCTTAGCATCTCTTTTCTCTTTTCTTTTCTCTTCTCTTCTCTTTAGATTTATTGTGTTTAGATGTTTAATTTAGTCATGTTTGAGTATTTTTATTTTGTTTAGGGATTTAGTAGTTTGTGGAATTGTTATTGGATCATGTTTTAGTTTATTCAATTGTGCTTATCTTCATGATTTGTGATTTCGTTCTATCAAGTGTTTGATATGTTGTGAGTTGAATTTTGGTCAAAATTTGCTTTGCACACTTCAAACAATCGAGTGAAAATTTGAAAGACGATATTTGGTTGTTAGACTGCTTGAATAGACTTAGCCTAACTTCGTCTTGAAAGAGAGATTTATATGTTAGGAGGACTAGTAAGTAATCGAAGATATTAAACTTGAATTAAGTCAAATTGGTTTGAAAGAATGACGTTTGCTTAGTTTAGGCAAATTTGATTGTTTTCGAAAGAATAAATCAAGTTTCTAGAAAAGATTACATTCCCTTGAAATTAACCTATTACAGAAAGGCACATGTTTATCATTTTGATTCAAGTCCCTTTCATAACTACGAAAATGCCTAGGCGTTTTTCCCATATTTGATTTAGGAAAGTTTATTTGCAATTATTAATTGAAACCACTTGAATTTGAATTTTGCTGAGCATATCTTAAGGGGATATAGCCCAATAGATCAACCTAGTCTCTGTGGGATTGATCTTGATTGCTATAACACCACCGTGCGCTTGCGGCCGTATCAATTGGCTCACTAACAATTCTAGTTTATACCCAATGACTTTTCTGTCTAGACTCATACTTTGGTCTACACCGCATCTCGCGGGTCTATACTCATTATACTCATTTCACTTGTCATACTAATTGTATCATCTTCTTTAGCCTCTTCATTAGCTATTGAAGATCCTTCACCCCATTCTAATCCTGCTCTCATACTGCTTAATAATTAGAGTTTTATAGTTATTTTACCATTCTCATAAATTTTTATCACATTTTTCATATTGATTTTTGTAGTGTTGGCAAAGCTAGATATCTATGAATGATCAATCTTAAACACCTATGGGTTGGATTTAATCCTCAACATCTTTTGTATAGGGGTAGAACTTTCAAAATTTTCTACCTGCGTCATTGTTACCTTAATCTTTGGGTCTATGGTATTATCTAATTTGTAGATAATTTTCCAAAATATCCTTAATGGATATCCTCCCTATTTTTTTGTTCATCCCAACTATTTTTATCTTAAGGGATAGGAAGTTTTTAGCAAATGAATCTTCTAAACTCACATAATGTCTAGGTTGACAATTGAATCATACCGATCCATTACATAAATTAGTCTTAATCCTTGTGATAATTGGATTATTAAATTTGGTACGCTTGGTATCACAGAGCAAAGCATAAAGATCAATATCGTTGCCATAATATTGTAATATAATAATTTGAACTTGGACGCTTCCAACATGGATATACCTATATTTTCTAGCTTTGTTATGCTTAAGAGATTTTTCCTGTTAATGAGATTAACTTCTCCCACATCATACGGACAGTCTTTGATTTCTAGATCTCCTTCCATCATTTCACACACGTATTTGCTTTTTAATTGAACGATGGACTTTTATAGATCATGTCTTTTAGAATTATGGAAAGGACCCAATCTCCTTTGACTTCTTCATTCTCATTGTCTACAAAAAACTCTTCTCCTTAAAGATCACCAGGACTAATCGAGCTACTTTTCATCATATGACCAATCTATTCATAATCACTCTCTTCACATTCGTTTTCTAGTATAATCTCAACAATTCCATTGTTGTCATTTACGGCTATGTCTAGTGCCTCTTCTTCACTTAACTCAAAGTAATCTAGGCTTCCTAGAGTTTTAATCTATTTATTATTCTTCCTATTTTTGCATTCATTAGCATAATGTCATACTTCTCCGTATGCCCAACATTTGCAGTTGTTTTTCACTAGAGGACAATAAACTGTTTTCCTAAAAATTCATCGTTTTCTAGGGCTTGGTTTGTTATAATATTTTCTTCTATATTTCTCTCCCCTTTGCTTATTAAAGCTCTTTTTCTCATAAAATTTTCTTTTTCGTTTCCTGTCAGGCTACTTTCCCCATCCGTGAGGTGAATCCCAACAAGGTAGAAATTGCTTCTTAATTTTCTTTTGCTTTTGGAGATCAACACATTGATCATTGACTCATTTTCTTAAATAAGTGATTCTTGAACCAAGGGTGTCAATGACATCCGCTTTTTCAAACCATGCAATGTATTTTTCATTAATTATGAAATTTATCAGATATGACAATTTGTCATATAACACACCAAGATTAGTTTTATTATACCCAAGTTTGTCATTATCTTGACTAAATTCACCAATATAATTCTGCAGATACATCATCTCCCATAACTTTATATTATTAATCTTTCTTTGTTGTTCTCTTGTTTTTTCTTCAGAATCAAGTTTGTCTCCGATAAACTCAGTTTTGATTTCCTTACACAAATTTTTGAACATTACAGCTGGTGTTTCTATCATTCTTAATGCAATTTGAGCATTTTCATTTAATGAATCATACCAATCAGCTACAGTATCAGAAAAATTATGCTCAATGTATTTCATGAAATTTCCTGCGGTCCATGTGGTATTCAAATTTGAGATACTATTCATTTTTGTTTTCCAGTGCTCAAATATTTCTTCTCTATTATGAGCTTCATAGATATTTAAGATATATCTGGCTTGGCTCGTTGGGCTAAGGCCAATTTCTTCAAAGGTTGTACTTTTCCTTGGGATAAACCCAAAAGAAAACTTAGTTGTACGTCCCACTGGAACGTACCTAGGCCTCATAAAATGGGTATTTCTTCTAGAAGGTTCACCAAATTTTTCAGGTTTAGGAACTACATCGTTAACTAGATTGGATTCAATTTTATCTGTGTTAAGCTATTCTCTAATCTCGTTAATCTCATTGTCAAATACTATTGTATCATATTTTTCATCCAGTTTCTTTCTAATTTCTTATAAAGGTACCATATTAAGATCTTCTAGCTTAATTAGATTCATCTACTGATATATTTCTTCTTCAAGCTGGACATTTTTTGTCTCTTCATTATCATCAGTTAATACGTCCTGTTTATGAATAATTGCGCCCATCATTTTGTTTAATTTTTCTGGATTTTTTCTTTCTTAAACATTCCTATAGTTCGTCAAGGTTATACTACTTATACTCAATCATCTTCTTCTTTTTCCGCCTTTTTAGATGAGTTTTCAGCAGATTTTTCTCCTACTTTTTTTAAATTTTTATATTACGCAAAGGAAATAGAGTTTTGTTTTTTAGGTTTTGGAAAGGATATTTATGCTAAAAGGGAGTACTTATACTAAAGTCGATTTTCCACTATGTCTAATTTTCTTAATCAAAGAAAGATGGATTACAGACAATTGTTTCTTAATCTCTTTAACTTCAGTCTTAATTTTTGCCAATTCAGTTTGTAGTTCAAAAACTATATCAGTGATATGGTTTAATTAAGGTGTTACTAAAGTGGCTCCTTCTAGTATGTGATAAATATGTCAATAATTAGGATTAGGACAAGTAGGTGATGATTCTAGCATTAAATATAGTTAAATAGCTTGATTAAGTATTAATTAGCTTAATAATCTTAATTTGTTTTGGTAATGTGGCTCTAATATCAGTTGAAAGAGGACTTCGAGTAGTACTTATGAGCAAAAAACCACACGCACAAAATTAAATTTTTTGAAAGGTTTTAAGAATTGGCGTTAAAAATGAAAATGTTAGACCTTAGGGGGCTTTTTGTAATTTAAAAAGTTAGTTTTGTCAAGTTTGGTTCTAGAAATTATTTGCGCCCAAGTTGAATGGACCGGATAATCATTTCTAAAGTTGTTGGCTTAGAAAATTATTTTCGCCAAACCTTGGAGTCCAGAGTAAAATTTATCCGATAGATAGGTGTCCTCATTTTTTATATATTATATTATTATTATATGGTAGCTAACATTTCATAGTCTTCTACCACATATTGCTAAAGATGCTACCTAATTGTGTTCTATTTATATCGAATGACCCAATCATCTAGAGGCATTTAAAATGCATCTTTTTCCCCTTTTTCGTTGTAACTCTCCTCGTATATTGAAAATTCTCTTAATTTTAATGATAACGTAACCCTAAACTATTTTAAATATAATGTTGGTTATCTTCCTATATTAAAGGTTTTTTTGTTCCATTTTTTTATCATCCAAAACATTAAGAGTAATTTCACTTGAGAAAATATGAACAATTAGGAATTATCTTAATTAGTAATGTGAGGACACATCATGAACTTTAATGATCATTTGTATGTAATATTAAAGTTTGATCATTTTTGAATCTTTTTAAAACTTCCAAGGAAACTTGAGTCGTTGTTAAAATTTTTTCAAGTGAGAAACATAAGTGAAGGTCCCAAAAGACAATGTTGTATCACGAACAAATAAAACTTAAAAAAAAATTTCAATATACTTTTAACCTGCATAGTCAATGTCACAAAGGGCAACCTTGAAGGTTAGTCACCAATGTCAAAAGTAAATAAAATTAAAAAGTAGAATTTAAAAAAAGGGGACAAAACAAAGAATATGTTGTCCACCCTTCCAAATAGAGCTATTCCCTTAGGATTTAATTACCTCCACCTCTTGTTCAATTAAGAAGTACATACCAATGACTTTTGCTTTACATACTATCTAGCATTCCAAGCGTACTCGACTAAGCAACCTTAGCTAGCATACTCACTAAGTATTAACTTCTCAATACCTACCTAACCAAGTAAGTTCCCCAACTTACTCGTTACACATCTCCTGTAACACCCCTCTACCCTCGAGAGGCGTCACACCGCCAGGATCTCCCAAGGGAGACCCCTAAGGCTGACGTAGCTGGAATTTCTTAGAGATTCAACCTAACTTTAAGCAAGTTAGGGAATCTGGGAACAAAACTGCAAGAGTTTCGCCTATATTTGCAACATTTGTAAAAGTTTGAATTTGAACTTAAGAGGTCCCTGGTGATATTACAACAGAGTGCAAAAGAAATTAGGAGTTTCCCCACGAGTCACACACCCAGGGTTGTGGCCTATGCCATTACACAACATATGTTCAAATCATTTGCAAAGTTCGGGACACGACTCAGGGCCAACCACATGCTTACATGACACATTCTTTTAACCCAAATAAGATAGGCAGCTTGACAAAACACAGCTTCTCAAAAGACTTTTTTGGCAACTACTAGCGAGTCTACTCCAGGTAGCAAACATGCTTGTTTAATCATCACCTAGGGAAAAAGGGGAAAAGAATTGAAGTGAGCCACCAGATGCTCAATGAGTGTTCCTTAACTCCCTAAAACCAAAATAGTTGCAGGTAATAATACCAATAATAGCCACATATCACGCATTTAAGTAGTACTATTATCGTATTAAACGGCAGAGAATTTCGTTAATTTCCAACTATCAGGCTATGTGGTATAATATGAAATTCGTGCCTTATCTATCTAATCATTTATGAGAGATGCTTAAACACATGGAGCAAAGATTATGCAAGGAGCATTCTTTCACAGAATATGCACGTTTAAAACTTATATGCTTGATGCATTACAAGGATATAGCCATACTTTATTTGAAATTTCATTCAAACTATACTTGGAATCTCATTCATAAGATATGCAAAGGAAGCTTTCTTTCTTTTTCCTAAAACACTTTACTTAGCCTCTTGAGGCTCATATTCTTTAGAAGAAATCTCTTTCGTATTGGTCCTCTAATACCCTTATAATCGTTTCGAATCTTATTCGAACTGGACTCTTAATGGTCCTTAAAATCTTTCTTTTTCCTTAAATACTTAAAATGGCGAAATGCCAACTGCTTTTCTTACCTATTAGGAAAATACTCTTGGCATAAGATCATCATAATGTGCTGGTTGGGTGAGATCTATTCTAAATCCTAATGAGATTATCGCTCACGCATAAGCTCTTACTCAATCCTAATGAGACTATCGCTCACGCATAAGCTCTTACTCCCGGGATGGCTACATAATTGGACCTAAACCCTCGTCAGGGTCTTTCAGGGTTTCCCACTACTGGGTCTACTCCCTAGACTATAGATTCCCCCGATCTAGCGAGTTCACTCTCATCATACATATGTCCCTAAGCATGTTATCTTACCCATTTAAAGCTTATGGCCATAGTGCCTAATAGGTTCAGTGTCTCTTACAATGAAATCATTTATCATACAACTCACTCCTTTTTAAAATTCTTTATGCCTTAAAAACTACATTCATATAGTTAAAAATAGGCCATCATTCGCTAATAGTTATGGATACGTTTATTTTCAACCAGGAAAAACCTTCTTTTTCAAAATTTCACCCCCACACATATGATGAAGGTTAATGACGTGAAGGGGAGGGGATCACACATAACACATTCAAACTCTTTATAATTCGACTTGGTAGAATCTGCCCAATGAGCCACACATGGCCTCGCAATCCACACGATTGTGGCCAATCACAACCTAGGCTCCCTCCTCACGCGAAACCGACCACAAAGAACCTCAAAAGCTCTCATTAGTTCAACCTCAAGCCATCCAACTATCAACTTAGTTTTGATTTCACAATCATAGCACTTTATCACAAAGGTCATAATAAAATTTGTAACATCGACATATAAACTTACTGAGCAGGCAACATCCATCCAACGGCACATTAAGGCGTATATAAATATATAGATCATTAGCTTAAATAAGGCCCTCAATGGACTGAAATGAACTAACAAGGCATGGAACCATCTTTGCATTCATAACTGACAAGTTAGGGAATAAGCATGCCCGGTTCATATTATTTTCAAAAGCATAATCCAGTCACATTAAGGCTTTCAAATATGTTTTAATTAACCAAGGTTATTAGGTTGTTCTAAAGACCATTTCCAAGCATGAATTAACCAAATTAGCATACATCGATCTAAAGCATTCTTTTCTCATAAAATGCTCAATTTACTAATCATAACAATCCCGAGTTCTGCTCCCCTTAGCAGCCCCATCCCCAGCCCTTTTTCATTCTGGTTTTCAGCCCTAGTTCTGTGCAAGACCCGCGTTTTTGTTTTCCGTTAAGCTAACTGCATTACCTTTGTACGTTAAGCTAACTATATGAGTTAAATGATTATTGATGTGCTTTTGGGAGCAATGATTTTATTAAAAAGGTTTATTATTGCTATTATTGATTTCAAAGTTAATTCGTGCTATTGACACCTTTAAATTATATCGATAGTTTGATTTAGTCGTTGTTCGATTTATTTAGTCATTTCCCGAATTTAGTTAGGACGCCGGCTTTAAGACCCTTCAACCCGAGCTCAAACTGATCAATAACGAATTTGGGATCAAGTTGTTGTAGCAACTGGGCATAAAAGACACAAAAAAGGGGAAATCAAAAAGGGGGCGAAGCCCCCTTTCTTCAGAAAAAAAACATGCGACAGAGGAGGGGGGGTCTCAACCTAGCCCCTCGTGACCCCGACACTCAGAGAGAGGAAGAAAGAGAGATTGAGCGAAGAGGAGAGAGAGAGGGATGGTTCGCCGGCGACTGGGGGCCGGTCAGGTACGCCCCGTTGCCGTGCTTCCCGTCGACCACCGCAGGGAGAGATCAAGCAAGTTGAGGGAGCAAGATTAAGAGTGGGGGCTCGGTCCAATGGTTGGGGTTTCGAAACCCTCAGCCCCATGCCACCCCGACCGTCGCCGTCGACGGTGGAGCCCACGCCATCAACCACCAGCACCGACAGCAACCCAGCAACAAAGAGCGGTAGAATTGGGTCTGGGTATGCTGATTTGGGTATGTGTTGGGCTAGGGTTTCAATCACATCAACTGGGCGTGCGTTGGGACTAATTGCATCGAGGATTGAGGTTTTTCAGCCCTCAAAGTTGAGCCCAAGCCCTTAAAACGGGTCCTCTAGCATGGAATCGAGGTGGGTGTTCCTCGCCTCCTAAATTAGTATTAATTTCAAAACGTTTTAACCTAAATGACGATTTATGTCGGCTTAGGTTTAGTTAATTTCATGGATTATGTGATAAGAAACTATGCATGTTTAGAATAGATTCGAATATATTAAATTTATACATTTCGAAGTTAATTATGCATGTTTAGCTTTGATTCGAATCTATTCAGTTAATTCATGCCTAAAAACTATCTCGAAGTGGATTATAAATGTTTATACACGCTTGAAGTTTAGTTAATTCATAATCGTTTATGAACTTCGAAATGAATTATGAATGTTTAGAATCTTTATATATATGATTAGTTAAACATGATCGTTTAATAACTTCGATATAATAAACGAATGCCTAGAATCGGAATATGCTTAAATGACTTAATTAGATTCGAATAATGACTTCGATGTAATAAACGAACGTCTAGAATCGTATTATGTTTATATGGCTTAATTCGGCTTTCGATATAATGACTGAATGCCTTGAATCACACCATGCTTCCATGGCTTAGTTACACTTGAAAGTGGCATGTATAGTTAGTTAGGTGTACTTTAAAAATGACATGGGTATGATATGCTTAATTCCTAAACGTAAGCCACGAATGTAATCGAGTTTCATGCCTTGTTAGTTTAATACTATTCATTAAGTGCCTATTTCAAGTTGATGCGATATAGATATATCTGTATATGTGTTTATATATGCTATAACACACCGCTGAATGAGGTTGCTTGCCCAGGTAAGTACATAAACACCATTACACGTCTTTTTACAAGCTAGCATGATAATATGCTATGATTAATGAAATTGAAAAACCGAGATGGTAGTTGGATGGTTCGAGGAAGAACTATGAGTGGTTCGAGGTTCTTGTGGTGCGGTGCTTGTGAGGAGGGAGTTCGAGTTGTGAATCAACCGCAATCGTGTGAATTGTGAGGCCATGTGTGGCTCATTGTGTTGAATTGATTATACAACAACAACAACAACAAACTCCCAGTGTGGGTCCCGCTTTCACGGGGTCTGGGGAGATCCAGCTGTAGGCAACCTTACCTCTACCAGTATTCCTACCCATAGAGAGGTTGATTCCATAAGACCCACAGAACAGTTTTGTGAAAAAGGGTTATAGAGAAAACGGTTGCAAAAACCATTTACCGGGTGAGAGAAAGTGGAAGAGAAAAGGTTCCGGCTATCAAATAAAGAGGGAGCAGAGACATACCTCAACAAACCAGGGGCGCTTGGTGTCGTCACATCCCGGAAAAGCACGACCTGCAGGCAAGCACACCAAAACCCCTACCCACCCCACACCGCCTAATGTATTGCCCCCTACGGAGCCGGTCCCCTACGATCAGAGACCTTAATCTTGTCCCGTCACAGCCTCCTATCCTGAGCCATGTCCTCCATTAGACCGACAACTCTCAAGTCCTCTCTAATAACTTCTTCTAGGCTCTTCTTCGGTCTACCCCTTCCTCTCTTACCCCTGGGGGGGTTGATCCTCTCACACCTTCACACTTGGGTGGCCACACTTCTCCTCTTCACGTGTCTGAACTATCTGAGCCTCGATTCCCTCATCTTCTCCTCTATGGGGGCCACTTCAGCTAAGCCCCTGATAACTCCATTCCTAATTTTGTCCAATCTCGTAAAACCACACATCCACCTGACCATTCTCATCTCAGCTACCATCAACCTTTGGACCTGCGCCTTTTTTGGAGGCCAACACTCCGATCCATAGAGAACAGCCGGTCTAACTACCATCCGATAGACTTTGCCTTTCAAACCCATGGGCACTCTCTTGTCACACAGCACCCCTGACGCTGACTTCCACTTTTGCTAGCCCACTCTAATCCGCTGGCTAATATCCTCGTCAATGTCCCCATTCTGCTGGATAATCGAGCCCAGATACTTAACTTTTACGACCTTCGGTATTGCCCTCCCATCCAGTACGATTTCTCCCCCCGCTGAAGCAGCAATGGAGGTATTCCGTTTTCGATCTACGGTATTGTGTTGAATTGATTATGAAGTGCTTCAATGTGATACATGTGGACCCCCTTCCCTTCGATGTCTTTAAATTGCATTATGTGCATAAGGGTGAGTTTTTCAAAGAAGGATTTCATGTTTTGAAATGATAGTAGCCACAACTATTAGTGCATGATGGCTTATTTTTAACTAAATGAATACAGTTTTGGGAGTGAACTCTCTCGAACGGAGTAATCCCTAAAGAGTTTTATAAAGGCGTGAGTTGTATGAAAAAGGATTTTGCTGGGCGAGGTAGCAAAATTATTAGTCGTTATGGCCGATACGCTTTGAAGTGGCTAAGATAATGTGCTGCGGACAATATGATATGAATGATGATTACCTAGGGCAAAGTCCTGGCAACAGGAAACCCTAGAGACCCCTAACAAGGGTTAATGTTATGATATGAATGATGATTACCTAGGGGAAAGTCCTAGCAATAGGAAACCCTAGAGACCCCTAACAAGGGTTAATGTTATGATATGAATGATGATTACCTAGGGGAAAGTCCTCGCAACAGGAGACCCTAGAGACCCTAACAAGGGTTAATGTTATGATTTGAATGATGATTACCTAGGGGAAAGTCCTGGCAATAGGAAACCCTAGAGACCTTGACAAGGGTTAATGATGTTAACCTAGGGGAAGTCCTAGGAAACCCTAGAGACCCTGACGAGGGCTAATGTAATGGTCCGCTATGTTATATGTAGCCATCTTGGGAGTAAGAGCTTAAGTGTGAGCGTTAGGTCTCACTATCAGCACCCTGTAATGATCTTATGCCAGATGTATTTTCCTAATAAGCAAAGAAAAGCAGTCGACAGTACCCCATTTTAAATATTTAAGGAAGAATGTCTTTATGGGCCGATAAGAGGCCAGATGAATGAAATGTGAAAAATTTATGAGGGTCAGTATGCAACCGATATGAAAGAGATTTCTTTTAAAGTATATGAGCCTCAAGAGGCTGGATGAAGTATTTTCAAAGAAAAGAAGGAAAGCTTTCTGTGCATGTTCTATGCTTTTCTTATAAATGAAATGTGAATGAGGTCTAAGTAAAGTATGCTGATGAAAATAAAAGTGTTATGTGCCTATTCCAAGTATGATTTATGAATGAAATGCTAAGTAAGATATGATTACGAAAAAGAAGGCCTTATGAGTATGTTTCATGCATACCCTATGAGTGAGATATGAGATTTGAATGAGACTTGAAATGTGTGTGTGCCATATGCATATCATATGAATGAAATGCCAAGAAAAGTATGATTATGAAAAGAAGTGACCTTATGTCCATATCATATGAATAAGGTTTCATGTATAGTTTAAATGGAATGGTAAGAGGTTTTGTTTATGAAAAAAGAAAGATCCCTATGCTTAGCCCTCAATGCTCGCTTATGTGCTTAACTGCTTATTAGTAAAGGAACTTAGTCCTTCAGGGATCTAGAAATGTGTTTGAGTGGTTAAAATGAAGTTTATTGTTAGTAATCCTTCCATAAGGATTTTATGAATGCCTAATATGATAGTAAAATATGAATACGTGATATGTGACTAATATGAATATTATTTCCTGTAACGGTTTTGGTTGTAAGGGGGTCGGGGGACACTCACTGAGCGTGTGGTTGCTCTTCCCACTACTTTTTCCCCTTTTCCCCAGATGTTCCTTCACACAGGAAGAAGTTGAGTAAGCTATATCAAGATAGAGTCTATTCTTGCTTGCAAGGTGTCATGTGTGCCTACTTACGTCTTAAATGAAGTCTTGTAAAGTTTGTAAATGTTTGTAAACAAGTATTCTAGTTCATGTAATGCATATTGTTTATGAGTCGCTTAGTATGGCCATATGAGTCGGCCATCTAATTAGTTAGATGTCTTCTTGGTTAAAGTTAGTTATGTTTTGGGATGTAAACCCCATACTCCGGTTGTGTGAACCGTTGAGTTGTATCCTTCGTTTCTTCTTTATTCATGAACTATTCTATTTGGTGTACTCCAAGCGAGTGGCTTGTTGAGTTATGAACTCCGGCGTGTAGCCGTTGAGCTTCTTTTAAATGTTTTACGCTTCCGTTGATTTGCAGGGATTTTGTAAGGCTTTCAGCCTGAAAACGGTCAGTTTTTAGGGGAAACTCTGTCCATTTTGTCCCAGAATTTAAGTAAAAAATTAAGAAAACGTAACGCTTTCGACCCTAGGGGCTGGGGGTGTTACATTCTATCAAATTATAGGGCATACTTTCTGCCTAACTAAGGAGACTTTTCTGACCTAATTACATAACATTTTAAGCATAAAATTAGCTCAATTCTAGGCGATTTTCATTCAGACTATACATGCATAGTTGAAGTCTGAACTCAGTTGCACAACATGCCTAATCACTCCCCACTTTTCCAGTTAACCTGACTAACCTTAAATCAACATGGATCACAACTTGAGGGCTAAATCATTTTCGAAATTACTAATACTTAGGAGAAGAGAAACACACACCTTGATTCCAAGCTAAGGACCTGTTCAAAAGGGCTTTGGGCTCAACTTTGAGTGCTGGAAAAATCCAATTCCTCGACCCTTGCTCACTAACACACAAACAGGCCCAAATCATGCCCAATCTTATGCAATTCGAACTCCAATTTGACTCACTGACTTCAACTTGTGGCGGATGTTCGGTGTTGAGAATCACTACCAATTTTTGGAACATTTGAAGTAACTAAAAGCTAGATTGCATGGCCACATTTGGGCATGCGTTCGGGGCTTCGATTCGCCGCCCAAATCCACCAAAAACGTGATGGTTCATCTATTTTCACCCAGATTTCGCACCAGGGGTTTGTTCGCTTCTGGGGAAGGTGGAATGAGTGGAAATACAAGCTGGGTGAGGTGAAAATTGGTTGGAATTCTGGTGCTTTGAGCCGCGAGTATGGAGGAGAAGGAGATGAAGAAGATGAAGTGCAGAGAGAGAGAGAGGGGTGAGCTCGAGGGGGTCGCATATGGAGGAAGAAAAGGGGTCTGGCGCATTTACGAATATACCCCTCCCCTTCTCTCTTCTTTTTTTTTATTCCAAGTTGCTCAATAATTAATACCGCTAGTCTAAATTCGTACCCTGTATTCTAAACCCGATTCGATAACACAATCTTTCGTCGATTAATCATCCGCAAATATGTTAAGGTTCGATTTAATAAACAACAAAACTAATTCTAAGGTTGAAATCTAATCGTATTCGGGATTCTACTCGACTTAGTACTCGATAATAATCCTTATGAACGCTTATTCAGAATCATAAAAAAAAATTTCAAGACTAATAATAATAGTAATAGAAACAATAATATTCTTTTTAATGAAATTATAGCTTACATAAACTTATCAATAATAATTCAACTTATATAGTTAATAAAATACGATTTTATAACATCAAAAAGGCAAGACAATCAGCTTAACGTAGAATAAAGAACGCAGGTGTTACATTCTTCCCTCCTTAAAAGAAATTCATCCTCGAAATTCCAAAGCTTAGTTCAGTCGTACCTAAGATGTGCACACACTTGACATAATATACACAAATCGCACTAGAATCCAAATTCTTGTTTTACAATTAATTGAAACCGAAAAGGGGCTTATGGTTTCCAATCTCCTCCTCGCCAATCCTCTTGGAGTGGCTACTCACTGTATTTGGGCACCGAGGGTAATCGCATAGCAGAGGGGCAAATGAGTTGGTGTGGAAAACCATATTAGGCTTGTTTTGAAAAGGAACACATACTTTCAATTATCTTGACTCAATCCGCACAGTAAATAACAACTCTATGTATATGCATCGTATTAATCAACATCTAAAGGTAGGACAATTGGGCAATGACATCTCAAAATCATATAAAAGTAGTTTCATTCTAAAACATGAATTCAAGTCACTCTTAGAATCACTGCGGTTAACCTAGAGACTCCTATAATGCCTTAGAGTAACAGGGACATTACATAGCATCACGTACCATCACTTTAGCACAATGGTATCACATAGAATCAACAATTCAGCATCCTCAAGCCTAGGAATCATAAGCAACATTAAACTATCTAATACGCATATGGCAAGCAATTTACAAAAAGAAAGCATATGCAACTGACATTCCTATATTGATACATCAATCACAACTAACCTTTGGGCCTTTCATTCATAGCAACTTAGACAGGACATGTCAAAGTGGTATGAAGGGGGTTAACTTAATCAGGTTTAGTTGAAAGCATGAAGATATTAAATCACTCTAAGGTTAAATCAGTTAACTAGGAAGCTAATCACATTAAAGTAGCAGAGACATCATATGAAATCATATCACAATGACGGATCTTGAAGTAGCACTCGAAATCACATTGATATCACGTAGAGTCAACAATAGGGCACACCCAACATTAAGAATCACAAGTAACATGAACTAGTATTACATGCCTATAAGGTCAATTTAAAAAGGAAAATGCTAAGGCAAGAATGTAAGTCAATGGGTGGTAAAGGTCCAATATAGGTCTGAACACAAGTCGTTTAAGGGAGGTAGATACATGGTTTCTCGGTGATGCTGGATTTAATGCCAAGTTCATGCATCAAGTATCGCACTTATGCCCTAGCTATCATAATGTTCTACCATCAAGTCTCATTTAGAACTAACTATTTCTGGATCATAGAAATATGCAACATGATGTCAGAATCATGTAGGTTTAAAAGAAGCACATACTTGCTTACCTACAAGACATGCAATACAAATACGATCCTTCTTATATCTCTAAGGGGGTAACCCTCATATTAAATCAAGCCTGGCTAACTTGTGAAGGGTGTACATGCTAGCATATCCTAATCTATGATGTCAAAGCCATGCATCAACAAGGAAAGCTCTTAGACAAGAAAGATGAATTGGAGAGATATGACTAAGAATTATAACATAAATAATTTTTAGTCCAAAACCATGAAGAACAATGTAATTGGACTTGGCATTCTTTACAACACATTGAGATTCATCAAACCATACATGGTTGCCTTTATCAGAAAGTTCTGAAATACTTAACAAGTTGCATTTCAGAACATCAGCCAAATAGCCATTGCTAATAGACTTTAAGGATCCTTACCAATCTTACCAATGCCCATGATGTTCTCTCGACCATTATCTCCAAAGGTCACTTTACATGATTTTTATTTTTCGGATTTAAACATTAGGACATCTCTGGTCATTTGTCTTGAACACCCATTGTACAACTACCAAAGATTGCTCTTAGCTTTGAGACAAACCTTCATGTAGTCTTTGGTGGTAGGGATTGGGTGGGGATGACCAATGTCTAGTGTTGAGGACATCCGCTAGGCACCCACACTTTTATGATCCTTGGATACAAGATCTCTTTATCGCTATGTTTGCTGTAGTGTTTTTGACCTCTTTGAAGGCCAAAATGACTTGGATACCTATGACAAAGTAGCCATCGCCCCTTTGATACACTGTGTAACTTTGGTAGTTGTGACCAATATTACTATTTCTGGAACTAGAATTACTTTGGATTGTTTTTAAGATGTCTCTTTAATAAAGAAGTGATTATATGACCTTTTCTTATTATTTAGGTTAAATCCAAGACCTTCTTTATTAAAGGTCACACATTGGGATCCAGGTATTTTGTCTAAATTTTCTTAACCCTTAGTGAGTTTCAAGAGAGATTTGTGAGAATCATCACATTTGTTTTACGTAATATTTTCTCATTCTCAAGGTCATTGATTTTGGTGAGTAGATTTTCATAAGATCTCCATAAGTCCACATTTTGCTTTTTCATGATTTTGTTTTCGTTTCTAAGAGCCTTGATTTTAGATATATGTTCTTATTCACATTTAACACACTTTAATAGGCCTTGTGCTGGATACTCTTTTGTGAAGGTAAGAAAGTATTCCAATGTTATGTCTTCAGATTCTTCACTTTCTTCAATATTTTCGGTTGCCGTGAGACAAATGTTTGCTATTTCTTCACCTTCACTTTCACTTTCAGAGTTTTCACTATCAATCCATGTTACAACCATAGCTCTTGCCTCCTTTCTTGGCCTTAAATCTAGTTCTCTTATTTTTCTTTTTGATGTTTGGACAATCTTTGATCATGTAACTTGGAAGTCCACAACCTTAGCAAGTATTTTGGTTAGTATCAACTTTTGATGCAAATTTATCATTGGAGTTTCATTCATTCCACTTGGAAGTTGATCCTTTTCAAATGCCTTTGAATTTTGGAAATTTTTGGAAAATCTTTTTGAATCCTTTGGCTATCATAGCTAACGATTCATCTTCATAATACTGAGATTCCTCAGGTTGTATCTCAATGTCAACATTTGTGGACTTTAATGCAATTCTTTATTGTGGTGCCTACTCTTCATTTTCTCCTTGCAATTGAATTTTCATGAGTTAGAAGTTTTCTAATAAGATCATCTAACTTGGAGGTTTTCAAATCTTAGGCTTTTTCAATAGCCATTTCTTAGAAGACATTGCAACACTTTTCTCGCCATATCCTCATTATATGTCTTCCCCAAGGACTTGAGGTTGTTGATTATCTTAGTAAATCGCATATACAAGTCCTTGATAGATTCTTCAGGAAGCATCTTGAAGAGCTCATATTGATGGGCACACAAACTGATTTTAGATTCCTGAACTTGTCTTGCTCCTTCATAGGCAGTCTCTAATGTATCCTAAACTTCTTCGGTTGTATCACATGCATACACTTGATTAAAAATTCATCAAAATCCAAACCACAAAGTAAAATGTTCAAGGCTCTATAATTTTGGGCAACCTTCTAAGCCTCTTCAGGAGTGAAGTCTAATCTGGACTTTAGAACAACTTTGTCTTCTTTCTTCATAGTGGGGACAAAGTCACCTTTGGAGATAATTTCCCAAGCTCATAATGGCCCTTGATGAAAATCTACATAAGCTTTTTCCAATGTGCAGAGTTAGAACCACGAAAAAAAGGAGGTCTAGAAAATGAGCGTCCTTGGTGAATTTCAGCATTTCCAAAGGAGGTCATGACCTTTTCCACAAGACAATAAAGTCAATGTGAATGGACTTGCTCTGATACCAATTGAAGGTCTAAAAGACAATATTGTATCACCCTAGAGGCTGGTGAACAGGGTGATACCTTAAAAAATAAAACTTAAAGAAATTTCAATGTACTATGAATTTGCATTGTTAATGTCAGAAAAGGCAGCCTTGGAGGTTAGTCACCAATGTCAGAAATAAATAAAACTAAAAAGCATAGTTAAAAAGGGGATAAAACACAGGATATGTTTACGATGTTCACCCTTCCAAACCGGGCTAGTGACTACCTAAGACACTTCTTCCGTTAGGATTTAATCACCTCCACTTCTTGTTCACTTAAGAAGTACACACCAATGACTTTAGCTTTATGTGCTTCCTAGCATTCCAAGTGACTAAGCAATCTTATTTAGCACACTCACTAAGTATTAACGCCTTAATACGTAGCTATTCAAGTAAGTTTCCCAACTTACTTGTTACAAATCTCCCTTACAAATGTTTAATTCACTAAAGTGTATAAATGAAAGTATTAAAGAATGATTGTAGTATAGCACTTTTCACAATATACTAAATTCTTGCATTTTGACAATTGCCTCAACTCCATCTTTTATAGAGTTCAATACCTTTTTAACCATTGGAGTGAAATGTGCTAAATCTTCAATGTTATCTATCCAGTATCTAATTTCTCTCATTCAAACATTGGTGTTTCCAAAACTAACTCTTGATGGACAAACATCATGAATCTTGATTACTAGTAGCCAAGGCTTGATTTGATTTTCAAAGATCTCACCGAAATCAATCAAAATAATTTATAAATAATTTCAAGATTGATCTAACAACTTTCCTAATTGGGACAACCAAATCTTTAAAAAATCTCAGTTTAAGGGAATGATATATTGCATCACAAAATATAATCCATTCAAACGATTCTTTCCAAGGATATTTTCAAGGATAAAATAGGATAATATTAAATATCGTTTATTTGAAACAATTCTGCTAAGTACCAAAGTCAGCGAATTTGACTTTGACATTGGATTTCTCTAATGACAAGATAGGTTAGAATAATATAAATTAATATACTCAAATGGAGCTTTTGTCTTTTACTCAAAACTCCTAATGTTTTTGAGTTGTGGTTTTGAACCAGTCAATGACATTGCTTGCTAACATTGAAGGAGTCCTCAATAACTGGCGCAACCAACTTCAATTTGATTGAGCAGGGCATATTTTACCAATACAGTTACGTTCTTTAAACAAATTGAGCACAAAATTGATGTTTGGACTTGAAAATTAGCACTTATCCATCAAACTAAAATCATGAAGGTCCAAACACAACTTGAGAGACTAGTCTCAAAGAAGAGGAAACAAAATCGATGTATACGTAGTAATCAAAACATTCTATGTGGATGATAATTATTCTTGCACATATAATTTGATGAATAATTGAATTTGGATCAATGAATTGCCAAAACAGTCAATAAGTTAAATAAAGAAACACATATAAGATCAACAAAAATGAAATCAAGTAGCAGTTACAAGAAATAAAGAAGAAAACATCCATCACAACTCAAAGAAGCAAGTGAAAACCAAGAAAACTACGGCTCATATGATAACATGCAAATGTCTCATGAAACAATGCAAGGAGTTCACTTTTAGCTATCAAAACCTATAAGTAATAGAAAAAGGTCATACATATATTGTAATTTTAGAGTTGTTAATCGAGCCAATGTGTCTCTTTAAAAACCTTACTTAATGAAGAGGTTGGCGACGCTTTGCAACTTTAAAATTTAGTTAACTGCAACCCCAACAGTAAGGAAATTGGAGTGAATATTTTCTTGATTATGGATCTTTGCCCTTGAAAGCTTAAGCACTTGAAGGGCCTCTTCAACCTTAGCAGTCAAGGAATCGGGTGATTCCAACAGTAGAAGTAGTTCAACATTGTCCATCTCCAAAAACATACCAGTTATTTTTGCTGCAAGTTCAGGCTGCCAGTAAAACCATATCAAATAGATAGTTAGTTAATATTAGATTAATTCGCAAGGTAAGATGGGAGAAATCATATTTAATGGATTTCCTTCTTCCAAAAATATTATGGTGGCAATCCACCCTTCCTTAAAAAATGGAAAGAAATGGAGAAGATAGAGGGCAAGGCTTACCTAAGTGACAAAGTGGTAATGCCTAATTAGTTTTTTTTTTTCTGTTCTATTTTCTTTTGCTTTTTGGGAAGCAACATTGAAATATACCTATGTATGATGGTGCAATTAGATTTTAGGGGACAATGCAAGTTTTGCTGGCAAAACTGCATAAATAAAAATTATGTTGATTCAATGAGGGGAGAAAACAAAATTTACCTTGTGATTATGGACGAGCGGATAAAGTCGTTCACCGAGTATCTGCTTCTGCTGCTGAGAGGTGGCAGCAGCAAGCATGCTACTTAAATTTTCTACTCCTTTAGGCTTCTTGTTCACCTCGTGTCTTACATTAGACACATATATAACTTGTTCACTCCTTTGTAACGATTAGTTCAACAACATTACAAACGTTGGATTACCTTTGCAATTTGCATAGAGTAATATACTGGAAATTCTTATTATTACCGCAGAACGTCCTCCCATTATCCACACCTCTGTCTCCTCAAAATGTCAACAGTAACTAACTAAACCATAAACAATCACAAACAACCTCCAAAATAATTATTTCCACATCTAATTGTAAATCTCCACTACATAAGACGACATGCCCAATGGACAGCTTTCACTAAGGAAAAGAAGAAACCCATACACAAAATAAAAAGACACTAGAAGGGGGAGACCTTGAAAGAAAGTCGCATACCATTATCTTAGTAGAAAACGGTAAATTAGGTCCACCCTAGGACTGCTTTCCTTAAACCTAAATTTAAAAGACAATTTCTAAACAAGAAGGACCATTTGATGAATCTGCCGAGGCCTCTAGCTATGGCTCAAATTGAGAGTCCAAGCTTT
>JACYFF010019584.1:52887986-52908275 GCA_017589665.1 Selenicereus undatus
ATATATATTCATTTATATCCAACTTTGCTTTGAAAAATGAACATTTTTTTGATATACGTTTCCACATAAAGGGTGTGATTTATTAAGTTATACATATTTTTTGTTTTAGTATTTGCATGCCTTAGCATTATGAATGAAGTAGGTTCTGTATGTTCTTGTGTATCTAGTTTTTTTTTTTGTATCCAGCTTTGATATGAAAAATGAACATGTTCGTAATATACATTTGCCCATGAAGAATGCAATTTATTAAGTTGTTCATTGTTTTGGTTTAAGTATGTGCGTGCTTTAACTTTATGGATGATGTAAGTTTTTTTATGTTTGCGTATATCTAACAATTTTTTGTGAGTTAAAGATGTCTGCTTGTGGTGGAGATGGAAGTAGAAGAGGGCGTGGGAGGGGTACTGGTAGAGATGGGCAGCCCCCTCCTTAAGATTTTTCGGAGGATCAATCAAATGTCCCTGTACATGACCCTCGGTACAACTTTGCTTATGTCAATCCAAACCAGCCGCAAGGCAGAGGAACCCCTTCTCAACCCCTGGGTATTCAAGCAATAAGTACTGATTTTTTCAGTACCTATGGGCAGTACATGCCGTTGAACCCAGAATTATTAAGCACGATTTATGCAGGCAACCAACAACTCCTCCTAAGTCCGCCACCACAACCACAAAATGTAGACACTGAGAATGCTGGGGAGGAACACACTGATGTGGATGAGGGAGGGGACAGCAACAATAGGAACATCAAAAGATGCATTGAGCCAGATGGTGACTCGTAAGTGTTTCCTTCATTTCATGTGTCAAACAATCCATTATTATACTTTTCGTGAGTTCTTTACTAATTTCTTAAATATGTTTTCATATGTACATGTACCACGCTATTAAAGGTTTTGGTTGCACGAGCATGTAGTGCGTACTATTGTCGAATGCTTCGGGAGTAAGTACCTGGGAGCTTGGGCAAGTTGGGGTGAAGTTCCTACTTCTCAACGGGATCTATGGTTTAATGAATTCAAGATGAAAAGGTTTTAGACATTATTTCATTAGAAATTATAGAGTGCATGGTTGGACATTTTACACAAATGTTGAAAAGAATGGGTTGGTTGTGTTGCACAAGCATGATTATGAAATCTGTGTGGTAATTAAACCGTATTTACTGATCTTGATTCTTTTCCACAGTAAAATACATGGTTTAGTTGGCAATTATGTTACCATATAATTAATGCAAACCGTTACTGCACTGCTGCCTGGAAATATAGCATTCTGCCTGCATATTCTGCCTGCTTCGAAGTTCTTGGGTTGCTGCCTTCTTGTATAACAAGCGCACATACGAAACTGCGAGGTTCTTCAATAGGCCAACGCATGAAATTGCTCTGTAGTGGACAGTTTATATATATATATATATAAACAGTCCAAAACAGCTAGAATATATAGGGGATCTCAAATATTTATGAAGTCTTTATTCGGGATTAATGTGTACACAAATGATGTGAAACAAGAAAGCAATGTCATTTATTCTTTTCGTGTAAAAATTAATTTCAAATTCCATAAGTTGTTTACGTACAATCTTCGTCATTGAATTTTTGACTTGTAAGTTGTTTTGTGCAGAAACATTACTACTGGGATCCCGAGCATGAATCCCACATATGAAGGAACTTTGAGTTGAGGGGTGCTAACCGACTAGGACACTTGTTCGCTAGAGCTCGCAACAAAAGGGAGAAGCCATCTTTTAGGCATGTTCTATTTCGCATTTTAGATAGATAGATAGATATAAGGAGATGTAAGGATCTGTAAGGAGCTGTAAGGAGATGTAAGAAGCTGTAAGAAGATGTAAGGAGCTGTAGGGAGATGTAAGAAGCTGTAAGGAGATGTAAGAAGCTGCAAGGAGCTGTAAGGATAGATATAAGGAGTTGCTAAATTGTAGAAGAGCTGTATAGTATAATTTGTTTTGCAATGAACATTTTGGATGAAAAATAACAATATTAAAATAATATACTTATTGAAAATAAATAATTAATTAAGTTAATTATACAAGAATAAAACATATTGATCCCCATAAATTTGGTGAATAAAATTTCGTCCACTTGAGGTATTTTTTATAAGAACATTAGTTTGATCGAATAACCAAAGTATAACAAAAAAATAAATTTTTTTTGACAAAATTGAATACAACTCTTCAAATAAAATCCTATTTTAAGTAAATAATATTTAATATAAATAAATGTTTGATCATCTATAATAATATATATTTATGTCGAAACTCAAATATAATTTACATCATTATATTATGTTTTTATGTTTATGTATATGTTGTGTTCATAAGATATTTATAAATTTTGTATATTGGTAGTATCATTAAAAAATATACATATTTATGTAACTAAAATAAATGAATTTTATAGAAAATCTATGAGATGTAAAAAGATGTATGAAGATGTAAGCAGATGTAAGGAGATGTAAGAAGATGTAAGGAGATGTAAGAAGATGTAAGGAGATGTAGGGAGATGTAAGAAGATGTAATGAGCTGTAAGGAGATGTAAGAAGCTATAAGGAGATGTAAGCTCTTAGCTAAATCCTAAAAAACGCGAAATAGAATAGGGCCTTTGTCTCACCAAACAGCTACACTACACTTCAAAAATATTGGGAGACACCTGAATTTCAAAAATTAAGCGAGTAGAATCGCAAAAATCGCAATAGCGACCATGATGGTGATGGCCCGTCTAAGCACACATGTGGTGCACAGCCTATGCCTGCCTGGCAGAGAAGATTCGTAATGTTTGCAACCAATCTTCCACTCCTAGTATGCCCTTCTTAATTATGAAATTCACGTTTATTGTTTTTCTATTTTCATACTTGTAGACTGCCCAAAACAAAGGTGAGGTGCCTACTAATATTGTACTCTTCTCGGATACACATCAAAGTCGCGACCCCAAGACGAAAGGAAAGTAGGTGGATGGCAAGTCACAAGGGAAAGCGGTAATCCCTTATATGTTCCTCTCAAAAGGCCAAGCAATTAATGAATAATTGTGACACATTCAAAATACTAATATATTGAGATTTATACTTTTATTGTAAGACCCACATTCTTTGTTTTCCGTTAAACTAACTGTATTACCTTTTCACGTTATAAAATCGTATTTTTAGTAACTGTATGAGTTAAATGATTATCAATGTGCTTTTGGGAGCTATAATTTTCTTAAAAAGGGATTGTTATTGCAATGACAGATTTTAAAGTTAATTCGTGCTATAATCTTCTTTCTCTCTCTGCTCTCCATCTTCATCTTCCTCTCTACCTCCACACATCCAGCCTTAAACTCCCAAACTCCAGCAATTCTCCCTACACCTAGGTTGTATTTCTCGTGTTCGACCTCCCCCCGAACCCTACAAAGCCATTGATGCGAATTTCAAGCAAGAACAGAGCAAAATTACCGTGTTTATTGTTGCTTCTGGCGAGGGTTTCGAGAGCCGGCTATGTGCGCAAAACTCAGCCACACTATTCCGTTTCTAGTAGCCTCATATCCCCTCTAAATCAGGACTAAAATTGCAACATCAAGCGTCAAGTTAGTGAGTGAGAGTTTGGGTTGAAATTAGGGTTGAAATTGGGCGAATTGGGCACGGTTTGGGGGATTGTTCGTGCGTTAATGAGCAAGAGCCGGGGGATTAGAGTCGTTCAAGCCATAGAGTTGAGCCAGCAGCCTTGGATTCGAGCCTTTAGCTTGGAGTCCAGGTGGGTGTTTCTCACATCCTAAGTATTAGTAGTTTCAGAATCGTTTTAAGCTTTAAGTTGTGATGCACACTAAGCTTAGTTAGTTTATGCCTGAAAATGACTTTGAATCGATATATGTTAGTTTAGTTCATTAATACTCGAAAGTGGCTTAGAATCGATTTAAGTGAATTCAGTTAATTCATGCCTGAAGGTTTAATTTGAAGTGAATTATGTATGTTTAGCTTTGATTTGAACTTATTCAGTTAATTCATGCCTGAAGATATAATTCAAAACGAATTATGAATGTTTAGAATCGATGTATATAGGTTTAGTTAATTCATAATTGCTTATGAACCTCGAAATGAATTATGAATGTTTAGAATCATTATATGTACGTTTGATTAATTCATAATCGTTTAATAACTTCGAAGTAAACGTTAAATGCTTAGAATCGTTATATATATACTTAGTTAAATCATGATCGTTCAATAACTTCGAAATAAACGAACGTCTTGAATCGTGTTGTGTTAAATGGCTTCATCAGGCTTGAATGGTAACTTCGATATAATAAATGAATATCTTGAACGCATTATGTTTAAAGGGGCCTAAATAGGTTCAAATAGTAACTTCGATGTAATAAACGAATCCCTTGAATCGTATTATGTTTAAGTGGTTTATTTAGATTCGAATAATGACTTCAATGTAACAAATGAATGATTGGAATCGTATTATGTTTAAATGAGTTATTTAGGCTTGAAATGTAACTTTGAGACAATGAATGAACGCCCCGAATTGATACCTGTCTATTTAGTTGAATTATGCTTATGAAATAGCTTTGGAAATAATATTTGAATGACAAATTGGGCGTGTTTACGTCCCTTGACTGCAATACATGAATTTAGTCGTGTTTCGTGCATAGTTAGTTTAACTTTGCTTACTAAACGTCCGTTTCAAGTTAAGGTTGTATGAATGCATATATATATATGAGTGTGTGTATGGTCATAACCGTTGGTTGCAGTGCACGGCTATTGTGAGTTGCTTACTCGGTAAGTTAAGCATGGGTAAGTTGTGTAAGTTTACATATGGCTTTTCAGTATATCATGATGATTAGAATGCTAAATTATGAAATTGAAATCGAGATAGTAGTTAGATGGCTCGAGGTAGAACTATGAGTGGTTCGAGGTTTTTGTGGTACGGTGCTTGTGAGAAGGGAGCTTGGGTTGTGAATTAACCGCAATCGTGTGGATTGCGAGGTCGTGCGCGGCTCATTGTGTTGTTGAAATGACTATGAAGTGCTCGAATGTAATACGTGCAAATCCCTCCCCTTTTATGTTATTAAGATGCATTATGCGCGTGAATGTGACACATGTGGACCCCCTTCCCTTCCATGTCCTCAAGTTGCATTATGTGCGTGAGGGTGAGTTTTTCAAAAAGGGATTTCATGTTTTAAAATGATAATAGCCATAATTATTTGCACATGATGTCCTATTTTAACTAAATGAATACAGTTTTGGGAGTGAACTTGCTCGAACAGGGGAATCCCTAAAGAGTTTTATAAAGGCGTGAGTTGTATGAAAAAGGATTTTGCTGTGAGTGGCTGCAAAATTATTAGCCGTTATGGCCGATACGCTTTAAAGTGACTAAGATAATGTGCTGCAGACAATATGACATGAATGATATTAACCTAGGGTAAAGTCCTGGCACTAGGAAACCCTAGAGATCCTGACAAGGGTTAATGTTATAATATGAATGATGTTAACCTATAGGGGAGAGTCCTGGTAATAGGAAACCCTAAAGACCCTGACAAGGGTTAATGTTATGATATGAATAATGTTAACCTAGGGGAAAGTCCTGGTAATAGGAAACCCTAGAGACCCTGGCGAGGGTTAATGTAATGGTCCAATATGTTATATGTAGCCATCGCGGGAGTAAGAGCTTAACTGTGAGTGTTAGGTCTCACTATGGTGTTGAGAATAGATCTCACCTAATCAGCACCTTGTAATGATCTTATACCAGATGTATTTTCCTAATAAGCAAAGAAAAGTAGTTGGCAGTACGCCATTTCAAGTATTTCAGGAAGAATGTGTTTATGGGCCGATAAGAGGCCAGACGAATGAAATGCGAAAAGTTTATAAGGGTCAGAATGCGACCGATATGAAAGAGATTTCTTTTAAAGAATATGACCCTCAAGAGGCTAAATGAAGAGTTTTTATGATTGAAGTGTTTTCAAAAAAGACGGAAAGCTTTCTGTGCATGTTCTATGCTTTTCTTATAAATGAAATGTGAATGAGCTCTAAATAAAGTATGCTGATCAAAATAAAAGTGTTACGTGCATATTCCAAGTATGATTTATGAATGAGATGCTAAGTAAGATACGATTACGAAAACAAAAGCCTTATGAGCATGTTTTATGCATACCCTATGAATGAGATATGAGATTTGAATGAGACTTGAAATGTGTGTGTGCCTTATGCATATCATATGAATGAAACGCTAACAAAAGTATAATTATGAAAAGAAATAACCTTATGTGCACATCATATGAATAAGGTTTCATGTATAGTTTGAATGGAATGCTAAGAAGTTATGACTATGAAAAAGAAAGATCCCTATGCTTAACCCTCAATGCTCGCTTACGTGCTTAACTGCTTGTTAGTAAAACAACTTAGTCATTCAAGGACTTAGAAATGTGTTTGAGTGGTTAAAATGAAGTTTATGGTTAGTAATCATTCCATAAGGATTTTATGAATGCCTAATATGATAGTAAAGTATGAATACGTGATATGTGACTAATATGAATATTATTGCTTGTAACGGTTTTGGTTTTAAGTGGTCGGAGGACACTCGCTAAGCGTGTGGTTGCTCATCCCATTGCTCTTTCCCCTTTTCCCCCAGGTTTTCTTTGTAACAGGAAGAAGTTAAGTCATCTATGTCAAGACAGAATCTATTCTAGCTTGCAAGGTGTCATGTGTGCCTACTTATGTCTTTAATGAAGTCTTGTAAAGTTTGTAAACGTTTGCAAACAAGTATTCTAGTTAATGTAATGCATATTGTTTGTAAGTCGCTATGTACGGCCATATGTGCCAACCATCTAATTAGTTAGATGTCTTCTTGGTCAAAGTTAGTTATGTTTTGGAACGTAAACCCCAATACTCCAGTTGTGTGAACCATTGAGTTGTATCTTTTACTTTTCCTATATTAATGAACTATTCTGGCTGGTGTACTTCGAGCGAGTGGCTCGTTGAGTTATGAACTCCAACGTGTAGCCGTTGAGTTTCTTTAAAATGTTTTATACTGCTGTTGATTTGCAGGGATTTATCATAAGGCTTTTAGCCTGGAAACGGTCAATTTTTAGGGGAAATTCTGTCCATTTCATCCCAGAATTTATATAAAAAGTTAAGAAAACGTAACGCTTTCGGCCTTAGGGGCTGAGGGTGTTACATTGAAGGTATTAGAGCATGGTCCTGCGACCATAGGTCGCGACCCGAGTCTTGCATCTCATATAGTTGTCTAGGAACGCGTTCACGATGACGTGATATATGCTTGCCTTGTGTGCAAATGTGAGCTTTATGTGAATGTTAGCGCGTTTCCCTAGTTAGATACGGCTTGAGTAAGCTGAATGGTTGGATGAGGGAACCATTTGCTAAGGTATAGGCCGAATGGCTCGTATTATCGTGGATAAGATAAATGTTAGCTCAATCGAAAGTTGTTTCGTTTATATGCCTTGGTGATTTTAATCCAATGTTTAAACAACATATGATTTGAAATTGAATGATTTAAAAGCCTTAAGTCTAAGCTCATCTTTGCCCCTATAATATGATTTGCTCCTCGGGCCCCATAATGGAGTGAGCAGACATACTCGAAGGTTGGTAGAGAGAGAGCTAGAAGCAGTTAACCATCCTTTTATTAAAAACAAAGAGATTCGAAATAGATAAGCTATTTTTCATCCTTTGAAACTCAAGATTTTGAGATGTTAATGTCATTTTTACTATCGAGCCAAGGTTATCTTACACCGAAGGATTTACTTTCTGTTACTGATGATGAGATAGTTTAGATTCACTACTACGCACCCTTATGTTTATCAAATGTTGCTTGTAAATGTGTATGTGCTAAGATGTGTACGACGATAGAATCTTTCATAATGAGCGAGGAAAGGAATAATTGGAAATTAGTCGCTATGATTGATAATCCTACTAAATGGTACCTTGCTGTTGTGAATTTTGAATTGCTTGAGTGAAATTAGGAGATACATTCGTATGCATGCTTGAAAAACTATGTGCTAGTGGTAGGATGTGGATAAACATTGCGTAAGTGTACCTACTGTTCTCCTTCTTTGCCATTGTTGCCTAAACCGTGCATTACTTGCTTTCTATTATACGGATTATGATTCTTGAATGGGGTGACGATGTTTTGGCTTGAACGAACCCTAATACACCTAGAAAGTGAAAGGGAGGAAGAACCTAGCAGACTTTGGAATTGTACATAGTAAATGATCCCTACTAAGGTAAGCGACCTACAGCGAGACTTCTATAACCACTTGTGGGATGGGTGTACCTCGTAAGACCTCAACTGGTACCTATAAGACCAATAATGTCAACCATACGCAAACAACCCTAGTAGCTGGACACCAATCCTTCCTAAATTGAACGGTGTTTAGAGCAAGCCATTAACCACAGGTTGCAAAGGAGGAATTGTACGCGTTTATGCAAGTCTAAGTGTCCTTTCTATATGACGACCCCGCGAGTCTGCATGTCTTAAGGATTTATTATGACGCCAAATGATGTTGTGTGAAGTCTCTATTGCCTTGCTATGAAATGAAACCCCCTGGTCAAGTAACTCAGTTTTGAAATGCTTCGAGTTTGTGTGCTAGTGAATGAGCTTGACTCGAGTGGGATTGCTATGTGACTTGATTGTTCTGATTATCTAAGTTTTATGATTCATGACATGGCATAACCTCTGACTTGTTGATTGCATTCCGTGAATTCTATAATTCCACGTAATAGCTAAATAGCCACCTACACACATATTGAAGCATGGTAAGCCGACCTTAGAGACCCAAATTCACGTCTCCTTGCCCTTATATGTTTGATCATAATAGCGCAGGGGAAGCATGTAGGCCTGTAAGCCACAAATCCAGGATTCGTCTATGAGCATAACCATTCATTTGTATGAATCTATGACTTAAGAGATAATCAGTTCCAAGTAGGGGCCTTAGTAAAGTCTCCCCCATCAAAAACCATCGATTTACATTCTTACCTTAGCACTTCCTTTACAAGTTGTTCCTATCAACATTTATTGTTAGTTCGTGTTATATGTGCCTCATAATCGTTGGTATGTTCTGTGATTGATTCTACGTGATGCCAATGTGATTTCAAATGCCACTTCATGTTCCGTCATTGTCGATGTGGCGTAACATAATGTCCCTACTATCTTAGTACGATGTGGTAGTGTCCTAATCAATGGATTTTACATTAGAATAATATGATTTCTTCATGCCTTCAAATGAACCTGACTAAGTTAACTGCCTTCAAATGAACCTAACATGTCCTGAATAAGTTGTCATGAATGAAAAGGCCTACAAGTTAGCTGGGATTGATGTGCAGACATCGGAATGTTAGTGCATATGTTTTCCTTTTGTAAATTGCTTGCCATGTATGTTTTATACACGTTCATGCTTCTCAGGACTCCTAAGCTTAAGAATATTATATTGCTAATACTATGCGATGCTATTATGCTTAAATGATATTATGTGGTGCTATGTGACATTTTTATTATTCTAAATGTGTTATAGTAGTCTCCATGTTAATCATTGTGATCCCCAACAGCGATTTGAATTCATGTTGTAGAATGAGACTGCTAGTGTATGACCTTAAGATATCATTGTCTCGATTGTCATGCCTGTAGATGCCCACTTATAGATGCATATGCATAGAATTATTGCTTGCCGTGCAAACTGAGTCTAGATTATCAGAAATCTTTGTTCATTTTTCAAAAAAAACTCGATATGGTTTTCCACGCCAACTCATTTGCCCCTCTTCAATGCGATTTGCCCTCGCGCCTAAATAGAGTGAGTAGACGCTTAAAGAGGATTAGCGAGGAGGAGACTGGAAACCATAAGCCATTTTCTTTCGATTTAAAAGAAGTAGTGTTTTCAAAATGAAACCTTTTGAAAACCTACTGCATAGATCCTAGTTGGTGCGTGCATTCTAGGAAAAACCAAACTTAGATTGTGAATTTCGCGGACGAAATTCTTTTAAGGGGGAAAGAATGTAAGACCCGCATTCTTTGTTTTTCGTTAAACTAACTGTATTACCTTTTTACGTTATAAAATCGTATTTTTAGTAACTATATGAGTTAAATGATTATCGATGTGCTTTTGGGAGCTTTAATTTTCTTAAAAGAGGATTATTATTGCTATTAATGATTTTGAAGTTAATTTGGGCTATTTGCGCCTTCAAATTATATCGATAGTTTAATTTAGTCGTTATTCGATTTGTTTAGTCGTTTCCCGAGTACGATTAGGTTTTCAACCTTAGAATTAGTTTGTGTCTTAATAAATTGAACCTTTATATGTTTAGGAACGAATAGTTGATAGAAGGTCGTATTAACGATTTGAGTTTAGAATTCGGATACGAATTAGACTAGCAGTGTTAAGTATTGGGCAAGCTAGAAAAAAAAAAAGATAGAGAGAGAGAAGGAAATGAGGGGTATTTTGGTAAAATGCCGCTAGAACTTAAGCTGCCTTCTTTCTCCCTCACACAGACCCTGAGCCCCATTCTTCTTTCTCTTTTTGCTCTCCATCTTCAGCTTCTTCTCTGCCTCCACACATGTAGCCTCAAACTCCCAAACTCCATCAATTCTCCCTGTACCTAGGTTGTATTTCTCGCGTTGAACCTGCCCCAAAGCCCTACAAAGCCATTGACGCGAATTTCAAGCAAGAACAGAGCACAATTACCGTGGTTATCGTTGCTTCTGGCGAGGGTTTCGAGAGCCGATTATGTGTCCAAAACTCAGCCACACTATTTCGTTTCTAGTTGCCTCAAATCCCCTCTAAATCGGGATTAAAATTGCAACTTCAAGCATCAAGTTAGTGAGTGACAGTTTGGGTTGAAATTAGGGTTGAAATTGGGCGAATTGGGCACGGTTTGGGGGCTTGTTCGTGCGTTAGTGAGCAAGAGCTGGGGGATTAGAGTCGTTCGAGTGATAGAGTCGAGCCAGCAACCTTGGATTCGAGCCTTTAGCTTGGAGTCCCGGTGGGTGTTTCTCACCTCCTAAGTATTAGTAGTTTCGAAATCATTTTAAACTTTCAGTTGCGATGCATACTAAGTTTAGTTAGTTTATGCCTGAAAATGACTTTGAATCGATATATGTTAGTTTAGTTGATTAATACTCGAAAGTGGCTTAGAATCGATTTAAGTGAATTCAGTTAATTCATGCCTGAAGGTTTAATTCGAAGTGAATTATGAATATTTAGAATCGATGTATATAAGTTTAGTTAATTCATAATCGCTTATGAACCTCAAAATGAATTATGAATGTTTAGAATCGTTATATGTATGTTTAATTAATTCATAATCGTTTAATAACTTCGAAGTAAACGTTAAATGCTTAGAATCGTTATATATATACTTAGTTAAATCATGATCGTTCAATAACTTCGAAATAAACGAACGTCTTGAATCGTGTTATGTTAAATGGCTTCATTAGGCTTGAATGGTAACTTCGATATAATAAACGAATATCTTGAACGCATTATGTTTAAAGGGCTCTAAATAGGTTCAAATAGTAACTTCGACGTAATAAACGAATCCCTTGAATCGTATTATGTTTAAGTGGTTTATTTAGATTCGAATAATGACTCTGATGTAATAAACAAATGATTGGAATCGTATTATGTTTAAATGAGTTATTTAGGCTTGAAATGTAACTTTGAGACAATGAATGAATGCCCCGAATCGATACTTGTCTATTTAGTTGAATTATGCTTATGAAATAGCTTTGGAAATAATATTTGAATGACAAACTAGGCATGTTTACGTCCCTTGACTGTAATACATGAAGTTAGTCGTGTTTCATGCTTAGTTAGTTTAACTTTGCTTACTAAATGTCCGTTTCAAGTATAAATGTGTGTGTGTATGGTCATAACCATTGGTTGCAGCGCACTGCTATTGTGAGTTGCTTACTCGGTTAGTTAAGCATGGGTAAGTTGTGTAAGTTTACATATGGCTTTTCAGTATATCATGATGATTAGAATGCTAAATTATAAAATTGAAACCGAGATGGTAATTGGATGGTTCGAGGTAGAACAATGAGTGGTTCGAGGTTTTTGTGGTACGGTGCTTGTGAGGAGGGAGCTTGGGTTGTGAATTAACCGCAATCGTGTGGATTGCGAGGTTGTGTGTGGCTCATTGTGTTGTTGAAATGATTATGAAATGCTCGAATGTAATACTTGCAAATCCCTCCCCTTTTATGTTATTAAGATGCATTATACGTGTGAATGTGACACATGTGGACCCCCTTCCCTTCCATGTCCTCAAGTTGCATTATGTGTATAAGGGTGAGTTTTTCAAAAAGGGATTTCATGTTTTAAAATGATAATAGCTATAATTATTTGTGCATAATGGCCTATTTTAATTAAATGAATACAGTTTTGGGAGTGAACTCGCTCGAACAGAGGAATCCCTAAAGAGTTTTATAAAGGCGTGGGTTGTATGAAAAAGGATTTCGCTGTGAGAGGCAGCAAAATTATTAGCCGTTATGGCCGATACGCTTTAAAGTGGCTAAGATAATGTGCTGCGGACAACATGATATGAATGATGTTAACCTAGGTGAAAGTCCTAGCAATAGGAAACCCTAGAAACCTTGACAAGGGTTAATGTTATGATATGAATGATGTTAACCTAGGTTAGAGTCCTGGTAATAGGAAACCCTAGAGACCCTGACAAGGGTTAATGTTATGATATGAATGATGTTAACCTAGGGGAAAGTCCTGGTAATAGGAAACCCTAGAGACCCTGACGAGGGTTAATGTAATGGTCTGATATATTATGTAGCCATCCCGGGAGTAAGAGCTTAAGCGACCGTTAGGTCTCACTATGGGGTTGAGAATATATCTCACCCAATCAGCACCTTGTAATGATCTTATGCCAGACGTATTTTCCTAATATGCAAAGAAAAGCAGTTGGCAGTACCCCATTTCAAGTATTTTAGGAAGAATGTTTTTATGGGCCGATAAGAGGTCAGACGAATGAAATGTGAAAAGTTTATAAGAGTCAGTATGCGACCAATATGAAAGAGATTTCTTTTAAAGAATATGAGTCTCAAGAGGCTAAATGAAGAGCTTTTATGAGCCTCAAGAGGCTAAATGAAGTGTTTTCTTATAAATGAAATGTCAATGAGGTCTAAATAAAGTATGCTAATGAAAATAAAAGTGTCGCGTGCATATTCCAAGTATGATTTATGAATGAGATGCTAAGTAAGATACGATTACGAAAAAGAAGGCCTTATGAGCATGTTTCATGCATACCCTATGAATGAGATATGAGATTTGAATGAGACTTGAAATGTGTGTGTGCCTTATGCATATAATATGAATGAAAAGCCAACAAAAGTATAATTATGAAAAGAAATAATCTTATGTGCACATCATATGAATAAGGTTTCATGTATAGTTTAAATGGAATGCTAACAAGTTACGACTATGAAAAAGAAAGATCCCTATGCTTAACCCTCAATGCTCGCTTACTTGCTTAACTGCTTGTTAGTAAAACAACTTAGTCGTTCAAGGACTTCGAAATGTGTTTGAGTGGTTAAAATGAAGTTTATGCTAAGTAATCCTTCCATAAGGATTTTATGAATGCCTATATGATAGTAAAGTACGAATACGTGATATGTGACTAATATGAATATTATTACCTGTAACGGTTTTGGTTTTAAGGGGTCGGAGGACGCTCACTGAGCGTGTGGTTGCTCATCCCACTACTCTTTCCCCTTTTCCCCCAGGTTTTCTTTATGACAGGAAGAAGTTGAGTCAGCTATGTCAAGACAGAATCTATTCTAGCTTACAAGGTGTCATGTGTGCCTACTTACGTCTTTAATGAAGTCTTGTAAGGTTTGTAAATATTTGTAAACAAGTATTCTAGTTCATGTAATGCATATTGTTTATAAGTCGCTATGTATGGCCATATGTGCCAACCATCTAATTAGTTAGATATCTTCTTAGTCAAACTTAGTTATGTTTTGGGATGTAAACCCCAATACTCCGGTTGTGTAAACCGTTGAGTTGTATCTTTTAGTTTTCCTGTATTAATGAAGTATTCTAGTTGGTGTACTCTGAGTGAGTGACTCGTTGAGTTATGAACTCCGGCGTGCAGCCGTTGAGTTTCTTTAAATAGTTTTACGCTTTCGTTGATTTGCAGGGATTTATTGTAAGGCTTTTAGCCTAGAAACGGTAAGTTTTTAGGGAAAACTCTGTCCGTTTCGTCCCAGAATTTAAGTAAAAAGTTAAGAAAATGTAACGCTTTTGACCCTAGGGGCTGGGGGTGTTACATTTATCCTTATTGAAAATTTTATACTCATAGTTATAGTGATTGATATTAGTTGTTATCCAGTGTAACTTGTAAAGTTTTTACAAATTGTTATCTGAAGCTATATTGAAGCTAATAAGATCTTAGCCTAATATTTTAAAACAAAGACCTTCGACATATTGGATTTTAGGCTCAATTCTTCGCTTTTCAATTATGTTATAATTTCATTGCACTATTGTTTATGATTTATCTGAAGGAAAAAACTATAATGATAATTTGTAAGGATGAGATGGCAATTTGACATGTGCTATATCATATTCTTTTGGTAGCACTGAGAAGCATGGCAACATATGCATCGTGCCGACAAGCAGGCATCTTTCCATCTACTTTGCTCTTGTATTTCCATTGCATGGTTTCCTACATGTAATTAATGGCATCCAATTAATGATGTGTTGTGATGTTTCAGGAGGAGCATAGGAAGAGGTGGGAGGAGTACAGGAACTCCCACCTATCATCTGATGATAGTTCACAGGGCCCTGCAGTTTTAGAGAGCGACATGTGGGTTCAAGCGAACCAAGATTCGAAGGGCCGCGTATATGTTTTTGGCTCTGCGGGTTCTAAGTTGAAGAGCATTGCACGACTTTCAGTCTCCACTAGGTCGTCATCTGTCAAAAACTATGACGCCCGTGAGATGGCAACCTGCTTGAATGAAAGTGTAAGCAACCAACTGGATAGAGAAAATAGAGAAGCACTTCTCAAGAAAGTTGACTACTTGGCGGATGACAAGAGCAAAATGAAGATGATGTGGAACTTCATTAAGCGTCTTGCATCCGGGCCTTCTAACAAGCCACCTCCAAATATTTTGTCATCAGATGACGAGGATGGTGGGGATGGTGCACCTCCAGATGGGGATGATCAGGATGGTGTTGTTGGTGATGCTAGTGGTGATGCTTCTTGAACCTCCCCTTGGTGATGGTAGTGGCTAGAGATGCCTCTTGAATCTCCCTCCTAGCTCCTAGAGTTCCATTGAGTGATTTGTTATGCATGCCACTTGAAATTTTCCTCTTCAATCTGCCTCCTCCCAGTGATATATATGAGTGATTGGTTGCCTCTTCATCTTCTCCCCTTGAATCTCCCTCCTCCTCCTTCTAGATCATATTGGTTGCATCTTCCTATCTTCTCCCCTTATCTTAGTGACTGATTTGTGATGAAATTGACTATCGTTTATGATTGGTTTAGACTTGTAATGTATTTGTTGGTTGGATATGCTTCTGAGTTGTGATGCATATGCTTGTGATGCATATTAATTGCTACTAAATTTGCTTTGGTTGGGTGGTGGTGAACAATGCCAGTTGTGGTTTTCGAGCATGTGTGAAGGTTATGTAATAATATATGAACATTTAATTTGTGCAATTATAGTTGCTTACTGATGCAACAATTCGCAGATTATACTGATTTAGATTAGTAATTTATATTGTTAATTTGTAATATTCTAATTTTGGTGGACTTGCTTTTCTCTCTTGAATTTCTATGGAAAAAGTGTCGAACTCTCCGTCTCATTTTGTGAATCTAACATGTAGTTCCGTCAAAAATTCCTCCGTTAATTATGCCTCCCAACTTATATTGTTGGTTACAGCGAGGTAAGACCCAGATCAATGATTGACGGACTAGTTTTCCGTTGATCCTTGTCAACATGTGTCATTTCTTCCATCACAATGACCGTCAAATACTATTGCAACGAGCTAATTTTCCCTTGATTAGTCACCGTTGAAAATTTCAACGGATACCAAGGGGAATTGCATATCAAGGAGCTAAATTTCTATGTTTCATATTCTGTCACTATATCCGTTGATCAACCTATTTTACGTCGATTTATGCCCAAAATTCCGTCAATATATCCGTCACTTCACTGCTATTTTCTTGTAGTGGAGACAGAATAAGGCAATAATATCACACACTTCAATTAATGAAATTTAATGTCAAATATTATTCCCATAAATATCAGTTAAATATACATTTTTGCCCTTTGTTTTTAACGATCAATGAATGGCAGGGTAAAACCTATCAATAAACTGATGAATTAGCCTCTTTTTTTCTTTGCACTAGCATATTCATTGAAAAATGCCTACTTTAGCGCCCACGACTTTCCTCAGGTTTCCACAGTTACTGGAGCTTGATTTAGGGTCTGTTTGGACCCAGGAAAATAGCTTGGAAAGAAAAAAATAAGGAAAATTAAAAAATTTCCCATGTTTGGAGTGAGGAAAAATGAAAGGAAAAAAACATAAAAGAGAAAAGTTGAAAGAAAATTAAGAAAATATAGCATAAGATATTTTCAACGCTGGAAAATTGTTCAGCATTTAGCCCGATACCCTCGCCCCTCCTCGCTTCAACTCTGACGCTCTCTTTGGCCTTTGCATGTCCCCCACCCCCACCCCCGACTCTCACTCTCTCTCTCCTCGCAGCCCCCCTCATTCTCCTCACCTCCTCCGGCTTCCTCCGACGATGCTCTACTCCAGTGACCATCTTTGTCTATAATCCGGTAACTCTCTGTCTCTCTCTCTACCTCTGTCTTCTACTCTTTGTGGCTGAACTTTTTTGATTCTTCTTTGTTCTGGATTTTCTTGATTCTCTCACTGTTTTTCGTGCCTGATTTTTCATGTGGGATTTATTAGCTATATGTTATTTTGTGTAATCGTGTCTTTGTTGGATTTTTGCCCAACGTTCTGGATTTGGGACATTTTGTGATCGATTTCAGGGCTAGGGTTTTGTTTTGCATATAGAACTCGGGATTTTCTTGATTCGATATCTTGTTTAATGGATTTTCTAGTCAATCTATATGAGAAAGGAAGAGGAGACGGGGTATGACTTCTGGGTTGCGCTGGACTTTGTGGGTTGGGATCCTTGTTAGGCTTAATACTCACGATCAGAATAAGCCCAGTATACCAGATGTTGTATGCTGGTGGTTCCTTCCATTTGCCTCAAAGATCAGATCATTGATAACACGATGGATGTGGATTATGGCATTAAGTATCAAGTTAGGGCTATTTTACCTAGTGAAGATCTACCGTTTATAGGACTTGATATTATGACTTTTGTTATGGCATTTGATTGCCAATCATACCATTGTAGTTCTTCAGGATTCGGAAGCCGTAAGCATGGTTTTATTTGTGACGTGTTTCTGAGATTATGATGCCAGTTATTGTATCTTTCATAACATAAATATTATATCTTATTGTTTGAATGAGATATAGCGTATTGACTTCTAATGCAATGAGATAGCCAAATGGGTTGTTTCCATATTTCAAGAACTTCTGTCAAGAAGTTCAAGAACTAGAGGAGCTCTGTTACTCTCAGAAACCCACCTCGTCACTGGTACCTTTTTCTTCATCTTTTAGCTGAAATTTCAAGGTTTTGTTCTCTCAAATTGCAAACTTTTGTGCCCTTTGTAGAATTAAATTAACCCTTTTTCTCCTCATGCTTAAGACCTTTTTGAAGTTGTCATCCTTTTTGGGTTTTGGGATTGTTGTGGTGAAATAGATTATTGTTATTTTGGAGTTAATCTTCTGCAAAAGGATGGTTTTTGCACTTTTTCTGGGGATTGCAAATCTGAAAATGGAAAATGCTTTGGTGGGCAACTCCAATTTTGCACTTTTTCTACATAACTCTTACTATCTCTTGAATGTCATGAGATGCACTCAATGTCTGATACTCTGATTTTCTTTCATGTAATCTGATTTTCTGCATAACTCTCCCTCGCTCTGACTCTCTGTCTTCCTGGGTTGCATTTATAAAATAGCAGCTCTAAGTGTTTGTTGGTTATAATCTAACAAAATTGCTCTTTTTCATTTTCATTTGACCTACCCCAGCTAGCTAGCTAGTCCTACCTAGATACCTTTGTATTAACAATTTGTTTGCATGGAGCCACTTTTTTTTATAAAAAAAACAAGGGATTTACTTAAATTATTTAATTTAAATGAAGTTAACAGCAGTTGGGGATGGGAAAACACTCCCACGCAAAGAGAGAAAGAAGCATGTGGGAGTAACAGTAGGCGTGTTATTGCCAAACCGGTAAGAGAGAGAAATTTATCAGAAATATGCCAGAGGATCCATCAGATCAATTTATCACTTTTCTTTTTCATATTTATTTTTTAAATTATTGCTTTTTTTAAATTCTGATCACTCGATCCAACAAGCAAAATCATCTTCGCTGGCATGATCAAACTTTAGTTGTTCATCTTTATACTTTTTGCTGCTGTCAATCAAATTGGATCATTAGATTAATTAATTAGCCCGTTAATTAATCAAAAGAATACTACTCGTAATTATTCTATAATCTCCCTTTTTACTCCTTTGTCTCCCTCCTCTACTGCACTAAATCTGGCTTCCTCTTTAAACCAGGCAGAAGTTTTATGGCAAACAACTCGTTGATGTTATCGGTTCTGCTTATGTTTTTGTTATTTTCAAACAGAACTCTGAATGTTATGGATAATTTGATTTGAAATTGTAAACTTTTGAATTGTAACGAAACCAGGGAGTTTGAAGTAGAAATTTGGGTTGGAATGAAAAAGTTTGAGATGTTACCGAATTGTATGTCTTCTCTATTTTATGGTATTATTTTGAGGAGTTCCATTGGCATTGGCTAGCAAAGGGCAACTTTGAGATCACATTTTAATCTTACAAGATATATTTTTCTTTGCTTTATTTATTTTCTCAAGTCCAAACAAAGGAAAAAAAGTTTGGTAGAAAGTTATTTTTTTTTCCTGGTAATTTTTCTCTAAACCAAACAAGAGAAAGAAAATGACTTTCCCTCTCATTTTTTTTCCTCATTTTTTTTCCTTTCAACTTTCTTTCCACCTTATTTTTCAAGGTCCAAATAGGGCCTTAGTGTTCTTAATATAATTTGAATTTTCATCCATGACTAAGATGCCTAAAATCTTCAATTTTATATTTTTGAAAAGAGGAGCTTTAAAAATCATTATAGGTTCCAAAAAAGCAAGAAAAAGAGTACAACATTAGACCAACTAGTCAATAATTAATAACTAATAGCACCTGAAGATATCTTAAGGGCATATAAAAATTTGTCTACGAAATAGTGATCCAACAATCCACCACTTTAAAAAAAGATGAAAATGAATTTCACTGTGTTGAGTACAGGAAAATTCTTTCACGACACTAATCCTTGTTGAGCTCGGACTTGTCGGTGCCAAGCAACGGAAGTCTTAGGGGGAGGGGAAAGGACAGAGAATAACAACACGGAAGGTGAATTGGCAGCAGCCAGCACGTAAAGAAGGAAAGAGTCCTTGGGAGAGAGAAATCAAAGGGGCAGAGATGAAAAACCATTAAGGGTAATCCTGGAAGAGGAATTATAATTATATTAATTGCAGTAGCATTCTTTAATTAGTGTAAGGTATCAAGTTTAGGGCGGTATTCGGCAACAGCGTTTTTGGTAACATTTAGTATTTTGACCAGGTTAATATACTAATTAGTTAATTTTTAGTCTTCGATAAACTAGTGTTTTGATTAGCATTTCAACTAGCATTTACCATTTTAAGCAGCGTTTTTGAAAAGCTAATACTACTAATGTTTGAAATTTAAAAGTAGCATTTCATATTGTTTAGCAAAAAAATATCCTTTGAATATTTTATTTTTAGAAATTATTTATATCATTTTATGTAAATTTACATTAATCAGCTAGCATAACAACAAAATTTAATGAACGCATTATTTTCAACCACTCATCTAAATAGTTATCCGCTAACAGCTAAATTGTAAATATTATCTATTACCTAAACCGTTATTTACTACCTGAATCGCTATCAACAACCTGAACAACTAATTTCATAGAAAATAACCTAGATTTAAAGGTTGTCTTTCTCTAGAGATTAACTTTTATATTGGAATTTGGGCCACAAGGAATTCACATACCGGATGCAAGTAAATGCCGCCAATTCTGGGGCCATCTCATAAAAAAATTGTGCGAGACGCGTCGCGTCACGGACAGGTTTAGTTTTGGAGTACACGTCGTGCACAAGTAGCTTCAGTGCTCCATACAATATATATATAT